>CM061069.1:125201356-125801356 GCA_030762895.1 Sophora flavescens
CTTAGAGCTTGATCATATAGGTCCTAGGGAGCTTAAATTAAGTGCTAGGAAATAAAAAAAACAAAATCACAAAATCCTCCCTCTCCCTGTAGGGTTCGGCCTTATAACGGCAAGGTTTAGATTCCATTTTGTTTTTCCCTTAAACACTAACAACACACATCATAGGATCATGAGGTGAGTTTAGTTTTCCTATACTTTGATCATTTCCGCTTTACAATGATTCAAGTTCATGAAGGAAAATAAATGGGCTTCAATCTTAAAATGATCATGGAAATGTAAAAGATGAACAAATAAGCAGAAATAGAGGGATTGCAGGTTAAGTGTAGGTTTACCTTAGACTTAGGGAAGATTGAAGATGATGATGATGAGAAGCTTAGTGGGCTCCAATGGTGACTTAGTGACTAAGTTCGCCAGAAGGAAGATGAGAAAAATTGTTGTGTGTGTGTGAGGGGAGGGGAGGGGGGGGTGGGGAACGCCGGTTTGAGCTGTTTTATGGAGGGGAGATAAATTTTTGATCTTTTAGGGCCATGTTTGGCTAAAATAGAAGGAATTAATAATTGGCAATATAATAATATATAAAAGTGTATCAAAGATTAAAAGTTATGATGTGACTAATTTTCATGGTCCAGCTGTCAACGTTTATTATCTCCGACTTCACATTTATCTACATCATCTCGTTCCGTCATTGCCTCTGTGGTTTCCTATGCGTGGCTTCTTCCGTATTTCACCCGGATAAAATATGATATTTTACTGAGTGAAAATTAAAAATGACTCCTATCACTTGAGATTAGAGTAAAGTCATTGATTTTTCATTCACAAGTCAAAATTAGGTTCTTATCGATAATTCTCGATCTCTAAAGTAAGAACATGGACCGGTTTTCGCTTCGAGTTTCAAAACCTAAAATTTAACTGGAACTTTATTCTATCTAATAGAATTCATAAATGATTTTGTTTTAATAAAAATTATCTTCTAGGTTTCAATAAAAATATCATTTTAAAATAAAACACATAAATAAGAAAGCGATAAAAATCGGAAGTATACGTTTATCATCTAGTTACTAACTATAGTGCTTTTAAGTGGTGTTTATTTTAAGGAATTCAAGTTTTCATTGGAAAATTAAAGTTAACACTTCGGAAAATTATGAATACATTACTTTTTAATGAAAACTTTTTTTTTTTTTACTTTAATCAATATCCTAAGGGCATTATTTAACATTTTCCATCATCATTAGGCCAAAGTGCCAAACTTACAAATAAAAGACCATTTGCATTTTACAAGTTATTTACTATTTATTTTGCAATCATCATTAGGCCAAACTTACAAATTAAACCAATTACCTCTCTTTTCTAAAATAATAATATTGTGGAAAAATTAAAATCCTAAAGATAACAACTCAAACATATAGTGGGATCATTTTGGAAGTAAATAACAATTGGTGATGTGGCTAAACAAAAACAAACCTCCTTCTACATTTACAGATATTTAGTAAAGATGAGATTTAGATTTCTCCTCTTCAAAAAATCTAATATGCTCACATATTTAGTAATAGTACACATTGATTTTTTTTAATAAAAAAACACAATATTCTGTGGGGCCATCAAGTTGGAAAAATATTGAAACACTTCCATATTAGTGAAAAGTGAAAACAATGTCCATAATTGGAAAATTGAGATTACAAAATTCAATTTAAAAAAAAAAAACAAAAACAATGAACCTATGTGACTCATAAAAGAAACGATGAACCTCTTCGTTGTTTGTGTATAAATAGGTGTAAATACCAATAGCCCAATCTCAACCCCTCTCTCCCCTGTCTCTTTTTCTTAATATCTTCTTTTTGCTTTGTTTAGTAATTTGTAGTGAGTGAAGGAATCATAGGTGGTGAGGGAAGAGAGATCAAGATGGTGCATATCTCCAACACAAGGCAAGTCACTTTCGTAAGCATAGAACATGCCTATTCAAGAAAGCAAAATGAGGTATCCATCTTGTGTGGTGATGAAGTTGCAATTGGTTTGTTCTCCCCCTGGGGAACAAGCCTTACTCTTTTTGGGCACCCTGATGTTGATGTTGTTGCTGCAAGTTTCTTCAACAAGAGCCCAAATCATCAAATGGGGCCCAAGTTGATCTTCTTCCAATGATGCCAAATTGGACAAGCTGAACCAAGAACTTGCTGGTGTGAAGGACCAATTCCATACGAGCCAGAAGAAGACTAAGGTCATGATAAGGTCCTGATCGAATAAGACAAGACCCAATGCAAGGAGCTTCAAGAATTGTATGATTCATCGACTGTGCCGAAGCATAAAATCAAGGAACGTCTTAATGAGTTGGAAGTATTTGAAGCTATGCTAATGCTTCAAGAGCAACTAAATGGAGTTCAATGAAAATGATGTTGCCCAAAGGAAAAGAGGAAGAAATAATTGATATCATGATTTTAATTATCAAGAAAAAAAATTACCAAATTGGTGGAGTTCAACTCTATTTTGTTATTTACAATATGTCCCCCTCAACCCCTGAAATTCTTGTTGCCCCTACCCTCCCTAGTTTTTAATAAAGTTAAAATAATTAGCCTTATTTATTTTGTTTTCAGTTTCCCGCACTACTAGAAATTCATGGATTACTTGTGGAATTTCCTATGGATTTTTTTGTAGGAATTTCCTAGGAGTTTTACTACAATTTTTCCGGAAATAAGGTTTTCCTATAGATTTAAATTAGTAGGAAATTTTGTAGGAAATTTTGACATTTCCAAGTGAATTTTCCTACTAATTAAATTTTTCGAAAGAAAATCTGCAGAAAACTTCCTACAAATTTTAAAATTTACAGGAAAAAAATTACCCACTAAGTTATTACCTCTAGGTAGAAATTGTAGGAAAATTCATTTCATGTAATTTTTGAGCAAAATCTGCAGGTAATTAGAAGAATCTAGTTGTGTTGTTTTAATTTCATTTCTTTTGAAATAATTAGAAAATTGTTACCTTGTTTTCATTATGTTTCATGATTCCAAAGATTTCAATAAGAAATGGTGGAAATAAGAAAAAAAAAGTTGTTTTTAGTGTTTCCCTGGACAAACTTTTGAAAATAGAAAGTAGAATTCAAACAACAAGGTGACAAATTTGTAAATATTTCAAAAACAAACTCAAAACAAAGCAATTTTTACACTTTTTCTCCTTCTTCCATAGTTGCAATTTTTCTTAACAGCTAAAAATGGTGATCGGATGCTGCATATGGTTGGATAGAGTATGCAAAGTGGTAGGATTTTTAGGCGGCTTGATACGATTTCAAAGAAGTATACCTAGTCGCAAACAAGTATTATGGTGAGACCGGATATCGTTCTCGTGGATCGTGGACAAGTACCACTTAGCAAATTGGACTACTATCTAGGCAATCGTGTTTGGATGGAAGGGAGCTCAATACTAAGTACCAAGCTCAAAAAGTAAACAAAACAAAATAGACAAGAATAAATTTTTTTGTTCTTTTAGGTATTTTATCAAACACTTAACAAGCAAACAGAGATGTGATCAACAAATGGATAGAATTGTTAGGGTTAGACTAGGCTAATCCTCCTTGATTGCTATGAAATGGTAAATAACACAATTCCTAATTCAATTATGACAATCAAATCTTCTCAAATACTCAAAACCTAATGTCTTAGGTGGAATGAGCCTAAAATCCCAAATTAAACCCTAATGTATTAGTTGGATTAACATGAGAATTTTCATTAAGATTCAAGATTCATAATATTGCAAGCACCCCAAGACCTATGTCTAGGTTCATGAACTACTTTGCATTTGATTCATGATCATGCCTTAACATCAACCTTTCAATTGTCTACCAAAAGCAACAAATCATTCCTAGGATGATCAAACCTAGGAATGCATTAAACATGGAATCAAACACTCATAAAGAAATAGGAATTTGTATTACAATCAAATCATGAGACAACCAAGTTCGAGAGAAGTCATCATCTAACCCCAACAAGAGGGGTTCAGCTACACATAATCAAAGAGAAAAACAAAAGAAAAGATCCGAGAGATGAAGGAAAGAAGGAGATCCATGGAAGGATGCATGATAGCTACATCAGCCGGAGAGAATGATTTAGGGTTCCGGTCCCTTTCTATTCCGCCGATTCGTATTTATAACTTAGGTGTGCGTCCACGGCCGTGATGTGTTCCGCCAAGGCGCTCTTTCAAATTCTGGAGCATCACGGCCGTGATGCTCATCACGCCAGGCCGTGATCGCCTCGCCTTCACCAATTGGTCTCGTCACGCCGTGATAGCCATCACGCGCGAGCCGTGACCAATTCCGACTTTTGGAGGTCTGGTACAAACCGACAAGTCACGAGCGTGATAGCCATCACGGCTAGGCCATAACGGCTTCTGACTTTTGGCTTCTTTCTCTTGATTATTGCTCCATCACGGCCGTGATGGTCATCACAACTAGGCCGTGATGGGCTCGCTGGCTCAATTTCTTCTTTTTTTCGGGCTCAAATCTTCATCGAAGCTTCATCATGGCTAAATCTTGGGCATTTAATCATAAATTCCTGCAAAACAACATACAAAACCACCTTATCCGCTCCAAAGGAAAAACTAACCAAAATCAAACTAAAATGGCCTAACTATATGAAAATGCATGCAAAAATGTACATGGAAAATGAGGTGAAATCACACTCATCAAATCACCCTAAGCTTAAGACTTTGCTTGTCCTCAAGCAAAACCAAGGCCGAAGATAATCAAACGTAGCAAAGATAGTGAACCAGAACCTCGAGCAACTAATCTAAGTAAGTGCATTATCAAATAATTCAAAGCAAGAGACGATCAATTTCAAGTCCAATTAGACGCTTAGGTTTCCGGACTCATATTCCCACCGATTCGGCACTCTTTTCTCACCTCACTCAAGTGTTTCAGGATATATGGCAATTCGCTCAATTTCCTCAAGGAATGAATTTCTACCATAAGCTTGACTATTAACCGAATCTCTATTTTATTAATGAAAACAATTAAGAATCAAGAGATCTTTTACTTTGGTTTTAAACGGGGCCATGGGATTTATTGTTAGGTGCGAAATCAAGAAAAGGAAATTTCAAAAGGCTAGCAAAATATCAAGTATTGCAAAGCACGACACCTTCTAAAAATACCTTTTTGGGTTTTGACTCATTTTTCCATCCTTCTTTCTTTCTTTTCATTTGATTTCTCATTTCCTTTTGTCATCCCCTTCTCTATATTCTCTCTTTTATTTTGCTTCTCTTCTTTTCATTCATCAAAGTATTTATTCTGATTTGGAGAAGGGGAGATTTTCAATTAAAGAGAAATATTTTTCTGATTTTCTCATCCCATACTTTTTCAACTACCTTTCACCCTTTTTGTAATACTTTGCAAGGTGCCATACCAATCATATTCATCAAAGTAATTTAAGGTACCAAGAAAAGTATTTATTCTTTTCAGGCTCAAAGTTGGGCAACTAAGGGGGTAGCATATAGTCAATCAAAGCTCGGGGGCCTAAAAATACCTAGTGCCTCAATCATTTTCAAAAATGTTTTCAAAAATTTTTAAGCTTTAAAATGGTTTCAAAGTCAAGTTCTAGAGAAAACAATCCAAGAGGAATAACACTCTATCACAAAGAATGGGGTAGATTTAATGAGTACCCCTTTTTGGCTCAAAAATCTCACATTTTAGTAGTTCGAAATCAATGAGAAACACAAATCTACTGGAACCACATGCTAATTATCAACTATCAACAACCATCTCAAGCATTTTTATTTGTAGCCTAATCACAAGAATAAAAAAAATTGGGTTCAAAAAATTCACTATCTCAAGTTAATTGGCACTAAGTTCTCGCAACGGATGCAAAATCTAAGCAAGGGGTAATTGAATCATGTGATCATGCAAAACTATGCCTAAATGAATGCAATATGAACAAAGCAAAAAATAAAAAAAATTACAAAAATACCCCTACCCCAAGCTTAAAAATTTATATTGTCCCCAATGTAAAGAATCAAGTTGGAGAGAGGAGAAAAATTGGAACAACTCACCGGGGCGGTAGCGGGTGTTGGCTGTTGACGATTCTGGGCAAGTATACCCAGTCGTGCAAGTAATACGGTGGTGAGACCGGTTATCGTATCCACGGGGATTGGATGTCAATTATCAGTTCACAAACTCAGCAACTATCTAGACTAAATAGAGAATTCAAAACAAACAAAACAAAAGGAATAAAATCTTTTTGGCTTTTTGACGAGCACTTGGAATGCGAAAAGGATATGTTGGGACTAGACTTCACCAAACCTCTAGCTCATGTACTATCAGGACTAGATACCTCCCATTCATGCTTCAGATATTAAAATCAATCCACTAGATTACTCAAGCCCCGATTTCTCGGATGACAAGAGCCTAAATCCACTAATAGACCCTAATCCCTTAGGTGGCCTAGATTAATGAATTTGCATTAGGATTAGGGATTACGCGATTACTAGTAAGCCAAACTCCATTTCTAGACGCAAGGGTTACTAGGTGATTAAATTCAATTCCGGGTCTAATACGAATTTCTCAATTGCATATCAAAACACTAATCGAGTCATGGGGGTGCTAGCCACAACAAGCATTAAGCATGGAAAATTAATCACTAATACGAAGGCATGAACACAGAATAATCAGTCAAGACAAATACATGTTAATCAGTTTGGTTACATCTAATCCCAACAAACGGGATTTAGCTACTCATAAAAGAGAAAGCAAAAACCAGAGAAATAGGAGAAGAGGAGAGAAGAAACTGCATGGGAGCTTTCCACTATCGTCACAACAACCCCTCTCAGCAACTCCGTTCTAGGGTTACAATCCCTCCTCAGCCGCAGCCTCCAAGGTCTCTATTTTTTGGTCTGGAAAGTCTGTGTCAGAGACCCCAGAATTTGAATGCCATCAGAATCCTCAATCCAGAATCAATCCCATTTTTTGTCTTCTGCGCTCATATTTATAGGGAGGCCACGCCTCACGGCCGTGATGGCCATCACGGCCAGGCCGTGACGTGTTCTGGAGTGGGCGCGCTTTCAAAATTGGATTCTCGCGGGCGAGATGAAGTTTCGCGAGGCGAGACTTTAAATTCTAGTCTGTCACGGACGTGATGCCTATCATGGCTAGGCCGTGAAAGCTTCGACTTTTGCCTTCAATCTTCTCGAGCTTTTCTTGATCATGGCGTGATGGTCATCACGGCGCACCGTGATGGGCTCGCTTGGCTCATGTTCTTCACTTTTCAAGATCTATTTCATCCAAGCTCCATCAAGGCTAATTCTGTAGATTTTTCCTTAAATTCCTGCAAAACAACATCAAGAAACCACTTCACCCGTTGCAAGGGAAAAACTATCTAATATTAAATAAAGAATGCATTATCTATATTAATAATGCATGCAAAAGTGTATATGAAACATCATGTAAAATCACACTATATAATCACCACACGCTTTTTCAATTTCTTGTACTAAAGCAATCACTAACGCCAAGATCAAACTAATCAAGGCATGGATAGTGAATCAAGAACCCGATTAAATACTAATCCAAGTAAAAGGCATTTCAAACAATTCAACAAGAGACAATCAATTCAGGTCCACTTAGAGGCTTAGGTTCCTTAGACTCATATTATCACTAATTTGGGCACTCTTTCTCACCTGAAGATCACCCTAAGCTTGTTCATTTGCTTGGCTCTCTTTCTCACCTCACTCAAGTGTTTAGGGATATATGACAATTCGCCGATTTTCCTCAAGGAATGAATCCTACCATAGACTTGACTATCAACCAAATCTCTTCTTTATTAGTGAAAACAATTAAGAATCAAGAGGTCTTTACTTTGGTTGTAATGCGTCATGGGATTTAACGTTAGGTGGGGAAGTCAAGAAAAGGAATTTTCAAAAGGTTACACAAAATATCAATCATTGCAAACATGACACCTTCTAAAATACCTTTTTGGGTTTTGATTCCTTTTTCCACCTTTCTTTCTTTATTTTTCTTTTATTTCTCATTTATTTTTGTCATCCCCTTCTCTATATATTTTTCTTTTTCTTTTGTTTTTCTTTTGCTTGGAGAAGGGAGATTTTTCAGCTCAAGAGAAATATTTTTCCGATTCTTTCATCCCAAACTTTTTCTTTCAACTACCGTTTTACCCTTTTGTAATACTTTAGAAGGTATCCTACCAAGCATATTTATCAAAATATTTCAGGGTACCAAGAAAAGTATTTTATTCTTGTAGGCTCAAAATTGGGTAACTAAGGGGTAGCATTTCATCATTCAAAGCTCAGAAGGCCAGAAAAATACCTAGTGCCTCAATCATTTTCAAAAATGTTTTCAAAAATTTTAAGCTTCAAAATGGTTTCAAGTCAAGTTCTAGAGAAATATCATCCAAGAGGAATAACACTCTATCAAAGAATGGGGTAGATTTAGTGAGTACCCCTTTTGGCTCAAACTCTCACACTTTGTAGTTCAAAAATCAATGAAAAACACAAATCTATTGAACCATATGCTAATTATCAACTATCAAAGATCACCTCAAGATTTTTTTTTGTTGCCTTATCACGAGAATAAAAAAATTGGGTTCTACAATTCACTATCACAATTTATTTGGCACTCGGTTTTTCACAATTGGATGCATTATCTAAGCAAGGGCAATCTAATTGTGTGATCGCAAAAAACTATCATGCAAAACTATATGAATGCAACATGAACAATGCAAATGCAAAATACCCCCTACCCCAAGCTTAAGAATTTACATTGTCCCCAATGTAAACAATCAAGTTGGAGAGAGGAAAGAAAAATTGGAACGACTTACCGAGGCGGTAGCGGGTGTTCGCTCTCATTCCGATCGGAAACTTGTTGGGAAGTACTTCACGATCAGTGAGCCTCATCACGGGCGGGCCGTGATCAATTCTGATCCATGAGTGTTGGCCTATCACGGTCGTGAACCCCATCACGGCTAGGCCGTGATGCTCTCTGCTCTTCAGGGTCTTCTCATCACGCCCGTGATGTGGATCACGGCTGGGCCGTGATCCTTTCTGGTCTTCATGATTAGCTTATCACGGCCGTGACCAGTGTCACGGCCTGGGCGTGATGGTTGCTGCCTTTACTTTTTTACCTTGTCTTCTTGCTCTCCCTTCCTTCTTTCCCTGAAATCACTTGGCAATTTTATTAGTAAAAGAAAACTTTTGATCTTCTCAAATTATTCAAGAGTTAAAATCAAAAACAAAAACTACTAAGAAAATGAAAATCCTAAAGAGAAGGGTTAAGAAACTTGGGTTGCCTCCCAATAAGCGCTTCTTTAACGTCACTAGCTTGACTTATTAAGAAGCATCCACCTGCATCCCATAACCTGTGGTATAAAGACCAAGGGGTGCTCAAGATGTGAGATCCTCCACCCGGATCCCATGGTTTATGGAGTGGCGACTACGACGGTAATATGACTCGCCCACAATCCCACCTAGCCGAGTGTGTGAAAACTCCATTGACCTCTACAATTATGAACTCACTTCCTCTCGGGTCAAATGGTGTTTTCACGAGTAAAGTAGACAGACAAATGGAAGGGGCTAGCTTTGCAACATCCACACATGCATGTAAGCCAGGACATATTTGTCCAATGCAGAAAATTCGATTACTCCAAGACGCATGGTAGAGTCCACCACCACTTCATCTACATTTTGAACTATCCCCAAAATCAGATTTTGCTCAAATTGTGCTGCATGTGACTCTTGTTCTAATTGTTTGCAAATCTCCTCAACTTGCGTTTTGAAGTTCCGCTTCACAGCCTCGATCTTCATCACGATTGGTTACGATTTTGGCCTCGGAGGCGGATAGTTCTTGGGAATACTTGTTCTAGAGCAGCTTTCAACGGTGTTTGATCCTTCCATTCCCATTCCTCAATTTCCCAAGGACTTGTGAAAGGTACTTCCTCTTCTTGTGACTCGTCCACCACTTCATCTTCAATTTGATCCATTCCCACAACTAGATTCTGCTCATGTGGCTCTATGGGAATCATACATGGTGGTGGAGGTGGTAGATACGAGAAAAATGTTTCCCAATCCTCCTCGGAGATATTATACATAAGCCTACCCATCACACTATCAACCTGTGCTGGAGTAATATGATTCAGCAAATCCATGCAGTCTCCCAAACACCAGTCGTCCTCCAAGGTGTGACTTGAGGCTTCCTCATCAGGTGGATAATAATAA
Source organism: Sophora flavescens (assembly GCA_030762895.1). NCBI lineage: Eukaryota > Viridiplantae > Streptophyta > Magnoliopsida > Fabales > Fabaceae > Sophora > Sophora flavescens. Next base: position 125,211,551 of record CM061069.1, read on the forward strand.
TTGTCCATGTTTTTCGTCCACCTACCACAAACAAGACTCAAAACAAAAAGATCAAATATATACAGAAAAATAAAAAAATGTCTAAATTAGTTGCCTCCTTTGTTACTAATGATATTGGCAAAACCAATCCCCGGCAACGGCGCCAAAAACTTGTTGGACGAAAATCTGGGCAAGTATACCCAGTCGTGCAAGTAATACGGTGGTGAGACCGGTTATCGTATCCACGGGGATTGGATGTCAATTATCAGTTCACAAACTCAGCAACTATCTAGACTAAACAGATAATTCAAAACAAACAAAACAAAAGGAATAAAATCTTTTGGGCATTTTGTCGAGAACTTGGAATGCGAAAAGGATATGTTGGGACTAGACTTCACCAAACCTCTAGCTCATGTACTATCAGGACTAGATACCTCCCATTCATGCTCCGGGATATTAAAATCAATCAACTAGATTACTCAAGCCCCGATCTCTCGGATGACAAGAGCCTAAATCCACTAATAGACCCTAATCCCTTAGGTGGCCTAGATTAATGAATTTGCATTAGGATTAGGGATTACGCGAATACTAGTAAACCAAACTCCATTTCTAGACGCAAGGGTTACTAGGTGATTAAATTCAATTCCGGTTCTAATACGAATTTCTCAATTGCATATCAAAACACTAATCGAGTCATGGGGGTGCTAGCCACAACAAGCATTAAGCATGGAAAATTAATCACTAATACGAAGGCATGAACACAAAATAATCAGTCAAGACAAATACATGTTAATCAGTTTGGTTACATCTAATCCCAACAAACGGGATTTAGCTTCTCATAAAAGAGAAAGCAAAAACCAGAGAAATAGGAGAAGAGGAGAGAAGAAACTCCATGGGAGGTTTCCACTATCGTCACAGCAACCCCTCTCAGCAACTCCGTTCTAGGGTTACAATCCCTCCTCAGCCGCAGCCTCCAAGGTCTCTATTTTTTGGTCTGGAAAATCTGTGTCAGAGACCCCAGAATCTGAATGCCATCAGAATCCTCAATCCAGAATCAATCCCACTTTATGTCTTCTGCGCTCATATTTATAGGGAGGCCACGCGTCACGGCCGTGATGGCCATCACGGCCAGGACGTGACGTGTTCTGGAGTGGGCGCGCTTTCAAAATTGGATTCTCACGAGGCGAGATGAAGTTTCGCGAGGTGAGAATTTAAATTCTAGTCTATCACGGCCGTGATGCCTATCACGTCTAGGCCGGTGAAAGCTTATGACTTTTGCCTTCAATCTTCTCGGTTTTCTTGATCATGGTAGTGATGGTCATCACGGTCGAGGCGTGATGGGCTCTGCTTGGCTCATTTTCTTCACTTTTCAAGATCTATTTCATCCAAGCTCCATCAAGGCTAATTCTGAGCATTTTTCCTTAAATTCCTGCAAAACAACACCAAGAAACCGCTTCACCCTTTCCAAGGGAAAACTTACTAAAATCAAATAAAGAATGCCTAATCTATAAGAAAAATGCATGCAAAAGTGTATATGAAACATCATGTAAAATCACACTATCATTGGCTCACAGGGCTAGTTGATAAGCCTCTGGCTTATCTAGTTTTATAACTAGTAAGACGGTGGTTTACGTGCTAATTAGTCGAGTTCAATCTCGTTTTCGCCCAAATTTGCCTTGTTTTGTTCCTAAGTTGGACTTTGACTCGTTTTGCGTCTTTTGTGTAGTTTTTAGCTTCTTTTGGATAGAATTACGCTTGTGGATGCTTGTGTTGTTTTCAGGTCAATAAGTGAAGCTCTGAGAATTAAGGAAAGTCAAGAAATAGTGGAGATTGCCATTACGGAGATTCTCGCCCGCGAGAGTTTGAAGACTTGGAAGTCGAGACCATCACGGCCTGGCCGTGATGTGTATCACTGGCCGTGACCAAAAATCCACACAAGTCGAGAGACCATCACGGCCTAAGCCGTGATTCACATCACGGGCCGTGAAAAAGAAGGCTCGCGTCGCGAGACATCCTTCGCGTCGCGAGGTTTAAATTCCGTGGCGCGCCGAAACGAGGCCGATCACGGCCTGGCCGTGATGACCATCACGCCGTGACGCTGCGTGGCCTCCCTATAAATAAGGCACCTGCGAACAGGATTGGAGGACTTTTTGGATCGAGAACTGATTGTAGATCTTTTTAGAATCCTTATTCGGGGCTGCGTCTCCTCTTCTCTTCTCTTAATTCTTAGTCTTGGGATGATTTTCGATTGTACGTGTGTCGTTGTTACGGACATGAGGAACTAATCCCTTTGTCTAAGGGATCGATGAAGCCACCTATGGCGGCATAGTATTCATGTGATGTAACTCTCTCTCTCTTAATTCAATTATTGTTTTCCAATTCTGATTTCATTGTGTTGGTTATATGCTTGCGTGATCAACTAGTTAAACGTGTATGAGGCCGAGAGGCGATTCGCGTTTTAGAACTTGAATTGGGAACATCGATCGAGTGTTGCACGAGAGTGAATAGGAGATCGATGCAACTCTTAGGGAACAAGAATTAATAGAATTCGAGATTAGGGTTAAGAGACCTGGTAAGTAATTAACTCAAATCATCGAATATGTCCTATTGAGCATGACAGTGGATATAGGAGAATTTAGGGGTCCCGTTGACATTAAAATTGAACCTAGGGAGGAGATCAATATCACTTGGGTACTTTGCATGATTGGGTAGGTGGATTCGAAACCTTAGATGCCTTTAATTCCAGATTTCATCACCACATCTTAATTGATTTGATTTGATTTGTTAATTTGAATTGTGATCCTAGTTTCCTTCCAACCACTTTCTCTACTTAACTAACTTATCGAATTTCTCGTGAAATTAGTCGAATTGGTAGCCCATTCCTTGTGTTCGACCTCGGTAGATTCTTACCGTGTTTTATTACTTGCGACGACCCGGTACACTTGCCGGCGTAACAACACTAGTCAAAGATAGGTTGCAAATTGTGGCACGGTCGTGACCACCATCACGGCTAGGCCGTGATCAATTCTGGTTCATAGGAGTGGCCTATCACGGCCTTGACCTTCATCACGGCACATCCGTGATGCTCTCTGTTCCTCAGGGGTGCTCTCATCACGCCCGTGATGCCAATCACGGGCAGGCCGTGATCCTCTCTGGTCTTCACATTAAGCTCATCACGCCTACCCTTTTGCTCCTCCTTCCTTCTAAACCTGAAAGCACTTAACAAATATATTAAAATATGATTTTTGTCCTCTTGATCTTCTCAAATTATTCAAGAAGTAAAATCAAAAACAAAGGGAAAAGTAAACTAAACTTGGGTTGCCTCCCAATAAGCGCTTCTTTAATGTCACTAGCTTGACGGGTGATTTCTAAGAGGGTGCTTTAAGATGGATGGAGACTGTTTGACGATCAAAGTCTCCTCCAAGGTAGTGCTTGACCCTTTGCCCATTAACAGTGAAAGTGTCTCCTGGATGATGGATCTTCCACTTCAACTGCACCAAATGGGGAAACTGACTTGACATAGAATGTACCCGACCATCTTGATCTCAACTTGCACTGGAAACGACTTGAGAAGTGAATTAAAGAGCAAAACTGATTGGCCTTCTTCAAAATGCTTGGGAAGAATGTACTTATCATGCCAAAATTTTGTTCTTTCCTTATAGATCCTTGCACTCTCATATGCCAAGAGTCGGAATTCATCCAATTCATTCAATTGCAGCAGTCTCTTGTCCATGGCCAGCCTTGTATCAAAGTTCAGGGCCTTCACTGCCCAAAAAGCACGATGTTGGAGCTCTACCGGAAGGTAACGTGATTTTCCAAACACTAATTGGTAAGGTGACATACCAATAGGTGTTTTGTATCGTGGTCCGATAGGCCCAAAGTGCATCATCCAGTTTCCTTGCCCAATCTTTCCTAGCATTGTTCACCGTTTTCTCCAAGATCCTCTTCAATTCCCGATTGGACAACTCCACTTGCCCACTGGTTTGTGGGTGGTATGGTGTGGCAACTTTATGATTGACCCCAAACTTGGCAAGCACCGCATTGAACTCTTTGTTGCAGAAATGAGTACCCCCATCACTAATGATGGCTCTAGGGGTCCCAAATCAGGTAAAGATGTTCTTCATCACAAAACAAATCACTGTTTTTGCATCATCTTTCAGAGTTGGGACAGCTTCAACCCATTTACTCACATAATCAACCGCAACCGGAATATACTTGTTGTTGCAGGATGATGGGAAAGGACCCATGAAGTCGATCCCCCACACATCAAAGAGCTCCACCTCTAAAATACCCTTCAAAGGCATCTCATTCCGCTTGGATATACTTCCGGTTCTTTGACACTTGTCACAGTTCATCACCCAAGCTCTAGAGTCTTTAAAAATGGTGGGCCAAAACAAACCACTTTGCAATATTTTCATGGCGGTTCTCTCACCACCAAAGTGTCCTCCCACCACCAAAGTGTCCTCCATAGGATGAGTTGTGGCGGTGAGTCAAAACCCTATTAACCTCTTCTTCGGGAATACATCTTCTCAGGAATTCCATCAAAACCTCTTTTGAAAAGGTAAGGATCATCACATACATATTATTTAGAGTCATGGATGAGATTTTTCCTTTGTTATACATTTAAGTCCTTCTGACTCATGTTGGCGGCCTGGTAATTTGCAATGTCCGTAAAACCAAGGGGCCACTTGAACCATAAACAACCTTTCATCTGGGAATTCTTCTTGAATTGGCAACTCAGCTTTTGCTCGAACATCTGCTTGTGGAAGCCTAGACAAATGGTCGGCTACCACATTCTCCACTCCTTTCTTATCCTTTATATCCAAATCATATTCTTGGAGCAATAGTACCCACCTAATGAGCCTTGGCTTGGCATCCTGTTCAGTCATGAGATACTTCAAAACAGAATGATCAGTGTAGACAGTAGTTTTAGAGCCAATCATGTAAGATCTAAACTTATCAAATGCCAAAACTACAGCAAGCAATTCTTTTTCAGTCGTGGTATAGTTTAATTGAGCATCATTTAGCACACGACTAGCATAGTAAATAACATGCAACACTTTATTTTTTCTCTGACCCAAAATGGCTCCCACCACATAGTCTCTTGCATCACACATTAACTCAAATGGTAAACTCCAATTTGGAGGTGCAATGATCGGTGCGGTGGTGAGTTTTTCTTTCAAAAGTTGGAAAGCATGCATGCAATCTTCATCAAACACAAAAGGAGTATCAACTACCAAAAGCTTGCGAGAAGGTTTCACAATCTTTGAAAAGTCCTTTATAAATCTCCTATTGAAACCCGCGTGCCCTAGGAAGCTTCTAACACCTTTCACATTTATGGGAGGGGGGAAGTTTTCAATCACTTCAATTTTTGCTTTATCAACTTCCATCCCCGTGATGAAATTTTATGACCAAGAACTATACCTTCCCTAACCATGAAATGACATTTTTCCCAATTTAAAACAAGGTTAGTTTCTTGGCATCTTTTCAAAACACATGCAAGATTTTTCAGACAATCATCAAAAGAATTACCAAACACAGAAAAATCATCCATAAATACCTCAATGAATTTTTCAGTCATATCAGAGAATATGGAAAGCATTCACCTTTGAAAAGTGGCGGGTGCATTACACAACCCGAATGGCATCCTCCGGTATGCGTAGACGCCATAGAGACAAGTGAAAGCGGTCTTTTCTTGGTCCTTTGGGTCAACCACAATCTGGTTATACCCTGAGTATCCATCAAGGAAGCAATAAAAGGCATGGCCCGCCAACCTCTCTTGCATTTGATCAATGAAGGGCAAGGGAAAATGATCTTTTCTGGTGGCCTCGTTCAATCTTCTGTAATCAATACACACTCTCCATCCATAAATGGTCCTTGAGGGGATGAGTTCATTTTTATCATATGCAACCACCGTCATCCCCCCTTTCTTCGGTACAACTTGGACCGGACTCACCCAAGGACTATCGGAGATTGGATAGATTATACCCACATCCAGAAGCTTCACAACCTCCTTCCATACAACTTCCTTCATGTTTGGGTTGAGTCTTCTTTGGGGCTGTCTAACCGGCTTGAAGTTTTCCTCCAAAAGGATTTTGTGCATACAAAATGAGGGACTTATCCCTTTCAAGTCGGACATAGACCACCCAACTGCAGATTTGTGCTCCCTAAGCACCCTTAACAGCTTCTCTTCCTCCAAAGAGTTCAATCCGCTACTAATGATTAACGGGAATGAAGAATTCACCCCAAGGAAAGCATAACGGAGATGAGATGGAAGTTCTTTCAACTCTAACACAGGTGGTTCACCATTGTCTTCAATCCGCACATCCTCCACAACTTTGTCTTCATCAGTATTCAAAACTAGACAAGCCTCAAGGGATTTAACCCTGAACTCAACTTCTTCCTCACATGCCTCTTCTTCTATATTCTCACCCATAAGAGCCGCTTCCAATGAATCTTCAAAAGTTTGTTGCGCACTTTTGTCAGTCAATGATTCAACAAGGTCCACACTCATACATGTATCTTTGTCACTTGGATGCCTCATTGCTTCAAAAACATTGAAGGTGACCTTTTCATCTTGGACTCTAAGCACCAACTCTCCTTGATTTACATCGATCAAGGCTCTACCCGTGGCTAGGAATGGTCTTTCAATAATCAACGGAGTCTCACTATCTTCCGCTATATCCAACACCACAAAATCTGTCGAAAAGATTAATTTGTCTACTTTAACCAATAAATCCTCCACTACACCATAAGGATACGTAATGGAGCGATCCGCCAATTGGAGAGAAAATCCCGGTTGGCTTGACTTCACCAATTCCCAGCTTCTTGAAAATGGAGAGAGGCATAAGGTTGATACTTGCACCAAGATCACACAAGGCTCTTCCAATGTTCAAATGACCAATAGTACATGGAATAGTAAAGCTACCCGGATCCTTCATCTTCACTGGTAACTTCCTTTGGAGTATGGCACTACATTCTTCAGTGAGCATGACCATCTCCTCCTTCCACTTCGTCTTGTTAGTAAGAATCTCCTTCATAAACTTGGCATAGGAAGGCATTTGTTGAAGAGCTTCGGCAAAAGGGATGTTAATTTGAAACTTTTTGAACACATCCAAGAACTTGGAGAATTGTTGATCCTTTGCCTCCTTCTTCAACCTTTGAGGATAGGGGATCTTGAAATACAGTGGCAACTCCTTAGGATTGTCAACTTCTTCAAGAATTTGCCTTCTAGTCTTCTTTCTTGCAAACTCTTCATCCACCAATTTTTCCCTCTGTGGTTTTTCAGCTTCAACAACAATAGGACTAGAGGTAGTGGCTTGGGAAGTCTCTGGTTCTTCATGGGTTGCATCTTCAATGGTCACCTCATCAACTCCATCACCAATTCTTTTTTCTTCCCTCTCTTTTTCATGTGGAACTAACACTCTCCCACTTCTTGTAGTAATTGCCTTGCAATCCTCCCTTGGATTCTTCTCGGTATCTCCCGGCAATTGTCCTTGAGGTCTCTCCGTAATTTGCTTTGCCAATTGGCCTATTTGGTGTTCTAGATTCTTGATGGAGGCATTTTGATTCTTCATATTATCTTGAGTTGCTTGCATGAATTGGGCTAGAATATTCTCCAATTTACTTGAATTCTCTTGAGGAGGCTTTGCTTGAGAACTTGAGCCTTGCCCTTGTCTCCAACCAAAGTTAGGATGGCTACACCACCCCGGATTGTAGGTGTTAGATAAAGGATCATGCTTAGACCCTTGGTTTCCCATGTAATTCACTTCTTCTTGCCCAGAACCTCCAACCACACTAATTTCACAGTTGTCGTTGGCATGGTTACCTCCACAGAAATCACACACTGAGGCAGCTTGAACTTGGACCGCTTGTAATTGAGAATTTTGTAGTTGAATGGTCGCTGTGTCGCATTCGCCAAAAGGAACGAGCGGGTTTAAAACTGTAGTTTAGGGCGACAACTCGGATGTCGTCTCACAAGGACTCTTAAAGTGTTATTTTTCACAAAAATAAGCTTTTTTGGGGGGTGGGGGGGTGGGGGGGGGGGGGGGTTTGGATTGGATGCAATCAAAGAAAATAAAACAATGAAAAACAGAGCAATTAAAAACAGGGTAGTTTAAAGAGATTATCAAATATCAAACAACGATTAATCTACTGTTCTCGAATTCCCAACTATCCTTGGTTCATGTAATCCCAAGCCCTAAGCAGATTCTAATCCCCTTTCAGTTGTAGCAACAATTAACAACGCAATCGCTACTACGGATATATGTTCCTATTCCCGAAATAACAAACGGGGTTAAGCCCTCATGAACTAACGAACATGAATGAACACACGCGAAATAACAAACGCGATTTAGTATAGAAACATAACATCACTGAAACGAATCAATACAACACTACACACTCCTGAAATAACAAACAGAAATGTATAATATGGTATTGAAAAGGGAAAAGCAATTAAAATAGGAATTACAAAACCTCAAGTATATGGAATTCTCATACAGTAGATTAATCTAAGAATTTAGTTCTCCATGACAAAAACGAAACACACAGAAAAATATGCAAAACTATGGAGAAGCAAAAGTTGTTCATAATCTGCCCAGACAGCTATTTATAACATTCAGGAATTTTTGCCCTTTCGCGAGGCAAAGTCTCTCTCGCAACGCGAATCTTGTGAATAGTCTGCAACCTTTGGTATTCTCGCGAGGCGAACACACCTTCGCGAGGCGAGAATTGGAAGGGTCTTCTTATTACGCCCGTTATGAACATCAGGGGCCAACCGTGATGCTTTCTGACTTCCAGGCTCGCGAGGCGAATGGATGCTCGCGAGGCGAGACTCTTCAATTTTCAAACTGCCACAGCCGTGACCTTTAGCATGCATAAACCGTGCTGACTTTTGGTCTTCAGGGATGGATTACTCGCGACGCGAGATCGTCTTCGCGGGGCGAACCAGAGACCTTGCATTTTCTTGGAACAGTCAGCCTTCAGGGTCGCAAGGCGAATAGCTGTTCGCGGAGCGAACCAGAGAGGATGTCATTTTCACTTACTTCGCTGCTTTCAGGTTCGCGAGGCGAAGAAACTCTCGCGAGGCGAATCCCCTGTCTTTTTATTCTCTCAACTTCTACTTAACCTGAAAACAAAGAAATAACTATAAGTACATTATTTGACTCAAAACTGGATAATTTAACCTAAAACTACTTTAGAGACTCAAAACCTTGCTTGAGGACAATCTAATCTAATTTGGGTGAAAATAGGATATAATTTGCACAAAACCCTAGTCATACTAGCCATAAAACTAGATGAGCCAGAGGCTGATCAAAATACCCCAAACTTAAACTTTGCTTGTCCCCAAGCAAACTAGGACTCAAAAATCAAAAAGACTCAAGACCTGGCAAGCTTATAAGATTCAATCAACCTTGCGCACATTCAAGCAATACATCAAAACAATTTTCTTCAATGTCCCCCCTTTCAAACAAAGTAATCCCCACAATCATTCATTCTAAACAATTGAGAATGTTATCATTCAAACAATCATCAATCTAAGCAGGGGATCCAAGTTACACACAAAAGGGAGATCACCAAATTCAAACAACTGCCTTCCTCACAAGGGAAATTTGTGTTTCACTCAATCGCTCAGTTTGTGTCTAGGCTTTCACTCAATTTCACTTTTAAGAGCACTTCCCATAAATTTGATTTTCATCTCAAAATGATTCCCACAGAAAACATGCATGCAACATCAAAAGGTCTTTTATGGGTTGTAATGGGGCCTGGCTAAGGGTAGGATATACAAAGGTACTAGGCTGAGGACCCTAGGAACTAAGAGAGCATGAAACATTTTTACACTTTGAATTTCTACTCAAGTTCCTTTTCTCATTCTTCTTTATGCCTTGGGTGACTACAACCTCCTTTTTTTTCTAATACTTTTTTTTTTCATTTTTTTTTCAACAAGCCTTTGGCTCCATCCTTTTTATTGTATTTTTTTTTTACAATCCCAAACAACATATTACACCTTGTAGCCACCCCAAACTTAGTTTCTTGCACCTTTTCTCTTTCTAAGATTCCATGCTCTCCTAATCCTAAGATCGGGTTAACATGGTTTTTTTTCTCCAGATTTTAAGCTTATAACATAAGGTTATCAAGAATTAACAGGCTAATAGGCTCAATGGGGCTAACTAGGGAACATGCATTAGGGATGGTTATTTTAGGCTAAGTAGCTATTTACAAAGAAAATGCCTAAATCATTTGCTACACACATATAATCATGCAAACCAAAAAGAGATTCAAGCAAATTCAGGAAAGTGCAACTTAAAAAGTGATTTTCACACAGTCAAAAACATGTTGGAGGCTCAAAACCTCACCTGGACATTCATGCAAATTGTTTGACAGAGATTCTATCCCTAGTGTGTGCTTCCTATCACCCCAAACTTATCATAAATCATGCCATCATAACAAAATCTCAAAGTTCAGTTTCCAATCACATGGGGATCATTTTTCAAAAAAAAAATAAAAAAAAATTTCAGCCTAGGGGGAATCATCACATAAATCATGCAATCAATCTGTGCAAAATCAATCAAAATCCATCAAACTTGCCAACAAAAGACTCAACACAACTCCTGAGCTTCTCAAATTATTCAGGAGCTTTATTCAAAGAAAAAAAAAAAGATAAACAAAACTACAACTAGTTCCCTGCCCCACACTTAAAATATACATTGTCCCCAATGAACAACAGAACTATAAAATCAGAGTGAGGGAAAGGAAAGGGAACTCCCTGATCAAGTATCAGTGTAAGTGGGAGCTTCCAAGGAGAGCTCCTCAACATTAACATCCACAGGAACACCAGCATCCACACCATGGAATGGCTTCAGCCTCTGCCCGTTAACCTTGAATGGCTTGTGGGTACCTGCACGTGCAATCTCTACTGCACCATAAGGAAACACGTGAGTCACAACAAAGGGGCCATCCCACTTGGACCTAAGTTTCCCAGCCATCAATTTCAGGCGGGAGTTAAACAATAAGACTAGCTGGCCCACAGAAAATTCTTTTCTAACAATCATCCTATCATGAAAAAGTTTTGTTTTTTCTTTATAAATCCTGGAGCTTTCATAGGCTTCTAGCCTAAGCTCCTCAAGTTGCTGCAATTTCTTTCTTTCAACACCAGCTTCCTTCATGTCCATATTACAGCTCTTTACTGCCCAATATGCACGGTGCTCAACTTCCACCGGGAGATGACATGCCTTGCCAAATACAAGCCGAAAGGGGGACATTCCTATAGGTGTCTTGAAAGCAGTCCTATGAGCCCACAGTGCGTCTTCCAGACGGCGACTCCATTCCTTCCTGTTCGGCTGCACCATCTTCTCTAGAATTTGCTTGATCTCCCCGTTGGATATTTCAGCCGGCCATTGGTCCGGGATGGTAAGCGATGGAAACTCTATGTACAACCCCATATTTTCTCGAGTAAGGCTTCCATGGTTCTCATTGCGAAGTGTGTGCCTTGGTCACTGATGATGGCCTTAGGTATGCCAAACCTGCAAAAAATGTTGGACCTAACAAATTTGGAAACAACTTTAGCATCATTAGTCCTAGTGGGGATTGCTTCCACCCACTTTGAAACATAATCTACAGCCAAAAGAATATATACAAAACCAAAAGAAGGGGGGAAGGGGCCCATGAAATCCATCCCCCACACATCAAAAACCTCACAAAAGAGCATGGGCTGCTGAGGCATCTCACTCCTACGAGTGATGGCAGGGCCTGTTATTTGACATTCTTTACAATTCCTGTATACCTCATAGGCATCTCTAAAAATTGTTGGCCAGTAAAACCCAGAATCCAGGACTTTTCTTGCTGTCCTCTGTGGTCCAAAATGTCCTCCAACTTGAGAGGCATGTGAGAAGTGCAAAATGGACTCTTTCATGATCGGGGACACACCTACGAATCACCTGATCACTGCAAAACTTCCACAGGTAGGGATCATCCCACACATAGTACTTTGCATCGCTCTTGAGCTTGTGGAACTTATGTCTACTTGTACCTGCAGGAACAACACCAGCAACCAGAAAGTTAACTATGTCAGCAAACCAGGGGGTTACCCCATACAGATGTAGCAGTCTCTCATCAGGGAAATCATCTTGGATGGGAGAAGGATCATCATCCCTAGCTATTCGGCTCAAGTGATCGGCTACCAAATTCTCAGCTCCACTTTTGTCTTTGATCTCCACATTGAATTCTTGGAGCAAAAGCATCCACCGGATCAGTCTTGGCTTGGCTTCTGGTTTCTTTAACAAATATTTCAGAGCTGCATGGTCAGTGAAAACAATAACCCTAGAACCTAGCAAATATGACCTAAACTTATCAAGTGCAAATACAACAGCTAGCAGTTCTTTCTCAGTGGTGGTGTAATTTGACTGTGCAGCATCTAATGTCCTAGAAGCATAATGAATTACATGGGCAGCCTTGCCCACCCTTTGTGCCAGAACTGCTCCCACAGCAAAATTGGAAGCATCACACATTAGTTCAAAAGGGAGTGTCCAGTCTGGGGGCTGGATGATGGGGGTAGATGTCAATGCTTTTTTCAGGCAGTCAAATGCCTCCTTGCAATGGTCATCAAAATGGAACAGGGCATCATTCTTCAGCAGGTTTGACAATGGCAGAGCTATCTTGCTGAAGTCCTTTATAAAGCGCCTGTAGAAACCTGCATGTCCAAGAAAAGAACGGATCTCGCGTACGCAAGATGGGTGAGGCAATGAAGAAATCACATCAATTTTTGCAGGATCTACTGAAATACCCTCTTTAGAAATTACATGACCCAAAACTATCCCCTGTTCTACCATAAAGTGACATTTCTCATAATTCAAAATCAGATCAGTCTCAATGCATCTTTGTAGAACTACACTCAGACTATGCAGACATGCATCAAATGAGGAGCCATATACATTGAAGTCATCCATGAACACCTCTATGCAATTTTCAATAAATTCAGAGAAAATGCTAAGCATGCATCTTTGAAAGGTGCCAGGAGCATTACAAAGGCCAAATGGCATCCTCCTATAGGCAAACGTACCGAAGGGGCACGTGAAAGTGGTCTTTTCCTGATCCTCAGGGGCAATATGGATCTGGAAATACCCGAAAAAACCATCAAGAAAGCAATAATGAGATTTACCAGCCAGCCGATCTAGCATTTGATCTATGAATGGCAAAGGAAAATGATCCTTTCTAGTGGCCTGGTTCAACTTCCTATAATCTATACAGACTACTTGACTATTCTGGACTCTAGTAGGTACAAGCTCATTATTATCATTCCTAACTGCTGTTAGACCGGACTTCTTTGGTAAAACTTGCACCGGACTTACCCAAGTACTATCAGAGATGGGGTATATAATACCTGCCTGTAGAAGCTTAGTCACCTCTTTCTTCACCACATCCAAAATCAATGGGTTTAGTCGCCTTTGGGCCTGTCTAACTGGCTTAGCCCCATCCTCCAATAGAATTCTGTGCATGCATCTGGAGGGGCTAATTCCTGGAATATTAGCCAATGTCCACCCAATAGCTTTCTTGTGCTTCTTCAGAACCTCTAAAAGCTTGACTTCCTGGTCAGAATCAAGGCTGGAAGAAATGATGACTAGCAGTTTTTCATTTGTCTCCAGGTAGGCATACTTCAGGTTCCCAGGAAGTGGCTTGAGTTCTAGGGATGGTGGCTGCTCAATGGATGGTACATTGGAAGTAGCCAGGATGCCACGGACTTCTGCAGAACAGACAGCTTCACTCTCACTATCACTATCACCCTGCAAAGTTGAATCCAGAAACTCAGAACAAACAGCACATGGGTTAGTGTCGATCAGTTTAGTACAAGTATATACATCATCAAAACCAGAAATAAATGGAAAATCTGAAATAAAGTCCTCACGGGTATCCTCAATAAGCTCCGAAAGCAACTCTAGTTGGAAAACCGAGTGCTCCTCCAGTGGGTGTTTCATAGCATCAAAGATCTTGAACTTGGCCACAATATCACCAAACTCCATAGACATAGTCCCATCATGCACATCAATCTTAGTCTTGGCTGTCTTCATGAATGGTCTTCCCAAGATTATTGGTGATCTACTGGCATGTGTCTCTCCTGCCATGTCTAAGATGTAGAAGTCCGCAGGGAAGATCAAATCATCAACTTGCACTAGCACATCTTCTACCATGCCCATGGGTCGGGCACTGGTCCTGTTAGCCAACTGGATGGTGAGACCTGTGTACTGCAAAGGCCCAAGATCAAGGTTGTTAAAGATGGAGGTAGGCATGACATTTATGGATGCTCCCAAGTCCAAAGATGCGGTTTTCAAACTTCCTATCCCCAATAGTGCATGGAATAGTAAATATGCCGGATCCTTGCACTACGTGGTAATGCCCGAGTAGGGGCTATAACAGCAACTCTTTCTGGTGTAGGCCTAGACTGGATAAAAGCTGAGACATTTCTTCCCAAATCAACCCTCTCATTATTCTTCATCTTCCTCTTGTTGGTGCATAGAACCTTCAGAAATTTGGCATACTTGGGCACCTGCTTGATCACATCCAACAGCGGAATATTTACAGCTACCTTTCTGAAAACATCAAGAATTTCCTTCTCCTTGTCTTCACCACCAATCTTCTTATTTTTCTGTAATATGTGTGGGAATGGGATTGGTGGTCTGTATACCTTCTCAACTTCAACTTCAACAATAGGCTCAGGAGTTACCTCAACAGTTGCTTCATCTTTTTCAGAGGTGGCCTCAACAACTTTTCCAGATCTCAGAGATATGGCACTCACATTAGGGTTGGAGGCATTGGGATTTATCACTGGCTGTGCTGGTAGCTGACTGGATCCTTGACCTTGCTGTATGTTATTCATGTATGTGGCAAGCTGTCCAATCTGTGTCCTCAAATCTTGAATGCTAGCACTTGTTTGTTGCTGAAACTGTGTCTGTGAGGTCTGAATCTGTCCCATTTGCTGCGGGAACTGGAGATTTTGTGCAGCCATTTGTGCAGCCATTTGTTTGAGCATATCCTCTAATGAAGGTCCAGAAGGTGCTGGAGTGGTCACTGGAGGATGATTCTGACGTGCTGCCATCGGTTGTTGTTGGGATGAGTTCCCATACCGCAAATTAGGATGATTCCTCCAGTTGGGATGGTACCTATTGGTAGAGAGGTCTGGAGTGCTGTACCGATTCTGACTGTTTCCTTGATTATATGGATTTACTGCATAAGCTTGAGACACTTCACTGACAAACTCTTCTCTCTGGGTGGGGCATGCATCATATGGGTGCTCAGGAGAATTGCATATGCCACATAACTTTGCAGGCTGACCTCTGTCTATTGCCAATTGCCTTACAAAAGAAGTGAGCTCATCCAATCTATTCTCAAGGGCCTGGTTGGACGAAGAACTGTGGACCTCATGTACACCTCTTGTCTCAACTGAATTTCTTCTGGTAGTAAACTGCTGGGAATTCAGTGACATATTCTCAATGAGTTGCTTGGCAGCAGCTGGGGTCTTATCAACAAGCGCTCCCCCACTAGCAGCATCCAAAAGATTCCTATCCATCGGCAGTAATCCTTCATAAAAGTACTGGATGAGGAGCTGTTCAGAAATATGATGCTGGGGGCAACTGGATACCAAATGCTTGAACCTCTCCCAATATTCAGCTAGCGACTCATTCCCTTGCCTGATGCCACATATTTCTTTCCTTATTGACACAGCTCTTGAAGCAGGAAAATATCTTTCTAGGAAAACCCTCTTCAAATCATTCCAAGTGGTGATAGAGTTAGGCTCAAGATACAACAGCCAATCCTTTGCAGCTCCCTGGAGTGAAAACGGAAAAGCCTTCAGTTTGATGCTATCCTCAGTTACTCCCTCTGATCTCGAGGTTGTGGAGCATACAACGTGGAATTCCTTCAAGTGCTTGTGTGGGTCCTCACCTACAAGACCATTAAACTTTGGCAACAAGTGAATGAAACCAGATTTTAGTTCAAAAGGAGTATCAGCACCAGGATATGAAATACACAATCCATTATAGTTAACATCAGGGGCAGCAAGCTGTCTTAATGTCCTCTGATCTCCCATGTTTTCCAAAACAGTTTTGGAATTAGAATCACTACTAGTGCTAGCCCGAAATTCTCTACGGAGTGTGTGCAGTGTTCTTTCAATTTCCGGGTCAAAATCACACAATTCAGGGCAATTCGACCTAGTAGCCAGACCAATTCAAAACAAAAACAGAAAATAAAAGGAAGAAAAGAAAATAAAAAAATGCGAAAAATAACAAATCAGAGTCCCCGGCAACGGCGCCAATTTTTTTGGTCGCGCTGTCGCGCACGCGCCAAAAGGAACGAGCGGGTTTAAAACTGTAGTTTAGGGCGACAACTCGGATGTCGTCTCACAAGGACTCTTAAAGTGTTATTTTTCACAAAAATAAGTTTCGGGGTTAAGCCCTCATGAACTAACGAACATGAATGAACACACGCGAAATAACAAACGCGATTTAGTATAGAAACATAACATCACTGAAACGAATCAATACAACACTACACACTCCTGAAATAACAAATAGAAATGTATAATATGGTATTGAAAAGGGAAAAACAATTAAAATAGGAATTACAAAACCTCAAGTATATGGAATTCTCATACAGTAGATTAATCTAAGAATTTAGTTCTCCATGACAAAAACGAAACACACAGAAAAATATGCAAAACTATGGAGAAGCAAAAGTTGTTCATAATCTTCCCAGACAGCTATTTATAACATTCAGGAATTTTTGCCCTTTCGCGAGGCGAAGCCTCTCTCGCGACGCGAATCTTGTGAACAGTCTGCAACCTTTGGTATTCTCGCGAGGCGAACACACCTTCGCGAGGCGAGAATTGGAAGGGTCTTCTTGTTACGCCCGTTATGAACATCAGGGGCCAACCGTGATGCTTTATGACTTCCAGGCTCGCGAGGCGAATGGATGCTCGCGAGGCGAGACTCTTCAATTTCCAAACTGCCACAGCCGTGACCTTTAGCATGCATAAACCGTGCTGACTTTTGGTCTTCAGGGTTGGATTACTCGCGACGCGAGATCGTCTTCGCGGGGCGAACCAGAGACCTTGCATTTTCTTGGAACAGTCAGTCTTCAGGGTCGCGAGGCGAATAGCTGTTCGCGGGGCGAACCAGAGAGGATGTCATTTTCACTGTTCTGCTGGCTTTCAGGTTCACGAGGCGAAGAAACTCTCGCGAGGCGAATCCCCTGTCTCTTTATTCTCTCAACTTCTACTTAACCTGAAAACAAAGAAACAACTATAAGTACATTATTTGACTCAAAACTGGATAATTTAACCTAAAACTACTTTAGAGACTCAAAACCTTGCTTGAGGACAATCTAATCTAATTTGGGAGAAAATAGGATATAATTTGCACAAAACCCTGGTCATACTAGCCATAAAACTAGATGAGCTAGAGGCTTATCATTGAACGGACCCCAATTGCTTGGTCAGAATGGCCATTTGCGCCTTAAGAGAACCAATTTCATCAAGCTCCAAAACACCTCTCTTGAACAATGATCGAGAACTAGGCATTTGATAATCATTATTAGCCATAGTTTCAATCAAGTCCTTTGCTTCATCGGGTGTCTTTTGGCTCAATGATCCACCTGCAGCCGCTTCAATCATACTTCTGGAATTTCGGTTGAGACCAATGACAATGGTTGCAACTTGCTGCCATGTTTCCAGCTCATGATTTGTAAAAGCAGTAAGCAAAGATTTGAACCTCTCCTATGCTTCATAAAGCGATTCACCATCCCTCTGTGCAAAAGCATTAATCTCCGATCTCAACTTGATCATTCTTGACGGAGGGAAGAAACGAGATAAGAACTTGCTCACCAAATCATTCCAAGTGATGATGCTCCTATGAGGATTAGATTGAAGCCATGACTTAGCTCTATCCCTCAAAGAGAAAGGGAAAAGCCTTAAACGAATAGCCTCATCGGAAGCTCCATTCAGCTTGATGGTGTCACACAACTCAATAAATGTGCCAATGTGAGAATGAGGGTCTTCACTCTCTAAGCCTCCAAACCGATTTTGCTGCACAAGATTGAGAAGTGATGCCTTTATCTCAAAGTTGTTACAGGCCACTGCAGGTCTAACAATTGGAGTTCCACATCTATCGACTCTAGGGGAAGTATAGTCCCCCATTGTCCTCCTCGGTGCATTGTCTTCAGCCATAGTGACAGTTGCTACTTCAACTTGCGGTTCTTGCCCACTTGGTAACTCAACTTGTGGTTCTTGCACTGTAGAGGATGCTCCTTCTACAAAGTCTCTCGATCTCAAGGTTGAATTGAAGTTCACCTGGGTCGATTGTACCTCGCATACAAGGAACAAACAGAGTAGAACAGAAAAAGAACAGAAAAACAGAACAAACAGAAAACACAGCAGGAAAATAGAAAACAAAAAAAAAACAGCAGTAGGAAAACAATGAAAAATGCCTAAATTAGGAGTCCCCTTTGGTACTCGTGATATTGGCACACCGATCCACGGTAACGGCGCCAAAAACTTGATACGATTTCGGCAAGTATACATAGTCGCAAACAAGTAATACGGTGGTGAGACCGGATATCATTCTCAGGGATCGTGGACAAGTACCACTTCGCAAATTGGACTACTATGTAGGCGACCGTGTTTGGATGGAAGGGAGCTCAATACTAAGTACCAAACCCAGAAAAAGTAAACAAAACAAAACAGACAAGAATAAAATGTTTTTGTTCTTTTAGGTATTTTATCAAACACTTAACAGGCAAACAGAGATGTGATCAACAAATGGATAGAATTGTTAGGGTTAGACTTGGCTAATCCTCCCTTGATTGCTATGAAATGGTAAATAACACAATTCCTAATTCAATTATGACAATCAAATCTTCTCAAATACTCAAACCCTAATGTCTTAGGTGGAATGAGCCTAAAATCCCAAATTAAACCCTAATGTCTTAAGTGGATTAACATGAGAATTTGCATTAAGAGTCAAGATTCATAAGATTGCAAGCATCCCAAGACCTATGTCTAGGTTTATGAACTACTTGGCATTTGATTCATGAGCATGCCTTAACATCAACCTTTCAATTGTCTACCAAAGCAACAAATCATTCCTAGGATGATCAAACCTAGGAAAGCATTAAGCATGGAATCAAACACTCATAAAGAAATAGGAATTTGTATTACAATCAAATTATGAGACAACCAAGTTCAGAGAAGTCGTCATCTAACCCCAACAAGAGGGGGTTTAGCTTCACATAATCAAAGAGAAAAACAAAAGAAAAGATACAGAGATGAAGGAAGGAAGGAGCTCCATAGAAGGATGCATAGTAGCCACAGCAGCTAGAGAGAATGATTTAGGGTTCCAGGGTCCCTTTCTATTCTGCCCAGATTCGTATTTATAACTTAGGTGTGTGTCACGGCCGTGATGGCCATCACGGCCAGGCTGTGACGTGTTCTGCCAAGGCGCTGTTTCAAATTCTGGAGCATCACGGTCGTGATGCTCATCACAGCTAGGCCGTGATCGCTTCTGCCTTCACCAATTGGTCTGTCACGGTCGTGATAGACATCACGGATAGGCCGTGACCAATTCTAACTTTTGGAGGTCTGGTACAGCTGACAGGTCACGGCCGTGTTAGCCATCACGGCTAGGCAGTGACAGCTTCTGACTTTTGGCTTCTTTCTCTTCAGTTATTGCTCCATCACGGCCGTGATGGTCATCACGGCTAGGCCGTTATGGGCTTTTCTTGGCTCAATTTCTTCTCTTTTCAGGCTCAATCTTCATCCAAGCTTCATCATGGCTAAATCTTGGGCATTTAATCATAAATTCCTACAAAACAACACACAAAACCACCTTATCCGTTCCAAAGGAAAAACTAACCAAAATCAAACTAAAATGGCCTAACTATATGAAAATGCATTCAAAAATGTACATGGAAAATGAGGTGAAATCACACTCATCACGGCTTTTGATAGGAATCTTTTAAGAGTGGCTGCCTTTCCATTTAGTTGTTGTACCTCCTTGACCTTTCTTGGGGCTTTTCATCTCCAGGACTGCCCAACTCTTCTCAGAGCTGGCTTCTTTTTCTTTTTCTTTTTTTTTTTTTGCACTAAGGGTATTCTTCTGCCAATAGCTCCCTTTTGAGATGTAGAGACATCATCACCTCACAACATCAACCAAACAGCCAAGTTAATCATCCATGGTAATGTCATCATCAAAACATAATAGCATCATCATCATAAAACATCCATTCATGGCATCATCAATCCAAACATATTCATGGCATAAAACATCGTTATCAATTATAATAATAGTAAGTTTGCCAATAACATTTAAATCATATCATACATATAGCAAATAATATCAAAAAGGAAAATAACATACGACAGGGTCATAGGCTAACTGTTATCTTATGCTACCCCCAATGCCTAGATGTTCATACTATCCCTTCTCCCCCATACCTGATATGAAGATCTAAGCCTCTTAACAAATGTAAGCATAACTACCCTCGTTCCCCCGAGCAGCTCGATGAGTTCCTCAGGCCTTGGTCAACACAAAAAGGGCAAACATTAATCTCAGATTCAAGAAACAATGAATAAGAGATTAATAGAGAGATGAACACGTTACCTTAATGGTACTAGAGCACATGACTTCTCTCCCAAACGGACTCAAGAACACCAAGAACTTCAAAGGGTTCAAGGGAAGGGAAAGGGGAAAGGTTTCTGTCACACTAGGATTGCCCAAAGTGCCAATTTGAGGGTTTGGCTCGCAACCCTCATGGAACTCTTCTATTTATATACCTCTGACCCCGAGCACGGTCGTGCTCCAACTAATTAAGAACGACCGTTCTCAACATGATAACGGGCTCACAACATCAACGTCACAAGCCTTGTTTTCTCCCCACAGTACGATCGTGCTTGTGGATCAAGTAACCACAAGACACGCGCCTATGCACAGGTGTCTTTGATACATGACCACAGCAGTGCTCATGCATTAGAAAGGAATTTCCAGCTTTGAAATCCCACTTATCCCTTTATAGCATATATAAAACATGTAACATCGTTTAAAGACTTATACTAAAAACGGGTTGTTACAATTCCACCCCCTTATAAAAATTTTGTCCTTGAAATTTCAACTCACCTCTATCGAAAAAGGTGCGGATACGCTTCCATCATCTTGCTCTCTAGCTCCCATATAGAAGTTTCGTCATTAGCCTCACTCGAAACTACTTTAACCAAGGGAATCTCCTTGCCTCTAAGTTGCTTCACCCTCCGGTCCTCAACTCGAAGCGGTAGTTGTAACACCCCGATTTTTCTGTTTTCCAAGATCGTTATAAATATAAATAAATGTTTATATTTTATCTGAAACTTAGAAGAATGATTTTGGAAAACCAAAGTCATATTCATATTATACTTATTTTTATAAGTATACGGTTAAATTTTGGATTGAAATTCAGACAGAACCTGGTCTGCGTATTCACTAACGGTAAGATTTTATTGATCAGAAAACCTAATTTGGACACGAGAACGAAATGAATAGATTTTAAACCTAATTTCCAATGATATAGGTTATTTTGAAAATTTTCAAAATAAATAGGTTATTATACTCGATTCGGGCGTAAAACCCTAAATCGGGTAATCGATGGAGTCGAGAACGGATGTCTGAGAGACAACACCCAACATCGGATGCTGAGATAACTTGCCACCTAGGGTGGTGAGTCATATGTATGAGTCACCTAATTCATGATTACATTTAACAAAATTCTAGATATTTCTTCAAATTAGTGTAAAGACCATTTTGCCCTTGGACCATTTTACCCGTGAACTTTCATTGAAATGTCAAGTTTGTCCCCACAATTTGTTGACACAAATCAGACACTTCTTCAACCAATCCTCACCACATGTTTGTCATGATGGTTTTGTTAGAAATGACCATTGTGTCCTTAAGGTTATTTTTTGTCACACAAATGGCATTTTGTAAGAGTACTCTTTTGCCCTTAAATTTTTATGACTTGGACCCTCACACCCCTCATTTCACGGCCCAAACCCTCCCAAGTGAGCCCATTTCACTTCTACTTAAGGTATACTTCATCTTCTTCATTGAGTTTTTCCATTTTTCTCTTAAAAAGCTTAAGTTCCATAAGCCATTTTTGTGAAGGAAGTGTTTGATTCCTTGCTCATTTTTCAATTCCAAGAGGTTTGCCATACTCCTCTCACTCAATCATCATCATGTTCTTCAATTATTTTTGTGTTTTGAAGGCATGATCATATTTTTCAATTCTCAGATCTAGAACTTTGAAAATTCATAGTAAATCATAGAAAACTCCAATGAGCATGAAACCAATTTCTATGATCTTATTATCCTCACTATATTCAAGATCCAAGAGTGTGAATCAAACTAAAATTTCGTGACTATTTATCTTAAGGTGGCTGAACCCTAGTTTTGTGGGGGGAGGAACTTTGTTCAAAATTTTTGTTAAGTCTTGCTTGATTCAATATTTTTGGCTTGAATCCGTGTTTGTCGAATCAAAATAAAACCTCTAAAATAATGTTTTGTTCATGGATGAAATTATGTTTTTGAGTGGTTGAAAATATTTTGTTCCAATCTTGGTGTTTTAATCCTTAATCATGTGTTTCAAGTGCTTAGGATCCTTAATCCAAAAGCTTGCAAAATTTTATCATGTCTAGGCAATATTTACGGTAGGACTATTAAAAACAGTAATATTAGTTAAAATAGAGAATTTGTCTCAAAGCAATGTTTTTAGGTTCAAAATATTGATTTTTGAAAGAAATTGAATTTTAAGTGATTTTGATGATTTTATAAAACGAGTTTCCAACATAAAAGGATTTTCGGTAAAGTAGTTTTATACAAAGGGTTATTTCCGACAACTTGGATAAGTTGAGGAAATTTTGTTTTTGGATTTGTGTTTCACAGAGCGAAAATGCTTTTAAAATTAAAAAATGAACCTAGCTACCGAGATGTCGGGGTCTAGTGTTCTATGGTATGGGCCAGGGGTCTGAAAGGTGAATCTATAGACTTGATGTCCTATAAAAAGTGATTTTGATTTTTGTGCGCTAAAATCTATGAATCTAAATCTGGTGCATCGGTCTAGATTTCGCGATTTGCAAATACACTTGGAGTCTGTTTGATTGGTTTGGACTTGGAGTCCTTTTTATTGGAATGGTTGTTTAACTTAAATGTTTAAACCTTGGTTTGGTCGTGATCCTTTGAGCCTCGACAAGGAAAGAATGAACACAAAGAAAATGGCGTGAACAAAACGTTTTAGATGCATTTTTGGGCAAACATGCCTCTGCATAGGACTTGAATACTTGATGGCAAGTATTCATGAAGTTTTCATCACTTTACCTCGTTTTGGATAGTGAGAGCTTGATCAGCTTATTTATTTGGTGTTGGAAGCTCCGGATATTAGGTACAAAAGTTAGTTGATGAATATTGAAGTGTAATGGTTTTTAAAACAACGTAGATTGTCGGGAATGAAACCCTTTGATAGATAGAATGTTTGTTGTTGAATATACATGTTAAATGTTATTTGTGTGTCATGAATATGGTTATCGTTTTAGAATACATATATTGGAACTCACCCTTGCATATACATGTTCTCCTGCTTTGCTGTTGTACCTTGGTACACGAATGCAGATGTTGCACAAGAATTCCTTAATTCACTTGGAGACTTAAGTCCGGATTGCGGTAAGAGATGTGTGATCATAGGGATGATCACGAGGTCTTATCAGTGAGTGTCTTGTAGAACGACCAGCTTAGGATTTTCTTTGGCTGGTATGTTTTGAGAAAGTTTGTGTAGGTGTTTTGAAAACCTTTATATGGTTTAAAATTCTGTTGTGAATAATATGTTTTATTTTTACTATTGTGATGAGTACGTTATGTATCGAAGTATTCAGAAGAAATTGTTTTACACCCATATTTTCTGACTTCAAATAAATCAATTTTCCGAAAGTAACCAGCAAAATTCTTTCTAATTTGTTTCCGCACGTGTTACAAAGTAATACCCAAGGGGGTGTTACAATAGTACCTCAAAAGTTAAGTTCTCTTTCAACTGAATTGTATCGGGTACTATCACATGGCTAGGATCATGAATGTATTTTCTAAGTTGTGACACATGAAACACGTTACGAAGATTGGAAAAGAAAGGTGGTAACGCGATTTGGTAAGCAACTTCACCGACTCTTTTGAAAATTTGGTAAGGGCTAATGAATTTGGGAGTAAGTTTCTTCGCTTTCAACACTCTACCGATACCAAATGTTGGAGAAACTCTCAAGAATATACTTTCTATTATTTTAAAATTTTAAAAAATTTGTTTTTGAAAATAAAGGCACTGAAAATTATATTTGTATATATTTTTTAAAAACTTATCAAATTATATTAAAAGTTACTCCCCTTTTTACTAGTAATAAAATTTATTCTTAATTGAAAAACAGTTCTTTATATTTTATTTTTCGTTTTCTAAAATATTGAGCACAAACAAACTACTTTGGAGTGTTTGGATTAACTTCGAAAAATATACTATTTCAATAATTTATACATATATAATGAATTATTATTATTATAATTAATTGTAATAGAAATTATTTTATGTTTTGTTATATTTACTTAAAAGTGATTTTAAGATAGTCATTTTTTTACTAGGATTTTAAGTTTCTTGTTTGAGTTGTGTAAAAATCATTTTTACATAGTAACTTACAAAAAAGGTATGAAGCTATTTGTTAAATTGATATTATTTATTTGATAGTTAGTTTTGTAGAGGCAATGATGAAAAAAAGTCATTGTTTCAAAATAAGAATTTGATTTCATTGTAAAGATTTTTTATACTTTCAATTAATTATATATTAACATATGATAAAAAAGTTTAACTTTTATAATAAATACTTTAAAAATTACACATAAGTGCATATGATAAATTGATAGTATAAAATAAACTTTATAACGACTATGTATTAAAACTAAACTCTGAAAATAATCAAATGGTTTTTATCAAAAAAGTTTTATTGAAAATCATTTTTTATAAAGATAATTATTTTTTCATAATTTAATCAGATTTGACAGGAATACTGTACTAAATCCAAACAACATTAAGTTGTTCCACATAAAAAAAAAAGCTTTCCTAAAAGTGGTTGTAGTTAAATTATATATATTGTATTGGAATAAAATATGTGTATGCATATGTCTGATAAACTATAATCTGAGGATGTTCAATTTTGTTTAAGATGTAAAAAAATCACCTTTATATATAATTTTTTGCCATTGATTAATAGCATATATAAAAGTTAAACTTACTGTGCATATCAACTAAACTTTTGGGTTAAATATGTTTTTAGTCACTTAAGTTGGGTAATGTTCGGGATTAGTTTCCCATTTGAAAAATGTTAATCCCCAAATTGTAAAACATGTCAGTCGTGGTCCCCAAATTATTTATATTTAGTACTTCCTCTTGTTGTTAAAAAATGGCAAGCAAGCACCTTCCGGAAGAAATGATAGAGGAAATCCTAACTCGCCTCCTTGTAAAATCGCAGATGCGATTCAAATCCATATGTAAACCCTTCTATACTCTTATGACCAACAAGAGATTCATCACGAAAACACTTATCCCACTCCATTGCTAAAAACCAACCCAACCTTCTTGTCTTCCATTTGCATGACAACTTGTCCACAACATTGGTTTTTGATGATAAATTATCACAGCCCCCCATTCATTTAATTCCACCATCCCCATACCCAAACAACCTTTAAGATGAAATCATAACTTATGGTCCTTGTAATGGAATATTTTATCTTGAAGTGAGTCATGCATTCTACCTTGATTGATTGGTGCTTTAGAATCCAACCACAAGAGACGTCAAGACTCTTCCTATGCCTCATCATGTAACAGTCTGATTTTTAATTATGTTGTTTAACCGGTTAAAATATAATTAATTATATTTTAATATGAGAGTTAGAAAGTGATTTTTAATAAAATAAAATCATAGTCATAGTCTCTCTTATGGTAGAAGGTTACGGTGAAAATTTGGGTTGAAAATTCAGACGGAGCCAAGTCTGCGTTTTCACTGACAGTAAGATTTTATTGGGCAGAAACCCTAATTTTGACTCGTGAATGAAACCATTAGGTTTTATATTTTGTTCCCGAGTATTTTAGAAGTTTCAAAAAAATTCGTTAGGATTGAAATTAATATTATTTTATTCGGGCGTAATCTTTAAGAAAACGTGTAAAACTTAAGTCGGGGGATAAGTCGGGTAAACGACGGAGTTGATTATGTAGCTGAGGTATTAGGAGGGATTAATGTAGCAGAGAGGGCAAGGAGTCCGGCCTTAAATTTTAGTAATCGGGAATGTTCAAGTGAAATAACCAAAATACCCCTAAGCTTAACCTAACCGACGTTGAGTTAAATTTTAACCATGGTTAAGGAACCATGGTTAATTCTTGTGCACCAAAATCAGCCACACCCTTCATCAATTCTTGGCCACATGATTTTAACCATAATTATCAAAGTAACCCTAATTAAGTTAATCATTAACCATAGTTAATCATATATTAATTAAATAATCACAAAAACCATTAATTTAAAAGCTAAGAACCAAACAAGGCCTAAGAACTAGCCTATAAATACCCATCCAAACCGTGGCCCCCCCCATCTCTTCATCTTCTTCATTTTTCTTCAAAAAAAAAAAAACTCCATTGTTGATCCAAGAGCTCCATTGAAGAAGTTGCGAAGATCATCATCTTTTCTTCATCTTCTTCACACTCTTAAGGTAATAGGATCATCCATGATCATCTCATCTTATCTCAAGATCATTAATCTTCCTGTTTCATGATTTGATATTCTTATATCTAGAACTTTAAATAATTCTAGAAAATTGTAAAAAAATCATAAAAATGTGAAACCAATTTCTATGATCTAGTTATGATCTACTTACATTATCCATGAGCATGTAATCAAAAACATTTTCCTTCCCTATTATCTATTTTTGGCCGAAACTGAGTTAGAAACTGAGTTTGATGTTTTTGTGCCATTTTTGAATTCTAACACTTGTTTCATGCTCTCTAGCATCTATATGATCATAATCCAAGAGCTTAAGTTCAACAAAAATCCTTAGCTTAAATTTTTAGTTTGGGCCGAAACCCTAACATAAAAGGGTTGAAAAGTTTTTGTTTGATTTGTAAAACCTATTGTTTGATTAATTCTCTCTAATGTCTTGGTAGCCTAAATCCAAAAGCTTGAATCAAAAAGAATTTCCTAGCCTAATTTTCTCTATGAGGCCGAAACTTAATTAAAATGAGATTAAAATATTTTGTGCATATTTTCAAGTTATGATAATTTATGTAATCTATCTAAGACTATAAGAACTATAATCCAAGAGTTTAGAATGAGAAAAGAACCCTAACCTTATTTTGAATTATGTAACAGCCCGACTTTTCGACTTTCTGATATCAGTAATAAATATATGAATGAGTATATTTATTATCTGAGTTTTTAATGATGATTTTGGTTTAGCCAAAGTTGTTTTCATTTTTTTCTTGAAAACCTTAAGTTTCAGAGAGATTTGTGGTTGAAAACTCATACGGAGCCTGATCTGAGATTTCACTGACAGTAAGAATTTACTGATCAGAAGACCTAATCTTGACTTGAGACTAAAGCCATTAGTGTTTTACAGTATTTGCAAGACTGCTATCTATTTTTAAAAAATTCAAAAAAAAATATTTTATTGTTTTGTGTGTGGCCAAATGTCAAGAATCGCGTGCGGGGACCTAAGACTTGGCCGAACGGAGCAGATTCATGAATCTAGATATTTTAGATGCTTGATGTGACTAGCATTTATGTCGACGTGATGAGTATTTATGCCGATCCTATCCATGTCATAATGATCTTTAGATTTTTATAAACTTATATTACTATTTTATTTTACTATCTACTTATTCACAAGTTTGCCATTGTACCAAATGACCAAAATACCCCCCCCCCCCCCCCCCAATCCCCCCCATTTTCCTTCCTTGGCCGTGGCTAACACACACACATATGCACTTTGGAAGTTCATTTTCATCATCTTTCTCTTGAGCTTTCTTAACTTAGAACACAAAAACTTACCAACAACTTTAAGCTTGATTGTGAGGAACTTCATCATCTTGATCATCACCAAGAAACAAAGTTCTTCTCCTTTCATTACTTGTTAATGTTCCAAACCCATCACCTCCAAATAAGCTTTGTAGCTTCATTATCTTCAACCTTTGTCTTTTCTTTCATATGAACATCAAGAACACAAAACAAATTTTGTGAAGAACATCATCAACCATCATCGTTTCTTCTTGTTCCAAGAGGTAACCTCACCTCATCTCAACTATCTAAGTCTTTCTTTTCACATAGATTCATGAGTTTATGCTTTAAATTTCATGTTTCAATTTTCTAGATCTAATCTTTCAAAAACTCTTAAAAATTGTAGAAAAATCCAATGAACTTGAAACCAATTTCTATGATCTTGTGATCATATATATGTTTGTTATCTAAGAGCATGTGAACGACTAAAATTTCTTTCCTTCTTTTATATGCTTGGCCGAACCTACCCCTAAATGGGTGAGGAAAGATTTTGTTTCAAACTTTGTAAACAAGTGTTGATCTATGATCTATAGTCCATTCTTTTGTTGATTCAAGTGATTAGAGGATCAAAACATACTCTAACCCATATTCTTGGTTGATGGCCAAAACCCTTAACCTTGGGGTTAAGATGATTTTGTTTCAAGTTTTGTTAAGTAAGCTTTGTTTATGTCCTAATATTACTTAAGGATCATTAATCCATAAGTTGAGAAATTTTCAACATTCCTAGCCTAATTAACCTATGAAGGCCGAAACATAGCCATAGGGATTAGATGGATTTTGTGGTTTCATTTGTTGATTTGGATTTGATTTGCTGTGAAGGACAAGTATTGTTTTTCGTTGTGAGTTCATGGAGGAATCATGATTCTTAGAAGAAATTCACTGAGGAAATCTGTAACTCCAAGAGGAAAGGGGAGCTTACCTGAGTGTTGATTTGGATTTGATTTTTTGTGAAGGACAAGTATTGTTTGTAGTTATGAGTTCGTGGAGGAATCAAAATTCTTATAAGAAATTCACTGAGGAAATCTGTAACTTCAAGAGGTAAAGGGAGCTTACCTGAGGGATTTGAGATAATCACATGTTGTCTATGTGTTGTATGTGTATTACCTGAGTGTTTATCTGCCTTAAGTTGATTACTGTTGTGTTTAACTATATGGTTATGTGATGTGGTTAGTGGATTATGTGGATATAACTGTGATTTGGTTATATCTATGATGCATGCTATAACTGTGAAAGTATGCTATGTTTATATCATGTGATACATCTGTTATTGATAGCTGGAGTATGAAACCTGACAGTGGTCAGAGTTTAATTAATTCAGAAGATTAAAAGCTTGTTAAGTTTACACAAATAATCCAAGTGATTTAATAAGGTAAAATAGTGTAAAAGTGGAAAATGAATATTTTATTGATTTTTCCGGCGATTGATGAGCCAATAAGTGCCAGAGAGGGCATAACTGTGAAAATATTTCCCAGGTGCTAGTTTTAGCAAAATATATTTCACAAAAATGGAAAATGATATTTGGAATAATCAAGTGACAAAAATAGTTTAATTAGAATTTTAAATAAATATTTTCAAGTAAAAAGTCATTTTTGGCATTTTTATGAAGAACATGAGAAAAATATTTTAGTTTTTTTTGAGTTGAATTAAGAAAAGGTTATTGGAAAATTGATATTATTTTCTTCAAAATAAATATTTTCAAGTGTGAAAATACTTTAGAAAAGGGAAAGATTTATTCTTGACTCAAACGTATTTTAAGTGATTTATAAAATGATTTTGACGGAAATGAATTTCGGAAAAAGGGATTTTTCAGTGAAAATGATTCCATTAAACTTGGATAAGTTTCTCGGAGATTTGGTTTTGTATTTTTTATTTCAATGAGCAAAATGTTTTAAAGAAGACAAGAACCTAGTTACCGAGTTTCTAGGGTTCTATCTGACATGAGGATCTGGGATCCGTGTCATTGGGCATGAGTGTCCTGTAAAATGGTGGACTGTGTGTCCCATAAGTTGATGTGGTTAAGCATTGTCTTCCATATCCGCGAACCTTTGACTGGTGTATCGGTGTAAAGGTTTTTCAATTGAGCACTCGGACTGGTGTGTCCTGTGTTGAAATTGAGCACGTGAACTTGTGTGTTCCGTGGGTGCCTAAGTTTTAAGTCTTAATAATGAAATTAAGCATGGTCGTGTGCTTGGAGCCTCGACAAGGAAATAATTATGCGACAAAGAAAAGTATCAAGAGCAAAAGTATTTATCATGCATATTTATGGCAGACATGCTATGTTATAGTATCTTGATTCATTGTGTCATCCGTGATGTACAAATGAACAAGTTTGGAGATCATTGAATCATATATTCTGATCAATGTATCTGATGGTATAAAGCCCATTAACTGCGATAACCATTGCGCCATGAGTAATATTGGGAATGAGTGGACCGAAGTTTCCCATTTATCGTGATGACAATTGAGTCCTAGGTTGGCTAAGGTGTCATATTTTGCGCAAACAACTATGGTGATGTCTGGGGTATTACGATTAGTTGAAATCTGTTGGACATTGAATTCTTTTTGTTGTCAATGCTCCATTTAAAACGCCTAACCAGCGGAAACGAAAAACGAGGAGTTGGTAGAGTTGTGTGTGAGAGCCTGAATATTGAAATGTCATGCATTTTTATAAAATCGCGATGATTGTCGTGTATGAAACCCTTTGACAATTTATTATGTTGTTTGGATAATTTGTAATATATTCTGAATACTATGAATATGCTGTTTTGTGTGTTATGCGTGTGGATATCTTATTAAAATCCATATATTGGTGTCTCACCCTTACAAATATATCAGGATTCTTCTGGTTTGCTGTTGTACCTTGGTACAATAGTACAGTTGGTGCAGAGAAGTTTCATAAGTCACGCGGACTTAGATTCTAGATGCTTCAAGAAGTATCTGTTCATGGGAATGACCATGGAGGTCGTTCCAACAATGTCTCGTAGAGCGACCAGCTTAGGAGTCTCGGTTAGGTTATATGTTTTAAAAGGTCGGTAACTATGGTGCTGTAATTTTGTCTTTGGTTTAAGTTTTCCCTTTTGGGAGTTGAAAACTTTTGAGGAAACAAATGGTATGCCGTGGTGATTTCTTTATGTATGTGACTTTACTGTTTAATGTATGTATTATGGTGTTCTAGAGTTGATATGAACATGGATTCACAAAGTAAAGGACCAAGCATTGAAGAGTCACATGGACCCATGACAAGGTCAAAGCTAAGAAAAGTCCAAAATACTCTAAAGAAGAGTCCAAGATACCTAGTTAGGGATAGGGCCTAGGACCTTTGTATAGATTAGACTTCATGTAATAAATATAGGAACTAGGACCTTGTATTGCTAGACTTCATGTAATAGAAGTGCTTAATTCATAAAAGCACTTAAAACTAGTTTAGGAATTGGGCCTATTGGGCTATAAGCATAAGAGTAGGGATCTTTGGGCCAAAATCAAGCCCACACTTGGGAATTATAGGAAGAGGCGCTGCACCTTGTAATTAGAGGATGAGGAGCATCTTGCCTCATCTATAAATAGGCTCTCTTGTAACTCATTTGAGAAGTTTGAATTCATTTGAAAGGTTTTCTCATACTTGAGATTTATAGAGAGAAAGAGTTCTCCTCTTCTTGGTTCATGAGTTGAACCATTGACTCTTATTTTGAATTTCCATATTCAAGTGGTGAATCTTCCTTGGCTTATCAAATTCAATCTTCTTCTCCAAGAAGAATGACTTTGTGGCGCCATTCTCCATCTTCTCTACCTCTTCGATTTTCTATTTTGTTTGTTCTTTAACTCTTGCAATTTAAATTCTGCACTTTAATTCTTGTTCTTGTCATTTCAATTCATATATAATTGTGCTCTTCTACTCCTTTTTGTTTCTCTTGATTCTCACTTGAGATTAAGTTTCATTCAATTGTTCTTGTTTGCATTTGATCTTGAATTTAAAGCAATTAGTTCAAAGAAAGATCCTCAAATATTTAGTGATAAATCCTGGATCACATCATGTGGTATCTAGAGCTAGTTCTTTGATCTTCAATTGTTTTGAATTTTTGATCATTTTTTTTTTCAAATTCTATGATGATTCTTGAGTTAGAGCAAAATTCTTAATGAAAAATTCATTGCTAGTGGCGCCATTAACCACATGAATTGGATGATGAAATTCAATTTGAATCCAATTGTGGTCATGAATCTAGAATTTTAAATGTGTTTGAATTGATCTTGCTTGAATTTTGGTGAATTTTTTTTCCCTCCACCTTTTCACCCTAGTGTTTAGCCGCCATTTTCAAATTTATTCATAGAATAAATTTGAATTTTTATTGCTTCTTGAAAATTCAACCATAAATCTCTTTTTATTACTTTGTGATTTTGAACAAATTGAAAGTTCAAATTTTAATTTCAATTCACAATAGTAAGATTGATTCAAATTTTAATCAAAAGTGCTTCAATGATTTCAAATTTTTAGAACCTAATAGATCTTCATGAAATTCAAATTGTGGAAATGATGTGTTTATCATCCACTTGAATGAAAGATCTAGGTCTCTAATTACTTGATTTGTGCTCATTCACTTGGAAATTATTTTACACTCCTTGAATTGTTCATATTTCCAAGTATTACACCAATTATGTCCAAATTTGTTCATACTTGAAGGATCTTTTTGTAATTTCGAAATTTCATTGTAATTTCTGTGAAATTATAATTAAAAAAAGACAAGTGGCTGAAGTTTAAAAAAAAATCTAGTGTAAAAAGAAAAGGTGGGCCAAA
Source organism: Sophora flavescens (assembly GCA_030762895.1). Lineage (NCBI taxonomy): Eukaryota > Viridiplantae > Streptophyta > Magnoliopsida > Fabales > Fabaceae > Sophora > Sophora flavescens. Next base: position 125,244,457 of record CM061069.1, read on the forward strand.
ACCGTAAATATACAAAGTTTTGGGCAAAAGTGCAAAATCTAAAAAAAATCAGTAAAGGTAAAAGACTTGCCACCATTTCACATGCTTATTTTTGTATTGATCCTTTGCATATTGGTGTAGCACAATTCACATTGATCATCACTTGTTCACAAACACTTTGATTAAATTTGAATTACACTTTGTTGAACTCTTTTCAACTTGTCTTGTTCACATCAATTTGAGTGTACAATTCTTCTTGAACCTTTTCTTGCTTGTCTTATAAACTCCATTAGTTTTGTGTTAGTTGTTTTCCACATTCTTCACCTCTTTGAATTGATTGCCTATTGGTTGATTTGTCACTTGATTAATGGAGACTAATTGTTGAGAATCTTGTTTCAACTTGTAGATCCCTTGAGGAGGAAACTCTTGAGTGGAAAGAGACAAGAGAGAAATCATCTTGAAAAAGTCTACATTGAGTGATATACATGAGTGGAAATCTTTGAGTGTATGGTGAGTGAGTGGTGAGGTCCTTGTGATATTCATTTTTGACTTGTAATTCTTTTCTTTCACTTGTTCTTTAAGTGTATTTGTTCCTTGTTGGATTGTACTTAATTATTTTGATTATTGGAGGTGTAATTGTTCTTATTGGTGTAATCTTCATTTTATTTGTGTAATTTTCAATTTGCTGGAATTTGTATTGTAATTTCTTAAATTGTAAGTGCACCATGACTTCACAACATGAAGAAGATTCTCCTCCATCATCACCAAGAACAAGGAACTTGCATAGGAAGTTGGATAGAATGACAAGGAACTTAGAGAGAACGTTTGAAAGATTAGAAGTGCTTGAGAACAAAAAGGTATCAAGGCATGGCAACTCACATAGAGGCTCATCAAATTTGGAAGACAACAACCATAGACCTAGATTTGATAAATGGAGACCTAGACATGAGCATAGAGGAAGTAGGAATGAGAAGGATGACAAGTTGCATAATGTGAAGGTAAAGATCCCTAGCTTCCATGGGAAGAGTGATTCTGATGCTTACTTGGAATGGGAGACCAAATTGGATCACATATTCTCTTGCTGCTACTATAGTGAGGAAAAGAATGTAAAGGTAGCTAGTGTAGGATTTCATGATTATGCTTTAATTTGGTGGGATCAATTGTGTAAAGAGAGAAGAAAGTATGATGAGGAACCAATTAGTACTTGGAGAGAAATGAAGAGGGTTTTGAGAAAACGATATGCGCCTTCAAGCCACACTAGAGACCTCCAACATGCACTCAAGGTTGATGCACAAGTGAAGAGAAAGAACTACTTCAAGAAGGAGGGTTCCTCATCAAAACAACTTGAAGTTGTTGGTAAAAGTGGATCAAAGGCCATATTTCCTAACTCTAAACCTTCCATTTCTACCCTTTCTTCTATGCCTTCTATGCACCACAACAAAAGAGTACTCTTGTACCTCTCTCTACAAATGAAATTAGAGAGGATCAAAAGAAAATGAGAGAGAAAAGGGAGCTTGAGGTAAAAGCCAAGAGTGACAATGACCATAAAAAAATCAATGAAAACGAAAAGCATGTGCCACAAGAGAATGAGAAAAAGGCTATTGGCACAAGTGAGCAAAACTTTTGTGAAATCAAAAAGGATAAAGAAATAGATGATAAAGAATTCATAGTTTTAAAAGAAAAAGAAGTAATGAAAATACTTTTGGAAAATCCACCATTGTATTTTCTTTACTCCAAATTTTTTGGTAACAAACCTATTCCATCTTTTTCTTTACCTACTACCTTTGAGTTTCTTTTGGATAAACTTCAAGTCACTCCTCAAGAACCTAAAGGAATTCAAAGGCTTGTAGTAATCTACAATGATGATCTCTTGGTACATAACAAAACACAAGCAAATCTTTTTGAACATTTAAAATGTGTTTGTTATTACTAAAAGTGGAAAAACCTTTTGCAAATCTTGACAAATACACTTTTTGCACCACCAAAGTGGAATGCTTAGGCTATGTTGTAAGTGCTAAAAGTGTGCATATTGAAATGGTTAAAAGTAAGGTAAAAGAAGATTTATTAGTAGAGCAACCCTTAAAAAATTTTAAACATAGTGATATTTACATACCTACTAATATTTCTACTATACCTATGTGCATTGAACCTATTTTGCAAATTAAAATGAAAGCAATGCACATCCATCAAGGTTCCCATTCATTGAGAGAACTAAAACACATATTACATATCTTTACAACCATTTCTCTCAATAATGGACGGACTTTACCACATAACTTTCAAGTGATTACAACTCATGGCAAACATTTGAAAGGGTTGTTGGCAAAACTTGTTTTTAAAAGGATGGTTTTTGACCCGGGAGGATGGGTTGAGAATTACAATGATAATAAGGGAGTTTTCTTCCCAAAACTTTTCTTTTATTTTTACGAACTTTATGAAAGAATAAATATAAACATCTTCTCTTTAATGTAGGGCTTAAAATTCGGGTCGAATTTTCTTCAAGAAGGAGGGGATGATATGAACATGGATTCACAAAGCAAATGACCAAGCATTGAAGACCCACATGGACCCATGACAAGGTCAAGGCTAAGAAAAGTCCAAAATACTCTAAAGAAGAGTCCAAGATACCTAATTAGGGATAGGACCTAGGTGTAACACCCCCCACCCCCTAGGGGTATTACTACGTAACACATGCGGAAGTAAATTAAAAGATAATTTGCTGGTTGCTTTCGGAAAATTGTTTTCTTTTAAGTCAGAAAAATGGGGTATAAAATTTTTCTTTAAGGATAACTTTGAAATCCATCATACATACATTTAAAACGTAAAGTCACATTCGTAACCAAGTTACCATGACATACAACATTTCTTCTAAGTTTCCATTTTCGAAAGAAAAAGTTTACACTACAGATGGATGTATATAACACTACATTCACCGACCACTTTAGATATACAACCCAACTCTGACTCCTAAGCTGGTCATTCTATCAAATATTCATTGGAGAGACCCCCAATCAAAATACTTTCCCAACCTCTAACACTAGGTCTTCAAGTGACTTAGAAAGACTCCTCTGCAACATCGGTACTAGAGTACCAAGGTACTCCAGCAAAACCCGAAGAGACCTGATATAACTGCAAGAGTGAGATACCAGCAAATGGATATATCATACAACAACCATACACATGACCTTGGCATATTATCATTTTAACATTACTCATAGGTAAACAACAAGTATTATTTCAGTGGGTTTCATACCCGAATCAATCAATTTTATAAAGATAATGCATGACACTTCTATTATGAGGATCTAATCTTAATCTCATGAGATACCATCACCGTTTTATCATCAAGAAAGAAAGAGTTGATCAGGAACATATGCCCGATTTGGTAAGTTGTCTCCGACACCTCTTGCACCCGAAACAACATCGTCACGAATCCCTTATAACGGCCATTCGGATGTATACCTCATCGAATACCACATCTTAAGCGGGTATTCGAATAACTCAAGCACGCCCGCTAAGGGGAAATGCATATGAATAAAAGACTTTTCACTATCGAGACTTTTCTTTGTGGTCACTCTTTTCCATTGTCGAAGCCCAAAGCTAACGACTATTCACAATTTTCATTACTTGAAAATCAATAACACAGGACACGCAGTCCGAGTGCTCAACCACAACACCTTAGACCAATGTCGTAGTCCAAGGTTGTGGTCGTAGAAACAACTATAATTTTATCCATGTTTTATTTCAACATGATAAGGACTCCTAGCCCATAACAACAAAATTAGGACACACAATCCTCAATTCCAAAATTAGGACTCCTAGCCCGTAATATCACGATTAGGACCCTTGGTCCATAATTCTTGACATGGATCCCAGATCACGTGCGTAAACTGAATACTAGAGGAGACGTCTCGCGAACTAGTATTCTCTTTCACATGTGCCTACTTTTCGCTCAGTGAAAATCCAAAACCAAAACAAAACCTCGGTCACTTATCCAAGTAACTGGAACTTTTCTAAATCATTTAGGAGAAAATCTTTTCCTTTATAAATTCTTTGATAAAACATTTAGGAAATTTGTTTGCTTTTGAAATCCTTGCTGAAATAAAGTCAAATATTTTCAAAGGGGGTTTCCCTTATAAAACACATAGTTCGAAAAAGGTTTTCTCTTATACCAACTTTGGATCATAAAAAGGTAGTTTCTATTGTCTTAAAAACACTTCAACGTTTCTTTTCAAAATAATAATCTCATTTTCTTGAAGCAAGCATTTTAAACAAGGAACTTTTATAAATGAAACCAATACTTTCAATGTTCTATTCAAGGATTATTAAGGCTTTTAATCCTTTATAATCATTATGCACAGGCTCAAGTCTGGCTTCTCAAACTTCAATCAACAGTAATATATTCTCAACAATAATATCACAATTAACGACAGTTCATCACATATATATAATTCATAACACTTTAAAGTAAGTAATGTTCAACTTCAAGTAATAACCACAATAGTTCAAGTAAACAAGTTATTCAAGTATTGGCTCAATATCACAATAATATTCAAATCACTCAAGTAAACACATACACACATGCATATAGTCATTGAATATCCCTAGGCAATCCCCTCTTACCTTCTGTGAAGGTAAGGAGATTAGATGTTAGAAGAGGTATACCACGAACGTCCTCGTTTCCTCCGCGATGGAAGTATAAGGTTATCAAAACAAAATCACAAGTTAAAATCAAACAAGAACACTAAACCACAAGGTATAGGTTCGGCCAAGACTAGTTCTTAGGTTTAGAGATTCCCGAAAATTATACAACTCATGGATTTATGATCCTTAAGTGTTAGGAGTTCGTAAACAATGATCATTTAACAAAGTTGAATTAAAATCCCACTAAGTTAAAAACATAGGGCATTCGGCCAAGGCTAGTAAAATAGGCGAGCATTCACTAAACTTTCAAATCTTAGGTTTAGCATCCATATGTGTTAAGGATCTCAAAACCATGATCATTTTGGAAAAATAAGAACAAGGTATACTAGGTCCATAACCTTCTAGGTTCGGCCTTCATAGGATTTATAGGCTAGAGATCTTTAAACTTTCCAATCTCTTAGACTTAGCATCCAAATATCTTATGGAGCTCAAGTCCATGATCATCTTGGAAAAATGAAAGTAACACATACTAGCTTTAATAAAATAGAATAAACAAGTTATAAATCCTTATACATTCCAATCTCTTAGACTTAGCATCCAAATATCTTATGGAGCTCAAGTCCATGATCATCTTGGAAAAATGAAAATAACACATACTAGCTTTAATAACATAAAATAAACAAGTTATAAATCCTTAAACTTTCCAATCTCTTAGACTTAGCATCCAAATATCTTATGTATCTCAAGTCCATGATCATCTTGGAAAAATGAAAGTAACACATACTACCTTTAATAACATAAAATAAACAAGTTATTAAGAGTTCTAAATCCATGATCAATACTTGGAAAGTTGAAACATAGTATCCTAGGCCTACTTATTCATATTTTTCGGCTATCATAGGAACAAGCTATCAAAACTTACAATATTTATAGATTCAAGATCAAGTGATAGTTAGAAACTCAAACACATGATCATATTCCAAAAGTTGAAACAAAAACTTCATAGTTCACAAATGCAAGCATTCGGCCTTCATTGGAAGAGATGGATAGAGATTTTTGTTTTACACAAACTCTCAGTATGTGAAAATATAAGTTAATACAAGACTATAGAAAGTGGTTTCAACTCAAAAGGAATTTTCTACCATTTTAGAGAGATTTTAGAAGTTTAAAGCATATAAAGAACACATAAAGTAAACTAAGAAATAAAAGATGAAACTTGGAAAAAGATTCACATGAGAGCATTACCCTTAGTATAAGGAAGAACTTTAATGAAGAACTCATGTATAAAAGATGAATAAAAACTAAAACTTTAAGAGCTTGAACTTTTACAAGAAAGAAGAAGATGAACTTTAATGGAGTTTGAAGGAGGAAGATGATGAAGTGAAAATGAAAGAGATATATATAGAGAGGGGAGAGAGTGGCACAAAATTGAGGAGAGAGGAAGGATCTTGGAGAGCAAGTTTTGACCTTGTGCCTTGTTTGGTTGAAGAGGAAAGAGAAAAATAGGTTTTTAGAATATAATATGATATATTTCAAAAAGTGTCATCATGACCACTTTTTAGGAGGTAGCTTAGGTCATACCTCTAGTGAGTCACCTCACTCCCTCATCTCACCTCAAGCCTTTTATGTCTCATATTCTACTCCATTTCGTACCCGGTTGTATTTCCGATCGTAATTCTTCCGACGTTTTCACCCGAATAAAATATTATATTTTATTTTTGAACGAAAATTTTCAAAATAACCAAAGTGGAAGGAAACATAATAAAAACACTAGCTATCTCATTCACGGGTGAAAATTAGGTTTTCTGCTCAGCAAACTTGTACCGGCAGTGAAAACGCAGACCAGCTTCGGTCTGAATTTTCAACCGAAATTTTTACCGTAACTTCATATGATATAACAACACAAGAAAATGATTTTAGTTTAATTAAAATCTTCCTCTGGGTTTACTTCCTCTGGGTTTAATCTCAAATAAACACATTTAAATATGTATTTACTGCTACATACAGCATAGGAAAACAGGATGAGGAGCATCTTGCCTCATCTATAAATAGGCTCTCTTGTAACTCATTTGAAAAGATTGAATTCATTTGAAAGGTTTTCTCATACTTGAGATTTCTAGAGAGAGAGAGAGTTATCCTCTTCTTGGTTCATGAGTTGAACCATTGATTCTTATCTTGAATTTCCATATTCAAGTGGTGAATCTTCCTTAGCTTATCAAATTCAATCTTCTTCTCCAAGAAGAATGACTTTGTGGCGCCATTCTCCATCTTCTCTACCTCTTGCATTTTATATTTTTTTGTTCTTTAATTCTTACAATTTAAATTCTGAACTTTAATTCTTGTTCTTGTCATTTCAATTCATATATAATTGTGCCCTTCTACTCCTTTTTGTTTCTCTTGATTCTCACTTGAGATTCAAGTTTCATTCAATTGTTCTTGTTTGTGTTTGATCTTGAATTTAAAGCAATTAGTTCAAAGAAAGATCCTCAAATGTTTAGTGATCAATCCTTCATCACATCAAGAGTTATTTGGGGAAGAAAATTTTTACACCCAAGTTTTCTGACTAAAAACAAATAAATTTTCTGAAAGTAACCAGCAAATTACTTTTTAATTTATTTCTGCACAAGTTACGAAGTAATGCCCAAGGGGGTGTTACAAATTAGGAGGCCGAAACCTAGCTATTTAGGTTAAGGGTGAGTTTGTTGATTAATTTGTGGTTATGTTGTTTGGTTTAAGGTGAAACTGTTAAGCTGTGGTGTGATAACGAGGAATGGCGAATTCGGGATTCCGGTGATAACTCAGGTGGGGAAAGAATTATTCTACCGTCGGAATCGATAAGTAGTATATTCTATAATAATTGTGTAGGGCGACCTAAACTGTACTAATAGTCGAGTAATCGACAAGACCAAAATCACATTGGAAACCTTTTCTGTGAAACCAATGGTGATTCGGTGATTGTAGGTTTATCGACATTAGGTTGATTTTAAGTATTTGTTGATGTCTGACTTTATGTCTATTTAATTGATTGTGATATGCTGGTTGTGGTATTCCACTGCATGTGACGTATTATTTTTGATGTTTGAATATTCTGTTGATTAATGTGTTATGCATGATCTGCCTGGTTTAATATTGTGCTTAGTGGACTTTAAGCAAAGATATATGTTGTTCGGGAGATATTTGTTTGGGTGAGAGAATGAATTGAATGTGTCTTAGAGGTGCCTAGCTTAATTAAGTTATTTAATGGATTATGTGTGACCTAGAATGCGAGTTGAGGCTATGATGGGAGCTTGAGGCATTAGGCTATTATTGATGCAAGATAGTGAGATTCATATAGAGGCTTTGATACATATACTTTTTCAGTCCATGACGCGTTGATCCGATTTAAACTATCAAAAGATAGAAGTGCGCTATATCGAGTTCTAACCTATCGAAAGATAGAAGAGCACTAAACCGAACCCTATCTTATCAAAAGATAGAAGAGCATTATACTGAATCCTATCTTATCAAAAGATAGAAGAGCACTATACCGGATCCTATCTTATCCAAAGATAGAAGTGCACTATGCCGAGTCTTATCCTATCAAAAGATAGAAGTGTACTATACTGAGTTCTCTACATCAGATTGCCATGGATTATTGACGAATGTGAAAGGAATAGAGACAATTATGTTAGCATAAGGGTTTAGATTGCATGAGTTGAGGGTAGAGGACAATATCATAATTTGAGGATGATTTGTTAGTTATGTGTGTTGCTTGTCTCTAACATTTATTGTATGATATACTATGACTCTTTTCCGCTTTTTGATGATAGACCTGTATCTTATCCCCTTTATTTTTCTGTATGTGGTACTTTTATTTTATTATGGGATCGCACGTGAAGACTCGGTGAACGAACTGAATGTGGAAGAGTTGGATGGAACTCCCTATGAACCGGAAGCTGGAGGTCGAGCTTTGATCCATGGAGATAGAGTATAGATAGTACGGCCAGTGTGTCTTTAGGAAGTATTTTATGTGTTTCCGCTAAGTATAACTTTCTTTTAAGTATATGCTTGTGAGGGATCCTGTAACATCCCGATTTTAACAAGTGAAAATTAGATATCTTAATTAGATGGGAATGAGAGTTAAATAAATAAAAAAAACAAAAATTGAGAATCCAAACACATATGCAAGTTCAAAATAAAATTCAAGTAAATTCAAATTTTTAATAGGCAACCACCTCAATTTAATTCCTTAATTAAGGTAGCTTATCATTAACAAAATTAAAAATAAAATAATAATTAGCCCAATATATAGATCTTAGTTATAGTCAATTAATTATGATTAATTTATTTAAGTTTTATAAATCATTATTTATTAATATTTATTAATTATACTTTAGTTACAAGTTTTAACCTAGTTAAATAAACTAAAATAACATTTTGACCACATGAGTAGTTGGACACGGCAGTTTGTATATTAGTGGCACATCAATCTTTAAAAAATTTTGGCTGCACGAAGGCATGCCACCTCCTACTTGTCCCATTTTGCATGCAAAATAGTAACCTCATTTCATGATACTCCAAAGGACACGCCACATGCTTGCTTTCCTTGTGACTCACTTGCTGAAAATTATGGGTGCATGATGTTGTAATGCCACTGCCTGCTTGCCTTTTTGGTCATGCAATTTTGTTTGATCAATCATGCACCACGCACCTACTTGTTCTCCCTCAATTCACGCAAGTAAAATAAATTTCCATGAACCTCCCTAAGCCACGCCACCTACTTGGAAGTGACAAGTTTATCTCATGATCATTATGAAACCACACAAGCTGCTTGCCTTCCCTTGATCATTTTTCTCTCTTCACGCAATTCCATGACACATAAAGGCCACACATCCTTTCTTCATTTCACGCCAACATTGAGGCTTAATAAGGATAGGCTTAAGTGAGTCATAATATTATAATCCAAAGATGAAGATAATTTTTTTCTTACTTACCCAATTAACGTGAAAGAAAAATAAGGCAAAGAGTGAGTGAGATAGCGTGAGAAAGAGAGAGAGTTCGTGAGGGTGAGAGAATTTTCGGAGCCGATTCCGAGCAATCTGTTCATCCTAGCGAGAAACCGACTATACCGTTGTGATCATGACAACGTCTACTTCATTACCCGATCTTTATTTTCTTGGTTAGGCTAAGGTAAGCCTATGTCCTTTTATGTCGAAATACCGTCGGTGACGGTATTGAGGTTATCTTTAAATCCGTTTATGGGTTTTCAATTCCGTCTTAGGATTTGGATTACACGTAATGTATGCTTCACAATGATGTGTTTAGGTGAATTTTTGGAGCCCCGGAGGGTGGTGAACCAAGTGTGGTAGATTTGAGGAGTATATGAGTGGGCTCGTTTCATTGTGTTAAAGCTAGCCTACAACACTTTAGGTGGGGAGAAAGTAACCGACATCGTCGGGGAGGCAAGCATAGAATAATAATTATATATGCATGTGTGTAGGGTGCCCCAGGCCCTACTAGGATATCGAATAATTAACAATGGCTAAACCCTGATAAAATATAATTTTAATGTCGTGATGGGTTTAGAGGTTATAGGTTTATCGACTCTAAGTTGTTGATCTTATACTGGTTGAGGATGTCTGAAATGCGTGTTGCTATGCTATGTGATTGATTCATGATTATCTGTGATTTTTGCTATATTTGATATGCTGGATATGTTCACATGAATATTTTATATGTGAGAATTGATGTTGGCTGATTGTATGATGGATATATGTCTGTATGGATAAGTTAAGAGTTAACACCGTGGTAATGCCTTGAGACGGCGGCTTTGAGGCTGGGGATGTTTGGGAATCCGCTGTGAGAATATAAATGGATAAGGTTCCGGTGTTAACTATAGTGATGTTTGTTGCACTGCATTTTGCCAAGGTGGCGAGCCGTATGATTGGGAGTCATACGAGGTTAGTTGGACTCGAGTGCGAGTATGGATTATGGAGGGGCCGATCTGTGAAGAGACCTTCGGGATGTAAAACTGGACTCGGGAGGCTCACAGTGACCATTAGTTAACTCCTAATGTGTCGTCTACCCCGGTAGAGCCTAGTTATCTCGACTTTACCCTGAATATCCACGTCTAAGGTTGACTATCCGAGGCGACCCAGATACCTCTGATGGAGCTGAGCTCATAGAGAGATGCACTCTTATGGGTCACGACGAGCGGAAAAGTTGCCAAGACAAACTAACTGATGTTCCCTAAGTGAATAGGCTTGATAAGGGAATATCTCGGGGTTAAGACCCGGATGAGAGATATCGGTCAACATGTGTAGGAGTGAGACTCCTTAGAGGGTTGATCTGACAGTGAACTTGAGGATGAACTGTGTTGGTTTGATTCGGAAGATGGTTTCCCATTACTTGTCGTATGTGTTATATGTATATGTGATTATTGTTCTATGTGTCCCCATCCCCATTTTTATGACTATGTATTGTTGCTTATCTCCCTTTTACTCTATATTTCTCTGTATGTAAAACTGATAGATGAAAAACGCCAGCAGGACGGAGACAGTGGCAGATTTGGGTTACCAGCCGAGGCACTATCTGCAGAGGATCCCTCCCCGGATCCCGATACTAGGCGACGTTGAGATCATCTACCATGATGATCGGGATGGCAGGTCGACCACTCACGATTCTTCATGACGTACATCGACCTAGTTAGTTTCTACATACGGATGGGAGATGGTCCTTACTTTCACTTGGACGACCCGTATAGTATTTCACAGAGGCTACCCTTTTCAGAGATATGGTATCCACCTCGTCAGAGAGAGTTTCCTGACGACATGTGGAACATGGTGAACCGCTCAGTGTCGAGTAGCCATGTTGGTATGGTGCAGAGGGGTCGGAGGCAGCGGAACGTTCAGATGATGTATCACTATCGTCGCCGACGCGTCGTCATGAGCAGTGATGAGTCGGTTTGGGAGCCGATGACCCGATACGGCAGGGTCTACCGACGCACCTATGGAGAGGGGGAGGGTAGCTCCTGGAGCCTATATCGTCGGTGATATGGTTCTGTCGGATGCGCCTGCTAGGTTATGTGCCTATGTGAGCTTATTTTGTATTTTGGATGTATTTTGAGAGGCGGACTGGGTAGCTCTAGGACTTCTCTCCTGTTTTCTATGAGCAGTTTATGTATTATGTCTAGTTTTAGTTTGACAGTGTTTGTACATTTTAGTAAACCTGGGATCCCTCTGTTGGGATTTATCGTACTTGGGTGATAGACGTACTTATTATGTATATATAGCGGATGTGTGTTTTATTCCGTTGTGCATGTTTTAAATGAATTTAATTTTATCGCTTTCGCAAATTAATTTATTTTCATATGTATAATCACGCTAACGTTTATACAACGGATTAAGGCTTAGTTAATTAGGATTTATTTAGTGGGACATCGGGGTGTCTCATTTGGTGGTATCAGAGCAGTTCGGTTCTAAACCGGACTGTGGGGTAGGGTTCAGTTCCGACATTAATAGCTGGATCCTCATTAGATGTCAGCTATGCTTAGAATGGGTAGAGTGTCTGATACACAAGTTATCCTTACTGTATGGGAATAACTGTTACGTATTTGTAAGAAATGTAAAGTAATATCTTTGATTATATGGACTTACATATCTTATAAATAAAGAGATGATGATTCATTTTACAGGAAATTAGAATGGCTCGTGGTAATGGAAGGAGAGGAAGGGGTGGCAGGAATAGAGGAGAGAAACATCGACGTACCTGAAAATTCGTCGGGAACTAATAATAGTGGTGATGTCAATGATACTATGCAAGTGATGAGGGACCTGGCTACTACTATACTGCAACAAACTCAACAGAATACACATTTTATGCAGAGGCAGGAAGAGCGGGAGGAAAGGCAGCACTAGTTGAATACGGTGCAGGAAGGGGAAATTCTTCATAGTGGTCTTAATACCTTCATGAAAGGCAATCCACCTCAGTTTCATGGCGACTACGACCCAGAAGCTGCAGAGAAGTGGTTACAGGAGGTGGAGAAGGTCTTTGTGGCTATGCACTGTAGAGAGGAACAAAAAGTAACTTATGTTGCTTTTATGCTGGTCGGAGCTGCAGAAGCTTGGTGGAGGAACAAGCAGAGGCTATTGGAGGTCGAAGGGCAGAATGTCAACTGTGAAGTATTTAGAGAAAGTTTCCTGGAGAAATATTTTGCAAGAAGTGTCAAAATAGAGAAGGAGAAAGAGTTTTCTAATCTGAAATAGGGATCTATGTCAGTTGGGGAGTATGCCGCAAGGTTCGAGGCACTGCTAAAATTCTCACAGTTTTACCAGGTACACCCAGAAGAGGAATGGGTGTGCAGGAAGTTTGAAGATGGTTTGAGGCCTGAGCTGAAGCTGCCAATGCTGCCATTGGAGTTGAATCACTTCCCAGCTCTAGTAGAGAAGTGTACTGTGTTAGAAGGACATGATCGTGCTGGAAATTTGCAACAACAACAAAGAAGCGGTGGACCAGTAAGGGGTAATATTCAAGGAGGAAGAGGAAGCAGATTTCAAACAAGGGCAAAACCATACAGTCGTACTACTCAGCAATCAGTGAATGCTAGAGGAGAAAGTTCGGGTCAAGTGTAGCAAAAAGGCTTGACATGTTTCAAGTGCGGAGGACCTCATCTTAGGAGAGATTGCCCTCAGTTGCAGAATATCACTTGTTTCAATTGTGTAAATGTGGGTCACATGTCATGGAATTGCCCTCAAGGCTATACTGGGAGAATTTAGAATACGCAACCAGTTGTAAAGAATCAATTAGCGGGGAATCAGGTTCAGACAAGAAATCAGCAAGGAGGAAGACCTCAGGCTATGGGAAGGGTCTTCGCCATGAGAGGTTCTAAATCTTCTCGATGTCCTGATCTGATACAGTGTAAGTGCTGTGTGTTTGGTAAGCTCTTATCCGTTTTATTTGATTCGGGTGCTAGTCATTCTTTTATATCAATGGAGTGCATGGATCATTTGTGTTTGCCTGTTTCTTCATTATCCTATGACCTTACTGTTTCGACCCCTGAGACACCCCGTTGTGCCCCGGTGTTTTATTAGCTTAAAACCTTATTGATTAATTCCTTAATCGAGCACTTAGCATGAAAAGTATGAAAAAATTTAAACTTTATTTAAACAATCATATAACTTCTGCAAATTAAACACACCAAGGTTGTAATATATACATACACACATGTTTCTTTATTACATTACCAAAACACTGTTGAGGGTATCCTCTCAGTAGGATCCCTCACAGGCATATACTTAAACAAAAGTTGTGCTTAGTGGAAAATATAAAACGTCTCACGAGATGCACTGGCCATAGACTAACTAGACCCTAATCACCATGGGTCACGACTCGACCTCCGGCTTCCGGTTCATAGGGAGTTCCATCCAACCCCTCTTCGTTCAGCTCAGCCACAGGGTCTTCAAGTACGATCCCATAAAAGATAAAATAAAACATAATGAAAGATACATGGGATAAGAAACAGTTTTATCATCAAAAGCAGAACAGAATACATAGCACATAATATAATAATAGCCACGGACACACATCACTCAAAATCAACAATCATCCTCAATTCACTATATCATCCTCTACCCTCTGCCCCTGCAACTAAGACTTTATACTGATGTGGCCATCTTTACTCCTGTCACATTAGTCAGTAGTCCGAAACAGTCCAGTGCCAATAACTTTCGAACGTGTCAACGACTAAGCGAGTATTAGTCCAAAAAGGTCCAGTACCAAGAATATGCGAACGCATCAAGGAGTATCAATCCAGAACGATCCAGTGCCAAGATTATACGAACGTGTCAAGAACTAAAAGAATATTACGGTAGTCTACCTCAGCATCCACATCCGTAGGGCACTCACCCGCAATATCCGATATCCCAAAATAGGATATCCTGACCTCCTGTGTTCCACTCACACGGCTGTGAATAACAATACATCTATAAATGAATCTCCCTAAATTACATCAATAACAACCTAGTGCCTCAACCTTCCATCAAAGTTTCAACACCTTTTTCCTCATAGATAAAATCACTTAATTAGGCTAGACACCTCTAAATCACCTTTATTCTCTCACCCAAACAATTATCTCCCGAACAACACATTTCCTTAATTAAAAATCAGCTAAGCACAATATTAAAAACCAGGCAGATCATGCATAACACAATATCAGAAAATAATTCAAATACCACAAAATATCACATAAGCAATGCAACAATAATAATAAATTCAATCAACCTCAGATAAGATAAAATCATCCTAACGTCGATAAACCTACAATTCCCAAATCACCATTGGTTTTACAGAAAAGGCTTCCAATATGATTTTGGTCTTGTCGATTACTCAACTAATAGTAGGGTTTAGGTCGCCCTACACAATTATTATATAATATGCTACTTATCGATTCCGATGGTAGAATGATTCTTTCCCCCACCTGAGCTAGCACCGAAATCCCGAACTCGACATTCCTCTTTATCACACCACAGTTTAACAGTTTCTCCTTCAACCAAACAATACAACTATAATTAATCAACAAAATCACTCTTAACCTAACTAGCTAGGTTTCGGCCTCCAAATTCAAAGTAGGGTTAGGATTCTTTCTCATTCCAAGCTTTTGGATTCTAGTTCCTATAGTCTTAGATAGCTTAGATAAATTATCATAACTTGGAAATATTAACAAAATAATTTAATCTCCTTTTTAATTAAGTTTCGGCCTCACTTAGTAAAATAGGCTAGGAAATTCATTTTGATTCAAGCTATTGGTTTTAGATTACATATATACTTAAGAGTATTAACCAATCATTAGAATTCATTAAATTAACAAAATCTATAAACTCCTAAACCCTAGATTTTCGGCCAACACCATAAAATTAGGATAGAAATCTTTGTTGAAGTTAAGCTCTTAGATTATAACCATATAGGTATTAGAGAGTATGATACAAGTGATAGAATTGAGTAATGACACAAAAACTTCACACTCACTTTCTCACCTAGGTTCGGCCAAGAATGGTTAATAGGGAAGGAAAATGACTTTGATCACATGCTTTTGGATAATGAAAGTAGGGATCATATCTAGGTCATAGAAATTGGTTTCACATTTTTATGATTTTTCTACAATTTTCTAGAATTGTTACAAGTTCTATATCTAGAAATGGAAAACTATGAAATATGAAGAACAAAAGCTTAAACAAGAGATGAGATTATCATGTTACCTCAAGTTAGAAAAGTAGAAGAATAATAGATGATGATCTTGGCAAGCTTTGTAATGGAATCACTTGGAGCTCATTAAGAATGAAAATGGAGTTTAAGTGTTTTTGGTGAAGAAATGAAGAAGATGAAGAAGATGAGTGAAATGGTGAGGGAGGCCACGGTTTGGAGGGCTTTTATAGGAAAAATATTAGGCCTTGTTTGGTTTTTAACTTTTAGATTAATGGGTTTTATGATTATTTAATTAATATAAGCTTAACCATAGTTAATAATTAACTTAACTAGGGTTACTTTGCTTAATTATGGTTAATAAATATGTGGCTCACATTTGATGGAGGTGTGACTGATTTTGGGCCACACATAGTGACTCACCAATGAGTCACCGATCCTATCCGTTACCGGTTCCCGGAAATTTCGTAAGCAGCTCCGTCATTTACCCGATTTTGGTTTTTGAGAGGAAAATAATGAAACAAGAGCAAAATAAAATAGGTATGATTTATTGGAGGTGGATGCACGAAATTTAAGAGATATGGGAGGTTTACAACCATGTAAAATGAGGTTAAGAGTGCGTAGATGTGTCATGTTAATATCCGCGAAAGCTTGGGGGTATTTTGGTCTTTTTACCTAAAAGTCATGATTACTAGCATTTAATGCTCATAAATACTTGGTGACTCATCCTCCATGAGTCATCATGTATTACTCGTTGTCCCTATCTCTTGACGGGTCTCTGCAGTTCTGTTTTCGACTCCGTCGGTTTCCCGATTAGTGTTTTACGCCTGCGTAAAAGCGTAATATTTCATTTTCGACTGAAAATTTTCAAACTAACCAAACTCGTTGGAAATATGATTTAAATATAAACCATTTCGTTCATGATTCAAAATTATGTTTTTTGATCATTAAAATCTTACTGTCAGTGAAAACATCGACTGTTTTCCGTCCGAACTTTTACCAAAATTCGTTCGAACAAACATAATATTTTATTTCTGATCAGAAATTTGAAAAGTATACTTCCTCACGGACAAAATATAAAAAATCTACAAATTTCAGTTTTCGGGTCAAATTAGGGATTTCTGTCAATATAAAATTATATTGTCAGTTAAATAAAACGCAGACAGGGCTCTGTCTGAATTTTCAACCCAAAATTTCACCGTAGCCTTCTACCATAAGAGAGACTATTAATATGATTTTATTTTATTTAAAATCACGTTCTAACTCTCTGATTAAAATATAATTAATTATATTTTAACTGGTTAAACATCGTAATTAAAAATCAGGCTGTTACAACCCCTATGGGTGAAACTTTGACCACTATATTTGTTGTTGGGATCGTCCTATTATTTTGGAAAATAGGCAATTCAATGTGGACCTTGTCTGTTTGCCTATGCAACATATTGATATTATCTTAGGCATGGACTGGCTTTCGGCTAACCATGTAATTTTAGATTGTTCAAAGAAAACCCTTTGTTTCTCGAAGCGATATGGATTATTGCCTGTCAATGACAGTGACTCGGAAGACGGACGATTGAAAGACTGCATGGTGCTATTTTCCTTGGAAGCCAAGGAGTCTCCAAAGCCTGATGCGCTGCCTGTCGTTTGCGAGTTTCCAGAAGTTTTCCCGGATGATGTTCCAGGGCTGCCACCTAAAAGAGAGATAGAGTTTGCAATTGACCTCGTACCAGGGGCCGGACCAATATCGATAGCGCCATATCGAATGTCCCCAACAGAATTAGCAGAATTGAAGAAAAGTTGGATGACATGTTGAAGAAAGAGTTTATCCGACCAAGTGTTTCACCATGGGAAGCACCGGTTAATCTTTTTGTGAAAAAGAATGATGGTAGCTCAAGGTTATGTGTTGATTATCGACAACTAAATAAGGTAACAATCAAGAATAAGTATCCATTGCCGAGGATTGACGATCTAATGGATCAGTTGCGGGGAGCAACTGTGTTCTCCAAGATAGATCAGAGATCTGGGTATCATCATATCAGAGTGAAAGAAGATTATATACTGAAGACTGGTTTCAGGAGTCGGTATGGTCACTACGAGTATCTAGTTATGCCGTTTGGAGTAACTAATGCTCCTGCTATATTCATGGACTATATGAATCGGATCTTCAGACCGTACCTGGACAAATTCGTCGTTGTGTTTATCAATGACATTCTGATCTACTCCTCGAATAAAGAAGAACATGTAGAGCTTCTTCGGGTTGTACTTCAAGTTCTTAAGGATAGACAACTCTATGCCAAGTTGTCCAAGTGTGAATTCTGGTTGGACGAAGTACAATTTCTTGGGCATGTTATAAACAAAGATGGGATTGCAGTGGATCCTGCCAAAGTTGAAGCAGTTGTGAATTGGGAACGTCCTAAGACAGTTGGTAAAGTCAGAAGTTTCCTTGGACTGGCAGGTTACTACAGAAGGTTTATAGAAGGATTCTCGAAAATTGCGTTACCTATGATGCAGTTGACGAGAAAGGGAAAACCGTTTGAATGGTCAAATGAGTGTGAGACTAGTTTTCAGGAGTTGAAGGGAAGGCTTACAACATCTCCCGTATTAGTCTTGTCGGATCCATTGGCACCGTCTGATGTGTATTGTGATGCATCACATCAAGGCCTTGGTTCTGTACTTATGCAAGAAAGGAAAGTAGTAGCTTATGCTTCAAGGCAGTTAAGAATACATGAGCGGAACTACCCAACCCATGATCTTGAGTTGGCCGCAATAGTATTTGCATTGAAGATATGGAGACACCACCTGTATGGTGCTAAGTTCACGGTCTACAGTGATCACAAGAGTTTAAGATATTTATTCGATCAGAAAGAGATGAACATGAGACAGCGGAGATGGATGGAATTCATAAAGGATTATGAGTTCGATCTTCAGTATCATCCAAGAAAGGCAAACGTCGTAGCGGACGCATTAAGTCGGAAATCTTTGCAAGTGTCTACTATGATGGTTAAGGAATTAGAACTGATCGAACAATTTAGAGATCTGAATCTTGGAATAACTGAACTATCCCGGAACAAGATGATTTTAGGAATGATCACTATTACTAGTGGATTCCTAGAATTAATCTGGAAGAAGCAAGCCGAAGACCAATACCTCCAGAAGGTTAACCAGATGTTAGAAGAAGGTAAGACAATAGGATTTAAAAGAGGTGTTGATGGAATAATAAGGTTTATAGAAAGGATATGTGTACCTGAAGATAAAGAATTTAGGAATTTGATTATGGAAGAGGCGCACAAAAGCAAGTTGAGTTTTCATCCGGGTGCCACAAAGATGTATCAAGACTTGAGAAAAATGTTTTGGTTGTATGGAATGAAAAAGGAAGTTGCAGAATATGTCCAATCCTGCTTGGTGTGTCAAAAATCAAAGATTAAACACCAAAAACCAGCGGGACTATTGCAATCTCTAGATATCCCAGAATGGAAATGGGGCAGTATTGCAATGGACTTTGTGCTTGGTTTACCAAGGACACAGAAGAAGTATGATGCAATTTGGGTTATAATTGATAGATTAACGAAATGTGCTCATTTCCTTCCTATCAATCAAAGGTTGTCAATGGAAAAGTTAACCCAGTTGTATATCAAGGAAGTTGTCAGACTGCATGGAGTGCCACCAAGTATAATTTCGGACAGGGATCCGAGAATTACATCAAGATTCTGACAGAGTTTACACAGTGCTCTGGGAATGAAGTTAAGGATGAGTTCGGCTTATCATCCTCGGATGGATGGTCAGTCGGAAAGAACAATCCAATCATTGGAAGATTTGATAAGAACATGTGTGTTAGAACACACAGGAAGTTGGGGCGAATTTCTTCCATTGATTGAATTTACATATAATAATAGTTTCCACACAAGTATTGGCATGGCACCATATGAAGCACTATATGGAAGAAAGTGTAGAACACCCCTCTGTTGGTACGAGACAGGAGAAAGTCAATTGATTGGACCTGAGGTGGTACAACAAACAACAGAACAAGTTAAGAAGATTCGGGAGAAAAAGAAAGCAGCGGTAGATAGGGTGAAAAGCTACAGCGACAAGAGGAGAAGGCCTTTGGGATTCCAGGAAGGCGATCATGTTTTCATGGGAGTCACCCCGAGGACTGGAATTGGCAGGGCAATAAAATCCAGAAAGCTTACACCTCGTTTCATCGGACCATTTCAAATTCTTCGCTGAATTGGTCCAGTTGCCTATCAGATAGCCTTACTGCCCAATCTTTCGGACCTTCATGATGTTTTCCATGTATCCCAACTCAGAAAATACTATCCCGATCTATCGTACATCATAGAGCCCGAATCAATACATTTAATAGAAAACCTAGAGTATGAGGCTTTACCTGTACGGATCGAAGACCGAAGGATAAAAAAACTCTGCGGGAAACAGATTCCTTTAGTCAAGGTCATATGGAATACAGTAACTGGTGATGCTACCTGGGAAAGAGAAGACGACATGCAACAGAGATTTCCACACCTGTTCGTGCGAGGTAACTCAATTTAAATTCCGAGGACAGAATTTCTTTTAAGGGGGGAAGTAATGTAACATCCTGATTTTAACAAGTGAAAATTAGATATCTTAATTAGATGGGAATGAGAGTTAGATAAATCAAAAAAAATGGGAATCTAAACACATATGCAAGTTCAAAATAAAATTCAAGTCACTTAAAATTTTTAATAGGCAACCACCTCAATTTAATTCCTTAATTAAGGTAGTTTATTATTAACAAAATTAAAAATAAAATAATAATTAGCCCAATATATAGATCTTAGTTATAGTCAATTAATTATGATTAATTTATTTAAGTTTTGTAAATCATTATTTATTAATCTTTACTAATTATACTTTAGTTACAAGTTTTAACCTAGTTAAATAAACTAAAATAACATTTTGACCAAATGAGTAGTTGGACACGACAGTTTGTATATTAGTGGCACATCAATCTTTAAAAAATTTTGGCTGCATGAAGGTATGCCATCTCCAACTTGTCCAATTTTGCATGCAAAATAGCAACCTCTCATTTCATGATACTCCAAAGGCCACACCACATGCTTGCTTTCCTTGTGACTCACTTGCTGAAAATTTTGGGTGCATGATGTTGTAATGCCACCGCCTGCTTGCCTTTTTGGTCATGCAATTTTGTTTGATCAATCATGCACCACGCACCTGCTTGTTCTCCCTCAATTCACGAAAGTAAAATAAATTTCCATGATCCTCCCTAAGCCATGCCACCTACTTGGAAGTGACAAGTTTATCTCATGATCATTATGAAACCACACAAGCTGCTTGCCTTCCCTTGATCATTTTCCTCTCTTCATGCAATTCCATGACACATAAAGGCCACACCTCCTTTCTTCATTTCATGCCAGCATTGAGGCCTAATAAGGATAGGCTTAAGTGAGTCATAATATTATAATCGAAAGATGAGTAGAATTTGTTTCTTACTTACCCAATTAACGTGAAAGAAAAAAAAAAAGGCAAAGAGTGAGTGAGATAGCGTGAGAAAGAGAGAGTTCGTGAGGGTGAGAGAATTTTCGGAGCCAATTCCGAGCAATCCGTTCATCCTAGCGAGAAATCGACTATACCGTTGTGATCCTGACAACGTCTACTTCATTACCCTATCTTTCTTTTCTTGGTTAGGATAAGGTAAGCCCATGTCCTTTTATGCCGAAATGTCGTCGGTGACGGTATTGAGGTTATCTTTAAATCCTTTTATCGGTTTTCAATTCCGTCTTAGGATTTGGATTAAACGTAATGTTTTCTTCACAATGATGTGTTTTGGTGAATTTTTGGAGCCCCGGAGGGTGGTGAACCAAGCGTGGCAGATTTGAGGAGTATAGGAGTGGGCTCGTTTCATTGCGTTAAAGCAAGCCTACGACACTTTAGGTGGGGAGAAAGTAACCGACATCGTCGGGGAGGCATTCATAGAATAATAATTATATATGCAAGTGTGTAGGGTGCCCCAGGCCCTACTAGGATGTCGAATAATCGACAATGGCTAAACCCTGATAAAATAATATTTTAATGTCGTGATAGGTTTAGAAGTTGTAGGTTTATCGACTCTAAGTTGTTGATCTTATACTGGTTGAGGTTGTCTGAAATGCGTGTTGCTATGCTATGTGATTGATTCATGATTATCTGTGATTTTCGCTATATTTGATATGCTGGATATGTTCACATGAATATTTTATATGTGAGAATTGATATTGACTAATTGTATGATGGATATATGTCTGTATGGATACGTTGAGAGTTAAAACCGTGGTAATTCCTTGAGACGGCGGCTTTGAGGCCGGGGATGTATGGGCATCCGCTGTGAGAATATAAATGGATAAGGTTCCGGTGTTAACTATAGTGATGTTTGTTGCACTGCATTTTGCCAAGGTGGCGAGCCGTATGATTGGGAGTTGTACGAGGTTAGTTGTACTCGAGTGCGAGTACGGATTATGGAGGGGCCGGTCTATGAAGAGACCTTGGGGATGTAAAACTGGACTCGGGAGGCTCACAGTGACCATTAGTTAGCTCCTAATGTGTCATGTACCCCGATAGAGCCTAGTTATCTCGACTTTACCATGAGTATCCACGTCTAAGGTTGACTATCCGAGGTGACCTAGATACCTCTGATGGAGCTGAGCTCACAGAGAGATGCACTCTTATGGGTCACGACGAGCGGAAAAGTTGCCTAGACAAACTAACTGATGTTCCCTAAGTGAATAGGCTTGATAAGGGAATATCTCGGGGTTAAGACCCGGATGAGAGATATCGGCCGACATGCGTAGGAGTGAGACATGTTGACGAATCTGGGCAAGTATACCCAGTCGTGCAAGTAATACGGTGGTGAGACCGTTTTATCGTTCCCACGAGGAATGCAACAAGTACTAGCACGTACCAATTCAACTACTATCTAAGCGATTCATGGATTGAAGAGAGTTCTATGCTAACAAAAGTTAAAACTAACAAAATAAGAAAAACAAACTCTTTTTGTAATTTTCTCAAATACTTGGAAGGCAATAAAGGAAGGTTGTCAAATATGATAAAAGATGTTGGGATTAGGTTCACTAAACTTCATCCTCATGCAATGAAACAACTCACAAACAGTTTCTACTTCAATTATGACAATCAATCCACTAAATTACTCAAGTCCCGATCCCTCGGATGACAAGAGCCGAAATCCACTAATAGACCCTAATTCCTTAGGTTGCCTAGATTAGTGAATTCACATTAAGATTAGGGATCATACGATTGCTAATAAACCTAGTTCCATTCCTAGATACAAGGTTTACTAGGTGATTAATTTCAATTCCAGTTTTAACACGAATTTTCCAATTGCATATTAAAACAGAAATCAACCACTCAATAACAAAGCAGAAACTGTATTGCAAGATTAAATCAAATACATGAGAATTCAGAAATAGCTACCCCAACCCCAACAATGGAGGTTTAGCTACTCATAATACTATCCACAACCAAAGAAACATAGATGAAGGAGAGAAGGGATTCCATGGGGGCAATCCTCCAGAAGCTGCCTCTGGTTTCAAGAGACTTTTGGGTTTCCAAACTCGTAGCCTCCAATGTCTCCAAGGTGTCCTTTCCAATTCTGCCTTAAACAGCTTATAACAGGGGTTCTGGTTTTCGCACACTCGCGGGGCGAGATGTATCTCGCGAGATGAATATTAAACTTCTGGTCTTCAGTGATTGAATCTCTCGCGAGGCGAGACACTGTTCGCGAGGTGACATAGAACAGGTTGCATTTTCCTGGCACAATCATCTTTCAGGGTCGCGAGGCGAGGTGTGATTCGCGGGGCGAGACAGAAAGGATGACATTCTGCTGTTTCTGGCTGTCTGCAGTCGCGGGGCGAGCATTCCCAGAATTTCATTCTCCACTGTTTCTTCATTCCCTTGGCTCTAAGTTAACCAGATTTTTCAGTGATTCCTGCAAAACAACACACAAAACCACCTTCACCCGTTCCAAGGGAAAATCTAACAAAATAAAATAAATAATGCCTAATCTATATGAAATATGCATGCAAAAGTGTACAGGAAACATCATGTAAAATCACACTATCAAGACTTCTTAGAGGATTGATCTGAGAGTGAACTTGAGGATGAATTGTGTTAGTTTGATTTGGAAGATGGTTGCCTTTTACTTGTCGTATGAGTTATATGTATATGTGATTATTGTTCTATGTGTCCCTGTCCCCATTTTTATGTCTATGTATTGTTTCTTATATCCCTTCTACTCTATATTTCTCTGTATGTAAAACCGATAGATGAGCAGCGCCAGCAGGACGAAGACAGTGGCGGATTTGGGTTACCAGCCGAGGCACTATCTGCAGAGGATCCCTCCCCGGATCCCGATACTAGGCGACGTTGAGATCGTCTACCATGATGATCGTGGATGGCAGGTCGACCACTTACGATTCTTCATGACGTACATTGGCCTGGTTAGTTTCTACATACGGATGGGAGGTGGTCCTTACTTTCACTTGGACAGCCTGTATCGTATTTCACAGAGGTTACCCTTTTCAGAGATGTGGTATCCACCTTGTCAGAGAGAGTTTCCTGACAACATGTGGAACATGGTGAACCGCTCAGTGGCGAGTAGCCATGATGGTATGGTGCAGAGGGGTCGGAGGCAGCGGAGCGTTCAGACGATGTATCTCTATTGTCCCTGACGCATCGTCATGAGCAGTGATGAGTCAGTTTGGGAGCCGAGGACCCGATATGGCAGGGTCTACCAACGCACCTATGGAGAGGGGGAGGGTAGCTCCAGCCGCCCTTATCGTCATTGATATGGTTCTGTCGGATGTGCCTATTAGGTTATGTACCTCTGTGAGCTTATTTTGTATTTTGGATGTATTTTGAGAGCCGGGCTGGGTAGCTCTAGGACTTCTCTCCTGTTTTCTTTGAGCAGTTTATGTATTATGTCCAGTTTTAGTTTGACAGTGTTTGTACATTTTAGTAAA
This sequence comes from Sophora flavescens, assembly GCA_030762895.1. Taxonomy (NCBI): domain Eukaryota; kingdom Viridiplantae; phylum Streptophyta; class Magnoliopsida; order Fabales; family Fabaceae; genus Sophora; species Sophora flavescens. The sequence continues at coordinate 125,269,263 of CM061069.1, forward strand.
CCTGGGATCCCTCTGTTGGGATTTATCGTACTTGGGTGATAGACGTACTTATTATGTATATATAGCTGATGTGTGTTTTATTCCGTTGTGCATGTTTTAAACGAATTTAATTTTATCGCTTCTGCAAATTAATTTATTTTCGTATGTATAATCACGCTAACTTTAATACAAAGGATTAAGGCTTAGTTAATTAGGATTTAATTAGTGGGACATCGGGGTGTCTCATTTGGTGGTATCAGAGCAGTTCGGTTCTAAACCGGACTATGGGGTAGGGTTCAGTTCCGACATTAATAGCTGGATCCTCATTAGATGTCAGCTATGCTTAGAATGGGTAGAGTGTCCGATACACAAGTTATCCTTGCTGTATGAGAATAACTGTTACGTATTTGTAAGAAATGTTAAGTAATATCTTTGATTATATGGACTTACATATCTTATAAATAAAAGAGCCAATGATTCCTTTTACAGGAAATTAGAATGGCTCGTGGTAATGGAATGAGAGGAAGGGGTGGCAGGAACAGAGGAGACAGAAACACCGACGTACCTGAAAATTCGTCGGGAACTAATAATAGTGATGATGTTAATGATACTATGCGAGTGATGAGGGAGCTGGCTACTGCTATCCTTCAACAAACTCAACTGAATACGCATTTTATGCAGAGGCAGGAAGAGCGGGAGGAAAGGCAGCACTAGTTGAATACGGTGCGAGAAGGGGAAATTATGGACAGTGATCTTAATGCCTTCATGAAAGGCAATCGACCTCCGTTTCATGGCGACTATGACTCAGAAGCTGTAGAGAAGTGGTTACAGGAGGTGGAGAAGGTCTTTGTGGCTATGCACTGTAGAGAGGAACGAAAAGTAACTTATGCTGCTTTTATGCTGGTCGGAGCTGCAGAAGCTTGGTGGAGGAACAAGTAGGGGCTATTAGAGGTCGAAGGGCAGGAAGTCAACTGGGACGTATTTAGAGAATGTTTCCTGGAGAAATATTTTCCAAGAAGTGTCAGAATAGAGAAGGAGAAAGAGTTTTCTAATCTGAAACAGGGAACTATGTCAGTTGGGGAGTATGCTGCAAGGTTCGAGGCACTGTTAAAATTCTCACAGTTTTACCAGGTACACCTAGATGAGGAATGGGTGTGCAGGAAGTTTGAAGACGGTTTGAGGCCCGAGCTGAAGCGGCCAATGTTGCCATTGGAGTTGAATCACTTCCCAGCTCTAGTAGAGAAGTGTACTGTGTTAGAAGGACATGATCGTGCTGGAAATTTGCAACAACAACAAAGAAGCGGTGGACCAGTAATGGGTAATATTCAGGGAGGAAGAGGAAGCAAATTTCAAATAAGGGTAAAACCATACAGTCATACTACTCAGCAATCAGTGAATGCTAGAGGAGAAAGTTTGGGTCAAGCGCAGCAAAAAGGCTTGACATGTTTCAAGTGCGGAGGACCTCATCTCAGGAGAGATTGCCCTCAGTTGCAGAATATCACTTGTTTCAATTGTGGAAATGTGGGTCACATGTCATGGAATTTCCATCAAGGCAATACTGTGAGAATTCAGAATACGCAACCAGTTGGAAATCAGCAAGGAGGAAGACCTCAGGCTACGGGAAGGGTCTTCGTCATGAGAGGTTCTGAATCTTATCGATGTCCTGATCTGATACAGGGTAAGTGCTGTGTGTTCGGTAAGCTCTTATCCGTTTTATTTTATTCCGGTGCTAGTCATTCCTTCATATCAATGGAGTGCATGGATCATTTGTGTTTGTCTGTTTCTTCATTACCCCACGACCTTACTGTTTCAACCCCTATGGGTGAAACTTTGACCACTATATTTGTTTGTCGGGATTGTCCTATCATTTTGGAAAATAGGAAATTCAATGTGGACCTTGTCTGTTTCCCTATGCAACATATTGATATTATCTTAGGCATGGACTCGCTTTCGTCTAACCATGTAATTTAAGACTGTTCAAAGAAACCCCTTTGTTTCTCGAAGTGATCTGGATTATTGCCTGTCAATGACAGTGGCTCGGTAGACGGACGATTGAAAGACTGCATGGTGCTATTTTCCTTGGAAGCCAAGGAGTCTCCAAAGCCTGATGCGCTGCCTGTCGTTTGCGAGTTTCCAGAAGTTTTCCCGGATGATGTTCCAGGGCTTCCACCTAAAAAAGAGATAGAGTTTGAAATTGACCTCGTACCAGGGGCCGGACCAATATCGATAGCGCTGTATCGAATGTCCCCAACAAAATTAGCAGAATTGAAGAAAAGTTGGATGACATGTTGAAGAAAGAGTTTATCCGACCAAGTGTTTCACCATGGGAAGTGCCGGTTCTTTTGTGAAAAAGAAGGCTGGTAGCTCAAGGTTATGTGTTGATTATCGACAAATAAATAAGGTAACAATCAAGAATAAGTATCCATTGCCGAGGATTGACGATCTAATGGATCAGTTGTGGGGAGCAACTGTGTTCTCCAAGATAGATCTGAGATCTGGGTATCATCACATCAGAGTGAAAGAAGATGATATACTAAAGACTGCTTTCAGGAGTCGGTATGGTCACTATGAGTATCTAGTTATGCCGTTTGGCGTAACTAATGCTCCTGCTATATTCATGGACTATATGAATCGGATCTTCAGACCATACCTGGACAAATTTGTCTTTGTTTTTAACGACGACATTCTGATCTACTCCTCGAATAAAGAAGAACATGTAGAGCATCTTCGGGTTGTACTTCAAGTGCTTAAGGATAGACAACTCTATGCCAAGTTGTCCAAGTGTGAATTCTGGTTGGACGAAGTACAATTTCTTGGGCATGTTATAAACAAAGATGGGATTGCAGTGGATCCTGCCAAAGTTGAAGCAGTTGTGAATTGGGAACGTCCTAAGACAATTGGTAAAGTTAGAAGTTTCCTTGGACTGGCAGGTTACTACAGAAGGTTTATAGAAGGATTCTCGAAAATTGTGTTACCTATGATGCAGTTGACGAGAAAGGGAAAACCATTCGAATGGTCAAATGAGTGTGAGACTAGTTTTCAGGAGTTGAAGGGAAGGCTTACAACATCTCTCGTATTAGTCTTGTCGGATCCGTTGGCACCGTTTGATGTGTATTGTGATGCATCACATCAAGGCCTTGGTTCTGTACTTATGCAAGAAAGGAAAGTAGTAGCTTATGCTTCAAGGCAGTTAAGAATACATGAGCGGAACTACCTAACCCATGATCTTGAGTTGGCCGCAATAGTATTTGCATTGAAGATATGGAGACACCACCTGTATGGTGCTAAGTTCGCGGTCTACAGTGATCACAATAGTTTAAGATATTTATTCGATTAGAAAGAGCTGAACGTGAGACAACGGAGATGGATGGAATTCATAAAGGATTATGAGTTTGATCTTCAGTATCATCCAGGAAAGGCAAACGTCACAGCGGACGCATTAAGTCGGAAATCTTTGCAAGTGTTTGCTATGATGGTTAAGGAATTAGAACTAATCGAAGAATTTAGAGATATGAATCTTGGAATAACTGAACTATCCCGGAACAAGATGAGTTTAGGAATGATTGTAACAGCCTGATTTTTAATTACGCTGTTTAACCAGTTAAAATATAATTAATTATATTTTAATCTAAGAGTTAGAAAGTGATTTTAAATAAAATAAAATCATATTCATAGTCTATCTTATGGTAGAAGGCTATGGTGAAATTTTGGGCTGAAAAGTCAGACGGAGCCCGATCTGCGTTTTTTTTTACCGACAGTATAATTTTATACTAACAGAAAACCCTAATTTGACCCGAAAATTGAAATTTGTAGATTTTTTATATTTTGTCCGTGAGGAAGTCTACTTTTCAAATTTCTAATCAGAAATAAAATATTATGTTTATTCGAACGAATTTTGTTTAAAGTTCGGACGAAAAACAGTCAGTGTTTTCACTGACAGTAAGATTTTAATGATCAGAAAACCTAATTTTGAATCATGAACAAAATGGTTTATATTTAAATCATATTTCCAACGAGTTTGGTTAGTTTGAAAATTTTCAGTCGAAAACGAAATATTACGCTTTTATACGAGCGTAAAACCCTAATTGGGAGACCGACAGAGTCCAAAACGGAACTGCAGAGACCGTCAAGAGATCGGGACAACGAGTCATACATGATGACTCATGGAGGATGAGTCACCAAGCATTTATGAGCATTAAATGCTAGTAATCATGACTTTTAGGTGAAAAAGACCAAAATACCCCCACGCTTTCGCGGGTATTAACCAGACACATCTACGCACTCTTAACCACTCATTTTACGTGGTTGTAAACCTCCCACATCTCCTCAATTTCGTGCATCCATATATACTCAACCATACCTATTTCATTTTACTTTCGTTTCATTATTTTCCTCTCAAAAATCGAAATCGGGTAAACGAAGGAGCTGCGTACGGAATTTCCGGGAACCGTTAACGGATAGGATCGGTGACTCATTGGTGAGTCACTTTGTGTGGCCCAAAATCAGCCACACCTCCATCAAATGTGAGCCACATATTTATTAACCATAGTTAAGCAAAGTAACCCTAGTTAAGTTAATTATTAACTATGGTTAAACTTATATTAATTAAATAATCACAAAACCCATTAATCTAAAAGTTAAAAACCAAACAAGGCCTAATATTTTTCCTATAAAATCCCTACAAACCGTGGCCTCCCTCACCATTTCACTCATCTTCTTCATCTTCTTCATTTCTTCACCAAAAACACTTAAACTCCATTTTCATTCTTCAAGAGCTCCAAGTGATTCCATTACAAAGCTTGCCAAGTTCATCATCTATTCTTCTTCTACTTTCCTAACTTGAGGTAACATGATCATCTCATCTCTTGTTTAAGCTTTTGTTCTTCATATGTCATGGTTTTCCATTTCTAGATCTAGAACTTGTAATAATTCTAGAAAATTGTAGAAAAATCATAAAAATGTGAAACCAATTTCTATGATCTAGATATAATCCCTACTTTCATTATCCAAAAGCATGTGATCAAAATCATTTTCCTTCCTATTTATATATTGAAGGCCGAATCTATATATTTTTAGGCAAAGGAAGTTTTGTTCAATTTTTACAACATGACACTTGATCTTTACTCTTTAATACCTATAGTTGTTATAACTAGAAACTTGAAATCAAAAGAGAATTTCCTAGCCTATTTTACTATGTAAGGCCGAAACTTAATTAAAAGGGAGATTAAATTATTTTGTTAATATTTCCAAGTTATAATGATTTATCTAATCTATCTAAGACTATAGGAACTAGAATCCAAAAGCTTGGAATGAGAAAAGAATCATAACCCTATTTTGAATTAGGAGGCCGAAACCTAGCTAGTTAGGTTAAGAGTGATTTTGTTGATTAATTATAGTTGTATTGTTTGGTTGAAGGAGAAATTGTTAAACTGTGGTGTGATAACGAGGATTGTCGAAGTCGGAATTTTGGTGCTAACTCAGGTGGGGGAAAGAATCATTCTACCATCGGAATCGATAAGTAGCATATTATATAATAATTGTGTAGGGCGACCTAAACCCTACTAGTAGTTGAGTAATCGACAAGACCAAAATCATATTGGAAACCTTTTCTGTAAAACCAATGGTGATTTGGGGATTGTAGGTTTATTGATGTTAGGATGATTTTATCTTATCTGAGGTTGATTGAATTTATTATTATTATTGCATTGCTTATGTGATATTTTGTGGTATTTGAATTATTTTCTGATATTGTGTTATGCATGATCTGCCTGGTTCTTAATATTGTGCTTAGCTGATTTTTAAGTAAAGATATATTTGTTGTTCGAGAGATAGTTGTTTTTTTTTGGGTGTGAGGATAATGGTGACTTAGAGATGCCTAACCTAGATTATGTATTTTAATGAAGTGTGGTGACCTAGAATATGTGTTGAGTTCTAGTGGAAGGTTAAGGCACTAGGAATTTGGTGAGATTCAAGTATAGGTGTTGTTGTCCACAACCGTGTATTGGTAATATAATACACGTAAAAGGACATCTGTGTATTGGTAATATAATACACCGTGTATTGGTAATATAATACACGTAAAACACATCTGTGTATTGGTAATATAATACACGTAAAATCAAGAGTTCGTGCGAGACCACTTCCACCTTAGAAATAGGTGTGCAGCTATGGTGTCTTTGAGTAGCCTAAGATTGAGGGTAGAGGATGATACTTGAGTTTGAGGATGTTTTGCTAGTTAGGTGTTGAATGATGTTATGTCTGTGACAATTACTGTATAATTTACTATTACTCTTTTCCGCTTTTTGATGATAGAACTGCTTCTTATCCCTTATGTTCTGTATTTTTGGTGGGTTACTTTGGTTTACGTTAGAAGGCCCGATGGAGGGTTATGTTGCTGAGGAGTTGGATGGAACTCCTTACGAACCAGATGCTGGAGGTCGAGCTATGATTCATTGCGATTAGAGTATGGACATTATGGCCAGTGTGTCTAAGGAGTATTTATATTTCCGCTAAGTATGTATGTAGTGAAGTTTATGCCTATGAGGGATCCTACTGAGAGGGTACCCTTAACAGTGCTTTGGTATTGTCATAAATAAACAGGTGTGTATTTATATATATTAACATTGGTGTGTTTTAAATTTGAAGAAGTTATATGATAATTAAATAAGTTTTAATTTTTACATATTTTCAACGATAAGCGCGCGATTAAGTAAATAAATATTAAGGTTTTAATGTAATAATACAATGGGTCACAATGGGGTGTCTCAATGGTCACTATTACTAGTGGATTCCTAGAATTAATCTTGAAGAAGCAAGCCGAAGACCAATACCTCCAGAAGGTTAACCAGATGATAGAAGAAGGTAAGACAGTAGAATTTAAAAGAGGTATTGATGGAATAATAAGGTTTAGAGAAAGGATATGTGTACCTGAAGATAAAGAAGTTAGGAATTTGATTCTGGAAGTGGCGTACAAAAGCAAAGTTAAGTTTTCATCCGGGTGCCACAAAGATGTATCAAGACTTGAGAAAAATGTTTTGGTGGTCTGGAATGAAAAAGGAAGTTGCAGAGTATGTCCAATCCTGCTTGGTGTATCAAAAAGCAAAGATTGAACACCAAAAACCAGCGGGACTATTGCAATATCTAGATATCCCAAAATGGAAATGGGACAATATTGCGATGGACTTTGTGTCTGGTTTACCATGGACACAGAAGAAGTATGATGCAATTTGGGTTATAATTGATAGATTAACGAAATGTGCTCATGTCCTTCCTATCAATCAAAGGTTCTCAATGGAAAAGTTAACCCAGTTGTATATCAAGGAAGTTGTCAGACTGCATGGAGTGCCAGCAAGTATAATTTCGGACAGGGATCCGAGATGCACATCAAGATTCTGGAAGAGTTTACACAGTGCTCTGGGAACTAATTTAAGGATGAGTTCAGCTTATCATCCTTAGACGGATGGTCAGTCGGAAAGAACAATCCAGTCATTGGAAGATTTACTAAGAGCATGTGTGTTAGAACACACGGGAAGTTGGGACGAATTTCTTCCATTGATTGAATTTACATATAATAATAGTTTCCACACAAGTATGGCATGGCACCATATGGAGCACTATATGGAAGAAAGTGTAGAACACCCCTCTGTTGGTACGAGACAGGAGAAAGTCAATTGATTGGACCTGAGGTGGTACAACAAACAACGGAACAAGTTCAGAAGATTCGAGAGAAAATGAAAGCAGCGGTAGATAGGCAGAAAAGCTATAGTGACACGAGGAGAAGGCCTTTGGAATTCCATGAAGGCGATCATGTTTTCATGCGAGTCACCCCGAGGACTGGAATTGGCGGGGCAATAAAATCCAGAAAGCTTACACCTCGTTTCATCGGACCATTTCAAATTCTTCGTCGAATTGGTCCAGTTGCTTATCAGATAGCCTTACCGCCCAATCTTTCGGACCATCATGATGTTTTACATGTATCCCAACTCAGAAAACACTATCCCGATCTATCGAACATCATAGAGCCCGAATCAATACAGTTAAGAGAAAACCTAGAGTATGAGGCTTTACCTGTATGGATCGAAGACCGAAGGATAATAAAACTCCGTGGGAAACAAATTCCTTTAGTCAAGGCCATATGGAATGCAGTAATTGGTGACGCTACCTAGGAAAGAGAAGCCGATTTGCAACAGAGATATCCACACATGTTCCTGCGATGTAACTTAATTTAAATTCCGAGGACGGAATTTATTTTAAGGGGGGAAGTAATGTAACATCCCGATTTTAACAAGTGAAAATTAGATATCTTAATTAGATAGGAATGAGAGTTAGATAAATCTAAAAAAAAAAGAGAATCCAAACACATATGCAAGTTCAAAATAAAATTCAAGTAACTTAAAATTTTTAATAGGCAACCACCTCAATTTAATTCCTTAATTAAGGTAGTTTATCATTAACAAAATTAAAAATAAAATAATAATTAGCCCAATATATAAATCTTAGTTATAATCAATTAATTATGATTAATTTATTTAAGATTTATAAATCATTATTTATTAATCTTTATTAATTATACTTTAGTTACAAGTTTTAACCTAGTTAAATAAACTAAAATAACATTTTGACCACATGAGTTGTTGGACACGGCAGTTTGTATATTAGTGGCACATCAATCTTTAAAAAATTTTGGCTACATGAAGGCATGCCACCTCCTACTTGTCCCATTTTGCATGCAAAATAGCAACCTCATTTGATGATACTCCAAAGGCCACGCCACATGCTTGCTTTCCTTGTGACTCACTTGCTGAAAATTCTGGGTGCATGATGTTGTAATGCCACCACCTGCTTGCCTTTTTGGTCATGCAATTTTGTTTGATCAATCATGCACCACACACCTGCTTGTTCCCCCTCAATTCACGCAAGTAAAATAAATTTCCATGAACCTCCCTAAGCCACGCCACCTACTTGCAAGTGACAAGTTTATCTCATGATCATTATGAAACCACATAAGTTGCTTGCCTTCCCTTGATCATTTTCCTCTCTTCATGCAATTCCATGACACATAAAGGCCACTCCTCCTTTCTTCATTTCACGCCAGCATTGAGGCCTAATAAGGATAGGCTTAAGTGAGTCATAATATTATAATCCAAAGATGAAGAGACTTTGTTTCTTACTTACCCAATTAATGTGAAAGAAAAATAAGGCAAAGAGTGAGTGAGATAGCATGAGAAATAGAGAGTTCGTGACGGTGAGAGAATTTTTGGAGTCGATTCCGAGCAATATGTTCATCCTAGCGAGAAACTGACTATACTGTTGTGATCCTAACAACGTCTACTTTATTACCCTATCTTTTTTTTCTTGGTTAGGCTAAGGTAAGCCTATGTCCTTTTATGCCGAAATGCCGTCAGTGACGGTATTGAGGTTATCTTTAAATCCATTTATCGGTTGTCAATTCCGTCTTAGGATTTGGATTACACGTAATGTCTGCTTCACAATGATGTGTTTAGGTGAATTTTTGGAGCCCCAGAGGGTGGTGAACCAAGCGTGGCATATTTGAGGAGGATAGGAGTGGGCTCGTTTCGTTGCGTTAAAGCTAGCCTACGACACTTTAGGTGGGGAGAAAGTAACCGACATCGTCGGGGAGGCAAGCATAGAATAATAATTATATATGCATGTGTGTAGGGTGCCCCAGGCCCTACTAGGATGTCGAATAATCAACAATGGCTAAACCCTAATAAAATAATATTTTAATGTCGTGATGGGTTTAGAGGTTGTAGGTTTATCGACTCTAAGTTGTTGATCTTATACAGGTTGAGGTTGCCTGAAATGCGTGTTGCTATGCTGTGCGATTGATTCATGATTATCTGTGATTTTTGCTATATTTGATATGCTGGATATGTTCACATGAATATTTTATATGTGAAAATTGATGCTGGCTGATTGTATGATGGATATATGTCTGTATGGATAAGATGAGAGTTAACACCGTGGTAATGCCTTGAGACGGCGGCTTTGAGGCCGGGGATGTATGGGCATCCACTGTGAGAATATAGATGGATAAGGTTCCGGTGTTGACTATAGTGATGTTTGTTGCACTGTATTTTGCCAAGGTGGCGAGCCGTATGATTGGGAGTCGTATGAGGTTAGTTGTACTCGAGTGCGAGTACAGATTATGGAGGGGCCGGTCTATGAAGAGACCTTGGGGATGTAAAACTGGACTCGGGAGGCTCACAGTGACAATTAGTTATCTCCTAATGTGTCGTGTACCCCGATAGAGCCTAGTTATCTCGACTTTACCCTGAGTATCCACGTCCAAGGTTGACTATCCGAGGCGACCCAGATACCTCTAATGGAGCTGAGCTCACAGAAAGATGCACTCTTATGGGTCACGACGAGCGGAAAAGTTGCCTAGATAAACTAACTGATGTTCCCTTAGTGAATAGTTTTGATAAGGGAATATCTCGGGGTTAAGACCCGGATGAGAGATATCGGTCGACATGCGTAGGAGTGAGACTCCTTAGAGGAATGATCTGAGAGTGAACTTGAGGATGAACTGTGTTGGTTTGATTCGAAAGATGGTTGCCCATTACTTGTCGTTTGTGTTATATGTATATGTGATTATTGTTCTATGTGTCCCCATCCCCATTTTTATGACTATGTATTGTTGCTTATCTCCCTTCTACACTATATTTCTCTGTATGTAAAACCGATAGATGAGCAGCGCCAGCAGGACGGAGACAGTGGCAGATTTGGGTTACCAGCCGAGGCACTATCTACAGAGGATCCCTCCCCGAATCCCGATACTAGGCAACGTTGAGATCGTCTACCATGATGATCGTGGATGGCAGGTCGACCACTCACGATTCTTCATGACGTACATCTGCCTGGTTAGTTTCTACAAACGGGTGGGAGATGGTCCTTACTTTCACTTGGACGACCCGTATCGTATTTCACAGAGGTTACCCTTTTCAGAGATGTGGTATCCACCTCGTCAAAGAGAGTTTCCTGACGACATGTAGAACATGGTGAACCGCTCAGTGGTGAGTAGCCATGTTGGTATGGTGCAGAGGGGTCGGAGGCAGCGGAGCGTTCAGACGATGTATCACTATCGTCGCCGACGCGTCGTCATGAGCAGTGATGAGTCAGTTTGGGAGCCGAGGACCCGATATGGCAGGGTCTACCGACGCACCTATGGAGAGGGGGAGGGTAGCTCCAGGTGCCCATATCGTCGGTGATATGGTTCTATCGGATGCGCCTGTTACGTTATGTGCCTCTGTGAGCTTATTTTGTATTTTGGATGTATTTTGAGAGGCGGGCTGGGTAGCTCTATGACTTCTCTCCTGTTTTATGTGAGCAGTTTATGTATTATGTCCAGTTTTAGTTTGACAGTGTTTGTACATTTTAGTAAACCTGGGATCCCTCTGTTGGGATTTATCGTACTTGGGTGATAGACGTACTTATTACGTATATATAGATGATGTGTGTTTTATTCCGATGTGCATGTTTTAAAGGAATTTAATTTTATCGCTTCTGTAAATTAATTTATTTTCGTATGTATAATCACGCTAACGTTAATACAACAGATTAAGGCTTTGTTAATTAGGATTTATTTAGTGGGACATCCGGGTGTCTCAGATCCTATTGGGAGGATACCCTCAATAGTGTTTTGTATTAAGTGTATAAGACATATGTGTGTATGTATGATATATTTATGTTATGATGTGTTAAACTATAAGAAGTTGTATGTTTAATTAACTTAAGTTTTAATTTTTACATATTTTAACGTTAAGTGCGCGATTAAGAAATTAATTAAGAAGGCTATAATAAAACAATGGGGCACAATATGGTGTCTCACATCATATAAAAATATGGCCTGTAAAGTCATTTGTAGATACATGGATTTGGAGTTGACCTAGTGACTAGTGACTATAAGGTCGTGAACCTTGTAGCGGGTGTTCAAATAACATAAATAATTAATCAAACTAGTAGTAGTTTCATCAATCCTTGTGAGGTAAATAACTTGGAGTCATATATACTCTTTTATTACTTGGGCGATAGATACACTTGCCTTAGCTACAGCTTTAGTGTCACAACGATGAGAATGTATCAAATTCTTTATTAGGATTTAGGTCATTATTTTAAATTTTGGTATATATATTTTAATTTTTAATTTCACTATGAAATGTATTAGATAATGATTATATTTTCTTATTGAGCTATCATCAATTATTGGTTGTTGTTTTTAATATTATTTTGCTATATACATTTAAAAAAATTACATAATTTATATGATTAGAATAATTTTTGTTAAAAAATAAATTGTATAACTTTATCAGTTTTATTAAAATAAATTTGAAAAAAATATATCAATATTATCATTGGTAATGTCATTACATATTACCAACGACTTCGTCATCAGTAATAAGCTACTGCTTACTGTTAGCTTTTTCAGTAGTTTGACTATCGATAATTGACAAGTTTAGGCTCGTTTGTCGATAATATTTACCAACAAGGTAATTAAATGTAGAATTGTCAACTAGTCATCGATAATAAGTTGTAATGTACCCATAAATAATTCAACTAAAAGAAAATAATTCTCACTACAAAGATTAAAAGTAAATACAAACTCGTTAGCTCCCTTTTCTTTTAAATGAATGGGTAATTTAATTAAATCATTTGGTAAGTTGGAATGTTACAAGAAATCAATCAATCTAAATAATTATGTTACATCATATTATTTTGAAAAATGAATGATTTACTTTTTAAGTAATTATATTATGGCTACAATATTAATGGCATTCATCTTTCTAAAATTGATCACACCATACAATATTTTCTTATTAAAAAATATAATAAACTAGAAATTTTTTATTTTAATCACTTTATAAAACAAAAAAGAATTTTTTTTATTTACTATAAAAGAGTAAAAAATAATTTTAATAATTTTAGTTTTTTATATTTTATTAATAATAAATTTCAATCAATGTTAATAAATGAATGTTATTTTATTTAAATAATTTATAGTTTATAATAAATTATTTCTTTTATTGATATTATATGTCATTAAGTAATGATATTCAATAACTTTTTTAAATAACATTATATATTAATGATTAATTGTTGCATTAAATTAGTCAAAGCAATATTACTTTATAATATTGATTGTAGGCTCTTATTTGTATTGAATATTAGTTTTTATTATAATTTTTATGTGTTAGTATTTTGATAAAAGACATTGATTCTAGAACAAAAAAAAGACATTGATTCTTAATTTATAATTTATAATATATTTAATAAGTTCTTATATTAATATTATATATCAACAATTAATGATATTCAATAAATTTTTTAAATAATATTATATATTAAATTAATTGTAGCATTAAATTAGTCAAAACAATATTACATTAGACTATTGATTGTAAAATCTTATTTATATTAAATATTTATTTTCATTATTAATTTTTATGTGTTAGTTTTGTGATAAAAGACATTGATTCTAAATAAATGAAAACCAACCACAAATTTAGGTTCTGTTTGCTTTGTTTCCAGATTCCTTTTTTATTTCATATTTTACAAAATAATTACTAAACTGACACCTTTTTAATTATGTTTCCTGTTTTCAAAGATTTGTACATGAAACAGTGAAAACAGAAAAAAAAAATTGTTTTTAGTGTTTCCTATACAAAATTTTGAAAATAGAAAACAAAATGAAACAATGTAGCAGTTTTGTAATTATTATGAAAGCAAGAGTGAAAACAGAAAACTGATCAAAAACAAAGCAAACATACTCTTATTGTTTACTTTTTTTATTTGTAATTGGCTTCCTCCTGGTACAAAATATATATTGGTATCCACTAGCTCTTCATGATCTTCACCTCACCTCAAAATAAGATTCAATTATTTATATTTAGTACATCCTCTTATTGTTAAAGAATGGCAAGCATGCACCTTCTGAAAGAATTGATAGAGGAAATCCTGTCTCGCCTCCCTGTAGAATCGCTGATGCGATTCAAATTCGTATGTAAAACCTTCTATACTCTTATGACCAATAAGAGATTCATCACGAAACACTTATCCCACTCCATTGCTAAAAACCAGCCCAATCTTCTTGTCTTCCATTCACATGACAACTTTTCCACAACATTGGTTTTTGATGATAAATTATCACAACCCCCCATTCATTTAATGCCACCATCCCCATACCCAGACCACCTTTTAGATGAAATCATAACTTATGGTCCTTGTAATGGTATTTTTTGTCTTGAAGTGAGTCGTGCATTCTACCCTGATCAATTGATGCTTTGGAATCTAGCCACAAGAGAGGTCAAGACTCTTCCTATGCCTCATCATATAAACATAATGTCTGGGGAGTCATTTGTATATGTATATGGATTTGGTGTTGATCCAGTGACTAGTGACTATAAGGTCGTGAACCTTGTAGCGGGTGTTAAATCTTCCATGGACGGAGGTATACAACCTAAAGCTCAGGTATATAGCCTGAGTACAAACTCGTGGAACTCTATTGATGTTACTGTCTCTGCTTATGACATAATTGACTCACCCTTTACTTTACATCTGAATGGAGTTTATCATTGGTTGATTAAGCCTGTAGACGATGAATCAATCCTATGCTTTAACATGAGCAACAATGTATTTTGGAAAATGAATTTGCCCCCTATTTCTTAAGGTGTTGCAAATAAAAAGCTCGTGGATAGCAATTTCTCTATTATTAAAGATTTTATTTCTTATATAAAAGAATATAATGTTTCTTTACCATTAGGAACTCTTGTTGAGATCTGGGTAATGGATGAATATGGTGTTGAAGAGAGTTGGATGAAGAAATTTAATAATATACTTCATTCTGTACAATGGAAATTTTGGGGTTTTTGGAAAGAAGACGAGGCTCTCATAAGAGAAGATTGCAAATTACCATTGATTTCATATAACTTCCATACCCAACAATCAGTCAAGGTTGTTCCAATTAGTGAAGGAGAAGTGCTTCATACATTTAGATTTGTGGAAAGTATTGTACCTTTATCAAATGAGTAGGGACAATAAAATATTAGTTTACCTATGTTCTAGATATTTGAACGTGATTATTGCATAATAATAATTATTATTATTACTTTAATTAGATTGTCTTCCATATGACAAAATTTATGTTGCTACCATAAACCTTATTACACTAGCTAGATAAAGACTGATTATTATTACCAATTAACTTGTATGATTTATATAAACTTTTATGGACCTCTAATATAGTTGATGGGATGAATATATTATCAAAAGATAAAGATAATAAAACAATTATGAACGATTTTGAATGTTGCAGAAAAAGAAGACGAGGATTTAAGAATTATTTCCTTTCTTTTATATCTTTCTCGTCGTATATTTAAAGTGAAAGCACTAAAGGAATTAAAATTCTTAAATTATGAATACGAAGTACATGAATGATTTAGTTCATTGCATTAATCTAGTCATGTGTCTATAGTGGACACATTTTTTTTTCCGGGGATGCCTATATAAGGTCCACTTATTTGTTTGCTCCTACCTTGATTTTTTCCCAATCTCAAATCATAATCACTTCGAAATCATGTTAATATCATGGGGCAAGCACAAAAGCATAAACTCAAAGTAAAGGCCCAAATTGCTCACTGAAAAATTTAGGGGACCCACTTTTGTTTCCTGAAAAAAATGAATTAACCATTTAGTCCCTCAAATTTACAAACGCCGGACACATTAGTCTCAATGTGAGTTTACTTGCCTATGTAACCCGTTAACCATTATTTCTTACTCTTTAGCGATCTTGCATAGCTTAGGAAAAATTTCCATTGTGAAAAATGAATAAAAAGTGAAAACATGCACAATTTTCAAGTACTTGAATTTTAAACTTTTGCACAATTTTTACATTTTCGTCCAATTTTCACGATGGAAATTTGTCATAGTCCATCCAGAACCATTAACGAGTCAAGCAGGATGGTTAACAGGACACACAGGTAAGTAAGCCGACATTGGAAGTGGAAGGGGGGACTAATGCGTCCCGCGTTTGTAAGTTTGATAAACCTTTGATACCATTGATTGGACTTTTTTGTTAAAGGTTCTGGATGCTTTTGGTTTCAGTCAAACCTTTTGTTCTTGGATCAGTAATATACTAAAATTTACCAGGCTCTCAATTTTTGTCAATGGTCATCCAGATGGCTTCTTCCCTTGCAAGAGGGGCGTTAGACAAGGAGATCCATTATCCCCTCTGTTGTTTTGCCTTGCTAAGGTTGCTCTGAGCAGAGGTGAGACACCCCGTTATGCCCCGGTGTGTTATTAGTTTAAAGCTTTCTTAATTAATTCCTTAATCGCTTGCTTAACGTGAAAAGACGTAAAAATTAAAAACTTAAGTTAATGAACATAGAAACTTCAATTAATTAAAACTTCATACCATACATATATTGCGATATATAGACATATGTCTTATACATAATACAAAACATTGTTGAGGGTATCCTCTCAGTAAGATCCCTCACAGGCATATACTTAAACAAAAGTTGTACTTAGCGGAAAATATAAAACGTCTCACGAGACGCACCGACCATAACTATCTAGACCCTATCACCATGGGTCACTGCTCGTCCTCTCGCATCAGGTTCATAAGGAATCCCATCCAGTTCCTCAGCAACTGGTTCCTCCATAGGATCTTCTCATACAATCACATGATAAAATAGATACACAATATAGAACATAGGGGATAAGAAACAGTTCTATCATCAAAAGCGGAAAGGAATACATATCACATAATATAATAATAGCCACAGATACACATCACTCAAAATCAAGAATCATCCTCAATTCACTATATCATCCTCTACCCTCAACTCCTACAACTGAGATTTTATACTGATGTGGCCATCTCTACTCCTGTCACATTAGTCAGTAGTCTGAAACAGTCCAGTGCAAATAACTTTCGAACGTGTCAACGACTAAACGAGTATTAGTCCAAAATGGTCATGTGCCAAGAATATGAGAATGCTTCTAGGAATATCAATCCAGAACGGTCCAGTGCCAAGAACATCCGAACGCGTCAAGACCTAAAAGAGTATTACAATAGTCTACCTCGGCATCACATCTGTAGGGTACTCACCAGCAATATCCGATATCGTAAAATATGATATCCTGACCTCGTGTGTTCCACTCACACGGCTGTGAATAACAATACATCTATATATGAATCTCCCTAAATTGCATCAATAACAACCTAGTGCATCAAGCTTCCATCATAGCCTCAAATCATATCTCATAATCTCATCTATAAAACAACTTAATTAAGCTAGGTACCTATAAGTCCATTCATTCTTTCACCCACATGAACATCTCCAGAACAACATATATCTTTACTTAAAAGACAACTAAGCACACTATCAAACTAGGCAGATCATGCATAACACAATCATCATAAAATATTCAAACATCAAAATAAAACGTCACATGCAGTAGAATACATCAACCAGTGTATCACAATTAATTCAATAACAATAAAGTTAGACATCCTCAATGTCATAAGATTAACCTAATGTCGATAAACCTACAATCCCCAAATCATCATTGGTATTACAGAAAGGGTTTCCAATGTGATTTTGGTCTTGTCCATTACTCAACCACTAGTAGGGTTTTGGTCGCCCTACACAATTATTATAATATATACTACTTATCCACTCCGACGACAGGTTGATTCTTTCCCCCACCTAAGTTATCACCGGAATCCCGAATTCGTCACTCCTCGTTATCACACCACAGCTTAACAGTTTCTCCTTCAACCAAACAACACAACTATAATTAATTAACAAAATCACTCTTAACCTAAATAGCTAGGTTTCGGCCTCCTAATTCAAAATAGGGTTAGGATTATTTTCTCATTCAAAGCATTTGGATTCTAGTTCCTATAGTCTTAGATAGCTTAGATAAATTGTCATAACTTGAAAACATGAACAAATTATTCCAATCTTATTTTAGTTAATTTTTGGCCTTGTATAGAAAAATAGGCTAGGAAATTATTTTTGATTCAAGATTTTGGATTTAGGTTACTAAGACATTAGAGAGCATTAATCAAGTGTTAGATTTCACAAATTGAAACAAAACATTTAAACCCCTTTACTCTAGGGTTTCGACCTAAATTAAAAAGCTAAGTTAGGGATTTTTGTTGAACTTAAGTTCTTCGATTATGATCCTATAGATGCTAGAGAGTTTAAAAGAAACAATAGATTTCACATATGGATCAAAAATACCAAACCCATTTTTCCTAGAGGTTTCGGCCAAAAATGGTTATTAGGGAAGGAAAATGTTTTTGATTACATTCTCTTGGATAATTAAAGTAAAGGTCATAACTAGATCATAGAAATTGGTTTCACATTTTTATTATTTTTTTTTACAATTTTCTAGAATTATTTAAAGTTCTAGATCTAGAAATGGAAAACTACGAAATATGAAGAACAAAAGCATAAACAAGAGAGGAGATGATCATGTTTACTCAAGTTAGGAAAGTAGAAGAAGAATAGATCTTAGGCTTTGTTTGGTTCATTAGAATTAGATTAATGGATTTTGTGATTATTTAATTAATATATGATTAACCATAATTAATAATTAACTTAACTAAGGTTATTTTGCTAACTATAGTTAATAAATATGTGGCTCACATTATTTGAGTGGTGTGTCTGCTCCTTGTCCACATAAACTAACCTTGGTTCCTTAACCATGGTTAAAGTCTAACTAGAATAGGTTAGGTTAAGCTTAAAGGGCATTTTGGTCATTTCACTTAAAAACTCATAATTTCTAACATTAATTGCCTCATAAATAAATTCTTGACGAGTCATCCCATAGCTCAGCTCCTCTAGTGTCCCGTTCTATCTCTGCAATTCCGTTGCCGATTCCGTCGGTTTCCCGATTAGGGTTTTACGCCCGAATAAAAGCGTAATATTTCGTTTTTTGTTGAAAATTTTCAAACTAACCAAACTCACTGGAAATATGATTTAAATATAAACCAATTCATTCACGAGTCAAAATTAGGTTTTCTGATCATTAAAATCTTACTGTAAGTGAAACACCGACTGTTTTCCGTGCGAACTTTTACCAAAATTCGTCTGAATAAACAAAATATTTTATTTCTGATCAGAAATTTGGAAAGTAGGATTCCTCACGGATATAATATAAAAAATCTACAAATTTCAGTTTCGGGTCAAATTAGGGTTTTCTGCCGGTATAAAATTATACTATCAGTAAAAACGCAGACCGGTTTCCGTCTGAGTTTTAAACCCAAAATATCACCGTAACCTTCTACCATAAGAGAGACTATGAATATGATTTTATTTTATTTAAAATCACTTTCTATCTCTCAGATTAAAATATTATTAATTATATTTTAACCAGTTAAACAGCGTAATTAAAAATCAAGTTGTTACAAGAGGCATCTCTTTTCTGGTTTCTTAAGGTCAGTTACCGTCTATGTCTGGTCCTAGGAACTGTCCTCCTTCCACTCATGTATTCTATGCTGATGATCTTATGGTCTTTTGCAAAGGAACAAGGAAAAATCTTAGGAATCTGATGGATCTTTTTCAATTATATGGTTCTATGTCAGGATAACATCTTAGCCTTGATAAATGTAGATTATTTATGGGTTGTATGTCTGTTGCCAGAGTTTCTGCTCTTAAGGTTTTCTATGGTTTTAGAAGTGGCAGTTTGCCTTTCACTTACCTAGGTGGTCCAATCTTCTTAGGGAAGCCTAGGAAAGTCTATCTGCAGCCTCTAGCAGACAAGATCAAGTCTAAGTTGTCCTCTTGGAATGGTTCTATCCTATTTGTTATGGGAAGAGTGCAATTGGTAAAGTCCATCATTCAGGTTATGATGATCTATAGTTTCCATGTATACATGTGACCTATCTCTCTGTTGAAGGATCTGGACAGATGCATCAGGAATTTCATTTGGACTGGCAGCATAATTAAAAGGAAACTTGTGACAGTCTCTTGGAAGAATTTATGCCAACCTGTTGCTGCTGGTGACCTTGGCTTGAGATCCCTAAGGTCTATTAATGAAGCAGCTATGTTGAAGCTAGCTTGGGAAATGCTATCTTCTAATTCCAGTTGGTCTGTTCTGTTAAGGGCCAGATTCCTGAGATTGAATAGTCCTCTTGGTCACTATGTCAAATCTTCTATCTGGCCTAGTGTGAGGCAGTTCTTCCATATTGCTAAGGAAGGATCTGTTTGGAAATTGGTGATGGGAAACACATTAATTTTTGGAAAGGTGCTACTGTCAATGATTTCATCTCCAACAAGGATTGGAAGATTGCCTCTTCTGTGTTGCACTCCTTCCCGAGTCCGGTGCCTAAAATTCTCATCATGGCTATTCCTTTTGATCTAGGTCCTGACATGTTGGTTTGGAAGCATTCCACTGATGGTACTTTGTCTTTTAAAGATGCTTATTCCTTCCTTATTCCGTGTCCAAATCATGTGGGTTGGGGTAAAGTTATTTGGAACAAGACTACTCCACCAACAAGGTCCTTTCTTTTGTGGAGATTGATTCTTTGGAAGCTTCCCACTGATGATAATCTAAAATCCAAGGGGTGTGTCATGGTCTCCATTTACTGTCACTGTAGAAAGCATATAGAAACAATTGACCATCTGTGTTTTTATTGTAATTTTGATGCTCACCTCTAGAATTGGTTAGGTGCTTTGCTTCATATCACTATTGATCACTCTAGTGTTTCTTCAGTCATCTCAATCCTTGATTGGAACTGGAGTGGTCAGTTTAAAGATCTGGTCGTGTCTGCCATATTTCACATAGTTTGGTTTACTTGGTACTCAAGAAATCAAATCAAATTTGACAACAATGCTAATCCTGTTTCCAGAATCATTCAGCTTGTCTATGCCAATGTTTCTCTCTCAGGTAATCTGTCATCTAGCAAGGCTTATTGCTCACCTTATGAATTGGCCATCTTCAAGTACTTTTCAGTACCTCCTCATGCTCAGAAGACTCCTGTTATCACCCAAGTAAACTGGTTGAAGCCTTCTTGTAGTTGATTCAAATGCAATACTAATGGAGCTTCCAGGGGTAACCCGGTTCTCTCTACTTATGGTTGTCTATTTAGAGACTCTAGTGGTGCTATATTGGCCTGTTTTATGGATTTCATTGGAGTTTCCACTTCATTCCAAGATAAATTGATCGTAGCTATGAATTGGTTGGAATGTGATTCTATCCTGGTGGTTAATGCTTTTAAAAACCCGAATCTTATGCCTTAGAAGCTAAGAAATAGATGGTCTAATTGCCTATGGCTAGTGAAGAAGATGCAGTGTCATGTTTCCCACATCTTCAGAGAGGGAAATACTTGTGCTGATAAATTGACTAACCATGCTTTTATTAGCCAATGTTACACTTGGTGGAATTCACCACCTAGTTTTATTCTCAATGATTTCAATTGTAATAGGTTTGATATCCCTTCTTTTAGATTTAAATGATTCTGTTTGGATTTTCCATGACTTTGGTTTGGTCCCCCTATGTGGTTTGTACTCTTTTCCTTTTTCTTTTATTAATAAATTTCTTGGGTGTGCTGCAAATGATTGGTAAGCCTGGAGGTGCCAACCTACTTGGGATGTCTTGGTCCTTACAGTGATGCCTTTGCACCTCATTTTTGCTTTTAAAAAAAAGTTGTCTTGCCTTAACCATGGTTAACTTTTAACTAGGATAGGTTAGGTTAAGGGCATTTTGGTCTCTTTACACTCTATTCTCTCTTTTCTAAATTTTTAGCATTTCTTTTTCTTCGCTATATTCCAATGGCTTCTACAGATGTTGAATACCGTTGCTTCATTGGTGGGCATGCTTGGGCCACCGATAGTGAGGCACTTGAGAAGGCTTTCTCTCCCTATGGAGAGATCATTGATTCGAAGATCATCAAGGATCATGAAACTGGAAGATCCAAAGGGTTTGGATTTGTGACCTTCACATATGAGAAGTTGATGAGGGATGCAATCGAGGGCTTGAACGGACATGATCTTGATGGACGCAACATTACCGTGAATGAGGCCCAGTCCCGTGGCATTGGTGGTGATGGAGGTGGATTCAGTTGTGGTAACGGCGGCGGATATGGTGGTGGTGGTGGCCATCGTGAAGGTGGCTACAACAGAAACGACGGTGGAAGTGGAGGCTATGGAGGTGGTGGTTATGGCGGTGGCAGAGACCGTGGTTACGGTGGTGATTACGAGGGAGGCTAGAGGAACTGAAGTTCTCCTCTGCTTTAGATGATTTGGGTTGGATTTATGATTAATGTCAGTAGTTAAGTTAGGGTTTGGTATCGTACTGGTTTACCTTTCTACGTTATGGTTTTATGCGGTACTTTTTTTGACCTCTGAAAGTAAAGGATGTAATCGAATATAACCAGAAATTTGGGGTTAAAAAAAGGGCATTTTGGTCATTTCACCTAAAAGACGTGATTACTTGCATTTAATGCTCCATAAATGCTTGGTGAGTCATGGTGGTGACCCTCCCCATAACTCAGCTCCTCCGGTGCCCGGCTTTGTCTCTGCACATCCGTTCTCGACTCTGTCGATTACCCGATTTAGGTTTTACGCCCGAATAACGTATAATAACTTATTTATTTTGAAAATTTTCAAAATAATCAATATCGTTGGAAATGGAATATAAAATCTATCCATTTTGTTCTCGAGTCAAAATTCGGTTTTCTGATCAGTAAAATTTTACCGTCAGTGAAAATGCAGATCGGGTTTCGTCTGAATTTTCAACTCAAAATTTAACTGTAACTCTTTACGATAAAGTAGAGTATAGATATGACTTTGTTTTATCCAAAATCATTTTCTAGGTCTTAGATAA
Source organism: Sophora flavescens (assembly GCA_030762895.1). NCBI lineage: Eukaryota > Viridiplantae > Streptophyta > Magnoliopsida > Fabales > Fabaceae > Sophora > Sophora flavescens. The sequence goes on from CM061069.1 coordinate 125,292,099, forward strand.
AAATATAAAAATATAAAAAGATATATATATATATATATATATATATATATATATATATATATATATATATATATATATCATACATACATACATACATACATACTGTTATTGAAGAACAGTAAAAATCGGGTGTTACGTTACTACCCCACTAAAAACAAAATTCGTCCTTGAAATTTCATGACTCGAAACTAAATAGGATTTCTTAATCCCAGAGTCTTATTCTCACAAGAAAGTATATAGAAGAACTTTATCAATATGAAATGAATATAGGAATATCCAGTGTGTAAAAAGATTCTTTAATATGTTCGTGAGTGTAAAAATGCATAGCTAATACATGTTTACAAACATGACTCTAATAAAGTTCCTTCTTTCACAAGAACTTCCATCGAGTTAGGAAATCAAAAGATGAACAATTCCTAGCCTCAAGAGGATTCATGAATTTACAAAAAGACGATTTAAAAGGAAACAGTCTAGATAAAATTCTGACTGGATCACATCTACCGAAAGTAAAAGTGACTAGAGTAAGTTTTCATCAAGAAACTTCTATTATCAAGGAGCCATTTGGTTTACACAACACAAGAAATACTCATACAATATTTTCAAAGAAATACGAAAATATCCAGACTATCAAAACCAATTGATAAGTCATGATAGACTTTAAATCAAGGTCAGAAAAATGAGTTTGGCAAGTACAAAACTTACCGATGTGATTGTCTAATACAACCATAGGAATTTGAGGGACAATTGTCAATAAGGAATGAACATTACAGATAAGAATTTTCTTAATCCTGAGACACTCACCTAATGTTGAAGATTCAAATATATTCGCCTTGGTTTCCATCAAGCACAAAGGTCTATTCTGACGCGCCTAATATGGTCACCCTGAATCGGTACAATCACGGACAACTTGGTCAGTCTCTTAGACATACGAAGAGTTGATCTTTCCTCATAAGCTGAGTCAACAACATAAAATCTTAAATAGGTCTTCACTCAAATCTGGTGATAACTCATCCTCAAGTCGATCTTTGAGTAGACAACAACTCATCGCGAGTCATCTACCAGATCAACTACGAACTCAACTACGAATGGCAGAGAATACTTGTTCATAATCAGTATTTTGTTGAGTTGTCAGACATCCACGCTGAGTCTCGAACCTTCACACAACATTAGTGCTTTCTACGGAAAACTATAACATCCCTGGATGCTCTATGGATTGACGACTGACCCCACAGACCAATATGGGTCTTTTCAACGTGCTTTGTCCTCACTCACACACTTCCTGGGAAAACTTCCCAGGAGGTCACCCATCCCAGAATTGCTCCAAGTCAAGCACGCTTAACTTTGGAGTTCTTAAGTGATGTGCTACTGAAAATAAGATGCATCTTGTTAGTAGAGGTAGTACCAATCAATTCATAAAAGCCTTCCTCAACTGTATAGTCTCATACCTACACAGTCTCAAGATCCATCTTATTCGGGTGTGTAATTGGTTCATTCATGTGACCCTCCGCCTAGAAGTCTGCCAGGAGCCGCTCCTTGTACGTGCCTTCTTGCATCGGCGACCACTCCTTGCCCTCGTCAGCACCCGGGTGTTACATGCCCACCAACTTCCGCTTGGTTCGTCCCCGAACCACACCATACTGGGAGAGGTGCTGCTCTGATACTATTTGTAACATCCCTGGCTACTTTATGGATTGACGACTGACCCCACAGACCAACACGGGTCTTTTCAACGTGCTTTTTCGTCACTCATGCGCTTCCTGGGAAAACTTCCCAGGAGGTCACCCATCCCAGAATTGCTCCAAATCAAGCATGCTTAACTGTGGAGTTCTTAAGCAATGGGCTACTGAAAAGAGTATGCATCTTGTTAGTATAGGTAGTACCAATCAATTCAAATAAGCCTTACTTAACTATATAGTCCCATACCTACACAGTCTCAGGATCCCTCTCATTTGGGTGTGTAATCGGTTCATTCATGTGTCCCTCCGCCTAGAAGTCTGCCAGGAGCCGCTCCTTGTCCGTGCCTTCTTGCACTGGCGACCACTCCCCACCCTCTTCGGCACCCGGGTGTTACAAAAACACTTGGTCTAACAAATTGTTTAGACCATAGATCTTCCATTTTGAATCGAGTCGTCTAACTTGATTAACTTTGTAGGTGACATCCTACACAAAGTGAAGAGATCAACCCAAACCTAGAAACTAGATCGATTGAAAACTCGATATCCTTTGCAAACGGAAAACCTAGAAAATTCTCAGGGAATACTCCTGGAAAATATTCCACGATAGGTACCTCATTCAAATGTCTGACATAATCCCAAAGGGATGAACGAACGTGTCAACATGAACATAAGTACCATTTACTAAACATGAGTTCTCTGAAGGTCTCAACCCAATTAGAACCCATCGAAACATATGTACTTGTGTGTCAACACACATTGTTTCAACAAAGAAACAATTTAAACAATGTCTAACCAGAGAGCACACAACAAAAACCTAACAGACCTATTCACCAAGATTCCCAAAAGACTCGACCAGCTCTAATACCACTCTGTAACACCCCCCTTGGGTATTACCTCGTGAACACATGCGGAAATAAATTAAAAGAAATTTGATGAATGCTTTCAGAAATTTATTTACTTTAAGTCAGAAAAATCTGGGTGTAAATTTTTTTCTTCTTAACACTTCAGAAGAATATGATGCACACAACACAATATTACATGTACACTATACTTTACCACACACATATACTAATTTTATTTACAATAAAACATTCTCAAACAAAAACCTAAGCTGGTCGTTCTACAAAAAAGGGTATATATATGTGTATGTATGTGTTTTTCAGTGGTCTCTTGATTTTATTCCTACTAAGCAGAAACAATCTCATGATCAATACTGGGTTAGAATTCATGACTTACCACAGGAATATTGGTGCTCAAAATTGTTATTTGAAATTGCAGGCGGTTTAGGTACTCCAATAAGTTTGGATGAAGCTTCTTGTACTCAGGCATATGGTCACTATGCTCGAGTCTTAGTGGATGTTGATTTAACATGGAAGTTTCTCATGGAGATTATGGTAGAACGTTAAGGTTTTGCATTTCCTGTTGGTATCGAATATGAAAAGCTTCATTCTTTTTGTTCTCATTGAAAATCAATTGGGCACTTGGCTTCGACTTGTAAATTTGACAAGGATAAATTGGTGCATAAGGTTCCGCCTTTGGTGCAGAAGACTAATCAAGCTTATGTCCCTAAGGTTCCAGAGCAAAAATCAATTGAAGTTAATGGACAGATTGATACTTCACCGGGCAAAAACTTGAGTGATAGTGAATCGGTTGAGACTGTCTATGAGGAACCTTTATCCCCTGATCATATCTCAAATTCCATTCCACAGAACTCATCTTCAGTTGCAACAAATGTTGTCAATGGCTCTACAGAGAAGATCTCAACTTCCGCTGTGATAAATTGCTAGCTCATCTAGTTTTATGACTAGTATGACTGTGGTTTTGTGCTAATTTTATCTCATTTTCGTCCAAATTAGACTTGATTGTCTTTAAGAAGCATTTTGAGTCTGTAAAGTATTTTTAGGTTAATTTAGTTGATTTAGAGTTAAATAAAGCACTTATGCTATTTTCTGTTTTCAGGTTAATAAAAAGAAATAAATCTGGAGCTTTCGCCCCGCGAGAAGGCATTCGCCTCGCGAACCTGAAGGTGACTGTGCCAGAAATATGCAATCCTTTCTGTGTCGCCCCATGAATAGATGACTCGCCTCGCGAGACTGAAGACTAGAAGCCATGACTTTTCCATTCCTCGCCACGCGAGCCGTACTTCGCCTAACGAGAAGACCAAACGCTGCAAGATTCGCCTCGCGAGACAGTGTTCGCCTCGCGAGTCCGCGGATTCCAGAAGCTGTATATAAGTCTGTTTTAGGCAGAACTGAGAAGTCAGTTAGATTTAGTTAGTCAGTAGTAGTAGTTTCAGTAGTTTATTTTCTTTTCTTTTCTTTTGTGTCCCTTTTGTAATGGAGAACTAGTCTCCTTGATTAATCTACTGCGATTGGTTTCCATTACCACACTTGAGATTCTGTAATTCCTGTTTTATTTGCTTTTCTCTTTTCAATGCGATGCTATATGTTTCTGTTTGCTTAATTCAGGAGTGCGTAGTGTTGTGTTGATTTGTTTCGGTGATGTTATGTTCCTATATATAATCGCGTTTGCTTAATTCGCGTGTGTTCAATTCGTGTTCGCTTAGTTCACGAAGGGCTTAACCCCGTTTGCTTAATTCGGGAATAGGAACATATATCTGTAGTAGTGATTTCGCTTGTAAATTGTTGCTACAACCGGGAGGGGATTAGAATCTGCTTAGGGCTTGGAATTTACATGAACCAATGATAGTGGGAAACCGAGAACAGTAGGTTAATCGTCTTTAGTTTATTTGTTAATCTCTTTGAACTGCCTTGTTTTCATTGCTTTGTTTTGCTTTGTTTCTTATTTGCAGTCCAATCCAAACCCCCCAAAACTGATTTTTGTGTTAATAACAACAACCTAAGAGTCCTTGTGAGACGATATCCGAGTTGTCGCTTCCTATACTACATTTTTATAAAATGCTCGCTTTTTGGCGCGTGCGCGACAACGCGTTCAAAAATTGGCGCCGTAATAAAATAAAATATGTGTATATGTGTGTGCGTGTGCGTGTGCGTGCATGTGTGAAGGGGGTAGCTTAGTAATAGTATATTAGCGGGTGCGGGTATCCACGGGTATGTATACTATGTTACTGGTCTCCGCCCTATTAATAAATGGATATATGAAATATCCATTTAATTTATCCATGGATACCCATTAAGATATCCATTTTCTATCCGTTACGGATATTATCCGCGGGTATCCATGGGTATGGGTAAAATTTACATCCCTAGTCATAACCAAGACAAAGCCAATTTGGCTTCTCATTCCTCCTTGTGGTGCATACACAACCACACCCCTTAAACACCACCTTCACCACATTTCTCTCCTCCATCCATGTCCACTCATTTGTAATGATGACAAAGTTAGAAATATCTAGATATTTTCATGCAAAATGACCAATTCATCCTTAAGTTTTCCTTGATTTCCTTTGGTGTACCACAAATGATTTAGAACCTCACACTTAGACCAAATTTTCGTGCAGCCTCATTTCCACAAATAGACTCATTCATTTTTACCACACTTCTCCATTTTCTTCACAAAAAACACTATGTTCATTAACAAGATTCCATTGGAGCTTCAAGCACTTGCATCTTTCTTTAATTCCTAGAGGTAAATCCTCCAATTCTATAACCTAGACTTCCTTTCCATTCATGAGATTGATGATCATCTCTTATTTTCTCAAGATACAAGTCTATACCTATTTTCTTGAAAAAAATCTAGAAAATCATTTTTATGTGGCAACTGTAACACCCCGGTTTTTACTGCTTTCTAATAATAGTATATGTGTGTGTATATATATATATATATATATATATTTTTATCTGAGACTTAGAAAATGATTTTGGATAAACCAAAGTCATATTTAGACTCTACTTAATAGTAGAAGGTTATAGTTAAATTTTGGGTTGAAAATTCAAACGAAACCCAGTCTGGGTTTTCCCTGATAGTAAAAGTTTACTTATTAGAAAACCTAATTTTGACTCGTGAACGAAATAGTTTAGGTTTATATCGTATTTACAATGATATTGGTTTTTTTTGAAAAATTTCGTGTAAAAATAAAATATTATATTTTATACGGACGAAATCTTCAAAGAAAACGCGTGTTAAACCTAAGTCGGGTAAACGACGGAGCCGGATACAAGGCTAAGGTGACTGAAGTGACTGACATGACGAGCATAAATACCCCCACCACACACGATATATTATTAAGGAAAATACATTTTAGCCCTTGGTTTTTAAGTGAAATTACAAGCTTCCCCCTAAGTCATAAATACCCCTACCCCACACGGCTACCCTTCAACCACACTTAGTCATTTCTCCATTTCACTTCATCTTCATCTCTTGAACTTTTCTTTCCAAAAACACTAAGAACTCCATTATTGTTCTTGAAGCTTTGATAATTTCTTTCATTTTCTTCATCATCAAGAGGTATATCCTCATCAACCATGATCATTTTTGCCTTATTCTTCATTTATTTCATGTGAATCATGTCAAGAACACCATGTTACATCTTCAAAAAATTCTAGAAAATCATAGAAAATTCCTTTTAATGTGATACCAATTTCTATGAAATCTCTATGAATTCTATATTGATTATCCAAAAGCATGAGAGCAAAGAAAATTTCCTCCCTTTTTTTCTTATGATGGCTGAATCTAGTCCTAGATGGATTGGATGAGTTTGTTTCAATTTTTTTTGTCACGTGACACTTGATTTAATCTCTCTAGTACTTCTACTTACTAAATCCAAGAGATTGAAATCAAATAAATTTCCAAGCCAAAAAAATTTGTGTTGGCCAAACCCTAACTCTAGATGGGTTAGATGGTTTTGTTTCAATTTTTGACTCACGACAATTGTTTTAAGTCTTTCTAATACTCATGGATCATTGATCCAAAAGCTTCAATTTTTTTGAAATCCCTAGCCTATTTATCTCATGAAGGCCGAACCCTAATCATAGTTGGTTAGATGAATTTCTCTTTAATGTTCAACTTGTTGTGTTGTTTATTAAGAAGGATTAATTATTTGTTTGGTTGATTGAGTTGTGTGGAGAAATCAGAATTCCAAGAAGAAATTTCCAAAGGAAAGCCGAAACTTCAGAGGTAAGAGGAGTTTACCTGAGGAGTTTTTGATAGCTACATGCTATTTGTGGGTTGTCTATAGAATTATTTTTATTAATATCGTGTTTGTTTGATTTATTTATTACGTGTTGATTTAAGTAGTTTATGTGAGTTATGTGGTTTATATGGCTTATATGATGTATGTTATGATTATGGTGTATGTTACTGTGATATCTATTATAGTTGTGATGTATGGATTAACTGTTGTTTGAATGATTGGCTGAAAGCCTAACAGTGGTCAGTGTCCAAGTATATTGAGGTTAAAAAATTTAAAAAAATTTAAGAGAAGAACTTAAGTGTTTAATTTATGGAAGTAGAAGAAAATGTGAAAAATAATGTTTTAATGATGTTTTCGTGACAGAATAAGTCAATGAGTGATGATAGAGTAGGATCATCAGGAGGGATTGGAGGAGGATCCTGAGTATCATCCTCTAGAGGATGGTGCTGTTCATGAAGTAGGAGTGGGAGCAGTAGTGTCCTCACCGGATACTCCTCCTGTAGGTGGGGATGACCATGGTGGTCTACCCAATGGTTTCCACTAGTACTGGCCAGCTATAGGTTTTGATTCCATTTTTGTGGTAATGGTTCTTGACAGACTATTTTTTGTCTACTGAGAGCCATCGTTTTTGAGTTGTGGTTCCAGACTTACCACTATGTTATAGTTATGTTGTTTTTAAGGGTGGACAAATCTGACCGACCCGACCCGAAACGAGCTATCCGGAAAAAAGTGAAACGGTCGGGTCTACATGGATGGGCGGGTCACACGGGTGTGCTTTTCAGTTTCATACGGGCTAGCTCAGTCAGGCCCGGATGTGAAAAACAAATCCATCGGTACCCGGACCCGACCGATATATACTAAATTTAACTGGGATTTTGGCTGTGATGCCACTATGTCACGTCGTATTGGGAATAAAAATATCACTCTTTCATCACACTACTCCCGTGACTTGTTGACCGTTCAGAGTTCAGTCTCTGCTTTACCGTAGTAAGATAAAAGTTCTTATTCCAGCTGTCAAAAATACAAAATTTAAATACTTTTTTTTTTACAAATTTACATGCTTTTTATCCTAAGAAAAGAAAACTTAGTTTCTGACTCCAAATTAGGTTTTCGTCTTTTCCTAGGTCATAACCCCCAAGTTCCCCAACTCATTCGTTTTACCCTTCTCCCTCCCCTAGCAGGAAGCCGCTGCGCTGGCCCGTGTCTCGCCCTTACCCTCCCATCGCAGTGTTGCAGCTCCCCCCTCGTCTCGCCTAGCCTGCTGTTGCGTCTCACACGCTCCCCTCGCCGTGGAATCTCAGGCACCCTTCACTCGCCGTCGAAGCTCCTCAAAGCTCCCTTGCCGCCCGTCTCCCTCCCCTCGTCGTCGAAGAGAACGTCGTGGCCGTCGTCCAAAGCAGTGAGCATGTAGTGGCCATCGTCTAGAGCACCTCGCGCACGGCCAGATCTGTGTTTGATGTATGATGCTTTTTTTGTTGAAAGTTTGAATTTTCTTTGGTTTGTTTCTGGTTCTGCAATTATGAAGCTTCTGTATGATGTATGAAGCATTTGTTTTTGCAATTTAAAGTTTGATGTATGTCTCTCTATGATGCTTCTTCTCCCATTAAAACTGATCCAATCCACCCATTAACCCGCCGACCCAACCAAACCGAACCCGCCTAATCCGAGGACACTGAACGAACAGAAATGTGTGAGGATATGTGACTGTCGATTTTCTTCGGGTTGGATTTTGTCGACCCAAAACCGACCGAACCCGTATGTTGTCCACCCCTAGTTATTTTTATCTTCTTATGTTGTTATCCTTACAAATGACATGTACTTACAAAGGTCCTGATGTAGAAACAGTAAATGATGCATATGTATAAATATGATGATGTATATATGTTTATGATGTTGGTTTGTATGGAGAAGAAAAGAAAAAAAATTATCACCATTTTTGAATAAGGATAAGTACTAGAAAATATTATTTTCTGAAAGTAACCGGTGTTTGTTTAAGTTTTAATTTCCGCAACGAGTTAACCATGTAGCACCCAAGGGGGGGTGTTGCAATAACAATTTCTATGAACTCTCTATGACTTATATATTGATTATCTAAAAGCATGAGAGCAAAGAAAATTTCCTCCTAATTTTTCTAATCATGGCCGAAAACCCTAGCTAGGAGGATTCAATGAGTTTTGTTTCAATTTTTGAAATATGACACTTGATCTTACCTCTGTAACGCCTAGTTTTAATTAACACTAGTTTATATGACTAAAATAAGGATTTTCATAAATCATTTTCAAAATGACTCCTTTAAAAAACAAAGATTTGTATGAAAGTGGAAAAACACGTGATAAACAGTTTATAACGTCAAAACTTTATTCAAACCAAACTTGGTCTCTAGTCTTACATCAACTACCATGGGCGGAAAAATATAAAATGATAAAAGGCCGAGACTCGAATGCATGCCTAACACATCGACCTAACTTTGCTCCATGGAGACTATTGTTGTCACAGTGTTCTGTCGAGATAGCATTCAGGTAATATGCGTAACAACTCGGTGCACAAGCCCACAATAGGAGTACGCTAAAAGCCATCTCCTTGGCACTTCCACACGAGAGTACTTAACGTCTGAATAATAGTTAGTTTGGTGGAGTTTCAAGATAGCCCTGCTGTCTAGGTCTCCACCGACGCAGTGCAGCTGTACAATAAACCATTGGCAGGATCCACGCCTGACTATCCCCGAGGTCTCTGTGGCCCCCACACAGTCCCCTAATATCCTATAAAAGGTGTATATGCCTCCAGAACGACAAAGATTATCATTAGGTTGGAATATTGTCCGAAGACAAATAAAGCATGAACTAAAAGTTCCAAAGCACCGGTATCAATTTAAAAACAATTATTGATAAGAGTTGGGATCGAATGGACCATTGCCCTATTCATTTCAAAAAAAATTACTCAACTCAGTATAATAAAATATTTTCAAGCCCGAGACTTAACAAAACATAAATAAGGGTAAACCTTAAGATTGAATTCACAGATTCAATAAATAAGAAATTGATACCAACTGATAATAACATTACAACACCTCCCGAATCTCAGTTCGGAAACCAATGCACATCACAACATGTCCCTTAGCGACTTAACGATCGAAAAAAAGGCTTATACTTAGAGCCTAGTTACTTGGAATTATATTCAATGCTTAATGTACGCGGTTTATGAAGATAAGTAAGATTATCAAATTAGAACCTTACGCCAATTCAACTAGATCCAATTTAGCACATTGCTAAATTAAATCTAAATAGATATAACTAAGATCCTAAAATTATGCAGATAATTACAACATTAAAAATATTGAGCAAGCACATTAAACAATTCCCAATATTCCTAAGCAGTTATACTAACCCGCATATATTCCAAACTGCACCTAACATATTATCTTCCCCCACCTTTTAAGGCGTTCGTAGGTTTTTCTGGAACTTTACAGCTATGCAATCAGCTCCACTTAGTTCCCAAGAGCAATTCCTGCTTCCCTAAAGCAAGCGTGAACACGAACAATATCCCAGAGAGATGACCCAAGCATTGACACAATCAAACAATTCACAAAATTAATTACTCATTATCAACAATATATATTTAACTCACTAATATACTTAATTTCACAAAATAGAACCAATTTCAATAAAAATCAGATTTAGGAAAATTAAGATTCATCATCAAAATTGGGGAAAATTAAATCCAATCAAAGAACGATGAAATTAGTTTAGGAAATCACTAATTCACAACCCCAATTGCACAAAATCATGCTTTGATTCCAAAATTACAAACTGAAATCAAAACCTAGGTTTAGGGTTTGAGGAAAAATTAGGGGTTTTGAAAATGGACAAAGGAAAGTGAGAAATCACTCACCCAAAGGAAGAAGATGAATTTGGATGGTGCTATGGCGACGGCGACGACTGTGGAAGCGACGACAGATGGCGGTGGGACGTTCCTATAACAACCAAGAGCCAAAAGAGAGAGAAAGATAACTTCAAGGGAATAAGAAGAAGCTAGGATGAACTTCAATGGTGGAAACCACCATGGAGGCGGCGGTGCGGCGCTTACCACGATGGGGACGCGTTTCGCACGGCGGCGGATGCGTGCAGGCGGGGGCCAGACGTCCTCCAACAGAGCAGTGCAATGTTGTGTGGGTACCGAGAGCAAAGGAGAGAAACTTGAAGTTTAGAGAGAGAAGTGTGGTTCAACTAGGAAGAAGAAGAAGAAAAACATGAAAAAGGAAAGAAGGGGGTTGTAATGAAGAAGAATGGGAATTTTTGAGTGCAGGGAAAAAGGGACCTAAGTTTTTCTCAAGGAAGAATAATAAAAATAAATGAATGGAGGATGTGAAGATAACGTGCGTGAGTTCCTGACCATGTAAAGTAAAAGACTACTTTTCTTTCTTTATTATTTATTTTTTGTTTCTTACTTGGTGATAGGTACAAAAATGAGTGATTAAGTTTAAGTCTAGAAAAAGGATATATTTTTTACCATTAGATCTAAAAATAATGAGTGACGAATATATAATTCCAAATTTTGAATTGGAGTAAAGATTGATGGTTGAATTTATCAACTAAGGAAATCAATGATCCAAAATTAATCTCCGATTACTTTTAAACCAACATATTTTCAAATCTAAAATTAAATAGAGTAAAATATGAAAATAAATTTCTTTCAATTATACTATTTGAAATATTTTTCTAAACAAATAATAATAGTGACAATATCGTAATGTTATTGCCCTGCAAGCGTGTATATACTATAGTAACGCAGTGGCAATGCACCCAGTAAAATAATTTTACATGAGTAAATAAAATTTACTCAAGCTAAACAACATAAAAATAAACGAAATTAATTATCCAGATAATTAATCACTCCAGTAAATAATTAAACACATAAGCAAAAATTGGGATGTTACAACATCTATTTGGTAAATCTAGAAGTTTGAAATCAAAAGAATTTCTTAGCTATTTATTCTAGCTATGGCCGAACCACCCATGAAAAAAATGGGTCAAGAGATTTTCAAATTTTTGAAGTATAAACAATTGATCTTGTCTTTCTAATACTCTAGGATCAGAGATCCAAAAGCTAGAAAAATTTAGAGATCCCTAGCTTTTTATTTTTATGATGGCCGAACCTTACTCATAGATTAGATGAATTTTTCTTCAACTCTTAATTTGAGTGATGATTATTGGTGTGATGATTTCTTCAACTCTTTTCTTTAGAAATCCATGAAAAATCATAGGAGTTGAGTTTATGAGTTGTGATAATTTTTCCTATCTATCTATCACACTAGGATCATCTATCCAAGAGATTAGAAAAATTGGAAAACCCTAACCCTATTTTCATGTCTTGACCCAACCCAGGGTTTTGAGTACCAAAATTGAGTTTGTTTGATTAACTTGTTTTCATGTTGTTTGTTGAAGGTTGGAGTTGTAACTAGTTGTAGTACTTTGTGTGTGGTAGGAGAAAAGAAGCTTTGAGAGCTTGGAAATCAGAAGAAATGTTGCTCTTCAAGAGGTAAGGAGAGTTGACCTGAGGGGTTTTTGATAGCTACATGCTATCTGTTGTTTGTCTGTATAATTATTTGTAGTGGTATCAGAGCTGGTCGAGTCTTTCGGTAATATTTAGGAATAGGTATGTTATGTTGATGTTGTGTGATCTCTGATCAAGACTTGGTTGAATTGCTTCTTAGAAGTAATGTGTGTTAACAAGTAAGTTGCGTTTCATTTTCTGGTTGCAGTCTAGCTGATTTTGTCTTGTAGGTCAATTATGGAACCAAAAGGTGGATGTGGACGCGGCCGTGGAATGGGCCGTAGAGGTGGTTGTGTTGACGACCGTGGAAATTTTGGTGAAAACTACGATGGTGCTAGTGGGATGGATCAAGCAGCACAAGCATTGGCAAATGTTGCAGCTGCCATTGCACTACAGACATCTACTACGGCTGCCCAGAACAAACAAGAACAAATCCTGTAACACACCGATTTTCGCTGCTTCCTATTATCGGTAATGAATATATAAATATATATTTTTATCCGAGACTCAAAATGATTTTGGGTAAACCACTATCATTTCTATATCATGCTTTATATTATAAGGTTACGATGAAATCTTGGGTTGAAAATTCAGACGGAACCCGATTTACGTTTTCATTGGCAGTAAAAGTTTACTGCTCAAAAAACCTAATTTTAATTCGTGAACGAAATGAAAAATGTTTTTATCGAATTTACTACGATACTGGAAGTTTTGAAAAATTTAGCGTAAAAAAAATAAAATATTATATTTGCTGTAGGCGAATCCCGGCCCGCGAATTTCATTGACAGTATAATTATACTGCTCAAAAGACCTTATTTTTACTCGTGAACGAAAAACTTAAGGTTTTTATTTAATTTCCTACGATTTTGGTTATTTTGAAATATTTCACTAAAAAGTGAAATATTATATTTTAACCGGGTGTCATATTAAATCGGGGAAGCAACGGAGCAGATTACAGGATTTTCGGGAGCCGCTAAAGGATGATACCAATGAGTCAAATATGGTGAGTCACCCATGTGAACACATTAATGGTGCACATGGCCTCATGATGACAATTTCTATGGAAATTGCATTTTGGTCCTTAAACTTATTCTTAATTGCACTTTGGTCCCTAAACTAGTTCTATGATACACTAAGTGAAGTGGATCAGTTTTTCACTCATCCAAATCATGTTGGGTTGCAGTTTTGAGGCCCAAATTTCGTGGCCAAGAGTTATTCCTTGAAAACCAAATTTCGCATGGCCCAAGGAGGAGTGGTGGCTGCCCTTAACTTGGATGAGCTCATTCTTGTTCATTCCACAATATTCTCCAATCTTCCCAAAAGTTCTAAAGTGTTCTCCATTATTCCAAAGAATTCTAGCATTTTCCAAAGAACATAGTAGTAAGTTGATGAAGAAGCTTCAAGGTAACTCACATGATGAATCACAATGTGAACACATTAAGTGTTGCACATGGTCATCATTACAAACTATTGGGAATTTACAAAATAGTCCCTATACTTTTGGAATTTTTCAAAATGGTCCCTAGGAATTATTTGCACCTAAATCCTTGAAGAAGCCACCTCCTTCCCACTTAATCCCTCAAAAGTGGAGCAGCCCACACTCTTTAAAGGCATACTTTCACTTCATTATTTACCTATTGCACACTTTACGCAAAAACACCCAAAAGCTCTAAGTTCATACCATCATTTTGTGAAGCAAGTCCTTGGATCTTCACTTGTCTTTGATCTTCAAGAGGTGAATCCTATTCTTCTTCCCTAATCATGTCTATGTTCTTCAATAAGTTTAATGATTCAAAGTCTATTTCATCTATGTTCATCACTTTTAAGTTTCTAGATCTAGAACTTTTAAAATACATAACAAATTCTAGAAAAATCTCATGATGTTGAAACCACTTCCTATGTTCTTATAATCATGTATGTTGTCTGTATCTAAGAGCATATGAAGATCAAAAATTTTCTTCCCTTGAAACCCATCTTGGTCGAATCCTAGAGGAAAGGATGGATGGAGTTTTTGTTCTTGCTTTTGATGTATGATCATGTCTTTCATCATACATACTTGTATACTTGTTGAATCCTAGTTGGTTCATTAAACTAAAAACCCTAACCCTATGTTCTTGTGTCGGCCGAATCTACCTATTAGAGGATTAGGATGGTTTTGATTCTTAACTTTGTTGTTTAGCCTTAATCCATTTCCTTAAGTATATTAGGATCATTAATCCATGACTTAATTAAATTTGGAGATTTTGAGCCACAAAAACCCTAAGAGGCCGTGACCTATTAGAGAGGATTAGGTGTTTGTTTAGCTTGTTTTAATTGGTTGTTTGGATGTGTTGTTGAAGGTTAATTGTTTTACGACGTACGAGGGTTTCTGACAATCGACAGAGTTCTTTTAATTTAACCGAGGAGCTTCAAGATGTAAGGGGAGCTTACCTGAGGGATTTTCTCAATGACTAATTGCTTTTAGTGTGGTTAATATGATTTATATGTGGTTGTGGTTATTTGTTTATGTTGTTTACGTTGTGTTGTTTATCTGTGTATCGGTGATTGATCTGCTTTTAATTTTTTTAATTATCTACAGCAGTATATTATATTGCTATGATGCATGATCTGCCTGGTGATATAATTATGATGATGTTGTTTAATGTTGAATGTTGTTTGAGAGGCCTGACAGTGGTCAGTGCACAACCGATTAATCAGATAAAAGCTTTAATGAGTTGTGAAAATTATATTCAACGTTCTATGGGGAATGTTGGAATATAATAGTGGTGGAAAATATTATTTTGGAAAAATAATGAGTTTTGAGAAATATTATTATTTTAATGATTTATCAGTGTAAAAGTAATTTATGAGTCACGGTGAGAGCGTAACCGTGATTTTTTTTTGTACTGCTAATTTTTACGCAAGAAATTCCGTAATATTGTAAAAAGTTATTTAGTGAAATTAATATTCGAAAATACCTTATAAAAAAATAATATAAAATAAAAAAGTCAAAGTTTGACTTAAAAAAACATTTTTTTGGAAAATGATAAACGACGGCAAGTTTCGAAATTATTTACGAGGAAAGTTTAAAAATAGCAGTACTTAATTTAAGAAGAGATTTAATCTGAAATGATTTAATTTTTTTTAGAGTTGAAGTTTCAGTGAAAGAGTTATTTATGATTTGACGTTTTATAAACGAATTTCAAGTAAAAAGGATTTTCGGTAAATGAGTTTTTCTTAACGACGTAAACGACGGTATAGAACTTAGTAACCGAGATGTCGGGGTACTATTGTTCTTATGACATTGTCTTATTTTGGATTTGTTTTTCACAGACAAAAACGATGTAAAACGATGATATGGAACTTAATAACCGAGACGTCGGGGTATTAAGGTTCGTTGTGTTGTAGAATGGGTATCTACTTAAAGAAGTTAAAACGTTTTGAGATGTTTTCTATTACCACGAACCTAAGACTGATTGCAAGGTCTAGGGGTTTCGTGATTGAGCACTTGGACTTTGAGGTCCTGTGTTGTTAATAAAATGTTTTTCTCGCATGCATTTGGCAGACGTGCCATGATCAAACGAGTGATTACCTTGCGGCGTCAGGGTAGATCATACCAACGATGTTCTTATTGTGCCGGGTGGACAATGAGGCCCCATCAACGTTGATATCACCTGTGCCACGATGTTAGACAGTGTGAGATGGGTTTTGGCTGTGTGCCTGTGGCTGTGTGCCGGTAACTATCGAGTCTGATCAACTCATCACGAGGTTGGAGATATCTCATGAGATTAAGTGTGAATGATTAGATGATGTATTGAAGTGTTCATGCATAGTTTTCCAACGTTGATGTTTGGGGTGTGAAACCCATTGATAAATGAGATGCTATAATATGAATGCTTATGTTGTTATAAACATGTATATGTGTATATGACTTCTTTGTGTTGCGCTTTTAGTTATTGTGATAAATCCATATATTGGCGTCTCACCCTTACAAACGTATCAGAGTCGTACAAGGGGTATGATCCTTACAAGAAGACGAAGGCTGTCTAGTTCGAGGCATGCTGTGCTGCTCCTATTGGTTGTAGTGTCTGTTAGTTACGACCAGCTTAGGTCCTATTGTGTTATATTATGTTTTGGCAATAAACTAAACTGATAATGATCTAGGTGTGAAAACATGAGGCAGTATGGTTGTATGACTTATATACATTGTGTATTTTAAGCGTGATTTGATTTTGTTGTTGATGTTATGAGGTTAAAAGAAGAAAAAAAAAGAAATTTTATCACCATATTTTAAAAAGATGAATGTTGAGAAAACATTATTTTCCGAAAGCAACCATCAAATTAAGTTTTATTTCCACAAACGGGTAACCATGTGATGACCCGAGTTAGGGTGTCACATCAGTGGTATCAGAGCTGGTCGAGTCTTTCGGGATCTTTGGGGAATTGGTCTGTTGTGTTGACGTTGTGTTTTCTTTGAGTTAAGTTTTGTTTGAATTACTTCTTAGAAGTAATGTGTGTTAATACACCAATGCACGTTTCATTTTCTGGTTGCGGCTAACTGGTTTTGTTCTGTAGGTCAGTTATGGAACCGGCACCAGAAGGTGGACGTGGACGAGGACGTGGACGCGGTCGTGGACGTGGTCACAGAGGTGGTCCTATTGGTGGTCGTGCCAACGTGAATGAAAACTATGAGGAAGGAGTGGACTATGCCGCTCAGGCTATGGAACATGTGGCAGCTGCAATTACCAATCAAACTGCATCTATGAATGCCCAGAATCTGCAAGTTGTGGAAGGCAAAGCTCTGATTCCATTTCGAAACCAAAATCCTTCACAATTTGGTGGGGATGATAATCATGAGAAAGATGATTTATGGATTCAGGAGTTGGAGAAAATCTTTGAACTGGTGGTTACTCCTGCAGAAGTAAGGGTTATTTATGCTACTTTCCTGCTGATAGGAGATGTGGAGAATTAGTGGAAGGGTGTTCAACAACTGCTTGAAGCTGATCATCAGGAGATTACCTGGAACGTTTTCCGAACTGCATTCATGGATAAGTATTTTCCAGAGAGCGTTAGGATCGAGAACGAGATGGAATTTCTGGGATTACAACAACAAGACATGTCTGTGGGAGAGTATGCGGCTAAGTTTGAATCGCTTGGCAAATACTTCCGTTTCTTTCAAGCACAACCCAATGAGAGCTAGAAGTGTGAGAGGTTCGAGGCGGGACTGAGATTTGAGATTAAGGAATCTGTCTTACCTCTGCAACTTCGAACTTTTCAAGCATTGGTTGAGATGAGTCGGAAGATTGAACATATGAGGAAAGGAAAAGATAATAAGGGGAATGATGGAGGACCCTCTCGTTCCAAGAACCAGAATCGAAAAGAGGAACGAAATCAGCAAAAGCCTTATTTTCGTCCACCAGGAAATGACCAGAATCGACAACAACATCATTCGAATTTTGTTGCATCGGTGAGTGGTGGCCAAACGAACCAAAGTCAAGGCCAACTCAGAAGGTGCTACAGATGTGGGGATCCAAATCACATGATGAATACTTGCCCTGAAAAGGGGACTAAGTGTTTCAATTGTAATCAAGTGGGACATTTGGCGAGAGATTGCAATGCGCCAAGGCATGGATCGACTGTCAATAACACCAATGCTGTCAGGCCAAAGACTGCGGGTAGAGTATATAGTGTGTGGGGAGCTGAGACTTCAAACCATGATGGTAACCTCTTAACTATACTATTTTAATTCAAGTACAATTCATACTTATTTCTATGGATTGTGTGTGGATATGTTGAAATTATCTGTTTCTTCTAAACTTCATGGTGGGATTCTATATGTTTAGACTATCCTATTGTTGTTCAGGATAGACACTTTCTGGACAAAACTAGTTTCTCAAATGAGACTTGCTCTAGTCACTTTTACGTTTGGTAGAAAGTGATTCGGTCTGAATTCTTGTCGAACCATAGTTCTTTTAAATTGTTGGCAAGGAAATTCTTGTGAGAGATGAAACTTTCTTAGATTCATGTTTGTAAAAGTGTACCGATCATACATTTTTACTTCCCTGAATTTGTTAAAGAATCCTTATGCACGGAATATTCTTGTATTCTTATCAGATTGATGAAATTCTTTTATATACTTTTTTGTGAGAACATGGCCTTGGTATTTAGAGATCCTATTCAGTTTCGAGTCATGAAATTTCGAGGACGAAATTTTTTTAAGTGGGGTAATAATGTAACAACCCAATTTTCGCTGCTTCCTAATATCGGTAATAAATATATAAATATATATTTTTATCCGAGACTCAAAATAATTTTGGGTAAACTACTATCATTTCTATATCATGCTTTATATTATAAGGTTACGATGAAATCTTGGGTTGAAAATTCGATGGGAACCCGATCCAGCGTTTTCACCGACAAGTAAAGTTTCTTCGCTCATAAAACCTAATTTTAATTCATGAACGAGATGAAAAATGTTTTTATAGTATTTACTACGATACTGGAAGTTTTGAAAAATTTAGCGTAAAAAATTAAAATATTATATTTGCTGCAGGCGAATCCCTCCCCGTGAATTTCATTGACAGTATAATTATACAGCTCAAAAGACCTAATTTTTACTCGTGAACAAAAAACTTAAGGTTTTTATTTAATTTCCTACGATTTTGGTTATTTTGAAATATTTCACTAAAAAGTGAAATATTATATTTTATCCGAGCGTCATATTAAATCGGGGAAGCAGCGGAGCAGATTACGGGATTTTCGGGAGCCGCTAAAGGATGATACCGATGAGTCAAATATGGTGAGTCGCCCATGTGAACACATTAATGGTGCACATGACCTCATGATGACAATTTCTATGGAAATTGCATTTTGGTCCTTAAACTTATTCTTAATTGCACTTTGGTCCCTAAACTAGTTCTATGATACACTAAGTGAAGTGGATCAGTTTTTCACTCATCCAAATCATGTTGGGTTGCAGTTTTGAGGCCCAAATTTCGTGGCCAAGAGTTATTCCTTGAAAACCAAATTTCGCATGGCCCAAGGAGGAGTGGTGGCTGCCCTTAACTTGGATGAGCTCATTCTTGTTCATTCCACAATATTCTCCAATCTTCCTAAAAGTTCTAAAGTGTTCTCCATTATTCCAAAGCATTCTAGCTTTTTCCTAAGAACATAGTAGTAAGTTGATGAAGAAGCTTCAAGGTAACTCACATGATAAGTCACAATGTGAACACATTAAGTGTTGCACATGGTCATCATTACAAACTATTGGGAATTTACAAAATAGTCCCTATAATTTTGGAATTTTGCAAAATGGTCCCTAGGAAGTATTTGCACCTAAATCCTTGAAGAAGCCACCTCCTTTCCACTTAATCCCTCAAAAGTGGCGCAGCCCACACTCTTTAAAGGCATACTTTCACTTCATTATTTACCTATTGCACACTTTACACAAAAACACCCAAAAGCTCTAAGTTCATACCATCATTTTGTGAAGCAAGTCCTTGGATCTTCACTTGTCTTTGATCTTCAAGAGGTGAATCCTATTCTTCTTCCCTAATCATGTCTATTTTCTTCAATAAGTTTCATGATTCAAAGTCTATTTCATCTATGTTCATCACTTTTAAGTTTCTAGATCTAGAACTTTGAAAATTCATAACAAATTCTAGAAAAATCTCATGATGTTGAAACCACTTCCTATGTTCTTATAATCATGTATATTGTCTGTATCTAAGAGCATATGATGATCAAAAATTTTCTTCCCTTGAAACCCATCTTGGCCGAATCCTAGAGGAAAGGATGGATGGAGTTTTTGTTCTTGCTTTTGATGTATGATCATGTCTTTCATCATACATACTTGTATACTTGTTGAATCCTAGTTGGTTCATTAAACTAAAAACCCTAACCCTATGTTCTTGTGTCGGCCGAATCTACCTATTAGAGGATTAGGATGGTTTTGATTCTTAACTTTGTTGTTTAGCCTTAATCCATTTCCTTAAGTATATTAGGATCATTAATCCATGACTTAATTAAATTTGGAGATTTTGAGCCACAAAAACCCTAAGAGGCCGTGACCTATTAGAGAGGATTAGGTGTTTGTTTAGCTTGTTTTGATTGGTTGTTTGGATGTGTTGTTGAAGGTTAATTGTTTTACGACGTACGAGGTTTTCTGACAATCGACAGAGTTCTTTTAATTTCACTGAGGAGCTTCAAGAGGTAAGGGGAGCTTACCTGAGGGATTTTCTCAATAACTAATTTCTTTTAGTGTGGTTAATATGATTTATATGTGGTTGTGGTTATTTGTTTATGTTGTTTACGTTGTGTTGTGTTGTTTATCTGTTTATCGGTGATTGATTTGCTTTTAATTTATTTAATTATTTGCAGTAGTATATTATATTGCTATGATGCATGATCTGCCTGGTGATATAATTCTGATGATGTTGTTGAATGTTGAATGTTGAATGTTGAATGTTGTTTGAGAGGCCTGACAGTGGTCAGTGCACAACCGATTAATCAGATAAAAGCTTTAATGAGTTGTGAAAATTACATTCAACGTTTTATGGGGAATGTTGGAATATAATAGTGGTGCAAAATATTATTTTGGAAAAATAATGAGTTTTGAGAAATATTATTATTTTAATGATTTATCAATGTAAAAGTAATTTATGAGTCACGGTGAGAGCGTAACCGTGATTTTTTTTTTGTACTGCTAATTTTTACGCAAGAAATTCCGTAATATTGTAAAAGGTTATTTAGTGAAATTAATATTCGAAAATACCTTATAAAAAAATAATAATATAAAATAAAAAAAGTCAAAGTTTGACTTAAAAAAACATTTTCTTGGAAAATGATAAACGACGGCAAGTTTTGAAATTATTTACGAGGAAAGTTTAAAAACAACAGTACTTAATTTAAGAAGAGATTTAATCTGAAATGATTTAATTCTTTTTAGAGTTGTAGTTTCAGTAAAAGAGCTCTTGATTATTTGACGTTTTATAAACGAATTTCAAGTAAAAAGGATTTTCGGTAAATGAGTTTTACTTAACGACGTAAACGACGATATAGAACTTAGTAACCGAGATGTCGTGGTACTGGTGTTCTTGTGACGTTGTCTTATTTTGGATTTGTTTTTCACAGACAAAAACGATGTAAAATGATGATATGGAACTTAATAACCGAGACGTCGGGGTATTAAGGTTCGTTGTGTTGTAGACTGGGTATCTACTTAAAGAAGTTAAAACGTTTTGAGATGTTTTCTATTACCACGAACCTAAGACTGATTGCAAGGTCTAGGGGTTTCGTGATTGAGCACTTGGACTTTGAGGTCCTGTGTTGTTAATAAAATGTTTTTCTTGCATGCATTTGGCAGACGTGCCATGATCAAACGAGTGATTACCTTGCGGCGTCAGGGTAGATCATACCAACGGTGTTCTTATTGTGCCGGGTGGACAATGAGGCCCCATCAACGTTGATATCACCTGTGCCACGATGTTGGACAGTCTGAGATGGGTTTTGGCTGTGTGCCGGTAACTATCGAGTTTGATCAACTCATCACGAGGTTGGAGATATCTCATGAGATTAAGTGTGAATGATTACATGATGTATTGAAGTGTTCATGCATAGTTTTCCAACGTTAATGTTTGGGGTGTGAAACCCATCGACAAACAAGATGCTATAATATGAATGCTTATGTTGTTATAAACATGTATATGTGTATATGCCTTCTTTGTGTTGCACTTTTAGTTATGGTGATAAATCCATATATTGGCGTCTCACCCTTACAAACATATCAGAGTCGTACAATGGGTATGATCCATACAAGAAGACGAAGGCTGTCTAGTTCGAGGCATGCTGTGCTGCTCCTATTGGTTGTAGTGTCTATTAGTTACGACCAGCTTAGGTCCTATTGTGGTATATTATGTTTTGGGAATAAACTAAACTGATAATGATCTAGGTGTGAAAACATATGAGGCAGTATAGTTGTATGACTTATATACATTGTGTATTTTAAGCGTGATTTGATTTTGTTGTTGATGTTATGAGGTTAAAAGAAAAAAAAATTTATCACCATATTTTAAAAAGATGAACGTTGAGAAAACATTATTTTCCGAAAGCAACCAGCAAATTAAGTTTTATTTCCGCAAACGGGTAACCATGTGATGACTCGAGTTAGGGTGTCACAAATCCGAGCTAAGTAGGTTGCTGAGGGCAGAGGTTTGACTGCTTTTCGACGTCAGACTCCACCATAGTTTCATGGGGATGCTAATCCTACGAAGGCTGATTTGTGGATACAAGAACTGGAGAAGATTTTCGAGCTGATCCATAGCTTTGAAGGAGTGAAAGTTCCTTATGCTACTTTTCTGCTCTAGGGAGATGTTGAATACTGCTGGAAGGGCACTAAGCAACTGCTGGAGGAGGACAACAAAAGACTACTTGGAATGTGTTCCGAAACATGTTTCTGAATAAGTACTTTCCTTAGAGTGCTAGGACTGAAAAAGAACAAGAATTTATGCGTCTTCAACGGAGAGATTTGTCTACCGGGGAATACGTGGCGAAGTTTGAATCACTCGCCAAGTATTTCCGGTTCTTCCAAGCTTAACAAGATGAAGATTGGAAATGTGAGAGGTTCGAGGGAGGTCTTTGTTTTGAAATCAAGGAGTCGGTGCTACCACTTGAAATTCACAAATTTCAAGCCATTGTAGTAAAGTGTGGGAAAGTGGAACAGATGAGGAAGGGGATAGATAACCAAGCTAATGTCGGAGGACCATTTCGATTCAAGGGTCAATTTCAGAATCAGAGAGGAAAGTAAGTTCAGAGGAAACCATATCTCCGACCACCAGGAAATAATCAGAACCATCAATTGTAATTTTATTTTTCCGCAACGTGTTGACCATGTAGAACCCAAGGGGGGGTGTAACAATACAGTTTGTCCTTCTAAGTATCATTAACATCTTTTTGTTGTTGCCTTTGTATTTGAACAATAGAATCAAAATCATTTTCTTCATTAGCTGATAATAATAAAAATGTAAATTCGTCAATCGGTTCAATTGAAAATTCACCATAACGATACATTCTTAAGAAATGGAGAACAAAGTAATCGCAAGAAGAGACATAAGTAAATTTGAATGGACTTCATTGATAAAAGTAAATTTGTTTTTGTCTCTTCCTCTTTTAATAAGAGAGAAAATATTCGAGAATAAAATAAGATAATCCAAACCCATGTGATAGTTTTTTTGTAGCTTTTTTTTATTGAAAATATTGATTTTTCTCTCTCTCTCTCTCTCTCTCTCTCTCTCTCTCCCTCTCTCTCAAAATTGGAGTGTTTAGGAGTTATTTTCTTAAATGATTTTTTACATCTCGTCAAGAAGTTAGCATGAGGAGACCAATTTTTTAATGAGGTTTTGAAGGGCTGATTTCATCCAACCAGATTTTCTCCACACGAACGCAAGAGTCAGTGATAAAACCCCTGACCAATTTCTAAAGGGGCCCGAGCTTGTTACCACTCGAACCAACCACATGTTGGTATTTTAATTACACTAAGATTTTTTAATGTTTTTATAGTTATTAATAATAAATTTCAATTAGTGTTAATAAATTAATGTACTATATAATTTACAGTTAATAATATATTTAACTATTTCTTAATTTTTTTTGTCAAAAAAAGAACTATTTCTTAAATTAATATAATATATCTATAATCAATAATATACGATAAATTCTTAAAATAATTAATAGTAACATTAATTACCTTGTTTAAAGAAAAAAACTTTAATTACTTCAAAGTATGTATTGAAAACTCTAATGAATATTATTTTTATCCTTATTACGGGTGTTAGTATTGTGGTAGGAGACATTTATTTAAAAAAAATGAAAATTTACCACATTTATCTGTTAAGGGTGCTATTTACAGGGATGGACCTACATTAGGTCCCCTGGGGGAATCTGCCCCCACTAACTTTTTTTTTTCCTTTTATTAACTCTTAATTAATTATTTTTTGCTGCCCCCATTAAAAAAAGTTGTTGCCCCCATTACCTTAAAATTATATTCTACATAACACTAAAAAATATTGCCCCCATTATCCTACAACACTACTCTACATAATATTTTTATTTTTTCACTGGAACTTGAATTATAAGGTGGATGAGTTGGTTTCGGCGAGGGACATAGGGTTTAGAGTGATATGGAGGTCATGGATTTAATTTCCCCCACTAACATGACACACTAATTACTAATATTTGCTTATAAAAAACATCGTACAACAATTTTCTTTCTCCCTTTTACAAAGTAAAGAAAGATCTTGGTCTTTGTGCAATAACAAAAAAAAACTTTATGCTCCTTATTTGTTTGTCTCTCGGTCTCTTTATCTATTTAGGCAAAAATAAAATAATATACAAATGAATTCTTGAATGATTATCAGGTCACATACATAAAAGAGATATTTTTTTTTTAGTGTTGAAAATGAAAAAAATACACAAAAATTCCAAAATACGAAGACACATGGAGAGCAATTTTAGTTTGTGGAAGTTGACGCCTTCTATTTTTATTTTTTTTGGGAAAAAATTTCTTCTATTTTTTTTTGGGTATACAATGATATAGTTTTTGTATTCTCTAATTTTTGGCATAGTAATAATGATGTCATTATTTTATCATTTATCCATTTATATATTTATTTATAAAAATATTTATACTGTATGATCTTGCCCCCACTGACCAGAATTCTTGGGCCCGTCACTGGATATTTACAATGAAGAATTACACAATGATAATTAAATAACAAGAGTATTATAAAAACTCAGGCTCAACCGATACATGCGATAGTTCTTTTTGAAGAATAGGATTTTCTATTGCACTCAAATTTATCCTTCTAGATTGATATGACTATTGAAAATGATATTTAATCAACAAATATATAAATAGAATATTAAATCTTCCAACAGTAAATAGAGAGATTATGGAGGTAATCCAGTGCTGTTCTATCTGTCCATTTAAAATTACAAGCAGGTGATTATAAGGTTGTGAACCTCGTGGCAGGAATACGACCTACTGCTCAGGAATATAGTCCGAGTACAAATACATACTCGACTTAACATTTACTTCATATCTGAATGAAGTTTATCATTGGTTGGTTAAGCTTGAAAACTACAAATCCATCCTCTGCTTTAATATGAGCAACAATGCATTTTGGAGAATGAATCTTCCCTCGATTTCTCAAGATGGTACAAATAAAAACATATAGATAGTAACATTGCTATTATTAAAGATTTTGTTGCTTATATAAATGAGTGTAAATTTTTTTCTACATTTGGAACTTGTGTTGAGATTTGGATATTGAATCAATATGTTGCTAAAGAGAGTTAGACAAAGAGTTTTAATATTGTACCTCATCATCTTCAACAATGGAAATTTTGGGGATTTTGGAAAGATGGCGAGGCTCTTATAATGGAAGATGATGACAATTTACCATTGGTTTCATATAACCTAAATGGCCAACAGTCAGAGGAGATTGTTCCAGAATATCTAGGAGACATGCTTCACGCTTTTAGATATGTGGATTGTTCTCTTATCAATTTAGGAAGAATTTTAAATTATTGATTTGCCTATGTTCTTGACACTTCAATATGATTGTGCATTATAATTATTATTACGTTAATTAGATTGTCTTTCATATGATAAACTTTATGTTGTTGTAATAAACATTAGCATGATGTTTATCAACTTTTATACAACTTTTGTAGATGTCATTTGTGGATTCTTCCTTGCTAGATTTTTTTCTTCTAATATAATTTTTGGAATGGAGATATTCTCAAAGGTAAAGAGAATAATGAAACAACTAGGGTTAATTTTAAGTGGTGCTAAAAAATAAGAGGATGAAGATCAATTGAAAATTATGTATCTTCTTCTATATCTTTCACGGACATATATGAAGTGCAAGCTCCAAAGGGAAGAAAATGTATAAGTTATTATGAGGAAGTAGGTGGAAATGAAATTAATTGAAATTATGATTATGATTCTAAAAGGTCTTCAAAATATAAAAATCAGAATTTCAAGCACCAATTCTATGCCCAATTCCAGACACCAAACAAGTACTAAAATTCTAGCAATTTACTTTTAAGAAATCATATTTATTTTATCATGTACTTATGTAGTTTTGATTTTTAGATTTTTTTGCTATTGAACCTTGTAACACCCCGTTTTTACTGTTTTTCATTATCAGTAGAATTTTTAATTCTTTATATTATTATCTGAGATTTAATAAATGATTTTGGATAAAACAAAATCATATTTATAATCTACCTTATGGTAGAAGGTTACGGAAAAAATTTAGGTTTAAAATTCAGACCAAACCCGGTCTGCGTTTTAACTAACAATAATATTTTACTGATCAGAAAACCCAATTTTGATCCTAGAACGAAACAATTAAGATTCTTATTTTTTACAACGATAGTGGTTATTTAGAAAATTTTCAAAATAAATAGGTTATTATACGTAATCGGGCAAGTACTCGACGATCGGGGATCGACAGAATCGAGAACGGAGATGCAGAGACAAAACCCGATGCCGGGTGGATGAGCATATGATGACTCATGGGGGTGAGTCATAGGGGTTAGTCATCTTGCATTAAATGCAAGTAATAATGGTTATATGTAAAAAGACCAAAATGTACTTGATCTTTAAGTAAAATTCCAAGAGTGTCCCTAAGTAAATTTTGACCAAAATACCCTCTAAATCTACTTAATTTCGTGAAGCCCCTCCACTAAACCAAACTCCTTTCATTTTGATTTCATTTCATCACCTTTCTCTCAAAAACCCTAATCGGGTCAACAACGGAACCAGACACGAATGTGCAGAGATATATCGAGAGAACAGAATGACGAGTCTTCCATTGTGACACCCCCTTTTCAGGGTATCACATTTAAGTAACTTTTTGCGGAAATACACTCAATAATATGTAGCTGGTTGCTTTCGAAAAATATAATTTTCTAGTTACTTTTCCCTTTCAAAATTAGTGATAAATTTTTTTCGTTTTCTTCTACTCCATATACAATCCAACACCATTAACATAATATAAATAGGTATCATAAGAGTTTTACATTTAGACCTTCACATAATAGGTCATCTCCAAAGTCATAACATAAGAAAATAAAGACGTAATCATAACGTAGCGGTAATCTGGAATCGCAACTCAAAGGAATGACTCTCAATAACCAAACATCCAGACTTACCAAGTACCACTACTTTATAAGACACCAAAAGTCCCATAACTGATCAATACTAGTAATCACTGTTTTCTCAAAGAATCTCATTTTCAAAAGAGAAAATCATAATAAGATTAACTTACGATCTCACAGTTATATATATATATATATATATATATATATATATTTGTACAACTCAACCAAAATTCCTAAGCTGGTCACTCTACAAGACAGTTATTGGAAATACCCTCGGGTCATTCCCACTAACGAATGCTTCTTCAAGCATATAGAAGTTAAGTCCTCAAATGACTCAGTGAATTCTTTCGCTTCATCCGTACTAGTGTACGAAAGTACTACCTTAGCCTAGAATAAACCTGATATATTTGTAAGGGTGAGTTTCCAATATATGAGTTTTGATAAGACAACCCCATGCACGACACACAAATAGCATATACCATATATTCACAGCATACCAAAATTACTCAAAACAGCAGAATGATTTAATTCAAAGGGTTTCATACCCGACAGTTATCGTCATTTTATAAAAATGCATGACACTTCAATATTCAGGATCTATTTTAATACCTAATCTCCGGAGATCCCACAACTTCCTTTTTTTTTTTTTTTGAGCTGATCAAGCTCTACATATGGCCTATTGTAAAAACGAAATAAAACAATGTCCAAGAGAACACATAACACAATGGCCACACACATTTTCACCAGGGTTATTATTCAAAAATGTAACTCATTGGCTCACACAGAATCCCAATGGTCACTACGAACAATGGAGAGTATTGTCCATAACCTATTGCATCACTCCGAATCACAATAGTTATCGCATAAAATTTGACACACAGTCTAGTAAAGATACATTCACATAGAATCCCAATGATCAAATGGAAACATAGTCCATAACGAATACATTGATCCACTCAGGATTTAATGATTACAACACTTGACACGTCTGCCAGCTATGCATGAGAAAAACTTTTATTCTCGATTTGTTTTCTTTGTCGTAATAATCTTTCCTTGTCAAAGCACAAAGCTAACGACCATGATTAATTTCTTATTAAGACTTTCCACTTAAACAACCATAGGACACACAGCCCAAATGTTTTAAAACGTAACACATAACACACAGTCCGAGTGCTCAATCGCAAGGCCCTAAACCGGTGCACCAGTCTTAGGCTTGCGGATATGGAACTCACAATTTCCACATCAATTTAGGACAAACAGTCCAAAAATCATTGCAGGATACTCAGTCCAATGACACAGATCCTTTATCTACGTGTCCACAGAACACTAGAATCCCGATGTCTCGGTTCCTGGGTTCATTTATCCTTTTGTAAAACATTTCGCTCAGTGAAAAACAAATACAAAACAAAAGCTCCGAAAACTTATCCAAGTTTAACGGAATAATTTCACTGAATAAAATTCTTTTACAGACATCCTTTTTCTGTTAAAAACATTGCTAAGACCTGAAAATCATTGATAAATTCCTTTTATTTCTAATTATTTAATTTTTGAAAATAAGTTTCAATAAAAGTTAACTTCCACAAAGTATTTACTAACTCAACTCATAAATTCATAATAATAAAATAATTATTTTTCTCAAAATAAATCAATAAAATTCTGTTTATTACTTAAATAATTTCTCCGTCAGATGTAATTGTTCTGACTGGTATATAATGTTTTTTCGGAACTTAATTACTTTAAATAACATTTTATAATAAAATTGAATTTATTTTGTAAAAATTAGAGCCTGTGAAAAATTTCACAGTTTCGCCCTTTCTGTCACTTATTGACACAGTTTTCACAAAATATTATTAAAATAATATTTTTTTTTCACTTTTCTCAAAATTTCCCAAATTAATCACTCTGATTAATTATCCAAGGTTATTAAGCTTTTATCCTTAAATTAATTTTAAACACTGACCAATGTCAGGTTTCTCAATCCAACACTCAACAGCAGATAAAATTTCAATCACAGAATAACATGACATATATCAATTCATGACATGCATCACAATTATAATATAACCAAATAATTATAATCATGTAAATCCACATATCACATAAACTCAATTACTCAGGTAAGTATCAAATCAATCCAGCAATTAACAGTAAACAATGTAATATCATAAAATATTTTCTACAGAAAATTAACAAATGACTCCAACAATATGCATGTGATTATCTTAAACTCCTCAGGCATACTCCCCTTACCTCTTGGAGATTCAAACTAGCAGATTCAAATAATCTCCCTATCCCAATCCGATTCTCCTCCGTCAGCTTACGTCAAGCTAACTTGAATGATTCCTTCAAACGAATTGAAACCAAAATAAATCAAATCAAACAACAACATACTTGGATCATGAAGGTTAGGTTTCGGCCTCAACAAATTTTCTAGGTTAGGAAAGTTGAAAATTTGTTAACTTAGGGATTTATGATCCATAAGTAACTTAAACATGATTAAGTACTTAAACAAAGATCATGAACTAAGAATATGGAATAAACTCATCTAGTTCCAAGAACTAGGATTTCGGTTTTTCTCAAGATCATAGGTTAGAGGTTTTAAAAAAAAAAAAATTTCTCAACTCTTGGATTTAATCAACATACAAAACCTAGAGTTGGATTAAAGTGTTACAAAACAACATTTGAATCAAAAATCCATCCAATATTCATAGCTAGGGTTTCGGCCTTTATGAAACAAATAGGTTAGGGTTTGATTTTTGATATTATACTTACTTACATACAAGAACTATCAAGGTACTTAAGAGTTTGAATCATGAATCAAGACATGAAAATGAAACAAAACCCATGAACTCCACTTTTTCATGGATTCGGTCCAGCTCAGAAAATTGGAAAGGAAATTTCTCATGATCATATGCTTCTAGATGATGAAAATAGAGATGATTATGAGATCATAGCAATTGGTTTCATGTCAAAAGGATTTTTCTACGATATTCTAGAAATTTTTAAAGTTATAGATCTAAGAATTGAAATTCATGAAATAATTGATCAAAATGGAATTTTATGGATGATTAATGAAGATACGAAGATTAGGGGGAGATTCCTCACCTTGGAATAAAAATATTTATTCAATAACTTGAAGAACAAAGATGATCTTTGCAAGAACACTAAGGAGTTCTTTGTGTTTTGTGGGGAAATGACTTGAGATGTGAGATAGAAATTGTTTAGATCCTCTAGATAAGTGAGAATATGATCTTAGAAGATCAAAACAAGGTTTGGATGGTTATGTATGGGTGTGGGCCGAAATTTGAGAAGAGAAAAGATGAACTTGAAAATTCATGGATTCAAGAACAAAATGGATTAAGTGATGGAAATGATCTAAGTAACAAGTTTCATGAAGGAAGAATCATGAAGTTATGTTTCTAAGTTAGATAAAAATGATGAATAAGGGAAGAACAAATGAAGAGCAAGTGAAGAACTTGTGAGAGAAAATGAAGAACATGAAGTTTTGGAGGAACAAAAATGATGAAGTAGGAAAATGAGTGAAAATGGTTCAAGTGTTGGAGATGGGTGCAGCCTAGAGGTGGGTGTGAGGATAAAATATGTGGTTTAATGAGGTAAAAGAACCATGGTTGAGTTTATTTGATCAAGTTTATGTTAGAAAATAATATAATAACTTAACCGTAGTTAATAATAACTTAACTAGGGTTTATTTATAATCATGGTTAATAAAACATGTGGTCATAAAATTTGGAGAGATATGGCTGCCTCCTACACCATATGTTAGGGAGAAGGTATTTTGTGTTGCAAATCATGGTTAGTTAACCTCGGTTAGATTTAACCAGATGTAGGGTAGGTTAACGTTTAAAATATCTAGGTACATTCTTTGTCGTCATGATGACTAGAGTAAATTATCACCATGACTCACCATGATGATTCATTCTTCTTGAGTCATCGCAGATGACTTGTCGGTCTGTTTCCCAATATCTCTTTGCACAAACGTACCCGATTCGGTTTTTACCCGATTAGGGTTTTTGAGAGAAATGAGTTTTGGTTCATGAAGATGATATAAGTGAGTTGAAAAATTGCCTAAGTGTGGTTAGGTGAAGGAGGAACTGTGGGTTTGGGGGGTATTTTGGTCCAAAATCACAATGGCAAAGCTTGTAATTATCATGTGAAACTAGGGGTAAAATGGTCTTTTTCACATAAAAAAATGTCTAATGTCATTAATGTGTCATTATGGCCATTATGACTTGGATAGGATTGTCATAAATGCTCGTCACATCAATCACATCAGCCACCTCAGCTCCGTTGCTGACTCCCTGATTCATCTGACCCAGGTTTTTCTTAGAGATATCTCGACGTTTTCACCTGCAGCAAATATAATATTTTAATTTTACGCTAAACTTTTCAAAACTTCCAGTATCGTAGCAAATATGATAAAAACATTTTTCATCTCGTTCACGAATTAAAATTAGGTTTTCTGAGCAGTAAACTTTTACTGTCAGTGAAAACACAAAAACGACAGAAGGTTGTTCAACATTTTCTCTGAGAGCACATAAAGACTTCATTGATGCTCATACTCATCCAAAACTGTATGAAAGTTCTGACACTTTTCTGTTCTGAAACTCGAAAAACTTTCTACATTAAGCCCAAATTAGGAGATATGCCCAAATTATCAAAACAGCTCAAAATCCTCAGCATCCCAAGAGAACAGTGGAAAGAAGGCTCTTTACACCCATGTTATGATCAGAATCAAACAAAACCTTAAATATAAAAGTTGTTCCTCTCCTTCTTACCTTTCTAACAAGCCAAAGTTTGTAATTTTTAGATGAGTAAATCGTGAGATATGCTCATAACATCACCACACCCTCAACGCTGTCAAATTTTCAACTAAGCTTGTTTTGATCATTACTCCTCATCAAGAGGTAACCTCTATTCTACATGATCGATCATGTCTTTTTTTTCATTCATTTCATGATTTTCATGCCATGATCATCATTTAAAATTCTTAGATCTAGAACTATCAAAATTCCTAGAAAACCGTAGAAAAATCATTTTAATGTGAGATCCCTAGCTATTTCTTTCCAACTTGGCCGAACCTATGTGCAAGTGGGTTAGGATGATTTTCTTCATTCCTTAACTTGTTTTCTTGATTGATTGATCATGGCTAGGTTTTGGTGGATAAAACCCTGGCCTACCTTGCTTGATTTAGCTTATGTTTGTTTGATCTTCAAGTGATCTACAAGAGGTATGGGGGAGATTACCACTATCCTACCATAATGTACATATGTTGATGGTTTAATTAGTGTATATATGGTCTTGTAATTTCTAAGTATGAAATTTGTATATTTTAATGCATATGTGTGTGATCCTCTTGGAGGATTTGATTTTATGCTTGATTGTGATATGGTATCATATATGTTGTTTTAATTCTAATGATCTCTAATTGAAACCTTGGTTGTTGTTTTATTGAATTGTTAAAAAATGCTTAACATGATTAATTGGGCCATTCGGTCATAAATGAGTAATGGGGTTCCATGTTGATTTAAATTGTTTGAATAATTTTCATGAGGATTGAATTGAATATATAAGAATATAGAAACTGGTTTGGATTGATTTGGATGTGTATATTGAAAGATATGATTTTATGAGTCCTTAGGGACTAAAATGTAATTTCTGAGAATTTCAGTGAATGTACTGAAATCCAGATTCTTGTGTGTTATGATTGTAGTCCTTGATGAGACAAAACCATAGAAATTGGTTTGGTGTTAATTGGATTAGTACATAAAAAGTTATAAGTTTTTTTTGTAAACAAGGACCTTTTTGCCAATATTGTAAAATATTTGGCCAGAAATATATTTTCTGGAAATTTGAGGGCAACTGAAAAATATTTCTAAAGAAGTTGGTTTGGTGTGATTTGAAGTTATAAATAAAAAGTAACAAGGTTTTAAGTGAATAAGGACCTTTTTGTAATTAATGAAAGTTTAGGGACTAAACTGCAATTTTCGAAAATTTATGTAAATGGACAGTTAGAAACTGTTTTTCATACCTATTAAACTGTTCTAAAACCCCAAAATGAGTTTTAGACTATTAGAGTTTAAAATCATTGAAAAAGGATTTACGCGGTTTACAAAATTAACGACGTTCGGTCAAATTTTTAGGAATTTCGTATAAATGGAGAGTAAGATATAAAATCAGTGTTTCAACATTTTCATATGAGTAATATAACCTTGGAGAGTAATACATTTGAGGTGAAGAACCATGTTTTCAAAAATATGGCTTTTGGGCCTAAATTCAGTAAAAAGCAGTGAAACTGTCGTTAAACGTTTTTAAGGATTTTTGAGAAAATGTTTTGAGAAACCGCTACCTATGTATCTTTGATGGAAAGTATTCTTGAAAATTGATTTAATTTTATTTAAAGATTTTGGTTTTCAGAAAAAAAAAGATTTTCGTTTTCAAAGACGAGATTTTACCGTAAACTGTAAAAAAACCTAAGTCATGAATGACTTAGTGAAAATACGAACGTAATAATTTATGACGTGGGGTGGAACACGACCTTATGTCATAAAGTATGGATAATTCATTATCCATATTCCATAAAATTTAATGGACTCAGAAGGATTTGTTTTCTTGGAAGCCAAAGCAAAAGGCTCAATTAAAAAAGTATAGAGAAATAAATAATTGGACTTGTATTCCAATCTCATAATGCTTTAGGACTTTTAAACAAAGTCTTTTAAGATTTCTTTTCACAAAGATGAAAAGTTACTTGAGATCTTTCGCTTGATGTTAAGAATATCTAGCATCTGTGAAAGCACGTTAAGAGAATTCCGATGGAATCAAGATGTCATCCGATGGAAAGACAAGAAGAACGCATTTTCTGTTAATTGGAAAGATGTCATCCGATGGAAAGACAAAACCATAGAAATTGATTTGGTGTTAATTGGATTAATACATAAAAAGTTATAATTTTTTTTTTTTGTAAACAAGGACCTGTTTTCAAATATTATAAATATTTGGACAGAAATATAATTTCTGGAAATTTGAGGGAAACTGAAAAATATTTCTAAAGAAGTTGGAAGTTATAAATAAAAATTTACAAGGTTTTAAGTGAATAAGGACCTTTTTGTAATTAATGAAAGTTTAGGGACTAAACTGCAAATTTCGAAAATATATGTAATTGGACAGTTATAAACTGTTTTTCATACATATTAAACTGTTCTAAAACTCCAAAATGAGTTTTAGACTATTAGAGTTTAAAATCATTTAAAAAGGATTTACGCGGTTAACATAATTAACGACGTTCGGTCAAATTTTTAGGAATTTCGTATAAATGGAGAGTAAGATATAAAATCAGTGTTTCAACATTTTCATATGAGTAATATGATCTAGGGGAGTAATACATTTGAGGTTAAGAACCATGTTTTCAAAAATATGGCTTTTGGGCCTAAATTCAGTAAAAAGCGGCGAAACCGTTATTAAACGTTTTTAAGGATTTTCGAGAAAATGTTTTGAGAATCCACTACCTATGTATCTTTGATGGAAAGTATTCTTGAAAATTGATTTCATTTTATTTAAAGATTTTGGTTTTAAGACAAAAGGATTTTCGTCTTCAAAGACGAGATTTTACTGTAAACTGTAAAAAACCTAAGTCATGAATGATTTGGTGAAAATACGAACGTAATAATTTATGACGTGGGATGGAACACGACCTTATGTCATAAAGTATGGATAATTCATTATCCGTATTCCATAAAATTTAATTGACTCAGAAGGATTTGTTTTCTTGGAAGCCAAAGAGAAAGGCTCAATTAAAAAAGTACAGAGAAATAAATAATTGGACTTATATACCAATCTCATAATGCTTTAGGACTTTTAAACAAAGTATTTTAAGATATCTTTACACAAATACGAAAAGTTACTTGAGAACTTTCTCTTGATGTTAAGAACATCTATCATTTGAGAAAGCACGTTAAGAGAACTCCGATGGAATCAAGATGTCATCCGATGGAAAGACAAGAAGAACACATTTTCCGACAGTGGGTTTGTCTTTCTCACGATGTATGAGAAAGGATTGTCTTTTCTATTTTAGTTTGGCCAGCTGGGTATGTTTGGGAGTTAATATAACTGTCTATGGAGCTGTGACTCCAAGTATCTTATATTTTAGGAGCTGCGTCTCCACATCTTTATGTTGAGTCTGTATATTCTATGATTTCTGTTTATGAGTCGGGTTGGGTATTATGTAAATGATTTTTGAACTTATGATCCCAATTGTGATAATGGAATATTTGATTGTCGAAAAAGAAAAAAAATTACCCCATTCTTTTATAGCCAATTTTAATTAACTTACTTTTTGGTCTTAAAATGCCACTTACGATGTAGCACCCGAGAAGGGTGTTACAAACCTAAAAAGCCAATTTATCCTCGATCGATTGGTTTTTTCACTTCGATATTAACCTATTCTTCATAAGAATAGAAAGTTTTAGTCAAACACAAACCCAACACCTCATCATTAAACATGGACGACCCTATGCTCTAACTACTAAAGCTAGGGCTTTAGGCCTTAAAAAATAAATTTAGTTAATATTACTAACTCAAATTTTTTCCTTCAAAAAGGCCTTCGGTTTTCCAATTAATGATTTCGTATTTGTTGTTGAAAGAAAGAAGTTTTTTTTAAAAATCAATAAAACTTATCTAACATCAACAATGTCTCAACAAAGCTTTATTATCGAATGAAAAAGAAATGTTAAATGAAATCGATTACAATAATTTAAAATATGTTTTGCACCTCAAAAAGTCCAAAAGATAAAATTTAAATAAAAATTGTTAATTTTAATAAATTATTATTATTATCTTTTAAAAGGCCTCGTCTCAGAGTTTGTTTTAAGCCTCAATAAGTGTTGGGCCGACCTTGTCATTAGGCACAACCAATGATAAGGTGACACAATCACCTAAGATTTTTTTTTGACACTCCCACTTTCAAACTACATTATTTCCTCATTGCTCACTGTCACTCAAGAATTTCTCTCATAAGAATAATATTAAGAGTAAAGTCCCATTTTGGTCACTAACAAATTTCGAGGTACCCAATTTAGTCCCTGAGGAAAAAAAAACTCACCCGTTAGTCCTCAACAATTACAACCTAGGGACATGTTACTCCCTCCGTTAATGTCAGTTAGAAAGGGTCTGTTGGTATTCGGATGTGTCATGTTAACTCATCCACCTGTTTAATTTAATTAAACAAAATTGTTTGAAAAAGTATGAACAAAGGATTTCGTCACCGCCACGCCACCGTCATCCACCATCCCACTGCCGTCATCCACCCGTTCGTCTCCTTTCTTTGTTGACATACGGAACCTTCTCTAACATCATAGTTTTTTGCAAATTAACATCTGATGAACCTTGAATCCATTGTAGCAAGTAATGAATTACCAGAATCTGTGAATGAACGATCCTGATATTGTACAAAGGAACCTTGAAACTAAACTCACAGTTAATTTGCAACCCAAACAATAAAAAAATTCTCAATTACCATCATCTTAAGGCATTGACAAATGCCATCAACAAATCAAGATCTCTCTTCTTTGTGAGATACTTTATTGGCTGAGATAAAAACATATTGTTAGAGGAAGAAAATTTCAAGAAGACAATAAGAGAGAAATCAAAACACAGTTAATATGATAGATAGATGGATGGATGGATGGATGGATAAATGGATGGATCATCTTAAGGCATTCACAAATGCCTTCAACGAATCAACATCTCTCTTCTATATGAGATACTTTATTGACTGAGATAAAAACATATTGTTAGAGGAAGAAAATTTCAAGAAGAGCATAAAAGAGAAATCAAAACATAGTTAATATGATTGATGGATGGATGGATGGATGGATGGATGGATGGATGGATAGATGGATGGATGGATAGTTAATATGATAGATGGATGGATGGATGGATAGATGGATGGAATATATATATGGATGGATGGATAGATGGATGGATGGATGCAATGTCGTTTTGGCTCAATTTCTAGCTCCTACACTTTTGACTAAACAACGTTGCTTAGTGCAATTTTTTGTGTGTGTCTTTCTTAAAGTCATTTCCACAGAAGAAATAGAGCACTACACTGGACATTAACTAACACATATGACATTTAACAGTACACATTAGCAAATTAACGGAGAGTACTGAAAGGAAAGTAACAGAGGGACTAACATGTCCCTGGTTTGTAATTGTTGAGGACTAACAGGTGAGTTTTTTTTTTCTCAAGGACTTAATTGGGTACCTCAAATTTTTCAGGGACGAAAATGTACCTTTACTCTAATATTTAATTAGTAGTTTCAAAATTGTAACTTTTGACATTTATATTTTCTTCTTTTATTAAACTCTTGAACACATATGGAGCTGGAAAAGAATGTCCAGGACATTCTGCTGAGGTGGGCTTTTTAGAGACTCAATGCGAGCAATTATTTGATGTTATTTAGCTTATTTTGGCATTACCACTACCCTCCTGCTTATTCACAACAACCATTATATCTAAAGAAACAACATATCAAAGGGGTTGACATTGTCTTTGGTTGAAGTGTGACTCTAAGGTAGTGGTTGATGCAATCTCATCCAATTTTTTTCATCTAGTTGTATAATCAAATGACGTCTACTTCTTGTTTTATTTAGTTCTTGTCATATGCAAGCATACCAATGTGGTGTTTGTCCAAGTGGTAAGGCAGCTTGGGCCACTTAAGCATGTGGTCCTGTGTTCGATCCCTGGATTCTTGTATATGGAAAAAACTTTATTGGGAGGGGTCGCCCGCTTAGGCGCATCAAAGTAACCCGGGAATTATGCAAAGCAGTTATGAGCTTTTCGTGTTTTAACTCCTTTAGTTTTGACAATTGAATGATTCAATTGAGGATTCAGATTATGATTGAGAAACTATGGAAACCTCCATCACGCAAGTCATGTACAAAGCCTATGAAATTTATTTTAGTACTTAATTGAAGTATTAAATTTTTTATTTGATTGTTCTTAGATGTTACAAACTTCAACAGGTTTAGTGTAGTTGCCGAGTAGTTATACAGCCACAGGTTACATCAAGACAGAACCTAGAAGTTAACTAAAATATATATGCTGATGGATGTAAAAATTTAGAGTTTCGAGAAGATCATAAACCATTATTTTTTTACAATTTTGGATGTTCTGTATAGTTGTATTGCTAGAAGCTGAAAATTTGTTTCCTTTACTACAGATATGTGATATAGTAGCTAAAGCTTGTATCATAAATGCCACTCTTGTAATTCCACACCTTGATAAAAGCTCATTCTGGCAAGACACTAGGTAACCTTTTGAATACTTTTTGTGTTTTTTTTTTTTATGGTTCTATCTCTTTTAGGATCTTACATAATTAGATTCTATAGTTTGTTGTTTGATTTGCAGCAATTTTTCTGATATCTTTGATGAAGAATGGTTTATTACGTTCTCTAGCTAATGATGTGAAAGTCATAAATGCCACTCTTGTCATGTTACTTAGTCTAACTCCTATTTTAATGGGTTGTGATTTCAAATATGAAACAATATATGAAAAATAATATGCATCAGACTAGTGTTGTTAAATTCGACTCAACCCGGTTGGCTAAAGAGAAGACAACCTTACCAACAAGGTCCAACAGAGTTGGTAGACAGTTAGGTTCCTTAAGCATGATGTCAGGGGCTTGACTCACACCGTATGTATGGAAACGACTTTGTTTGGCGAGACAAAACTCACTTTGATGGTCACTCTACACCTCAAAAGCGATTAGTCGTCTCCAACTATTGGCGGAATAATACCCTTAGTACAAAATAGAAAAATAAAAAAGAGAAGCCAACCTTGAGAAGAGATAGGCAGTCCTGGAGATTAAAATCCCCAAGAACGGTCAAGGAGGTACAACAACTAAATGGAAAGGTGGCCACCCTTAATACATTCCAAGAAAAGGCCACGTAAAAATCCCTACCACTCTGCAGACTCTGTCCAACCATCGCAAACATCAGATCACCATTTGTAGCTGTTTTAAAAAAAGTTGCAATCAAGGAAGAAGAAGAAGAAAAAAATGCAAAAATTTCTTTGTTTTTAGTTTCTGTTTTCATAAATAATTATAAAATTGTCACCTTGTTGTTTTCATTCAGCTTTATATTTTCAAAAGTTTGTACAGGAAACATTAAAAACAACATTTTCTTATTTCCACCATTTCTTATACAAATATTTGGAAACAAGAAACATAATGAAAAAATGGTAGCAATTTTCTAATTATTTATAAAGAAATCAAATGAGAACAAGAAACCGAAAACAAAACAAACAAGCCTAATTCTTTTAACTTTATTACATGCTAGGGAGGATAGGGGCAACATGAATTTCAGGGTTAAGAAGGCATAATGTAAATAACAAAATAGAGTTGAACTCCACCAATTTAGCAATTATTTCTTGATAATGAAAATCATGGTATCAATTCTTTCTTCCTCTTTTCCTTTTGGCAACATGATTTTCATTGAACTCCATTGGTTGCTTTTGAAGCATTAGCATAGCTTCAGATACTTCCAACTCATCACGGCGTTCCTTGATATAATGCTTCAGCACAGACAGTGAATCATGCATTTTTTGTAGCTCCTCACGTTGGGTCTTGTCGTATTCAATCAGGATCTTATCATGCACCTTAGTCTTCTTTACAGCCTCACAGAATTGGTCCATCACACCAGCAAGTTCTTGGTTCAGCTTGTCCAATTTGGCATCATTGGAAGAGGATCCACCTTGGTCCCTTTTTGATGATTTGGGCTCTTGTTGAAGAAACTTGGCAACAACAACATCAACCTCAGGGTGCCCAAAAGAGTAAGGCTTGTTCCCAGGGGAGAACACAACAACAGCAACTTTAGCACCACACAAGATGGATAACTCATTTGCTTTCTTGAATAGGCCTGTTCTACGCTTGGAGAAAGTGATTTGCCTTGTGTTGGTGTGCTGCACCATCTTGATCTCAATCTTCTTACGACCCATGATTCCTTCACTCACTGCAAAATGTTAAACAAAGAAAAAAAGAAAATATTAGAGAAAAAGAGAGGGGGAAGGGAGGGGTTGAGATTGGGCCATTGCTATTCCCAACACCCCCTATTTATATGCATACACTGAAGAGGTTCATCATTTATTTTATGGGTCACATAGGTTCATTGTTTTTATCTTTTAATTTTTTAAAATTTAATTTTCCAATCTCCAATTTTTTCAGTTATGGACATTGTTTTCACTTTCACTAATATGGAAGTGTTTAAATATTTTTACAACTTGATGAAACTGCTCCTAAGAATATTTTCAGTTTTTTTTAAAAAAAATCAATGGGTGCTATTACTTAATATGTGAGCATATTAGATTTTTTGAAGAGGAGAAATCTAAATCTCATCTCTACTAAATATAATTGTAAATGTAGAATGAGGTTTGTTTTTGTTTAGCCACATCGCCAATTGTTTTACTTCCAAAGTGATCCCACATATATGTTTGACTTGTTATCTTTGGCATTTTAATTTTCCACAATATTATTTTTTTAAAAAAAGAGAGTTAATTGATGTATTTATAATTTTCAGAAGTGTTAAGTTTAATTTTGCAATGAAAACTTAATTTTATTGAATTCCCCAAAAACACTTTATTGCATACTAAGTCGTTTTATTTTTTAAGTAATTATGTTAATTGTGCCTGCAAAAACAATGGCTTTCCTTTTTTCCGAAATTGTTCATACAATCAAATATGTTTATTATTACAAAAAATATTAAACTGGATTTTTTTTATCTTAATCACTTTATCAAAAAAAATAATCTTTATTTACTTTTAAAAATAAAAATAAATGATTTTAATCTTTTTATTTTTTTAATGTTTTTATAATTTAATAATAGCAAGTTTCATTCAGTGTTAATAAATGAATGTTATTCTATCTATATAATTTATAGTTAATAATATATTTAATTATCTCTTTATTTAATATTACATATCGATAATTAATGAATTTTTTTCTAATTTAATGAAATTGATGAATAACTTTTTAAAATAATTAATGGTAACTTTAATTACCTCAAAAAAGTTATTATTAGATTAAAAATTCTAATCAATATTATCTATTTTTATTTGTTATTATTTTTTATGGTAGTATAGTGGTAGGAGACATTTATTTGTAATAATTGAAAATCTACCATGTATTTGTTGTCTACACTTTTATATGTAACTGACTTTCTTCTAGTACTAAATATATATTTGTATTCATTATCTCCCTTAGTATCTTTGAGACACCCAAATGTCCCATTAAAAAAACAATCCTAATAAATTATTCCTTAAGTCGTTTATTAACGTTAACGTGGATATACATTCGAAAATAACATAAGCTTGTGGAAGTGATAAAATTAAAATCATTTAAGCATACACAACGGAAGAAAAGATAAATGGTAAATACATACATAATATATACATCATGTCTCCAACTGTGCTATCGATCCCAACATAGGGACCATAAACCTACCATCTATACAACTAACTGGATAAAAGAACGGTAAACTGGTCACCGAAGACAACAAAAACCTAAAATAGACAGCATCTACCCGCCCGCCTCTCATAAATACATCCAAAAATCAAAAGAAAGCGATGCTCACAGAGGCACTCCCCTAACGGACCCTACCGACTAACCATATCACAGACGATAAGGGCGTCTGGAACTACTCGCCGTAACGGCGTCTATAAACTTCTGTCCTGACGGACTCATCACTACTGATCACAACCCTCCTGCAATGGCTATGATGCATCGTCTGCACACTGCTTCCTCCACAACCTCTCCGTAACCTCTCCGCAACACTCTGAATCCGCTGCGAGCGTAGGTACGATCTATCGAGTTCCACATATACCCTTTGCAAACTCCTGACAGTAGGGTAGAATCCAAAGCTCTGAAAAAGGTAGCCGCTGAGAGATCCGATAAGAGCCGAGTAACGTGAAGAACAGTCCTCCTCCAAGACGGACGTAGATGCTGACCGAGCCGACGTAACACATGAAAAACTGTGAGTGGTCGACCTGCCACCCACGGGCGTCATGGTATACGATCTCAATATACCCCAGGGTCTGGACCCTTGGCGGAACCATCTTCAGGTAATGCATCGGACGATGCTGTCCAATCAGAATCGG
This sequence comes from Sophora flavescens, assembly GCA_030762895.1. NCBI lineage: Eukaryota > Viridiplantae > Streptophyta > Magnoliopsida > Fabales > Fabaceae > Sophora > Sophora flavescens. Next base: position 125,334,755 of record CM061069.1, read on the forward strand.
CATATGGCTGCTGCTCATCTGACTAATCGATACATACACATAAAGAGAAAGAAAAAAAGAAGGGAGATAAGAATCTCGGCAAACCTGAAAACATGGATAAAGAAAACACAATAAAGCATACTATCACACAACAATCAACACAAAAAAAAAACATCTATCGAGTCATACTGTCACAGTCAACCTCGATTATCCAACTAGGATCAATCCTATAGGGAGTCACACTCCTATGCATGTCTACTGATATCTCACACTAGGGATATTGATCCCCCGAACATTCTCTTTCTTTCTCGAGCCTATCCGTCGCCCAAAGAATGTCAGTTCGTTTGTCCTGGTAACAGTTTCACTCGTTGAGACAGATAATGGTGCTTCCCCCTATGAGCTCAACTCCAATAGGGGTATCTCGGTCTCCTCGGAAGGTCCACCATAGACTGGAACAATCCGGGCCCAGACGTCGATATAGTCGAGTACCAGCGGAGACCACGACACAATGGATGCAAACCATTGGCCATTGTCGGTCAATCCGAACCCAGCTACATCCCCAAGTTTCCCTGAATCGTCCCGCTTGCATTCCGTACCCATACCCGGGTACACCAACCTCGCATGACTCCCAGTCACATGACTCGCCACTTTGGCAAAAATGTAATGCAACACAACCTAAGTTGACACCGGTACCAACACTCATTTACACACATATGATGCACTCGGCATCCACAACATCAACACGGTACACATATACCGCTTTCAAAATCCATTCTCATCACTAACTCAACAGCATACCCTCAGGTGTCAACCAGGGTTTCCCACAGCACAACAAACAACCAGACAACCTCAGCAACATAATATCATATATCATAACTGAAACTTATCAACATCCTCATCATGCATCAAGTCATCAACATAAACATCAATATCATGTCAGGCATAGAAAACAACACACATCAGGCAGCATATCAACCGTAAACAGCATAAAGCAGTAAAACAGACAAGCATATGTGATCCGAGGCCGTACACGGGTCAAAATAATAGTAATTAAAAACTATAGTACAAGGCAAAACAACCTTGGTCGTCACATTTTATTATTGTCTTTTCTCTTTGTGAATAATGTTCTTTTGTTGAAGTACACAAAACATTCGACCATCTTCAACTCAAACATCTTTAAAACATTATTAACAACACATGATTTCACAATCCGAGTGCTTAATCACGAAACCTTGAGACCTTGCAATTAGTCTTAAGTTCGTAGTGATAGACAACATCATTAAACTCCTCATTAATGCACAGTATACCTCTTGTATACAGTAGACATTAAGTCCACAACGTACAAAACCTTAACATCCCGACGTCTCGGCTATTAAGTTCTAAAATCTTTAAAATCATGTTCAACTCAAAACGTGATTTCTGGAAAACTTATTGTATGGGTAAATTCCGTCATAAAACACTGGTTACCGAAAATATCATTTCAGAAAAGAGGGTGTCAGAGATTTGAAGTTCACCAAAAATACGCGTTGCCATCTCTAAAATACTTGCCGTCGTCGGTTTTCCAAATTGTCGTCGTTACATCGTTTTAAATCAATTTAAAGCCAAAACTCAGCTTTTTCCACTTAATTTTTTTTTAAAGTCACGGTTAACTTATTTTCGTAGATAAATTTCACAGGGCAACATTTTATAATATTTCGGAATATATTATATAGCAGTAGTAAAATATTTTCACGGTTATGCCTCTCTGTGAATTATAAATCAATTTTTTTATTAAAAAATCATTAAAATAATAATATTTCTCAAATACTTATTATTTTCCCCAAATAATATTTTCCAAAAATATTATATATTAACATTTTCCCATAAAAACATTGAATATAATTTATACCGCTTATTAACGCTTTTATCTTATTAATCGGTTGGGCACTGACCACTGTGAGGCTTTACAAACAACATCCAACATCATCATCATCAATATATTACAGGCAGATTATGCATCACAGTAATATAATAAATAACTATAGATAATTAAATAAATTAAAAGCAGATAAATAAATTATAACTATAAACACACATAGCCGAATAAAATAAACTGAAAACACCCCAAACACATAAATAAAAATATAAAGACCACAAATAAGAACATGCGGCCATCCGAATAACCCGTCAGATAATCCCTCTTACCTCTCGAAGTTCCTCAGTGAAAAAGTAATAACTCGCCGGGTGTCGGAAATCCTCGTACATCGTAAACACAGTTAACCTTCAACACACAACCAATCAATCCCTTAATCAAACAACTAAAACATCACTAAATAAACCAATATAGGTCATGACCTACTAGGGTTTAGTGGCTTAACCAATTCCAAAAATCTCCTAAGTCATGAATTAAGGTTTCTAACATACTTAAGGCAATGGATTAAGACTAAACAACAAGATTAGGAAATCAAAATCATCCTAATCCTCCAAGTCTCAAGGTCGGCCATCAATAAGTCCTAGGGTTAGGGTTTGTAGTTTCATGAACTAATGAGGATTTAACAAGTGTACATGTATGTATGTTGAAAGATATGATCACATCAAAACAATGAACATAACTCCATCAAAACTCTTCCTCTATGATTCGGTCATCACATGAACTTAGGGTTAGAAATTTCATTTTGATTGGCTAACATGGATTTAGGCATGGTATCATACATGTCATATTGAATACATGATCATACTTGAAAGAAAACAAAAACAAAACTCCATGGATCCTTTCTCCATAGGTTCGGCCAACTCAAGTTAAATATGAAGGAAATTTTTGATCACCACATGCTCTTAGATATAGACAATACACATGATTACAAGAACATAGCAAGTGGGTTCAACATCATGGGATTTTTCTATAATTTGTTATGGATTTTCAAAGTTCTAGATCTAGAAACTTAAAAGTGAAAAACCTAGATGAATAAAGCTTTGAATCTTGAAACTTATTGAAGAACATAAACATGATTAGGACAATGATTAGGACAAAGATCCGATGACTTGCTTCACACAATGATTCTAAGACTTATGAACTTTGGTGTTTTTGTGTTAAACTTGTAATAGGAAGAAAATAAAGTGTGATGGTCTATATATATAGAGAGGGCTGCGTCCAAGGGAGGAATTAAGTGGAAAGGAGGTTCCTTCTTCAAGGGTTAGGTGCATATAACTCCTAGGGACCATTTTGCAAAATTCCAAAAGTATAAGGACTAGTTTACAAATTCCTAATAGTTTGTAATGATGACCATGTGCAACATTTAGTGTGTTCACATTGTGACTCACCATCATGAATCATCCAAAATTCTAAGATAACTCCTTTATCTGCTCTTGGAAACTCCGTCGTTTGCTCCGCCGTTTACCCGATTACATATTTCGCCCGTAAAAGATAAATTATTTCACTTTTATTGAAATAATTCTAAAAATACACAATCATATGAAATAAAATAAAAACCTTAAGTTTTTCGTTCACGAGTTAAAATTAGGTCTCCTGGTCAGTATAAATATATTGTCAGTAGAAATAGCGGGCCGGGATTCACCTGTCGTTTCAACCTAAATTTTAATCGTAGCTTTCTACGCTTAAGTAGAATTAAATGACCAACTCCGTTTACTTAAAATAATTTTATAACACTCAAATAAATATATAAACATATTCATCCACATTCCTATTATTTAAAACAGTAAAGAAAACAGAGTGTTATACCAGGGAAATTTGGTATTAGAACAACCGAATTTGAATTAATATTAGGAAGCAACCAGTCTTGAGTGAAAAAACTGAGTGATAGAATTGAAGACATCCTCAGATACAATATCACAGTTCTTTTGGTAAAAAGTACCACCAAACCCATCAGGGCCAGGAGCACCACAGTTGTTCATAGAGAAAGCTGCATTCCTCAACTCTTCTTTAGTTGGCAAGCAAGTAAGCATAAAATTATCAGCTACAGAAATCAAATAAGAAATGGAATTGGCAGTTAAATCATTAGGCAAGCAGCTATTATCAGAAGCAAACAAGCTAGTATAATATTGGAGAACATGCTGCTCAATATCTTCATGTTTGTCAAGGATAGAAGAACCTGATTTGAGGATTGACATCTGTTTAGAAGCATTTTTGATCTTAGTGACTCTATGAAAAAATGCAATGTTTCTATCACCAAAGTTATGCCAATTGATTATGGACTTTTCCTTCCAGAATTCCTCTTCAAAGTGCAAAGCCTTATGGAATTCTATCTGAGCCTGCTTTTCCTTTTCCAACAGAGAATCATTGTAGCCGAGTGCAATAATCTGATCTTGAACCAATTCAATTTCTTCTTGAGCTCTTTGGACTTTTGTGTGAAATTATATACCAAAAATTGTTTAAAAATTATTTTGTCGGAACCATCGATCATAAAGTATAATAGATATTAACTTAACTATTATTGATATTATAATATGACTCTTAAGTGAAAATAGTAAGTATATATTGTCTTGTAAATATGCACTCTATCACAATATTTATGCAATATAAAAAGGTAGATATTGAAAATGTTTGCATGTGGAGAAAAAATAAATAATGGAAGAATATTGTTATTTTAAAAAAGATGTTTATTTGAAAAGCAAATTTAATGATAATACAAAAAGATGGTATATAATCAAAATGAAAAATATTGTGATTAGTCAAAAAGATGTTGTTTTTTTCTTTCACTACCTTAGTATCATACTTCTCTAAATATCTAATAGCAAATATATATTTCCAAAGCAACAATTGCATTTAAAGCTCATTAATCATTTCTCAGTGTTATTTATTGAAATACTAATACTAAACACAAAGTATTAGTTTCTTGTCTCTTCAAAATCTATTTGATTTATTTATCCTCTTTTCCCCATGCAAGTTAATCATTTTTAGAAAATATATTTATCTATCATAATATTATTTTTATTCTCTTTTTGAAACTTATTTGATTTATTTGTCCTCTTTCCCCATGTAAGCTAAACATTTTTAGAAAATATAGTCGTCTATCATATTCTTTTTCTTCTCTCTTGAAAATCTATTTGATATATTTTCCTCTTCCTCGATGCGAGTTAACTATTTTTAGAAAATATATTTATCTATCACATTACTCTTTTATTCTCTCCTGAAAATCTATTTGATTTAATACATTACAAAGTATTTATCCTCTTTTTTGACATTTTTCCAAATACCTTGGTATTCTGCTTCTCTCAACATCAATATTATAGTGATTTTGTTTTATTAAAGCAAAATTATAAATTAGTACGAAGTACTAACCACTTCTTATTCAACTTCTTATATATGTATGTATGTATATATATATATATATATATATATATATATATATATATATATATATATATATATATATATATATATATATATATTTATATATATATAAAATAGAATATAGATTTAATTATCTCTTAAATTAATATCATATTTCTATAATTAATAATCTGCAATAAATTCTTAAAATAATTAATGGTAACATTAATTACTTCAAAACAATATTACTTCAGAGTATATATTGAAAACTCTAATAAATATTATTTTTATTATGTGTGTCAGTATCGTGGTAGGAGACATTTATTTAAAATAAATGAAAATTTACCACATACTGGCTGTCTACTCTTATATATGTAACTAATAATTTATCTTAAAATTTAAATAAATTTCAAATAAATGTTCAATATTCTTTTACGAGTTTTTTTTTTGGTAGGCCATGACTTAGGTATGAAGTATCCACTTCCGTTTGCCGTGACTAATCTGTGTGGAAAACATATTGGATGTTCACATGTAACTCAACTACAAAATTTGTGAATGTCTCCTTGCACATGAATACTCAAGCTCAGCTGATACATGCGATAGTTCTTTTTGAAGAATAGGATTTATTCTTATTTTTTTTTTTGAGCAAATGGATTTTGTATTGCACTCAAATTTATCCTTCAAGATTGATATGACTATTGAAAATGATATTTAATCAACAAATATATAAATAGAATACTAAATTTTCAAACAGTAATATTTTATTTTAGAGAAATTATGGAGGCAATCCTGTACTTTTTTATCTATCCATTTAAAATTACAAGCATGTTTAACACGCCTATATTTTTTTTGGACTCAATGTTTAACGCGCCTATGAACTTACCTACAAATACTCAAACGAAAAATGGAATAATCCTCACTAAAAATGAAAATTAATTTATTACATATTGGTTATTCCATGAATGGGTAATTCAACTAATTTTTTTTTATGGATTGAAATGTTACGAGAACAAGAACTCATTCAATGTAAATAACTATGTTGCATAATACTAAATTTTTTAAGTAATTGTGTTAATTATGCCTGCAAAATTAATGGCTTTCCTTTTTTCCAAAATTACTCAAATAATCAAATACATTTATTATTAAAAAATTTATTAAATTAGGAATTTTGTATCTTAATCACTTCATAAATAAAAAGAAATAATCTTTATTCTTTTTTAAAAAAGAAATAATATTTATTATTATTAAAGAATTAAAATAAATAATTTTAATCTTTTTTATTTTTTTAATGTTTTTATAATTTAATAATAATAAACTTCATTAAGTATTAATGAATGAATGTTATTCTATCTATATAATTTTTTTTTTGGTGGAATAATGAAAGAAAAGCAAACAGACAAAATTACAAAGAGGATGTTACAAATATATTTAATTATTTATTAATTTAATAATATATATAATTAATGATATTCAATAACTTAAAGTAATTAATGGTAACATTAATTACCTAAAAATATTATTAGATTTTTTTGACGGAAAAAATATTATTAGATTGAAAACTCTAATATATATTATCTATTTCTATCTATTATTAAATTTTTTATGCGTGTTATTTGTTGTTGTGGTACTAAATATATATTTGTATCCATTGTCCCCCTTAGTATCTTCCCCCAAGATAAACCTTTTTTTATTCAGTTTCCAGAAGATAAAGAATGACAAGCAAGGATCTTCAAGAAGGATTGATAGAGGAAATCCTGATAAAGCTCCCTCTGAAGTCTCTGGTATGATTCAAATCGTTAAGAAAAACATATTGTACTCTTATCACCAACAAGTTGTTCATCCCTAAACATTTTTCCTACTTCACGACAAAAAAATCAACCCAGCCTTCTTGTCTTTCACAACGACTTTGATATAACGTTGATTTCTGATGATAAATTATCGCAACCCCCCATTGTAACACCCCCCATTAGGGTATTACTACGTAACACATGCGGAAGTAAATTAAAAGATAATTTGCTGGTTGCTTTCGGAAAATTTGTTTTCTCTCAAGTCAGAAAACTTGGGTATAAAATTTTCTTCTATAGGGATAACTCTGAAATCCATCATACATACATTTAAAACGTAAAGTCACGTTCATAACAAAGTTACCATGACATACAACATTTCTCTAAGTTTCCACTTTCAAAAGAAAAGTTCAAACTACAGATGGATGTATATAACACTACATTTACCGACCTCTTTAGACATACAACCCAACTCAGACTCCTAAGCTGGTCATTTTATCAAATATTCATTGGAGATACCCCCAATCTGAATACTTTCCCAACCTCTAACACTAGGTCTTCAAGTGACTTAGAAAGACACCTCTGCAACATTGGTAATGGAGTACCAAGGTACTACAGCAAAACCCGAAGAGACCTGATATAACTGTAAGAGTGAGACACCGGCAAATGGATATATCATACAACAACCATACACATGATACATACAACACCTTCGCATATTAACATTCTAAACATTACTCATAGGTAAACAACAAGTACTATTTCAGTGGGTCTCATACCCAAATCAACCAAATTTATAAAGATAATGCATGACACTTCTATCATCAGGCTCTATTCTTAATCTCCGGAGATTCCAACATCCTCCAAATGAGTTGATCAGACTCGATACACCATCTCATTGGCTAGCTAAGCACAATGATAATACACCGTCTCATTGGCCATTTAGGCACAATGATTATGCACGCCGTTTCATTGTCCATTTAGGCACAACGATACACGTACACCGTCTCATTGTCCAATTTAAGAACAACGATAATACACCGTCACATGATAATTTTCCTGTTAATGTCTCACGTTAAAACAATGCCGGGCACATCTGCCGTAAATGCAAATGTAAAACATCTAGTTCTCGATGTTTTTTTTTTGTGTTCGTTCTCATTCGTTGTCGAATCTCAAAGGCTAGCGACTATTCATAAATTTCACCATTTTGAAATTATCAACATCAACACGGGACACACAGTCCAAGTGCTCAATCACAACACCTTAGACCGATGCACCAGTCCTAGGCTTGTGGTCGTAGAAAACAACATTCATCACAACGTGGTTAGGACACACGGTCCACAACAACGTGATTAGGACACACAGTCCACAACAACGTGATTAGGACACACAGTCCACAACAACGTGATTAGGACACACAGTCTACAACAACGTGATTAGGACACATAATCCACAACAACGTGGCACGGATCAAGGATCAACGTGCATATTACAGAATACTAGAAGCGACATCTCACGAACTAGATTCAATTCACATGTGTTTACTTTTCGCTCAGTGAAAATCAAATCCAAAACAAAACCTCGGTCACTTATCCAAGTAACCGGAACATTTCCAAATCATTTAGGAGAAAATCCTTTTCCTTTGCAAAATCTTTTCTAAAACATTTAGGAAATTCGTTTGTATTTGAAATTCCTTGATGGAATAAAGTCAAATATTTTCAAGAGTTTTTTCCTTCATAAACACATAGTTCGAAAAAGGTTTTCTGTCGTACCAACTTTAGATCATAAAAAGGGTAGTTTCTATCGTCTTAAAAACACTTCAACGTTTCTTTTCAAAATAAGAATATCATTTTCTTGAAGTAAGCGTTTTAAACAAGGAACTTTTATAAATGAAACCAATACTTTCAAAGTTCTATTCAAGGCCTATTAAGGCTTTTAATCCTTTATAATCATTGTGCACAGACTCAAGTCCGGCTTCTCAAACTTCAATCAACAGTAATATATTCTCAACAATAATATCACAGTTAACGACAGTTCATCACATATATATAATTCATAACACTTTAAAGCAAGTAATGTTCAACTTCAAGTAATAACTATAATAGTTCAAGTAAACAAGTTATTCAAGTATTGGCTCAATATCACAATAATATTCAAATGACTCAAGTAAACACATACACACATGTATATAGTCATTGAATATCCCTAGGTAATCACCTCTTACCTTCCGTGAAGGTAAGGAGATTAGATGCTTGGAGAGGTAAACCATGAACGTCCTTGTTTCCTCCGTGATGAAAGTCTAAGGTCATGAACACAAAATCACAAGTTAAAATCAAACAAGAACACTAAAACACAAGGTGTAGGTTCGGCCAAGACTAGTTCTTAGGGTTAGAGATTCCCAAAAATTATACAACTCATGGATTTATGATCCTTAAGTGTTAGGAGTTTATAAACAATGATCTTTTAACAAGTTGAATTAAAAATCCTACTAAGTACTTGACTTAGGGTTTCGGCCAAGCATAGATAAATAGGCTAGAAATTTCTAAACTTTCCAATCTCTTTAGGTTAGCATCCATAGATAGTAAGGAGCTTGAAACCATGATCATTTCGGAAAATGGAAAAATCAAATGTCTTAGACCATGAACTCTTAGGTTCGGCCTTAACAAGTTTGTGAGGTTAGAGATCTTTAAATCACCCAATCTTTTGAACATAGAATCCTTTAACATGAAGGAGCTTTAATCCATAATCATCTTCGAAAACAAAATAAAATAACACATCCTAGGTCAAATGTTACATTCGGTCATCATAGGAAAATAAAGCAAGAAAATATTTTAAACTTTCCTATCACTTTAGACATAACATCCTTTATTATAAGGAGCTTTAATCTATGATCATTTTGGAAGAAAACAAAACTTAATATTTTTGCCAAAAACCTTTAAAGTTCAGTCTTGATACAAAATAAAGGTTAGAAATTTTCAAACTTTCCAATCCCTTGGATTTAGCATCCTTATACATCAAGAAGCCTTAATCCATGATCACTTTGGAGAAACATCAACTAAGCACCAATGTCTCAAACTACTTAAAGTTTAGGCCTTTACATGAAAATGTGTAAAATCTCTAACCTTTTCCAATCACTTAAACCTAACATCCTTTAGTACAAAGGAGCCCTTGGTCATGATCATCTTGGAATAGAACTCAAATACAAGTCCATACAAGCAAAGTTAAACAAAACCCACCAAAACCAAAAAGCATGGTTTCGACCTCATCAAGAAAATAGGGTTAGAAATTTTTGTTTTACACAACCTTTTAGTATGTTGTAGTAGGAGTAAAAATAAGAACATAGAAATTGGTTTCAACTCAAACGGAGTTTTCTACCATTTTTAAGAGATTTTAGAAGTTAAAAGCACATAAATGACATATGAAGAAAACTATGAAATAAAAGATGAAACTTTGGAAAAGAACTACATAGAAGTATTAACCTTAACAAGATGAACAACTTTGATGAAGAGCTTTAAGAGGAAAGCTTGATAAAAATATAAACTTTGTAAGAGAGAAGAAGAAGAAAAGAAATGTAGTGAAGTGTAAAGGTAAGAAAATGGAGGAAAATGATGAAGTGTGAGAGAGTGATGGAGAGTGGAACGGTTTTGGAGAGGAAGAAGAGAAGAAAGAAGAATAAAGAAGGTGGGTTGCTTGTAGAGAGGATAAGGAGTTAAGGTGATGTGGTGTGATTGGAGAGAGAAAGATGTAAAAGTGAGATTTTGAAATAAAGTCAAGATTCACTTTTTGAGGTGTGTCATAGCCTTCACATCAAGTCACTCCATGTCACTTCATCCTATTGATGCTCAGCTCCATTGCATATCAGATGACTTCCCCGATCATATTTCCCGACGATTTTGCCCGGGAAATCCCTAAGATTTGGCCCCGAACAAGAATTTTCGAAAAACTACAAACCCACACAAAACACCATAAAACATTAACCGTCTCGTTCATGAATTAAAATTTTGTCTCTAGCTCAGTAAACTTGTACTGTCAGTTAGAACCCAGACCGGTTTTCGTCTGAATTTTCGATCGAAAATTTTACTATGACTTCATGCGGTAAAACAACATAAGAAAATGATTTTATTTTAAATAAAATCATCCTCTGGATTTTATAAAAAATAAACACATTAAAGCATGTATTTACTGATAAAGAAGCATACGAAAAACAGGGTGTTACAACTCTACCCCTCTAAAAGAATTTCGTCCTCGAAATTACGTAACTAGAAACTTAACAGGATCTCTCACCATCCAGATCATACTATCAGGAGAAAGTATCTAAAAGAATTTCATCGATCCAAAAGAATAAATAAACATCTAGTGTATGAAGATCCTTTAGTATATTCTGGGAGGTAAAAATGTATGATCGATACACATTTACAATCATGAATCTCAAAAGTTTCTCCTTTCACTAGAATTTCCTAGTCAACAATTTAAAAGAGCAATAGTTTGATAAGAATTCAAACTGAATCACTTACACCAAAAGTAAAAGCGATTAGATTAAGTTTCATCAAGAAACTTCTTTTATAAACATACCCATCCCGTGCAACAACAAGGTAATTCATAACTCTAGGAAAAGAAAGATTGGATCCAAAGTCTAAACTGACCACAACAATCAAAAGAGAAGGGAAATGGAATAAATTTCTTAAGGAGACTTTTATTCCCAAAATTCATAAGAAACATACATTCACTGGAAAGACTAGTAACATAGGAGACCCTAGAGAGTCAAATACTTAAAGGCGTCATAACGCGATTTTACTTAGAATCCTATTACAACTTAGAATTATAGACCACTGCCATAAGACCTTCAAATTGTGAAATTTTCAACACTACTTCTATTGTAAAAGATCATCAGATTGTGAAGCTCCAACGCCAGTCATGGTGTAGACTATTCCCTTCGCCGTGGGTCTACCAGTCCCTGAGGTGTTGACAGCCTTTTCAAACCTCGGTGCATTACAATCCCTTGAGAAGTGTCCTAATTGTCCACAATTGAAACACTTCACTCCTTTGCGTGGGAAAACATTAGCCATGTGGTCTGGGTCTCCACACTTGTAACATCTCCTAACTTGGCCTCGGTTTTGGTTCTGTTGACTTCCTCTTCCCGATTCATAATTATTAGAACGATGCTTTTATTGATTCTGGACATTCCCTTGTGGCCGTAAATAAGGTTCCCTCTGATGTTGCTTCCCTTTCTGATTCTGATTTTGATATTGGTCTTTGGAACGAGTGGGTCCTGTAACAGTTTCTCTGTTGCCTCTTTCCTTCCTCATTAGTTCCACTTTTCTACACTTCTTTACTAAGGCTTGGAAATTCCGGATTTCCAATGGCATCACAGATTCTTTAATCTCGAAGCGAAGACCGGATTCAAACCTTTCGCACTTCCACTCCTCATCGGGGTTGTTCTGGAAAAAGCGAAAATATTTGGCAAGGGACTCAAACCTTGCCGCATATTCCCCCACTGTCATGTCCCGCTGACTCAACCTCAGGAATTCCTGCTTTCTCTGTCCGAGCACTCCGGGGAAAATATTTGTCCAGAAATTTGCTGCAAAATACTCCCCAAGTGATTGCCTGATGCTTAGCCACCAGCAGTTGTCTGGTGCCCTCCCACCAGTATTCAGCATCTCCAATCAGTTGGAATGTTGCATAAGGCACCTTTGCTCCCTCTAGGGTGTGCACCAGCTCAAAGATCTTCTCTAGCTCTTGAATCCAAATATCAACCTTTATTGGATCCACATCTCCATCAAACTGCGATGGATTCTGACGCCGGAAAGTGTCCAGATGCATTCCCTCTACAACTTGTTCTGCCCTTTGTTGCTCCTGTTGGTTCTGGGCAGCAGCATTAGCCGTTTGAAGAGCTATGGCGGCAGCAACGTTAGTCAAAGCTTGGGCAGCGAAGTCCATCCCATCGTCATAATTCGCATTCATGTTGGCACGACCGCCAATAGGACCACCTCTACGACCATGTCCACGACCGCGTCCACGTCCCCGTCCACGTCCACCTTCTGGTGCTGGTTCCATAACTGACCTGCCGAACAAATCATCCAGGTCACAACCAGAAAATGAAACGTGTAAAAGCATATCAACACACATTACTTCTAAGAAGTAATCCAAATAAAACTTAATTCAGAGAAAATACGTCAACACAACAGACCTATTTCCCGAAGATCCTGAAAGACTCGACCAGCTCTGATACCACCTGTAACACCCCACCCCCTAGGATATTACTATGTAACACATGCGGAAGTAAATTAAAAGATAATTTGCTGGTTGCTTTCTGAAAATTTGTTTTCTCTTAAGTCAGAAAACTGGGGTATAAAATTTTCTTCTATAGGGATAACTCTGAAATCCATCATACATACATTTAAAACGTAAAGTCACGTTTGTAACAAAGTTACCATGACATACAACATTTCTCTAAGTTTCCACTTTCGAAAGAAAAGTTCAAACTACAGATGGATGTATATAACACTACATTTACCGACCTCTTTAGATATACAACCCAACTCAGACTCCTAAGCTGGTCATTCTATCAAATATTCATTGGAGAGACCCCCAATCCGAATACTTTCCCAACCTCTAACACTAGGTCTTCAAGTGGCTTAGAAAGACTCCTCTGTAACATCGGTACTGGAGTACCAAGGTACTACAGCAAAACTCGAAGAGACCTAATATAACTGTAAGAGTGAGACACCGGCAAATGGATATATCATACAACAACTATACACATGATACATACAACACCTTGGCATATTAACATTCTAAACATTACTCATAGGTAAACAACAAGTATTATTTCAGTGGGTCTCATACCCGAATCAATCAATTTTATAAAGATAATGCATGACACTTCTATCATCAGGCTCTATTCTTAATCTCCGGAGATCCCATCATCCTGCAAATGAGTTGATCAGGCTCGATACACCATCTCATTGGCTAGCTAAGCACAACGATAATACACCATCTCATTGGCAAGCTAAGCACAATGATAATACACCGTCTCATTGGTCATTTAGGCACACCGATTATGCACGCCGTTTCATTGTCCATTTAGGCACAACGATACACGTACATCGTCTCATTGTCCAATTTAAGAACAACGATAATACACCATCACATGACACCTTTCCTGTTAAGGTATCACGTTAAAACCATGTCGGGCACGTCTGCCGTAAATGCAAATGTAAAACATTTAGTTCTCGATGTTTTTTTTTGTGTGTCCGTTCTCATTCGTTGTCGAAGCTCAAAGGCTAGCGACTATTCATAAATTTTACCATTTTGAAATTATCAACATCAACACGGGACACACAGTCCGAGTGCTGAATCACAACACCTTAGACCGATGCACCAGTCCTAGGCTTGTGGTCGTAGAAAACAACATTCACCTTTAACAACGTTCATCACAATGTGGTTGGGACACACGGTCCACAACAACGTGATTAGGACACACAATCCACAACAACGTGATTAGGACACATAGTCCACAACAACGTGATTAGGATACACAGTCCACAACAACGTGAATAGGACACACAGTCCACAACAACGTGGCACGGATCAAGGATCAACGTGCATATTACGGAATACTAGAAGCGACGTCTCGCGAACTAGATTCAAATCACATGTGTTTACTTTTCGCTGATGAGTGTGATTTCCCCTCATATTTCATGTACATTTTGCATGCATTTTTGTATAGTTTAGGCATATTTAATTTGATTATTAGTTAGTTTTTATCTTGGAACAGGTGAGGCGGTTTTGTGTGTTGTTTTGCAGGAATTTATGATTAAATGCCCAAGATTTAGCCGTGATGAAGCTTGGATGAAGATTGAGCCTGAAAGGAGAAGAAAATGAGCCAAGCAGAGCCCATCACGGCCTAGCTGTGATGACCATCACGGCCGTGATGGAGCAATAACTGAAGAGAAAGAAGCCAAAAGTCAGAAGTTGTCACGTCCTAGCCGTGATGGCTATCATGGCCGTGACAGACCAATTGGTGAAGGCAGAAGCGATCACTTCCTAGCCGTGATGAGCATCACGACCGTGATGCTCCAGAATTTGAAAGCGCGCCTGATCAGCCTCTGGCTCGACTAGTTTTATACTAGTAAGACCGTGGTTTTATTCGAGTTTAATCTCGTTTTCGCCCAAATTTGGATTTAATTGTCCTCAAGTAACATTTTGAGTCTCTTAAGTAGTTTTAGGAGAATTTAGTTGATTTTGAGTCAAATAAAGCACTTACTGCTATTTCATGTTTTCAGGCTAATAAGAAAAGCAAGAAGGGAAGGACACTTGAAGCAGAAGCCATCACGGCCAGGCCGTGACACTGGTCACGGCCGTGATGAGCCACCCAGGAAAGTCAGAAAGCATCACGGCCCAGTCGTGATAACCATCACGGGCGTGATGAGAAGTCCCTGAAGCCCAGAAGACATCACGACCCAACCGTGATAACCATCACGGGTGTGATGAGGAGAACCTGAAACCCAGAATTGATCACGGCCTAGCCGTGATGGAGGTCACGGCCGTGACAGATCAGCACCCATGAACAGAAACGATCACGGTCTGGCTGTGATAAAGATCACGGCCGTGATAGACTAGAATTTGAATGCGCGCCCTTGGCAGAATTGGTCACGGCCTGGCCGTGACGGACATCACGGCCGTGATGTGCGACCTCTTTATAAATAGGAGCGCAGCAGACACAAAAAAAGGATCCAGTTTTTCACTGTTTACATTATACTTTTAGGTTATTGTCATATTTGTGATGGAGAACTAATCCCCTTGGATTAATCTGCTATAATCAGTTTCCGTCGACACTTGAGGTTTTTTAATTCCCGGATCAATTTGCTTCTTCCTTTCAATACTATCCTGTATGTTCTGTTTGCTTAATTCAGGATTGTATAGAATGAGTATTGATTTATTTCGATGATTCTATGTTCCTATACTTAATCGTGTTTGCTTAATTCGCGTGTGTTCAATCGTGTTTGCTTAATTCACGAGTGCTTCAACCCGTTTTCTTAATTCTGGAATTGGGAACATATATCGTATAGTATCAATTTCGCTTGTTAATTGTTGCTACAATCGAAAAGGGATTAGAATCTGCTTAGGGCATGGGAATTATATGAACCGATGATTGTGGGAAACCGGAAACAGTGGATTAATCGTCTTAATTATTGATAATCACTTATTTACTCTGTTTTCTGCTTTGTTTTATTAATTGAATTTCAACCCCCCCCCCCCCCCCCCCCCCAAACTGATTTTTCTGCGAATAACAATCCAAGAGTCTTTGTGAGACGATACTCGAGTTGTCGTGCCCTAACTGCAATTTTTCTTAAAACAACTCACTTTTTGACCCGTGTGCGACAACGTGTCAAAATTGGCGCCGTTGGCGGGGACTCTTGTTGTTATTTTCGCATTTTTTCTTTTTTTTTCTTTTTTTTTTGGTTTTCTGCTGAATTAGTTCTGGCTACTAGGTCTGGTTGTTCTGAGGTTATATGTTTGTATCATATTGATTTATTGCACACTGTGTTCATCGTGAATCTTAGTACTTCCCATGGATAACTATATGCAAGATTATATACCTTATGTTGATTATGAGTCATCATGCATATATTATCCTGGCTTCACTGGTGGTTTTGAGTTTAGCAGTGATTTTGGCATGTTTGGAGTGAATGATTATTCTGGCCAACATGGTGGAGATCATGGCAGCTTGGATGAGATAGCTTCTTTGGTGCATCAAATGACAATACGCGAGCATCAATATCAGCCTGACCCCACACTACTCCAACTCAGTCTGGAAGAATTGGTGCAACAGATGACAGAACACAATCTTCAATTCCAACAGAGGACAGAAGCTGATCTTCAGGAGTTGGCCACTCAAATTGGTCACATTGCCTCCACCTCGGCTACACTGCAATCACAACATCCCCTTGAAAAACATACAGATTCACAAATAGTTGTTCTTGATAATACTTCTTTTGAGCATGATTTTGATAATAATGTCAAGAACACTATTATTGATGAACTGTGTGTTGAATTTCCAGACATTCAAGCCTTTTCTGATTCTGTTTATTGTACTATATGTGCTGATTATACTAACACTAACCTTTGTGTGGTGTGTGCTGAGATTTCTGCATGTATAGCAGGTGATGGATTTGTTAGTACAGTGAGTGAAAATCGTGTAGAAATTGAAGCAGCCCCAGAGATCCTCTCTACCTGTTTGCCACCTCCCTCTGTGGAACAACCAACGATGGAGTTCAAGCCTCTGCCTGAGAGACTGGATTTTGCATCCTTGAATATGAAGGCACTATGGCCAGTCCAAGAGGTTGATTCCCATTTTTATTGGGAGGACTTTGTTGACAAGGAGGTCATCTTTGACCCAAGAGGCAGTGAGAAGTCCGTCGCACTTGGCGAGGTCACCATGATTGTCAAGTGATCACTTCCATATCAAGGCTGCAAGTTATGGGACCATGGAATAAGCTTCCGTCCTTTGTCTATCACTTGGGCCTTATGCTACAAGTAATGGGATCCAGGCGGGAGCCCCTCAATGAGTTTTCTTAACCCTTCTCCTTAGTTTATTTTCATTTTCTTGTTAGTTTGTGTTTTTCTTTTCCTTCATTTGTTTTTGAATTTAGCTCTTGAATAATTTGAGAAGATCAAGAGTATGTGTGTGAGTGTTGTGTCGGTGAGCTTGTTGGATTTTAATCAAATTTTGCATAGATGGATTGCATGATATTTGTTGACTGTTGATGAATTTCCCCTAGGTCTTAAAATTTAAAAATTGATCCCCATGTGAAAAAAATTGAAAATTGAACTTTGAGATATTCTATTGTGATTGCATGATTTATGATAAGTTTGGGGTGAAAGGGTGCACACACTAGGGATTGAATCTCGGTCAAACAATTTTCCAAACATGTCCAGGTGAGGATTTGAGCTTCCAACATGTTCTTAATTGTGTGAAGCACTTTTGAGTTTCACTTTCCCGAATTTGCTTGAATCTCTTCATGGTTTGCATGTTTATGTGCTTGCATCAAATGATTTAGCCAGTTTTCTTTGAATTAACTACTTGGCCTAAAAATAACCATCCCTAATGCATGTTCCCTAGTTAGCCACATTGAGCCTAATAAGCCTATTGTTTCTTGATAACCTCATGTTATAAGCCAAAAATCTGGAAAGACCATGTAAACCCGATCTTAGGATTAGGAGAGCATGGAAGCTTAGCAAGAGAATGGTTGCAAGAAACTAAGTTTGGGGTGGCTACAAGGTGTGATATGTCATTCTGGATTGAGAAAAAAAAAAGGTTGGAGCCAAAGGAAAAAAGAAAAAAAAGAAGAAGAAAAGCACAAAAATGTCAAAAAAGGGGTATTGGAAGAAAAAGGCAGTAGTCACCCAAAGCAAAAAGAAAAAAATGGAAAAAGGAATTTGAGTGGAAGTTCTGTTTGTCAAATTGCTCATGCTCTCTTAATTCCTAGAGATGTAAAGCCTAGTACCTTTGAATAACCTACCTTTAGCTAGGCCCCATTACAACCTTTAAAAGACCTTTTGATGTTGCATGCATGTTTTCGTGGGAACCTTGTTTGAGATGAAAATCAAATTCATGGGAAGTGCTCTTGAAATGTGAAATTGAGTGAGAGGTTGATAGCCTAGACAAAATTGAGCGAATGAGTGAAATATTAAATGCCCTTGTGAGGAAGGCAATTGTTTGAAATTGGTGATCTCCCTTTTGTGTATAGCTTGGATCCTCAACTTAGATTAATGATTGCATGAATGATGGAATTCTCAATTGTTTAAAGTAAATGAATGTGGGGATTACACTGTTGCAAGGGGGGACCATTGAAGAAAAGTTGTTTTGTTAAAATTGCATGAAGTTTGTGCGAAAGTGATTGAATCCTTTAAGCTTGCCAAGTTTGAGTCTTTTTGAGTTTTAGTTTGCATGGGGACAAGCAAAGTTTAAGTTTGGGGTATTTTGATCAGCCTCTGGCTCGACTAGTTTTATACTAGTAAGACCGTGGTTTTATTCGAGTTTAATCTCGTTTTCACCCAAATTTGGATTTAATTGTCCTCAAGCAACATTTTGAGTCTCTTAAGTAGTTTTAGGATAATTTAGTTTATTTTGAGTCAAATAAAGCACTTACTGCTATTTCATGTTTTCAGGCTAATAAGAAGAGCAAGAAGGGAAGGAAACTTGAAGCAGAAGCCATCACGGCCAGGCCGTGACACTGGTCATGGCCGTGATGAGCCACCCAGGAAAGTCAGAAAGCATCATGGCCCAGCTGTGATAACCATCACGGGCGTGATGAGAAGTCCCTGAAGACCAGAAGACATCACGACCCAGCCGTGATAACCGTCACGGGCGTGATGAGGAGAACCTGAAAGCCAGAATTGATCACGGCCCAGCCGTGATGGAGGTCACGGCCGTGACAGATCAGCACCCATGACCAGAAGCGATCACGGTCTGGTCGTGATAGACTAGAATTTGAATGCGCGCCCTTGGCAGAATTGTTCACGGCCTGGCCGTGACAGCCATCACGGCCGTGACGCGCGGCCTCTTTATAAATAGGAGCGCACCAGATACAGAAAAAGGATCCAGTTTTTCACTATTTACATTATACTTTTAGGTTATTGTCATATTTGTGATGGAGAACTAATCCCCTTGGATTAATCTGCTATAATCGGTTTCCGCCGACACTTAAGGTTTTGTAATTCCCGGATCAATTTGCTTCTTCCTTTCAATACTATGCTGTATGTTCTGTTTGCTTAATTCAGGATTTATAGAATGAGTATTGATTTTTTTCGATGATTCTATGTTCCTATACTTAATCGCGTTTGCTTAATTCGTGTGTGTTCAATCGTGTTTGCTTAATTCACGAGTGCTTCAACCCGTTTGCTTAATTCGGGAATTGGGAACATATATCGTGTAGTATCAATTTCGCTTGTTAATTGTTGCTACAATCAAAAAGGGATTAGAATATGCTTAGGGCATGGGAATTATATGAACCGATGATAGTGGGAAACCGGAAACAGTGGATTAATCGTCTTAATTATTGATAATCACTTATTTGCTCTGTTTTCTGCTTTGTTTTCTTAATTGAATTTCAAACCAACCCCCCCCCCCCCTCCCCGCAAAACTGATTTTTCTGCGAATAACAATCCAAGAGTCCTTGTGAGACGATACTCGAGTTGTCGTGCCCTAACTGCAGTTTTTCTTAAAACCACTCGATTTTTGACCCGTGTGCGACAGCGTGTCAGCGCCCAAGGCAGAACCCATCACGGTCGTGACGCGCGCCTAAGTTATAAAAAGACCTATGGGAAGAACAGAAAGGGGATGCTGGAACCCTAAAACATACTCTATGGCTGCTGTGGCTGCTGTGGATCCTCCTATGGAGTTCTTTCCTTCCCTCATCTCTATTTCTTTTCTTTTGGTTTGTTATATGATTATGTGAAGCTAAACCCCCTTTTGTTGGGGTTAGATATGGCTTTTCTGAACTTGGTTGTAACATGATTTGATTGTAATACAATTTCCTCTTTCTTTATGAGTATTTGATTCCATGCTTAATGCTTTCCTTGGTTTGATCATCCTAGGAATGATTTGTTGCTTTGATAGACAATTGAAAGATTGATATTAAGGCATGCTCATGAATCAAATGTCAAATAGTTCATGAGCCTAGACATAGGTCTTGGGGTGCTTGCAATCTTATAAATCTTGATTCCTTATGCAAAATCTCATATTAATCCACCTAAGACATTATGGTTTAATTTGGGGTTTTAGGCTCATTCAACCTAAGACTTTGGGGTTTGAGTATTTAAGAAGATTTGATTGTCATAATTGAATTAGGAATTGTGTTATTAATCATGTCATTGCAATTAAGGGATGATTAGCATAGTCTAACCCTGACAATTTCATTCATATGTTGATCACATCTCTGTTTGCCTGTTAAGTGTTTGATAAAATACCAAAAAGAACAAAAACATTTTATTCTTGTCTGTTTTGTTTTGTTTACTTTTGCTGGGCTTGGTACTTAGTATTGAGCTCCCTTCCATCCAAACGATCACCTAGATAGTAGTCCGATTTGCGAAGTGGTACTTGTCCACGATCCCTGAGAACGATATCCGGTCTCGCTACCGTATTACTTGAACGACTAGGTATATTTGCCTAGAAAAATCGTATCAAGTTTTTGGCGCCGTTGCCGGGGATCGGTGTGCCAATATCACGAGTACCAAAGGGGACTCCTAATTTAGGCATTTTTCTTTGTTTTCCTACTGCTGTATTTTTTTTTTTGTTTTCTGTTTTCCTTGAAGTTGCATAATTGTCCACTTGTTGCTTAACGTGTACTTGTTGTATTCGCTGTTGTTCTGCCCTGTTTGTTTATGTTTATGCGTGGTACAATTGACCCGGGTGAACTTCAATTCAACCTGGAGATCGGGAAGCTTTGTAGACAGAATAGAAAGGAATCCAAAGCAAGAAAGAACAGAGAAGAAGCATCCTCTACAGTGCAAGAACCACAAGTTGAGTCACCAAGTATGCAAGAACCGCAAGTTGAAGTAGCAACTGTCACCATGGATGAAGACAATGCACCAAGGAGGACAATGGGGGACTATACTTCCCCTAGAGTCGATAGATGTGAAAATCCAATTGTTAGACCTGCAGTGGCTTGCAACAACTTTGAAATCAAGGCATCACTTCTCAAACTTGTGCAGCAAAATCAGTTTGGAGGTTTAGAGAGTGAAGACCCTCATTCTCACATTGGCACATTTATTGAGTTGTGTGACACTATCAAGCTGAATGGAGCTTCCGACGAGGCTATTCGTTTAAGGCTCTTCCCTTTCTCTTTGAGGGATAGAGCTAAGTCATGGCTTCAGTCTCATCCTCATGGGAGCATTATCACTTGGAATGATTTGGTGAGCAAATTCTTATCTCGTTTCTTCCCTCCGTCAAGAATGATCAAGTTGAGATCGGAGATTAATGCTTTTGCACAGAGGGATGGCGAATCACTTTATGAAGCATGGGAGAGGTTCAAATCTTTGCTTACTGCTTGTCCAAATCATGAGCTGGAAACATGGCAGCAAGTTGCAACCTTTGTCAATGGTCTCAACCGAAATTCTAGAAGTATGATTGAAGCGGCTGCAGGTGGAACATTGAGTCAAAAGACACCCGACGAAGCAAAGGCCTTGATTGAAACTATGGCTAATAATGATTATCAAATGCCTAGTTCTCGATCATTGGCCAAGAGAGGTGTTTTGGATCTTGATAAATATGGTGCTCTTAAGGCGCAAGTGGCCGTTCTTACCAAGTAAATGGGGGCCATTCAACTAAAGAATTCTCAATTACAAGCGGTCCAAGTTCAAGCTATCTCAATGTGTGACTTCTGTGGAGGTAACCATGCCAACGGCAATTGTGAGATTAATGTGGTTGGAGGTTCTGGGCAAGAAGAAGTGAATTACATGGGAAACCAAGGGCCTAAGCATGATCCTTTCTCTAACACCTACAATCCGGGGTGGCGCAGCCATCCTAACCTTGGTTGGAGACAAGGGCAAGGCTCAAGTTCTCAAGCAAAGCCTCCTCAAGAGAATTCAAGCAATTTGGAGAAATATGCTAGCCCAATTCATGCAAGCAACTCAAGATAATATAAAGAATCAAAATGCCTCCATCAAGAATCTAGAACACCAAATAGGACA
The DNA here is from genome assembly GCA_030762895.1 of Sophora flavescens. NCBI lineage: Eukaryota > Viridiplantae > Streptophyta > Magnoliopsida > Fabales > Fabaceae > Sophora > Sophora flavescens. The sequence goes on from CM061069.1 coordinate 125,357,483, forward strand.
ATTGGCAAAGCAAATGACGGAGAGACCTCAAGGACAATTGCCGGGAGATACCGAGAAGAATCCAAGAGAGGATTGCAAGGCAATTACTACAAGAAGTGGGAAAGTGTTAGTTCCACAAGAAGAAGAGAAAGAAGAAAAGAGAATTGGTAAGGGAGTTGATGAGGTATGCAACCAATGAAGAAACAGAAACTTCCCAAGCAACTACCTCTAGTCCTATTGTTGTTGAAGCTGAAAAGCCACAGAGGGAAAAATTGGTGGATGAAGAGTTTGCAAGAAAGAAGACTAAAAGGCAAATTCTTGAAGATGTTTACAATCCTAAGGAGTTGCCACCGTATTTCAAGATACCCTATCCTCAAAGGTTGAAGAAAGAGGTAAAAGATCAACAATTCTCTAAGTTCTTGGATGTGTTCAAAAAGTTGCAAATTAACATCCCTTTTGCCGAAGCTCTTCAACAAATGCCTTCCTATGCCAAGTTTATGAAGGAGATTCTTACTAACAAGAGGAAATGGAAGGAGGAGACGGTCATGCTCACGGAAGAATGCAGTGCCATACTCCAAAGGAAGTTACCGGTGAAGATGAAGGATCCGGATAGCTTTACTATCCCATGTACTATTGGTCATTTGAACATTGGAATAGCCTTCACTAGTGCAATAAGTGCTTTTTACGTCAGTTAAAATTGATTTTTTACATCAGAATACTGACTGACGTAAATACAGCTGACGTTAATAGTTAATAGTTTAACGTCAGTTGAGAACTGACGTTAAATATAAAACTATTAATGTCAGTTCTTTAACAAAATTGACATTAATTTTGTAAAAATTAACGTCAGTTTTTTAAACAACTGATGTTAAACATAAAACTATTAACGTCAGTTCTTTAAGACAACGGACGTTAATTTTGTTAAAACTAACGTCAGTTGTTATAAAGAACTGACGTTAAAGGTTTAATTTTAACGTCAGTTGTTTATTACAACTGACGTTAATAGTGTATTGTATATTTTATAAAATACTATTAACGTCAGTTGTTTGATACAACTGACGTTAATAGATTTTTTTTTAAAATTCAGTTTTAAAATATCACTCCCCTCAGCTATCCCTGCATTCAGTAAATATCCCAGTAACACAGGATATCACACACATTACATAATTGCAAAGGAAAAATGGAACAATGGGGGGACTTAAAACCAAAACCCATGTATATATATAAATAAATTTTAGTTCCAATGTCTAAAAAACAAAACTACCAATCTAAGGATATATATATATATACATGTTATTAATTAGTTTCTAAAGTCTAACAAAAAAACTATTTATCTAAGTGTTGCGGAGGTATCTTGTCAATTCCTTTTTCAGCCACATACTTGAAGAAGAATTCAGCGAAGCGCATCCTCAAGTCTCTTAACTCATCTTCTTGAATAGGTGATTGGCCGTTAAATGCCTACACACGTTCAAATAATAACAATAACATCAATGCAAGTCATCTTCAAAACTATAATATATAATTTAACAAGTTGTTTAAATATTACCTTATTCCATCCATCCATAATAGATGTGGAGACTATGTTCAACATATGAAGCATCACATAATAGCCGCACGACCACCCGTCATTTTGAAATCGAGACTACCAACAAAATTAATTTCAATGTCAGTTGAATATACATATAAATTAGTAATTATAATATTAATTATTTGATAAATAAACTACCAAACCTTGATGATGTTCCATACAGGATTTGCTTTAGCCTTAGAAGTCCTACTTCTCCCGTTGGCGCAACTTATGCTACTCGCCAAAGACGCTATCATAAACAAATAATCATGTCGATCAATTAACAAATTCATATATCATGTGTGTAATAAACTAAAAACAACTGATATTAAAACTTAAATTAAATTTAAGATTAGTTACTTACTTATTTACAGCTTCCAACACCACCGTGGCGCATCAAGGTGGAGAGAGCAATAGAATATGACAGTATGCCTATACGGGTGAAGTACGAACAACTGCCAATGGCTTTTCATACAGTAGGGAGCCAGATATAATTCTTTCTGATTGTCTCCTAACAACTTCCCTAAGTATTTACTCAATGCATCGCCAGCAAAGAATTCGGGCAGAAGGATTGACGGATCTAAGAAGCCGTAAACTGATGCAACGCCCTTATCAAGCTGAAGACGATGGAGATACCTAAGATATGAAAAGGTGTGGATGTTAATTACATAATATATATATTGAAATTAAAATAAATTATTAAATGGAAAAATACCAAAAATAAATAGTTATAAAATTAAAATTAACTTACGTGCACCAGAGACTGAAAACATTGTTGTTCATCCAGACGTTATTTCTGCAGGCGTTCCCGAGATCGTCACCACAGAAGGTAAATATCCTCCATTGATCTGGGTGTGCCACCCATCCATCGTGCTCCAATGGACATTCAAAAATCTCAAACGCATAATCCTCACCAAGTGAGAACAAACGAGTGATAGGTGACAGCGACACCGACGTCGACTTGGCCTTCAGTTTAGGAAAAATAAAATAGATAAGTTTTTGATAATTAAAAAAAACACAAGTAATTATTTGACTAATTTGGACATTAATAATGAATACATACCTTTGTTAACATTTCGAACTCACGGTTTCAAGTTTCAACTACTGAGACTACAGTTTCAACATACACTCAAAACCAAAAATAGAGACATTCCAAACAACTCAAACTCACAGTTTCAAGTTTCAACTACTGAGACTACAGTTTCAACATACACTCAAAACCAAAAATAAAAAAATGTGCCCTAAAGACTCACCAGAAATAGGCGTTCGCGTGGTGGTGGGGGGGAAGCTCGAGTGGTGGCCAACGTTCGATGTGGTTACTGAGAGCAGAGGGACAAGGAGAGTTAGTGTGCGGGAAGGGGAGAGAGAGATGTCAAGTTATTGCAAGGAATGAGCGGGAAAGACAGAGTTAGGGGTTAAGAGTGTACCTCACGGTGGTGGCGAAGAACCCCTCGCGGTGGTTGCGGTGGAGATGAGCTCGCGATTAGGGCAGAGTGAGGGTTGAGAGCGAGGGTTGAGCGTGATGAAAAGAGAAAAGAGACGTACAGAGAAGTGCAGAAGGAACGCGGGTGTAAACGTTATAATCAAAATAAAACAACATTTTACGTCAGTTGTTAGTAAAAACTGACGTTAAAGGTCATATATTTAATGTCAGTTGTCTTAAGAAACTGACGTTAAAAAACACTCACACTTCTTACTTCAGTTGTATTACACAACGGACGTTAAAAGTTTATTAGTTTCTGCAAAAACATTCATGAATTCCTTTGACTACTGTGCTACTTACCCATTCACCTTATAACCTAAAGGTCATATATTTTACGTCAGTTGTTAGTAAAAACTGACGTTAAAGGTCATATATTTAACGTCAGTTGTCTTAAGAAACTGACGTTAAAAACACTCACACTTCTTACGTCAGTTGTATTACACAACGGACGTTAAAAGTTTATTAGTTTCTGCAAAAACATTCATTCCTTTGACTACTGTGCTACCTACCCATTCACCTTGTAACCTAATCCACTTAATGAGCATTAAGTTTTTAGATAAGTTTTCAACAAAATCATAATAGCTTAGTAACTTCATCCCCTGCTCCTATAAATAGCTTCCTTCCATCCTTTTAATTTTTTCTGCTTCACAATATGGCTCTGCCATGGAGATTAACTTCATCACTCTTTCTTCCTATGCCTAGACTCAAAGATCTTTGTCTTAATGGTCAAACAACTTCTGAGGTTGTGTAAATCACATAACATGGATGGTAAGGTTGGGTGAATCACGTAATGTGATTCTCTCACTTTATTTCATCCCCGTCATCCCTTTCACTTTGCTTTGGAAGCAAGTGACTATGGATTCAAGACGATGCATCAAGGAATTCCAGTGAAGAAGAAAGATGCAAAGATCCATTTCACTTTGCTTTCGCTGCTAGTGACTGAGGATTTACTTTGCATCATGGAATTCAAGTGAGGGAGGTGATGCATCCATTGGAGTTTCTGATGATAGGACTGAGAAGAAAATGATGTTGAAGCAGAAACTTTTTTATATTTTAGGGCTATGTTGCATAAATTTTTTATCTTTTAATCATGTAATTTTAACTTATGAATCGTTTCAATGAGATACGATTTGATTATACATATAACTTGTTTTATGTTAAGTGTTTATTTATTTTAATTTGCACAAGAATTTGTTTACTAATTCAAGCTAATTAATAAAAATTAAAAATATACTTGTTTAAAAAAAAGGTTTAGAAATAAACTGTACTATATGGAGTGATCTGCATTAAGAGGGACAACAGGGACATGACAACCAATGAAATGAGTTTCATAATTATTTACGTTAGTTATTTATAGAACTGACGCAAATAGTGATTTAATATTTACAAACTACCACCACCTCATTTTTAACGTCAACTTAATTTATGACTGCCAAGTTCCCGTATATTAATTACATTATTTCCAATATTCATTCTACACGTTTATAATATATAGGATTATTTACGCCAGCTATTTATTTAACTGAAGTAAAAAATCACACTTTTAACGCCAGTTGTATAAAAAACTGACGTTAACAATAAATATTTTTTATTTTAAAAACACTTTTAACGTCGGTTTTTTTAAACAACTGACGTTAAAAGTGTATAGATATCTGCAAAAACATTCATTCCTTTGACTACTGTGCTACTTACCCATGCACCTTGTAACTTAATCCTCTTAATGAGCATTAAGTTTATAGATAAGTTTTCAAGAAAATCAGAATAGCTTAGTAACTTCATCCCCTGCTCCTATAAATAGCTTCCTTCCATCCTTTTAATTTTCGGTTTCACAATATGGCTCTGCCATGGAGATTAACTTCATCACTCTTTCTTCCTATTCCTAGACTCAAAGATCTTTGTCTTAATGGTCAAACAACTTCTGAGGTTGTGTAAATCACGTAACATGGGTGATAAGCTTGTGTAAATCACGTAATGTGAGTTTCTCACCTTATCACCCTTCCGGAGAATCAGCTGCTGGAGGGCAAATCAGGTGCTCGGGTGTCACAGTTCCAAAACCTCAGCTTTGGCAGCAAGTGACCATCATGGAAGTCTCTAGAACCACTGCCTTTGCTTGAAACAGATCTAGTGCACCTGTTTTTGCCTCTCTTGAGCTCTCTCATGCCCCCCAGTTTTCTGAGGTCTTAAAGGATTCAAGTGACTGTTCCAAGACCATTGCTAAAATAGATCGAGTGCACCCTTCGGAGTATAGTTTTCCCTTTGGCATATTTCATAAAACTCTCTGATGGGATGTAGCTTTAATGTTTAGGATTTTAAACCCTTTCAATGTAAATTTTTATAGGATTTTAAACCCTTTCAATCTTCTCAGATCATCAGTATTACACTTCATGAATGAGATCCGGTTTGGGTTATTGATTCAACTTATACTTCACACATATATTTTAGTTTTCAAAACAGAAACACAAAACATCAAAGCAATTGTGAAACTGAAACTTTGAGGAAGGCAATGCGGAAGGGTACGTATATTAGATAAAAAAAATTATTAAAATAACCTTTAACGTCTGTTGATGTAAGGACTGACGTTAAAAGTGAAGTGACTCACTTTTAACGTCAGTTCGATAAAGAACTGACGTTAAAATGTTCACTGTTAACGTCAGTTGTTTATTGAACTGACGTTAAAAGTGAGTCACTTCACTTTTAACGTCAGTCCTTAAAACAACTGACATTAAAATTGAATTAATGAAGTCCGATATTTACAAAACTGCCACCGCCCCCTTTTTAACGTCTAGCTTTTGGTTAACTGACGTAAACCTTTACCGTCTAATGTATATTTTCCACTAGTGCTTGTGTGATCTTGGTGCGAGTATCAACCTTATGCCTCTATCCATTTTCAAGAAGTTGGGAATTGGTGAAGTCAAGCCAACCGGGATTTCTCTCCAATTGGCGGATCGCTCCATTACTTATCCTTATGGTGTAGTGGAGGATTTACTGGTAAAAGTGGACAAATTCATCTTTCTGGCAGACTTTGTGGTGTTGGATATAGCAGAAGATAGTGAGACTTCATTGATCCTTGGAAGACCATTCCTAGCCACGGGTAGGGCTTTGATCGATGTAAATCAAGGGGAGTTGGTGCTTAGGGTCCAAGATGAAAAGGTCACCTTCAATGTTTTTGAAGCAATGAGACATCCAAGTGACAAAGATACACTTATGAGTGTGGACTTTGTTGATTCATTGACTGACAAGAATGTGCAACAAACTTTTGAAGATTCATTGGAAGGGGCTCTTATGGTTGAGAATATAGAAGAAGAGGTATGTGAGGAAGAAGTTGAGTTCATGGTTAAATCCCTTGAGGCTTGTCTAGTTGTGAATAATGATGAAGACAAAGTTGTGGAGGATGTGCGGATTGAAGACAAGGGTGAGACACCTAATCTGTAGTTGAAGGAACTTCCATCCCATCTCCGTTATGCTTTCCTTGGATTGAATTCTTCATTCCCGGTGATCATTAGTAGCGGATTGAACTCTTTAGAGGAAGAGAAGCTGTTAAGGGTGCTTAGGGAGCATAAATCTGCAATTGGGTGGTCTATGTCCGACTTGAAAGGGATAAGTCCCTCATTCTGTATGCACAAAATCCTTCTGGAGGAAAACTTAAAGCCGGTCAGACAACCCCAAAGAAGATTCAACCCAAACATGAAGGAAGTTGAAAGGAAGGAGGTTGTAAAGTTTTTGGATGCGGGTATAATCTATCCAATCTCCGATAGTCCCTGGGTGAGTCCGGTCCAAGTTGTTCCTAAGAAAGGGGGGATGACGGTTTGGCAAATGATAAAAATGAACTCATCCCCTCAAGGACCGTTTCTGGATGGAGAGTGTGTATTGATTACAGAAGATTGAATGAGGCCACCAGAAAAGATCATTTTCCCTTACCCTTCATTGATCAAATGCTAGAGAGGTTGGTGGGCCATGTGATAAGCCTCTGGCTCATCTAGTTTCCATCTAGAAAAGGGGTAGATTTTGTGCCTAATTGGGCGAGTCAACCTCGCTAATCTCCCAAATTTGCCTTGTTTTGTTCCTAAGTTAGAATTTGATTCGTTTAATGCATTTTTAGTAGTTTTTACTTTATTTTGAGTAGAATTATGCTTTTCGTTTCCTTTTGTTGTTTCAGGTTAAAAGTGAAGCTCTTAGAGTCAAGGAAAATGAAGAAAACAGTGGAAAAGCAATGCTGGAAGTGTCGCCTCGCGAAACAGTATCTCGCCTCGCGAGCCTGAAGACCAGCCTGAACAGCAACAGTCACCCTTTCTGTCTCGCCTCGCGAATCACCATCTCGCCTCACGAGTATTCAAATCAAGATGGAACCAAAACTGAATTTCGTCTCGCGAGGGCTTGCTCGCCCCTCGAGCGGGCGCGACCCAGAACCTCTATTTATAGGCTGTTTTAGGGCAGATTAGAAACCTTTTTGTTCACCACTTGTTTTAGATCGTTTTTGAAAGACGAATCCTTATTCTCTGGAGCTGCGTCTCCCTATGTTCTTTTCCTATTTGACAATTATGATGAACTCCAATTGTTTGTGCATTGTTACAAGCATGAGGAACTAATTCCATTGTCTAAGGGATCAATGAAATCACCCATGATAGTGTAGCGTTCAATGTGATGTATGTTTCCCTCCTTTACCTCAATTCATGTTTTCCAATTCTGAAATTATTGCATTGATCATAAGCATGCATTATTGACTAGTTAACGTGATGAGACTTGATAGGTAATTCGCGTTTAGAACTTGAATTGGGATCACTGATTGAATATTGAACGAGAGTGAGTAGGAGATCAGTGCAACCTTATAGGGAACAAGATTTAATAGAGTTTGATGATTGGGTTATGAGACCGTAGCAAGTAATTAACTCAATCGTTGAATACGTCCTATTGAGCACGATAGTGTCATTAGGAGAATTTGGGGGTCCTGGTTGACATTGCAATTGAACTTAGGGAGGGGATCATCATCACTTGGGTACTATGCATGATCGGGTAGGTGGATTTGTGACCTTAGATGTTTAATCCATATTTTAATTCTTATCTTATCTTATCGCTACCAAGTTTATCTCTAATTGATTTGTTGATTTAAATTGCTATCATATTTCCTCTCTCTTCTCAACCACTTGCTTTTACTTGGTCAAGCGTATCGAATTTCTCGCAAATTGGTAGCCCAATCCCTGTGTCCGACCTCGGTAATTACTTACCATGTTTATTACTTACGACGACCCGGTACACTTGCCGGTGACTCAACAAGTTTTTGGTGCCGTTGCCGGGGATTGGCACAACCAATTTTCCTAATTTTTGGGAAGTTTGATTATTTGGTTAAGCTATTTTCATTTTTATTCTTTGTTATTTATTTACTATTATTTCTCTCTACTTCTTTGATTCCACTTGGTCTTTCCTAGTTTTTGTATGCGAGGTACCCTTTCACAAGAGGACTTGCTATTTGATTCGGAGATCACCAAGACTGAGAAGCGATTAAGGAAAGAAGCCAGAGAACGAAAGAGGCTTGAAGCAATTAATTTTGAGGGGATGGCCGAAGCAAACCCTCCTCCTTACAAGCCTTTCTTCGAGTACAATCTACCCAATTTGGATGATTGTGCTTCTTCTATCGTGAGGGGCAACCTCAATACAAATTCCTTCAGAGTGGAAGGATGTGTCACAGCCCAGATCCGTGAGAATCAATTTGATGCGGGTGGCACACAAGACCCTCATAGACACATCACTCGCTTCCTTGAAGCTTGTGACTTGCAGAAGACAAGAGGAGTTTCTCAAGATGAGTTTCGCTTGCGGCTATTCCCTCTCTCTCTTAGGGATACCGCTCGCGATTGGTTTGACAGCTTGGATCACAACAGTATCACAACATAGGAACAAATAGCCCAAAAGTTCCTCACTAAATATTTTCCTCCTTAGAAAGCGTCACAAGCAAGAGTAGCCGTCATATCTTTCAGGCAAACAGAAGATGAATCTTATAATGAAGCTTGGGAGAGGTATAATGTGCTCTTGAGAAGATGTCCTTCGACTTTTTTTTGACCTGGTCTCCAAGGTTCAACATTTCTTTAACGGGTTAAGGGGGCGCTACCAGATGAATTGTGATGCCGCAGTGGGCGGTTCTTTTTCTTATTTATCAGCTGAGGATGGATGGGCGTTATTGGAGAAGATGTCGAACAATGATTACAACCGTGGTAGGGAAACCTCAAGTGGAGTCAGTTCTGCAACAATAGAAGCCATTCTAGAGCAGAATAAACTGTTGAAGATGCAAAATGCGGCATTGTCAGGAAACAAAAGGGTTAATGTGATACACGAAGGAATGACTCCAGGTTGTGATAATTGTAATGGAGATCATGACATTCAGAGTTATCCGTTCAACTTCTCTCAAGAACATTTGGACTCATGCCACAATTTCTATGACGGCGTGCCCCAGAACAACTATCAAAGGAACAGACAGAATGATTACAGTCAGAATCAGAATAGGGGTTATATGAGGAGAGACCATCCGGGTTTCACTTGGAGTGATGCTAGTGGTGGTCTAGCCGGGCAACAACAACCTCAACAGAATCAGAGGCCACACTATGGAATCTATCAACGCAATACTCAGCAGGCTTTTCCAGGGCCTAATCAATTGCAAACAACAGATGGTGGAAGGCAACCTTGGGAGTTGGATATAGAAAAGACGAATGTGGAAATTGAGAAGTTGTCAATCATCAGTCAATACAAGCACAGTCATTAACAAGTTGGCAACTCATATAGGGTTGGCAATTCATAATCTAGAGATACAGATAGCTCAGCTCGCAAAGGAACTAAATGAGCGTCTCCCATGCACTTTCCCAGGTGATACCGAGAACAACCCTAAGAACCAATGCAATGCCGTAGCAACTAGAAGCGGTAGGGTGTTGGGATCTAACAGGGGTGTAATTAGTTCTCAGGAAGTTGAGGCCTCGGAGCAACCACATGTTGAGGAAGAGCAACCTAAGAAAGAGGAGTTGGCAGGTGACAAGGCATCGGAGCAAGGGGGAAGGTTAAAACTTGTAGATGAAGAGTTCCGAAGAAAGAAGTGGGTTGAACCCAAAGACCTCCCGCCCTTCATGAAGGTACCATATCCTGAAAGATTGAAGAAACCTCAACAAGATAAACAGTTCAATAAATTCCTTAATGTCTTCCGCAAACTTCAAATTAACATTCCCTTTGCGGAAGACCTAGAACATATGCCATCTTATGCCAGGTTTATGAAGGAGCTTCTCTCCAAGAAGCGGAAAATAGTGGATGAGGAAATGGTTGCTTTGACCGAGGAGTGTAGTGCCATTGTTCAAAGAAAACTACCTCCAAAATTGAAGGATCCCGGTACTTCTTCTATACCATGTACCATTGGGGAGATGACTCTAGGAAAGGCGTTGTGTGATCTAGGGGCAAGCATCAACTTGATGCCCCTCTCTATGATGAAGAAGTTGGGGATCAAAGAAGCCAAAGATACACGGATGTCTCTCCAACTAGCCGATCATTCTATAAAATATCCTTATGGGGTGGTCGAAGATTTGTTAGTGAAGGTGGACAAGTTCATATTTCTGGCGGATTTTGTGGTGCTTGATATGGATGAAGACGCCGAGATCCCTCTCATATTGGGTAGGCCCTTCTTGGCCAGTGGGCGTGCTTTGATAGATGTCCAACAAGGGAAACTCACCCTAAGGGTGCAAGATGAGACTGTAGTCTTCAATGTCTTTGAAGCAATGAAGCACCCCGTTGAGAGGTCGGATGTGTATCGAGTGGATATGGTGGACTCAATTGTCAAGGCAAAGGCCACTAGCAATGTCTTCACTTGCACAAGTGTTGGTAGAATCCCATGATGATGATAGTGAGGAAGAAGACCCCTTGGGGGATGAGGACTATCTTGAGTGCTTAAAAAACATGGAAGCCTTACCGAGTCTCCCAAAGGATGAATGTACAAAGGAAAATCTCAACAACGAAGGAATGGAAGAAGATAACAAAGCACCGGAGTTGAAGCAACTCCCAACCCACTTAAGGTATGCATTCTTGGGGGAGAAGGGACAACATCCGGTAATCATTAGCAATGCCTTGAAAAAGGATGAAGAAGAAAAGCTATTGAGAGTTCTTAGGGAACACAAATCAGCCATTGGGTGGAAGATTTCAGACCTAAAAGGTATAAGCCCTTCCCTATGCATGCATAAGATTTTGATGGAGGATGATTATAAGCCGGTGGTTCAACCACAAAGACGGTTAAATCCCATCATGAAAGAAGTTGTGCGTAAGGAAGTGATTAAACTTTTAGATGCCGGAATCATCTATCTAATCTCGGATAGCAATTGGGTTAGTCCAATTCATGTGGTCCCAAAGAAGGGTGGCACAATCGTGGTGGTCAATGAAAGCAATGAATTGATCCCAACAAGGACCATCACGGGGTGGAGAGTATGTATCGATAATAGAAGGCTTTTGGACTTAAATGAGTTGTCCGAGATCCGCAAGCAAGCATATGAAAATGCAAGAATCTACAAAGAGCGGACTAAGGCATGGCATGACAAGCACATCTTGCCTAGGAGGTTTGAGCCCGGACAAATGGTACTTCTTTATAATTCAAGGTTGAGACTCTTTCCTGGAAAGCTAAAATCAAGGTGGTCGGGACCATTCAAGGTCCTCCAAGTTTTTCCACACGGAGCAGTAGAACTAGAAGGGGCCTCTGGCAACTTCAAGGTAAATGGGCAAAGGCTAAAGCATTACCATGGGGATTCAATCCCAAATGGCAAGCAAGTTCTTCTTCTGGATTAACCCTTAGGGGTGACTTGAGTCAGGCTCGGGACGTTAAACAAGCGCTACTTGGGAGGCAACCCAAGCTAGATATCCTTTAAATTTTTTAGTTTCTGTCATTTTCTCTTATGAAAAAAAAACCAGATTCGCCCCGCGAATCCACAGTGGCCTCGCGAGATAGAAGCCCTGAATCTCAGAGGCTTGCTCACGCTTCTGTCTCGCGTCGCGAGGGCCACTTTCGCCTCGCGAATCTGGGCATCATCAGCTGTGGAATTCCAGATTCGCCTCGCGTGCTATTACTCGCCTCGCGATTCTGGAAAGTTAATGGGCAGCGCCTGAATCTATTCCATGAGAGCTCGGTGCCTGAGGATGCAACCGTAGAAGAGCTTTCCTTGGAAGCGCCCACCTACACTACAACTTGATCAGGGAGCACCTTCTCCTTTCCCTCACTCTTATTTTATATTTACGTTCTTTCATTGAGGACAATGTATGCCTTAAGTGTGGGGGAGAGAACCAATTGCTTTGTTTTTGTTTTCTTTCCCTTTTTCCATTTGTTTTTGAATTTCGCTCTTGAATAATTTGAGAAGATCAAGAGTGTGTGTGTGAGTGTTGTGTCGGCAAGCTTGGTGGATTTTAATTAAATTTAGCATAGATTGACTGCATGAATTATGTTGACCATTGATGATTTCCCCCTAGGTTCTGAAAATCGAAAAGTTGATACCCATGTGAAAAATTGAAAATTGAACTTTGAGAAATTTTATTGTGATTGCTTGATTTATGACAAGTTTGGGGTGAAGGGGTGCACACACTAGGAATTGTATCTCGGTCAAACAATTTGCAAAAATGTCCAGGTGAGAAATTTGAGCCTCCAACATGTTCTTAATTTTGTGAATTGCTTTTAAGCTGCACTTTCTCGGATTTGCTTGAATCTCTGCATGGTTTGTATATTTATATGTTGCATCAAATGATCTAGGCAATTTTTCCTTGAAATAACTACTTGGTCATAAATTGAACCAACCTTGATGAATGATCCCTAGTTAGCCACATTGAGTCTTGAAGCCTATTGTTCTTGATGACCTTACATTACAAGCCATTAACTCAGAAAAACTATGATTTTCCCCTATCCTAGGATTTAGGAGAGCATGGAATTTTAGCTTTGTGAGTGTTGTTGTGGAACTAAGTTTGGGGTGGCTACAAGTTAATGAATCATAGTTGAGAAAAATAAAAGCAAAATTAAAGGCCGAAGGCTTGAGAAAAAAAAAGAAAAAAAAAGTGATGAAAAGTATTGAATATATGCCAAAAAGGGCAAGGCGAAAAAGTATAAAAAGGAAGAGGTTTGTAGCCACCCAATGCAAGGAATAGAATAATAATATGAGAGTAAATTCAATTGTTGCAATGGTAGTTTCATGCTCTCATTGATCCTAGGGACTAAGCATCTATCCTTTGAATATCTTACCTTGAGCCATGCCTCATTACAACCTATGAAAGACCTTTTGATGATGCATGCATGTTTTCGTGGGAACCTTGATTGAGATGAAAATCAAATTCATGGGAATTGCTCTTGAAATGCGAGATTGAGTGAAAAGTTGGTAGCTTAGACAAATTGAGCGAATGAGTGAAATATTAAATGCCCTTGTGAGGAAGGCAATTGTTTGAATTTGGTGATCTCCCTTTTGTGTGTCACTCGGATCCTCAACTCAGATTACTGATTGCATGAATGATGTAATTCTCAATTGTTTAAAGTAGATGAATGTGGGGACTACATTGTTGCAAAGGGGGAAAACATTGAATAAAAATTGTTGTGTTAAATTGCATGAAATCTGTACAAAAATTGATTGAATCCTTTAAGCTTGCTAAGTGTTGAGTCTTTTTGAGTTTTAGTTTGCTTGGGGACAAGCAAGGTTTAAGTTTGGGGTGTTTTGATAAGCCTTTGTCTCATCTAGTTTCCAACTAGAAAAGGGGTAGATTTTGTGCCTAATTGGGCGAGTCAACCTCGCTAATCTCCCAAATTGACCTTATTTTGTTCCTAAGTTAGAATTTGATTTGTTTAATGCATTTTTAGTAGTTTTTAGTTTATTTTGAGTAGAATTATGCTTTTCGTTTCCTTTTGTTGTTTCAGGTTAAAACTGAAGCTCTTAGAGTCAAGGAAAATGAAGAAAACAGTGGAAAGGCAATGCTGGAAGTGTCGCCTCGCGAAACAGGATCTCGCCTCGCGAGCCTGAAGACCAGCCTGAACAGCAACAGTCACCCTTTCTGTCTCGCCTCATGAATCACCATCTCGCCCCGCGAGCCTGAAGACCTGACTGTGCCAGAGATGTCACCCTTTCTGTCTCGCCACGCGAATCACCATCTCGCCTCGCGAGTATTCAAATCAAGATGGAGCCAAAACTGAATTTTGCCTCGCAAGAGCTTGCTCGCCCCACGAGAGGGCGCGACCCAGAACCTTTATTTATAGACTGTTTTAGGGTAAATTAGAAACCTTTTTGTTCACCACTTGTTTTAGATCGTTTTTTAGAGACGAATCCTTATTCTCTAGAGCTGTGTCTCCCTATGTTCTTTTCCTATTTGACAATTATGATGAACTCCAATTGTTTGTGCGTTGTTACAAGCATGAGGAACTAATTCCCTTGTCTAAGGGATCAATGAAACCACCCATGACGGTGTAGCGTTCAATGTGATGTATGTTTCCCTCCTTTACCCCAATTCATGTTTTCCAATTCTGAAATTATTGCGTTGATCATAAGCATGCATGATTGACTAGTTAACGTGATGAGACTTGATAGGTAATTCGCGTTTAGAACTTGAATTGGGATCACTGATTGAATATTGCACGAGAGTGAGTAGGAGATCAGTGCAACCTTATAGGGAACAAGATTTAATAGAGTTTGATGATTGGGTTATGAGATCATAGCAAGTAATTAACTCAATCATTGAATACGTCCTACTGAGCACGATAGTGTCATTAGGAGAATTTGGGGATCCTGGTTGACATTGCAATTGAACTTAGGGAGGGGATCATCATCACTTGGGTACTATGCATGATCGGGTAGGTGGATTTGTGACCTTAGATGTTTAATCCATATTTTAATTCTTATCTTATCTTATCGCTACCAAGTTTATCTCTAATTGATTTGTTGATTTAAATTGCTATGCTATTTCCTCTCTCTTCTCAATCACTTGCTTTTACTTGGTCAAACGTATCGAATTTCTTGCAAATTGGTAGAATTGGTAGCCCAATCCCTGTGTCCGACCTCGGTAATTACTTACCGTGTTTATTACTTGCGACGACCCAGTACACTTGCCGGTGACTCAACACCATGCCTTTTATTGCTTCCTTGATGGATACTCAGGGTATAACCAGATTTTGGTTGACCCAAAGGACCAATAGAAGACTACTTTCACTTGTCCCTATGGCATCTATGCATACCGGAGGATGCCATTCGGGTTGTGTAATGCACCCGCCACTTTTCAAAGGTGCATGCTTTCCATATTCTCTGATATGACTGAAAAATTCATTGAGGTATTTATGGATGATTTTTCTATGTTTGGTAATTCTTTTGATGATTGTCTGAAAAATCTTGCATGTGTTTTGAAAAGATGCCAAGAAACTAACCTTGTTCTAAATTGGGAAAAATGTCATTTCATGGTTAGGGAAGGTATAGTTCTTGGTCACAAGATTTCATCATGGGGGATAGAAGTTGATAAGGCAAAAACTGAAGTAATTGAAAAACTTCCCCCTCCCATAAATGTGAAAGGTGTTAGAAGCTTCCTAGGGCACGCGGGTTTCTATAGGAGATTTATAAAAGACTTTTCAAAGATTGTGAAACCCTTGTGCAAGCTTTTGGTAGTTGATACTCCTTTTGTGTTTGATGATGATTGCATGCATGCTTTCCAGCTTTTAAAAGAAAAACTCACCACCGCATCGGTCATTGCACCTCCAGATTGGAGTTTGCCATTTGAGTTAATGTGTGATGCAAGCGACTATGCGGTGGGAGCCATTTTGGGTCAGAGAAAAAATAAAGTGTTGCATGTTATTTACTACGCCAGTCGTGTGCTGAATGATGCTCAATTAAACTATACCATGACTGAAAAAGAATTGCTTGCTGTGGTTTTTGCATTTGATAAGTTTAGATCTTACTTGATTGTCTCTAAAACTACTGTCTACACTGATCATTCTGTTTTGAAGTATCTCATGACTAAACAGGATGCTAAGCCAAGGCTCATTAGGTGGGTACTACTGCTCCAAGAATTTGATTTAGATATAAAGGACAAGAAAGGAGTGGAGAATGTGGTAGCCGACCATTTGTCTAGGATTCCACAAGCAGATGTTCAAGCAAAAGATGAGTTGCCAATTCAAGAAGAATTCCCGGATGAAAGGTTATTTATGGTGCAAGTGGCACCTTGGTTTGCGGATATTGCAAATTACAAGGCCGCCAACAAGATTCTGAAGGACTTCAATGCACAACAAAGGAAGAAGCTCATCCATGATTCTAAATACTATGTATGGGATAAGCCTTACCTTTTCAAAAGAGGTTCGGATGGAATTCTGAGAAGATGTATTCCGGAAGAAGAGGTTGATGGGGTTTTGACTCACTGCCACAACTCACCTTATGGAGGACACTTTGGTGGTGAGAGAACCGCTATGAAGGTCTTGCAAAGTGTATTATTTTGGCCCACCATTTTTAAAGACTCTAGAGCTTGGGTGATGAAGTGTGACAAGTGTCAAAGAACCGGAAGTATATCCAAGCGAATTGAGATGCCTTTGAAGGGTATTTTAGAGGTTGAGCTCTTTGATGTGTGGGGGATCGACTTCATGGGTCCTTTCCCATCATCCTACAATAACAAGTATATTCTCGTTGCGGTTAACTATGTGAGTAAATGGGTAGAAGCTGTCCCGACGATGAAAGATGATGCAAAAGTCGTGGTTAGTTTTGTGAGGAAGAACATCTTCACCCGATTTGGAACCCCTGGAGCCATTATTAGTGATGGGGGTACTCATTTATGCAACAAAGAGTACAATACAGTGCTTGCCAAGTTTGGGGTCAATCATAAAGTTGCCACACCATACCACCCACAAACCAGTGGCAAGTGGAGTTGTCTAATCGGGAATTGAAGAGGATCTTGGAGAAAACAGTGAACAATGCTAGGAAAGATTGGGCAAAGAAGCTGGATGATGCACTTTGGGCCTATCGGACTGCATATAAAACACCTATTGGTATGTCACCTTACCAATTATTGTTTGGAAAATCATGTAACCTTCCGGTAGAGCTCCAACATCGTGCTTTTTGGGCAGTGAAGGCCTTGAACTTTGATACGAAGCTGGCCATGGACAAGAGACTGCTGCAATTGAATGAGTTGGATGAATTCTGACTCTTGGAATATGAAAGTGCAAGGATCTATAAGGAAAGAACAAAATTTTGGCATGATAAGTACATTCTTCCCAAGCATTTTGAAGAAGGCCAATCAGTTTTGCTCTTTAATTCACGTCTCAAGCTATTTCCGGGCAAGTTGAGATCAAGGTGGTCGGGTCCATTCTATGTCAAGTCAGTTTCTCCATTTGGTGCGGTTGAATTGGTAGATCCATCGTCCGGAGACACTTTCACTATTAATGGGCAAAGGATCAAGCACTACCTTGGAGGAGACTTTGATCGTCAAGCAGTCTCCATCCCTCTTAAAACACCCTCTTAGAGGTCATCTGCCCATCAAGCTAGTGACGTTAAAGAAGCGCTTATTGGGAGGCAAACCAAGTTTCTTTTCCTTTTCCATTGTTTTTGATTTCAACTCTTGAATAATTTGAGAAGATCAAGAGATTTGTTAATAGGTTTGTTAAGTGTTTTCAGGGTAAGAAGGAAGGAGAAACAAAAAGGGCATGGAGAAACAAAGTCAGCAACCATCACTCCCAGGACGTGACACTGGTCATGGCCGTGATGAGCTTAATGTGAAGACAAGAAAGGATCACGGCCCAGTCGTGATACCCATCACGGGCGTGATGGAAGGACCCAGAAGATCAGAAAGCATCACGGCCTAGCCGTGATGTAGGTCACGGCCGTGACAGGCCACCCCTATAGACCAGAAAGCATCACGGCCTGCCCGTGAGGAGCATCACGACCGTGACACAATTTGCAGCCTATCTTTGCCTAGGCGTGTGAGCCAACACTCGCTACTGCCTCGGTGAGTTGTTCCAATTTTTTCTCCTCTCTCCGACTTTATTTTTTTACATTGGGGACAATGTAAATTTTTAAGCTTGGGGTAGGGGTAATCTTTTTGCAAATTTTTGAATTTTTGCATTGTAAATATTGCATTCATATAGGCATAGTTTTGCATGATCACATGATTCGATTACCCCCCTGCTTAGATTATGCATCCGATTGTGAGAACTTAGTGCCAATTAAATTTAGATAGTGAATTTTTTAACCCAATTTTTTATTCTTGTGATAAGGCTACAAATAAAAATGCTTGAGATGATCTTTGATAGTTGATAATTAGCATGTGGTTCCGAAGATTTGTGTTTCTCATTGATTTTTGAACTACTAAATGTGAGAATTTTGAGCCGAAAAGGGGTACTCACTTAATTTACCCCATTCATTGTGATAGAGTGTTATTCCTCTTGGATTGTATTTCTCTAGAACTTTACTTGAAACCGTTTCAAAGATTAAAAATTTTTTAAAACATTTTTGAAAATGATTGAGGCACTAAGTATTTTTCCAGCCTTCTGAGCTTTGATTGACTAAATGCTACCCCTTAGTTGCCCGGCTTTGAGCCTGAAAGAATAAATACTTTTCTTGGTACCTTAAATTACTTTGATGAATATGATTGGTTTGGCACCTTGTAAAGTATTACAAAAAGGGTAAAAGGGTAGTTGAAAAAGTATGGGATGAGAAAATCAGAAAAATATTTCTCTTGAATTGAAAATCTCCCCTTCTCCAAATTAAAAAAAAAAGAAAAGAAGAAAAGAAAATAAAAGAGAGAATATAGAGAAGGGGATGACAAAAAGAGAGTGAGAAATAAAATGAAAGGAAAGAAATAAAGGTGGAAAAATGAATCGAACCCCAAAAAGGTATTTTAGAAGGTGTCATGCTTTGCAATGCTTGATATTTTGTTTAGCCCTTTTAAAATCTCCTTTTCTTGATTTCCCCACCTAACGATTAATCCCATGGCCCCGTTACAACCAAAGTAAAAGACCTCTTGATTCTTAATTGTTTTCATTAATAAAGTAGAGATTCGGTTAATAGTCAAGCTTATGGTAGAATTCATTCCTTGAGGAATTTGAGCGAATTGCTATATGTCCTTAAACACTTGAGTGAGGTGAGAAAGAGTACCCGAATCAGTGAGAATATGAATCTAAGAAACCTAAGCTTCTAATTGGACTTGAAATTGATTGTCTCTTGATGAATTATTTGAAAATGCCTATTACTTGGATTAGTTGTTACACGGGTTCTTAGTTCACTATCCATGCTTTGTTTTTGTTTCTTCTGGCCTTGGTGATTGCTTGAGGACAAGCAAAGTCTTAAGCTTGGGGTGATTTGATGAGTGTGATTTCACCTCATATTTCATGTACATTTTGCATGCATTTTTGTATAGTTTGGGCATATTTAATTTGATTATTAGTTAGTTTTTATCTTGGAACATGCGAGGCGGTTTTGTGTGTTGTTTTGCAGGAATTTATGATTAAATGCCCAAGATTTAGCCATGATGAAGCTTGGATGAAGATTGAGCCTGAAAATGGAAGAAAATGAGCCAAGCAGAGCCCATCACGGCCTAGCCGTGATGACCATCATGGCCGTGATGGAGCAATAACTGAAGAGAAAGAACCCAAAAGTCAGAAGCTGTCACGGCCTAGCCGTGATGGCTATCACGGCCGTGACAGACCAATTGGTGAAGGCAGAAGCGATCACGGCCTAGCCGTGATGAGCATCACGGTCGTGATGCTCCATAATTTGAAAGCGTGCCCAAGGCAGAACCCGTCACGGCCTGGCCGTGATGGCCATCACGGCCGTGACGCGCGCCTAAGTAATAAAAAGACCTCTGGGCATAACATAAAGGGGAGGCTGGAACCCTAAAACATACTCTCTGGCTTCTGTGGCTGCTGTGGATCCGCATGGAGTTCTTTCCTTCCTTCATCTCTATTTCTTTTCTTTTGAAAGATTGATATTCAGGCATGCTCATGAATCAAATGCCAAGTAGTTCATGAGCCTAGACATAGGTCTTGGGGTGCTTGCAATCTTATAAATCTTGATTCCTTGTGCAAAATCTCATATTAATCCACCTAAGACATTAGGGTTTAATTTGGGGTTTTAGGCTCATTCCACTTAAGACATTAGGGTTTGAGTATTTCAGAAGATTTGATTGTCATAATTGAATTAGGAATTGTGTTATTAATCATGTCATTGCAATTAAGGGATGATTAGCATAGTCTAACCCTGACAATTTCATTCATCTGTTGATCACATCTCTGTTTGCCTATTAAGTGTTTGATAAAATACCAAAAAGAACAAAAACATTTTATTCTTGTCTGTTTTGTTTTGTTTACTTTTGCTGGGCTTGGTACTTAGTATTGAGCTCCCTTCCATCCAAATGATCGCCTAGATAGTAGTCCGATTTGCGAAGTGGTACTTGTCCACGATCCCTGAGAACGATATCCGGTCTCGCTACCATATTACTTGAACGACTAGGTATACTTGCCTAGAAAAATCATATCATTCGCTCAGTGAAAATCAAATCCAAAATAAAACCTCGGTCACTTATCCAAGAAACCGGAACGTTTCCAAATCATTTAGGAGAAAATCCTTTTCCTTTGAAAAATCTTTTCTAAAACATTTAGGAAATTCGTTTGTATTTGAAATTACTTGATGGAATAAAGTCAACTATTTTCAAGGGTTTTTCCTTCATAAAACACGGTTCGAAAAATGTTTTATAGCGTACCAACTTTGGATCATAAAAAGGGTAGTTTCTATCGTCTTAAAAACACTTCAACGTTTCTTTTCAAAATAAGAATCTCATTTTCTTGAAGTAAGCGTTTTAAGCAAGGAACTTTTATAAATGAAACCTGATAAGCCTCTGACTCATCTAGTTTTTTAACTAGTAAGACCATGGTTTTTGTACTAATAATTCAAGTTTAATCTCGTTTTCACCCAAATTTGGATTTAATTGTCCTCAAGCAACATTTTGAGTCTCTTAAGTAGTTTTAGGATATTTTAGTTAATTTTGAGTCTAATAAAGCATTTACTGCTATTTCATATTTTTAGGTTAATAAGAAGAGCAAAAAGGGAAGGACACTTAAAGCAGAAGCCATCACGCCCAGGCCGTGACACGGCCGTGATGAGCTACCCCTGAAGACCAGAAAGCATCACAGCCCAGCCGTGATACCCATCACGGGCGTGATGAGAGAACCCTGAAGAACCGAATTGATCACGGCCTGGCCGTGATGGAGGTCACGACCCTGACAGATCAACACCCATGGACAGAATTGATCACGGCCTGGCCGTGATGGGCATCACGGCCATGACATACTAGAATTTGAATGCATTCCCTTGGCAGAATACGTCACGGCCGTGACGCGAATCCTGATATATAAAAAGGCACCAGGGAAAACGCAAAATAGAGAATTTTCACTGTTTACAATTTATTTCATAGGTTTTTGTAATGTTTGTGATGGAGAACTAATCACCAGGGATTAGTCTACTGTAATCGGTTTCCGTCGACACTTGAGGTTCCATAATTCCCGATCAAATTGCTTATCTCTTTCAATATTATGCTATATGCCTTGTTTTCTTAATTCAAGTTATATAGAATAAGTATTGATTAATTTCGATGATTCTATGTTCCTATACCTTGATCGCGTTTGGTTAATTCGCGTGTGTTTGGTCGTGTTTGCTTAATTCACGAGAGCTTCAATCCGTTTTCTTAATTCGGAAATTAGGAACATATATCTCGTAGTGTCAATTGCGCTTGTCTAATTGCTGCTACAATCGAAAAGAGATTAGAATCCGCTTACGGCATGAAAATTATGTGAATCAATGATAGTTGGGAAACCGAAACAGTAGATTAATCGTTCTAGCTTATTGATAATCACTTAATTGCACTATTTTCTTAATCGAATCTTAAATCCACCCCCCCCCCCCCCCCCCCCAAAAAAAAATCGATTTGTTGGTTAATAATAATCCAAGAGTCCTTGAGAGATGATACTCGAGTTGTCGTTCCCTAACTACAGTTTTTCTTCCAATCACTCGTTTTTGACTCGTGTGCGATAGCGGATCAAAATTGGCGCCGTTGTCGGGGACTCTTGTTGTTATTAATATATTTGTTCAGCTCTGGCTACTAGGTCTGGTTGTTCTGACCTGTTTGATTTTGATCCTGAAATTGAGAGAACCTTGCACACACGTCGTAGAGCAATTCATGCTAGCACTAGTTCACCAACCAATAGTGATAACATGGCTGATCAAAGAATACTAAGACAGCTTGCTGCTCCTGATGTTAATTACAATGGTTTATGTATTGAATATGCTGTGTCGTTGCTCCTTTTGAATTGAAATCTGGTTTAATACACTTGTTGCCAAGGTTTAGTAGTCTTGCAGGTGAGGATCCGCATAAGCACCTGAAAGAATTCCAGGTTGTTTGCTCTACACCTTTGAGACCTGAAGGAATAACAGAAGACCATATCAAGCTGAGAGCCTTCCCATTCTCACTTCAAGGTGCTGCGAAGGATTGGTTGTATTATCTTGAGACGAATTCCGTTTCAACCTGGAATGATTTGAAGAAAGTCTTCCTAGAGAGATACTTCCCTTCCTCTAGAGTTGCATCAATCGGAAAAGAGATATGTGTTATTAGACAAGGCAATGAATCATTGGTCGAGTACTGGGAGAGGTTTAAGAAGTTGGTGTCCAGTTGTCCTCAGCACCAGATTTCCGAGCAACTGCTTATTCAGTACTTTTATGAGGGATTGCTACCAATGGACAGAAACATTTTAGATGCTGCTAGCGGGGGAGCACTTGTTGATAAGACTCCAGCTGCTGCCAAGTCATTGATTGAGAACATGTCACTCAACTCCCAACAGTTCTCAACCAGAAACAATTCTGTCAAAACAAGGGGTGTGAATGAGTGTGAATGAGATCCATGTTTCTTCCTTCAACAAAGCCCTTGAAACCAGACTTGATGAGCTTTCTTCTTTAGTGAAGCAGTTGGCAGTGGATAAAGCTCAAACAGAAAGGTTGTGTGGTATTTGTACTTCTCCTGAACACCTGACCGATACATGTCCCATTCTGAAAGATGAGTCGGTCACTGACTTGCCTCAAGCATATGCAACCAATCTTTACAATCAAGGCAACAATCAGAACAGGTACAACATTCCTGACCTTTCCACTAATAAGTACCACCCCAGCTGGAGAAACCATCCAAACCTTCGGTATGGAAACTCATCCACACAACAGCAACAGTTGATGTTACCGCTGACACCACCACAGAACTCTCCCCAAGTGACCATCTTTGCACCTTCCGGACCTTCACTAGAGGACCTTGTCAAGCAAATGGCTGCAAACAATCTTCAGTTTCAGCAACGAACGGATTCTAGTATTCATACTTTGCAGACACGGATTGGACAGCTTGCCACTTCGATGAATGCCATGCAGCAAGCTCAAGGTTCGAACCAACTTCCTGCACAAACAGTGGTGAATCCTAATGTCCCAAATCCTAATGTGAGTGCAATTTCTTTGAGATCCGTAAAGGTTGCAGAACTAGCCCCTGAAAAAAAATAAAAAAATTGTTGAGGTAACACCTGAACCTTCTGTTGTTGTTGAGGCTGAAAAAGAGTATGTGCCACCAATTCCCTCTCTGCAAAGAGTACTAAAAAATAAAAAGATTGATGAGGAAGACAAAGAGAGAGAGATTCTGGATGTATTCAGAAAAGTGGCGGTACACATTCCGCTCCTTGATGTGGTTAAGCAGGTTCCGAAATACGCAAAGTTTCTGAAGGATTTGTGCACACACAAGAAGAGGTTGAAGGGAAATGAGAGAGTCAATTTGGGACGTAATGTTTCAGCCCTCATTCAACCTAAACCTGCACCATGAAGGGCTACCGTTTCAGCCCTCAATCAGGTAATGCCACAGAAATGCAAGGATCCGGGAACTTTTGCTATTCCATGTACCATTGGGGATAGTAAATTCGACAATTGCGTGTTGGATTTAGGAGCTTCTATTAATGTTATGCCTACTTCTGTTTTCAACAATCTTGATCTTGGTCCTTTGCAGCATACAGGTCTCACTATTCAGTTGGAAAACAGGACCAATGCTCGCCCTATTGGAGTAGTAGAAGATGTGCTTGTTCAAGTTAATGACTTGATTTTCCCTGCTGATTTTTACATTCTGGACATGGCAGGGGAAACGAATTCAAGCAGATCACCAATCATTCTGGGCAGACCGTTCATGAAAACGGCGAAAACAAAGATTGATGTTGACGATGGAACCATGTCCATGGAATTTGGTGACATTGTTGCGAAATTCAACATTTCCGATGCTATGAAGCATCCCTTGGAAGAGCATTCTGTTTTTCAAATAGAGTTACTTTCTGAAATTGTTGATGACACTTATTATGATTTGGTTGCAGCTGCTGATTTTCCATATGTTTCTAGTTTTGATGATGTTTACTGATGTGCTGATTGTACTAACACTGACCTTTGTGCTGTTTGTGCCGAGATTGATGCTGCCTTACAGGGTGACAGTGTAAATGAAGCTGTTTATTCAGCTGAAGTTCTTGACAGCACGGCTGCCCCAAACATACCATCTATTAAGCAGCCACCTTCCTTGGAGCTTAAGCCATTTCCTGAAAATCTGAAATATGCTTATTTAGAGAGGAATGAAAAACTTTCGGTTATAATTTCCTCTAACCTTGATTTTGACCAGGAAATTAAGCTCTTGCATGTTTTGAAGAAGCATAAGAAGGCGATTGGATGGACCTTGGCCGACATACCAGGTATTAGCCCATCCAGGTGTATGCATAGGATTCTGTTGGAGGATAGGGCTAAAACAGTTAGCCAGCCCCAAAGGCAGCTTAACCCCTTGATTCTTGATGTTGTGAAAAAGGAGGTAACAAAACTCTTGCATGCAGGTATCATATATCCTATCTCTGACAGTAATTGGGTGAGTCCAGTGCAAGTTGTACCTAAGAAATCTGGACTCACAGTGGTAAAAAATGAAAACAATGAACTTGTTCCCACTAGAGTTCAGAACAGCTGGAGAGTTTGTATTGATTACAGGAGATTGAACCAGGCTACTAGAAAGGATCACTTCCCTTTGTCGTTCCTCGATCAGATGCTTGAACGGCTAGCTGGTAAGTCACACTATTGTTTTCTTGATGGTTTTTCAGGTTACTTTCAGATCCACATTGCACCAGAGGATCAAGAAAAGACAACTTTTACGTGCCCTTTCAGCACTTTTGCTTACAGGAGGATGCCATTTGGTCTTTGCAATGCTCCTGGCACATTCCAGAGATGCATGATTAGTATTTTCACTGAATATATTGAGAACTGCATGGAAGTGTTTATGGATGATTTTACTGTTTATGGTTCTTCATTTGATGCATGCTTGGATAGTTTGAATCTGGTTTTGGAGAGATGCATTGAAACTGACCTTGTTTTGAATTATGAAAAATGTCATTTTATGTTTGAACAGGGAATTGTTTTGGGGAATATCATTTCTGAAAAAGGTATTTCAGTAGATCCTGCTAAGATTGAGGTGATTTCTACACTGCCTTACCCATCTTGCGTTAGCGAGATTCACTCTTTTCTTGGTCATGCAGGTTTTTACAGGCGCTTCATAAAGGATTTTTGCAAGATAGCTCTTCCTCTGTCAAACTTGTTGAAGAATTATGTCATTTTCAACTTTGATGACAACTGCAAAAAGGCGTTTGATTTATTGAAGAAAGCATTGACCTCTTCTCCCATCATCCAGCCCCCTAACTGGACCCTCCCTTTTGAGATTATGTGTGATGCCTCTAACTATGCCGTGGGGGAGGTCCTTGCACAAAGGGTGGACAGGGCTGCCCATGTGATTTATTATGCTTCTAGAACTTTAGATGCTGCATAGGCTAATTACACTACTATTGAAAAGGAACTTCTAGCTATTGTTTTTGCTCTTGATAAATTCAGATCATATTTGCTAGGTTCCAAGGTTGTTGTTTTCACTGACCATGCAGCTTTAAAGTACTTGTTGAAGAAACCAGAAGCAAAACTGAGATTGATTCGGTGGATGTTATTGCTCCAAGAGTTTAGTGTGGAGATAAAGATAAGAGTGGAGCTGAGAATTTAGTGGTTGATTACTTGAGCAGAATCGAGAGGGATGAAGATCCTTCTCCCATTCAGGATGACTTTCCTGATGAGCAGCTTTTACAGTTACATGGGGTAACTCCTTGGTTTGCTGATATTGTTAACTATCTTGTTGCTGGTGTTTTTCCGACAGGTGCAACTAGGTCACAAATTCATAAACTCAAGAGTGATGCCAAATATTATGTTTGGGATGATCCATATCTGTGGAAATTTGGTAGTGATCAGGTAATTAGGAGATGTGTCCCCGACTATGAGATTGAATCCATTTTGCATTTTTCTCATGCTTATCAAGTAGGGGGACATTTTTGGCCACAAAGGACTGCAAGAAAAATCCTAGATTCAGGTTTATATTGGCCCACCATTTTTAAAGATGCTTATGAGATTTACCGCACTTGTAAAGAGTGTTAGACAGCAGGTACAACCATCACTCGTAAGAGTGAAATGCCTCAGCAACCTATGCTTTTCTGTGAGGTGTTTGATGTGTGGGGAATTAACTTTATGGGTCCTTTCCCTGCATCTTTTGGTTTTCTCTATATTCTACTTGCTGTTGATTATGTTTCAAAGTGGGTGGAAGCTATCCCAACTAGGAATAATGATTCTAGAGTTGTTGCAAATTTTGTCAGGTCCAATATTTTTTGCAGGTTTGGAATACCTCGTTGACGCTGTCGCGCACGCGTCAAAAACGAGCGGTTTGAAAAATATGTAGTTAGGGAAGCGTGGTCGCACTGTCGCGCACGCGCCAAAAAGAACGAGCGGGTTTAAAACTGTAGTTTTGGGCAACAACTCGGATGTCGTCTCACAAGGACTCTTAAAGTGTTATTTTCCACAAAAAATCAGTTTGGGGGGGGGGGGGGGGGGTTGGATTGGGATGCAAATAAGAAAACAAAATAATAACAGAGCAATGAAACAAGGCAATTCAAAAAGATTGTCAAATAGCTAAAAACCGATTAATCTATTGTTCTCAATTTCCCAACTATCATAGGTTCATGCAATTTCCAAGCCCTAAGCAGATTCTAATCCTCTCCCGGTTGTAGCAACAATTTACAAGCGAAACCACTACTACAAATATATGTCCCTATTCCCGAATTAAGCAAACGGGGTTAAGCCCTTCGTGAACTAAGCGAACACGAAACGTACACACGCGAATTAAGCAAACGCGATTAATTATAGGAACATGATATCACCGAAAATAAATCAACACAACACAATATACTCCTGAATTAAGCAAACAGAAATATAAAGCATGGCATTGAAAAGGTAAAAGCATACAAAACAGGAAATACAAGAACCTCAAGTGTAGTGGAAATCGATTACAATAGATTAATCCTAGAAACTTAGTTCTCCATGTAAAAAACGAAAACACACAGAAAAATATGTAAACAGAACAATGGAGAAGCAAAAGTTGTTCATAATCTGCCCAGACAGCTATTTATAACATTCAGGAATTTTTGCCCTATCGCGAGGCGAAGCCTCTCTCGCGACGCGATTCTTGTGAACAGTCTGCAACCTTTTGTATTCTCGCGAGGCGAACACACCTTCGCGAGGCGAGAATTGGAAGGGTCTTCTTATTACGCCCGTTATGAACATCAGGGGCCAACCGTGATGCTTTCTGACTTCCAGGCAAGCGAGGCGAATGGATGCTCGCGAGGCGAGACTCTTCAACTTCGAAACTGCCACAGCCGTGACCTTTAACATGCATAAACCGTGCTGGCTTTTGGTCTTCAGGGTTGGATTACTCGCGACGTGAGTGAAGTCTTCGCGAGGCGACACAGAAACCTTGAATTTTCCTGGAACAGTCAGCCTTCAGGGTCGCGAGGCGAGAGGAGTAGTCGCGGGGCGAACTAGAGAGCATGACATTTTCACTGTTCTGCTGGCTTTCAGGTTCGTGAGGCGAGAAAAACTCTCGCGAGGCGAATCACCTGTTTCTTTATTCTCTCAACTTCTACTTAACCTGAAAACAAAGAAACAACTATAAGTGTATTATTTGACTCAAAACTGGGTAATTTAACCTAAAACTACTTTAGAGACTCAAAACCTTGCTTGAGGACAATCTAGTCTAATTTGGGTGAAAATAGGATATAATTTGCACAAAACCCTCGTCATACTAGCCATAAAACTAGATGAGCCAGAGGCTCATCAAAGCGACAACTCGAGTATCGTCTCACAAGGACTCTTGGATTATTGTTAATAGAAAAGTCAGTTTTTTGGGGGGTTTGGTTTTGAATTTGAATAAAGAAAACAAAGCAGAAAACACTGCAAACTAAATGATTATCAATAAGCTAAAATCGATTAACCCACTGTTCTCGATTTCCCACTATCATCGGTTCACATAATTCCAAGCCCTAAGCGGATTCTACGCCCTTTTCGATTGTAGCAACAATTAACAAGCGAAATTGGCACTACGAGACATATGTTCCTAGTTCCGAATTACGCAAACAGATTAAGCCCTTCGTGAATTAAGCAAACACGAATTGAACACACGCGAATTAAGCAAATGCGATTAAGTTTAGGAACACACAATCACCGAAACAAATCAATACCTATTCGATACAAACTGAATTAAGCAAACATAATATATATAACAAATATTGAAAGAGAGTAGCAATGAGTTTGGGAATTACAAAACCTCAAGCGTCATGGAACCCGATTACAGTAGATCAATCCAAGGAGACTAGTTCTCCATTACAAAGGAAAAACAAAGCACTAAACCTAATTGGCATCCGTCTCTGTCAAAAGAAAATAAGATGATGATTCAGTTCTGCCCTTAAACAGACTATAAATACAGATTCTGGGTTGCGGTCTCTCGCGAGGCGAAACACGTTTCGCGAGGCGAATCTTATGAACATCCCTTCAGTGTTTGGATTTCTCGCGAGGCGAAACATGATTCGCGAGGCGAGCCAGAGAGGGTGACTGTTGCTGCTCGTGCTGGTCTTCAGGATTGCGAGGCGAGCAGCCTCTCGCGGGGAGAAAACTCCAGAATTGCTTCTCTTTATTAACCTGAAAACAGGAAATAGCAGTAAGTGCTTTATTTGACTCAAAATCAACTAAATTAACCTGAAACTACTTTAGAGACTCAAAATGTTGCTTGAAGACAATCACATCCAAATTTGGGCGAAAACGAGATTAAACACGAATAAAACCTATGGTCTTACTAGTTAAAAACTAGTCGAGTCAGAGGCTGATCAAAAAACTCCAAACTTAAACTTTGCTTGTCCCCAAGTAAACTAAAACTCAAAAAGGACTCAAACTTGCCAAGCTTAAAGGTTCAATCAAATTCACACAAATTTCATGCAATTTCAACAAAATAATTTTTCTTCAATGTCCCCCCCCCCCCCCCTGCAACAATATAACCCCCACATTCATTTACCTTAAACAATTCAGAATTCCATCATTCATGCAATCATTAATCTAAGCAAGGGATCCAAGTTACACACAAGAGGGAGATCACCAACTTCAACCAATTTCCTTCCTCACAAGGGTAATTAATGTTTCACTCATTCGCTCAATTTGTCTAGGCTAGCAACATTTCACTCAATTTCACTTTTAAGAGCACTTCCCATGAATTTGATTCATCTCAAAATGGTTCCCACGGAAAATATGCATGCAACATCAAAAGGTCTTTTAACGTTGTAATGGGGCCTGGCTAAGGGTAGGATATTCAAAGGTACTAGGCTTAAGTCCCTAGGAACTAAGAGAGCTTGAAACTTTTTAGTACACTTTGAATTTCCACTCAAATTCCTTTTTCCATTTTTCTTTATGCTTTTGGGTGACTACAACCTTTTTCTTCCAATATCCTTTGTTGACATTTTTGCACTTTTCTCTTTTTTTTCAATTCTTTTTTTTGCCCTTGGCTCCAACCTTTATTTTTTTCTTTTTCTCAATCCCAAACAACACATCATATTCTTGTAGCCACCCCAAACTTAGTTTCTTGCAACCCTTCTCTTGCTAAGCTTCCATGCTTTCCTAATCCTAAGATCGGGTGAACATGGTTTTTCCAGATTTTAGGCTCATAACATCAGTTCATCAAGAAATAATAGGCTAATTAGGCTCAAAGGGGCTAACTAAGGAACATGAATTAGGGACTGGTTCAATTTAGGCCAAGTGGTCAATTCAAAGAAAATTGCCTAAATCATCTGATGCAACACATAAACATGCAAACCATGAAGAGACTCAAGCAAATTTGGGAAAGTGCAACTCAAAAGAGATTCACACAGTTTTAAACATGTAGGAGGCTCAAATCCTTACCTGGACATTTTTCGCAAATTGTTTGACTGAGATTCAATCCCTAGTGTGTGCATCCCTTCACCCCAAACTTATCATAAATCATGCAGTCATAACAAAATATCTCAAAGTTCAGTTTTCAATTTTTCACATGGGGATCAATTTTCAATTTTTAAGACCTAGGGGGAAATCATCAATGGTCAACACATATCATGCAATCTATCTGTGCAAATTCAACAAAACCCAATCAAACTTGCCGACACAAAACTCTCACACAAACTCTTGAGCTTCTCAAATTATTCAAGAGTTAAAGGAAAAACAAAACGAAAGCAAAGAAAAGCAAAAAGTAACAAGAAAATGAAAATAAACTAAAGAGAAAGGGATAAGAAAAACTCATTCAGCAGGCTTCCGCCTGGATCCCACTGTCTGTGATATAGCGGCCACGGAATGCCCAAAGTGCAATATGATCCTACCGGATCCCATGGCATGAAGCATAAGTATGGGAGTGGGCACTTGACAGTTATGGTGACTCCGCCAAGTGCGGCGGACTTCTCACTCCCTCTTGAGTAAAAGTTGACCTCCTTGTCAACCTTGTCAACAAAGTCCTCCCAATAAAAATGGGGTTCAACCTCTTGGACTGGCCATAGTGTCTTCATATCCAAGGGTGCAAAATCCAGAGGCTTGAACTCAATCGCCGATGGTTCCACAGGGGGAGGTGGCAAATAGGTAGAGAGGGTCTCTGGTGCTGCTTCAACTTTTGCACGATCTTCATTCACTGCACTAACAAATCCATCACCTGCTATACATGCAGAAATCTCAGCACACACCACACAAGGGTTAGCGTTAGTACAGTCAGTACATATAGTACAATAAACTGAATCAGAAAAGGCTTGAATGTCTGGAAATTCAACACACAGTTCATCCATCCCATCATATTCAACACATGCATAGGAACCAATGGAATTATCTAATTCCAGAATTTCTTCATCATCCTCTAGCATGGCGAAGTGGATGTCCTCCATACATCTCTTCGTCTCAACTTCCTTAGTCAAAGGTTCTGATCCTTGAACTTGCTGCATGGCATTCATCAAAGTGGCAAGCTGTTGAATGTGTCTGTAAGGTATGAATGCTAGCATCCGTTCGCTGCTGAAAATGTCCAATCTGTGTGTGCAAAGTATGAATACTAGCATTTGCTTGCTGCTGAAACTGGAGATTGTTGTTAGCCATTTGCTTGATTATGTCCTCTAGCGAAGGTCCGGAAGGTGCAAAGGTGGTCACTTGGGGAGGATTCTGTGGTGGTGCCATCGGTTGTTGTTGAGGTGATTCATAGACTTGTCTAATACCAATTATATCTCGCCTGATTGATGCAGCTCTGAAGGCAGGAAAGTATCTCTCAAGTAAGACTTTCTTCAAATCAATCCAGGTTGAAACGGAATTTGGCGCAAGATAGTACAGCCAATCCTTCGCGGCACCTTGAAGTGAGAATGGGAAGGCTCTCATCTTGATGTGGTCTTTCGTCATTTCTTCAGGTCTCAAAAGTGTAGAGCAAACAACCTGGAATTCTTTCAGATGCATCTGCGGATTCTCACCTGCAAGACCACTAAACCTTGGCAACCAATGTATTAAACCAGAAAAATCAGGATAATATATGCACGACGACTCATAATCAACATTAGGCATATAATTTTGCATATAATTATCCATGGGAAGGTACTAGGATTTGTAACCAGACAAAACAGCCATAACTAATTCAGCAATGCAAAAATTATTTTTATTTTTTTTATTTTTTGTTAATAACAACAAGAGTCCCCGGCAACGGCGTCAATTTTGACAAGCTGTCGCGCACGCGTCAAAAAGCGAGCGGTTTGAAAAATATGTAGTTAGGGAAGCGACAACTCGAGTATCGTCTCACAAGGACTCTTTGATTGTTGTTAACAGAAAAGTTAGTTTTTTGGGGGGTTTGGTTTTGAATTTGAATAAAGAAAACAAAGCAGAAAACACTGCAAACTAAATGATTATCAAAAAGCTAAAATCAATTAACCTACTGTTCTCGATTTCCCACTACAATCGGTTCACATAATTCCAAGCCCTAAGCGGATTCTACGCCCTTTTCGATTGTAGCAACAATTAACAAGCGAAATTGGCACTACGAGACATATGTTCCTAGTTCCGAATTAAGCAAACGGATTAAGCCCTTCGTGAATTAAGCAAACACGAATTGAACACACGCGAATTAAGCAAACGCGATTAAGTTTAGGAACACACAATCACCGAAACAAATCAATATGTATTCGATACAAACTGAATTAAGCAAACAGAATATATAGAACAAATATTGAAAGAGTGTAGCAATGAGTTTGGGAATTACAAAACCTCAAGCGTCATGGAACCCGATTACAGTAGATCAATCCAAGGAGACTAGGTCTCCATTACAAAGGAAAAACAAAGCACTAAACCTAATTCGCAGTCGTCTTTGTCAAAAGAAAATAAGATGATGATTCAGTTCTGCCCTAAAACAGACTATAAATACAGATTCTGGGTTGCGGTCGATCGCGACGAAACATGTTTCACGAGGCGAATCTTATGAACAATCCTTCAGTGTTTGGATTTCTCGCGAGGCGAAACATGATTCGCAAGGCGAGCCAGAGAGGGTGACTGTTGCTGCTCGTGCTGGTCTTCAGGATAGCGAGGCGAGCAGCCTCTCGCGGGGCGAAAACTCCAGAGTTGCTTCTCTTTATTAACCTGAAAACTGGAAATAGCAGTAAGTGCTTTATTTGACACAAAATCAACTAAGTTAACCTAAAACTAATTTAGAGACTCAAAATGTTGCTTGAAGACAATCACATCCAAATTTGGGCGAAAACGAGATTAAACTCGAATAAAACCTATGGTCTTACAAGTTAAAAAATAGTCGAGCCAGAGGCTGATCAAAATACCCCAAACTTAAACTTTGCTTGTCCCCAAGCAAACTAAAACTCAAAAAGGACTCAAACTTGGCAAGCTTAAAGGTTCAATCAAATTCTCACAAATTTCATGCAATTTCAACAAAATAATTTTTCTTCAATGTTTCCCCCCCTTTTGCAACAATGTAACCCCCACATTCATTTACTTTAAACAATTGAGAATTCCATCATTCATGCAATCATTAATCTAAGAAAGGGATCCAAGTTACACACAAGAGGGAGATCACCAACTTCAACCAATTGCCTTCCTCACGAGGGTAATTAATGTTTCACTCATTCGCTCAATTTGTCTAGGCTAGCAACATTTCACTCAATTTTACTTTTAAGAGCACTTCCAATGAATTTGATTTTCATCTCAAAATGGTTCCCACGAAAAATATGCATGCAACATCAAAAGGTCTTTTAAGGTTGTAATGGGGCCTGGCTAAGGGTAGGATATTCAAAGGTGGCTTAAGTCCCTAGGAACTAAGAGAGCATGAAACTTTTTACACTTTG
Source organism: Sophora flavescens (assembly GCA_030762895.1). Classification (NCBI taxonomy): domain Eukaryota; kingdom Viridiplantae; phylum Streptophyta; class Magnoliopsida; order Fabales; family Fabaceae; genus Sophora; species Sophora flavescens. The sequence goes on from CM061069.1 coordinate 125,391,281, forward strand.
AATTTCCACTCAAATTCCTTTTTTCCATTTTTCTTTATGCTTTTGGGTGACTACAACCTTTTTCTTCCAATATCCTTTGTTGACATTTTTGCACTTTTCTTTTCTTTTCTTTTTTGCATTCTTTTTTTGCCCTTGGCTCCAACCTTTATTTTTTTATTTTTCTCAATCCCAAACAACACATCATATTCTTGTAGCCACCACAAACTTAGTTTCTTGCAACCCTTCTCTTGCTAAGCTTCCATGCTCTCCTAATCCTAAGATCGGGTGAACATGGTTTTTCCAGATTTTAGGCTCATAACATCAGGTCATCAAGAAATAATAGGCTAATTAGGCTCAAAGGGGCTAACTAAGGAACATGCATTAGGGACTGGTTCAATTTAGGCAAAGTGGTTAATTCAAAGAAAATTGCCTAAATCATCTTATGGAACACATAAACATGCAAACCATGAAGAGACTCAAGCAAATTCGGGAAAGTGCAACTCAAAAGTGATTCACACAGTTTTAAACATGTTGGAGGCTCAAATCCTCACCTGGACATTTTTCGCAAATTGTTTGACCGAGATTCAATCCCTAGTGTGTGCATCCCTTCACCCCAAACTTATCATAAATCATGCAGTCATAACAAAATATCTCAAAGTTCAGTTTTCAATTTTTCACACGGGGATCAATTTTCAATTTTTAAGACCTAGGGGGAAATCATCAATGGTCAACACATATCATGCAATCTATGTGTACAAATTCAACAAAACCCAATCAAACTTGCCGACACAAAACTCTCACACAAACTCTTGAGCCTCTCAAATTATTCAAGAGTTAAAGGAAAAACAAAACAAAAACAAAGAAAAGCAAAAAGTAACAAGAAAATGAAAATAAACTAAAGAGAAAGGGATAAGAAAAACTCATTCAGCAGGCTTCCGCCTGGATCCCACTGTCTGTGATACAGCGGCCACGGAATGCCCAAAGTGGAATATGATCTTACCGGATCCCATGGCATGAAGCATAAGTATGGGAGTGGGCACTTGACAGTTATGGTGACTCCACCAAGTGCGGCGGACTTCTCACTCCCTCTTGAGTAAAAGTTGACCTCCTTGTCAACCTTGTCAACAAAGTCCTCCCAATAAAAATGGGGTTCAACCTCTTGGACTGGCCATAGTGTCTTCATATCCAAGGGTGCAAAATACAGAGGCTTGAACTCCATCGCTGGTGGTTCCACAGGGCGAGGTGGCAAATAGGTAGAGAGGGTCTCTGGTGCCGCTTCAACTTCTGCACGATCTTCATTCACTGCACTAACAAATCCATCACCTTCTATACATGCAGAAATCTCAGCACACACCACACAAGGGTTAGCGTTAGTACAGTCAGTACATATAGTACAATAAACTGAATCGGAAAAGGCTTGAATGTCTGGAAATTCAACACACAGTTCATCCATCCCATCACATTCAACACATGCATAGGAACCAATGGAATTATCTAATTCCAGAATTTCTTCATCATCCTCTAGCATGGCGAAGTGGATGTCCTCCATACATCTCTTCGTCTCAACTTCCTTAGTCAAAGGTTCTGATCCTTGAACTTGCTGCATGGCATTCATTAAAGTGGCAAGCTGTTGAATCTGTGTCTGTAAGGTATGAATGCTAGCATCCGTTCGCTGCTGAAAATGTCCAATCTGTGTGTGCAAAGTATGAATACTAGCATTTGCTTGCTGCTGAAACTGGAGATTGTTGTTAGCCATTTGCTTGATCATGTCCTCTAGTGAAGGTCCGGAAGGTGCAAAGGTGGTCACTTGGGGAGGATTCTGTGATGGTACCATCGGTTGTTGTTGAGGTGATTCATAGACTTGTCTAATACCAATTATTTCTCGCCTGATTGATGCAGCTCTGAAGGCAGGAAAGTATCTCTCAAGTAAGACTTTCTTCAAATCAATCCAGGTTGAAACGGAATTTGGCGCAAGATAGTACAACCAATCCTTCGCGGCACCTTGAAGTGAGAATGGGATGGCTCTCATTGACCGCGCTGTCGCCACGCGCCAAAAAGAACAAGCGATTATCAAAATAATGTAGTATAGAGCGACAACTCGGGTATCGTCTCTCAAGGACTCTTTAGTGTTGTTATTATTAACAAAAAATCAAAAGTTAGTTTTGGGTGTTTTGGATTGAGATAAAATAAAGAAAACAAAACAATGAAAACAAAGCAGTTAAAGAGAATAGCAAAAAACTAAAGACGATTAACCTACTGTTCTCGGTTTCCCACTATCATTGGTTCATATAAATCCAAGCCCTAAGCATATTCTAATCTCCTTTCAGTTGTAGCAACAATTAACAAACGAAATCGCTACTACAGATATATGTTCCTATTCCCGAATTAAACAAACGGGGTTAAGCCCTCATGAACTAAATGAACATGAATGAACACACGCGAATTAAACAAACGCGATTAAGTATAGGAACATAACATCACTGAAATGAATCAACACAACATTATACATTCCTGAATTAAACAAACAGAAACATATAACATCGCATTGAAAAGAGAAAAGTAAATGAAAATAGGAAATATAGAACCTCAAATGTAAATGGAAACCAATCCCAGTAGATTAATCTAAGGAGACTAGCTCTCCATTACAAAAGTAAAACAATAAACTAAGAAAAACAAAAGACTAACAAGCTCAGAAACTAGCCAAAACTGGCTAATTCTGACCAGCCTTTCAGTTCTGCCTAAGACTGTTTATATACATGTTTCTGGAATCCAAGTCCTCGCGAGGCGAAGCACTGCTCGCGAGGCGAATTATGCGAAAGGTCTGCAACTCTTGGTCTTCTCGCGAGGCGAGAATATCTTCGCGAGGCGAACTCTTCAAATTCCCAACTGTAACGCCCGTGACCTTCAACACGGGTAAACCGTGATGCTCTCCGACTTCCAGGTATTCGCGAGGCGAGTCTTCCTTCGCGGGGCGAGACAGAAAGTTTTGCAATTTTCAGGAACAGACACCTTCTGGTTTGCGTGGCGAACAGCCTTCTCGTGGGGCGAGACACTCCAGAATTATTCCTTTTTATTAACCTGAAAATAGAAAATAAAAGTAAATACTTTATTCACTCTAAATCAACTAAATTAACTTAAAAACACTTTACAGACTCAAAATACTACTTAGAGACAATCAAGTCTAATTTGGGTAAAAATGATATAAAATTAGCACAAAGCCAAGGTCTTTACTAGTTATAAAACCAGTCAAACAGAGGCTCATCAAAATACCCCAAACTTAAACTTTGCTTGTCCCCAAGCAAACTACACTCAAAAACTTAAAAAAAACTCAAGACCTTGCAAAACATGGCAAGCTCAAGGACTCAATTAACTTTCACACAGATTTCAAGCAATTTTTCAAAGAATTTTTCTTTCAATGTTCCCCCCTTCCAAGCAAAGTAATCCCCACATTCATTTATTCTAAACAGCTGAGAAATTAATTATTCAGACAATCAGAAATCTAAGCAGGGGGTCTAAGTTACACACAAAAGAGAGATCACCAAATTCAAACAACTGCCTTCCTCACAAGGGAGATTTATGTTCACTCAATCGCTCAGTTTGTGTCTAGGCTTTCACTCAATTTCACTTTTAAGAGCACTTCCCATAAATTTGGTTTTCATCTCTAAATAGTTCCCACAGAAAACATGCAAGCAACATCAGAAGGTCTTTTATGGGTTGTAATGGGGCCTGGCTAAGGATAGGATATACAAAGGAACTAGGATGAAGACCCTAGGAACTAAGAGAGCATGAAACATTATTTACACTTTGAAATTTAAATCAAGTTCCTTTCTTAATTTTTCATTTTATGCCTTGGGTGGCTACAGCCTCTTCTTCTAAAACTTTTATTATTATTTTTTTCATTTTTACACTTTTCTCTGTTTTTTTTTCCTTTTTTTTTCTTTCATTTTTTTTTCTTTTCTTTTTTTTTTTCTATTTTTTTTATTTTATATTTTTTTTTCTATTATTATTTTTTTCTTTTTCCCAATCCCAAACAACACATTGCACCGGGTAGCCACCCCAAACTTAATTTCTTGCAACCAATTTCTCACTAATCTTCCATGCTCTCCTAATCCTAAGATCGGGTTAACATGGTTTTTCAGATTTTAGCTTGTAACATAAGGTTAACAAGAATTAACAGGCTAATAGGCTCAATGGGGCTAACTAGGGAACATGCATTAGGGATGGTTATTTTAGGCTAAGTAGTTATTTACAAAGAAAATGCCTAAATCATTTGAAGCAAACACATAATCATGCAAATCAAAAAGAGACTCAAGCAAATTCAGGAAAGTGCAACTTAAAAAGTGATTTTCACACAGTCAAAAACATGTTGGAGGCTCAAAACCTCACCTGGACATTTTTTTGCAAATTATTTGAAAGAGATTCTATCCCTAGTGTGTGCTCCCTATCACCCCAAACTTATCATAAATCATGCCATCATAACAAAATCCCAAAGTTCAGTTTTCAATCATATGGGGATCATTTTTCAAAAAATTTTCAAATCCTAGGGGGAAAACAGTCAACACATATTATGCAATCAATCTATGCAAAAATTAATAAAATCCAATAAACTTGCCAACACTAGACTTAACACAACTCCTGAGCTTCTCAAATTATTCAGGAGCTTTATTGGAAACAAAACAGAAATAAAGCAAAGAAAAAAAAAGAAAATTAAAAGAGCAAGGTAAAGAAAAACTCATTGAGGGGCGGTTCCACCAGGATCCCATTGCTTGTAACATAAGTCCCACATGGTAGCCAAAGGGTGGTAGTTCATTCCATGCTTCCCTGACTTGCAGCCTTTATACGGAAGTGGGTGCTTGACAATCATAGTAACCTCGCCCAGTGCGGCGGACTTTTCACTTCCTCTGGGGTCACAGATGACCTCTTTCTCAATAAAATCCTCCCAATAAAAGTGGGGCTCAACCTCTTGGACTGGCCATGGTGCAAATTCCAGAGGCTTGAACTCCATCACCGGTTGTTCCACAGTGGGAGGTAGCTGCTCAATGGATAGTGTATTTGGAACTTCGGCTGAACAATCGGTATCACTCTCACTATCATCCTGCAAAATAGAGTCAAGAAACTGGCCACAAACAGCACACGGGTTAGTGTCAGTACAGTTAGTACATGTAGTAAAAGAAACTGAGTTAGTAAAGGTCTGATTGTCTGGACTTTCTGCACACGGTTCATCCACCCCATCATTCTCAACACATGCATTTGATTCCACAGGTTCTTCATTATCCTCAAGCTTTTTGCCTTGATTGTCAGGATGGAATGTATAAGCTCGAGGCCAATAAGTAGCATCTGTCAGAATGGGGCATGCCTCATACGGGTGCTCAGGAGAGCCGCACATGCCACAAAACTGTGTCTGCTGAATCAATTGCTTTAAATAAGTGAGCTTATCAGTAAGATCCATAACCAGACAAATTCAGCAAATATTTTTTTTTTTAATTTTTTTTTCTGCTAATAACACAACAAGAGTCCCCGGCAACGGCGCCAATTTTTGACCGCGCTGTCGCCACGCGCCAAAAAGAATGAGCGATTATCAAAATAATGTAGTATAGAGCGACAACTCGGGTATCGTCTCTCAAGGACTCTTTAGTGTTGTTATTATTAACAGAAAATCAAAAGTTAGTTTTGGGGGTTTTGGATTGAGATAAAATAAAGAAAACAAAACAATGAAAACAAAGCAGTTAAAGAGAATAGCAAATAAACTAAAGACGATTAACCTACTGTTCTTGGTTTCCCACTATCATTGGTTCATATAAATCCAAGCCCTAAGCATATTCTAATCTCCTTTCAGTTGTAGCAACAATTAACAAACGAAATCGCTACTACAGATATATGTTCCTATTCCCGAATTAAACAAACGGGGTTAAGCCCTCATGAACTAAACGAACATGAATGAACACACGCGAATTAAACAAACGCGATTAAGTATAGGAACATAACATCACTGAAATGAATCAACACAACATTATACATTCCTGAATTAATCAAACAGAAACATATAACATCGCATTGAAAAGAGAAAAGTAAATGAAAATAGGAAATACAGAACCTCAAATGTAAATGGAAACCAATCCCAGTAGATTAATCTAAGGAGACTAGCTCTCCATTACAAAAGTAAAACAATAAACTAAGAAAAACAAAAGACTAACAAGCTCAGAAACTAGTCAAAACTGGCTAATTCTGACCAGCCTTTCAGTTCTGCCTAAGACTGTTTATATACATGTTTCTGGAATCCAAGTCCTCGCGAGGCGAAGCACTGCTCGCGAGGCGAATTATGCGAAAGGTCTGCAACTCTTGGTCTTCTCGCGAGGCGAGAATATCTTCGTGAGGCGAACTCTTCAAATTCCCAACTGTAACGCCCGTGACCTTCAACACGGGTAAACCGTGATGCTCTCTGACTTCCAGGTATTCGCGAGGCGAGTCTTCCTTCGCGGGACGAGACAGAAAGTTTTGCAATTTTCAGGAACAGTCACCTTCTGGTTCGCGTGGCGAACAGCCTTCTCGCGGGGCGAGACACTCCAGAATTATTCCTTTTTATTAACCTGAAAATAGAAAATAAAAGTAAATACTTTATTCACTCTAAATCAACTAAATTAACTTAAAAACACTTTACAGACTCAAAATACTACTTAGAGACAATCAAGTCTGATTTGGGTAAAAATGATATAAAATTAGCACAAAGCCAAGGTCTTTACTAGTTATAAAACCAGTCAAACAGAGGCTCATCACTCATCTTGATGTGGTCTTTCGTCATTCCTTCAGGTCTCAAAAGTGTAGAGCAAACAACCTGGAATTCTTTCAGATGCATCTGCGGATTCTCACCTGCAAGACCACTAAACCTTGGCAACCAGTGTATTAAACCAGAAAAATCAGGATAATATATGCACGACGACTCATAATCAACATTAGGCATATAATTTTGCATATAAGTATCCATGGGAAGGTACTAGGATTTGTAACCAGACAAAACAGCCATAACTAATTCAGCAATGCAAAAATTATTTTTTTTATTTTTATTTTCTGTTAATAACAACAAGAGTCCTCGACAACGGCGCCAATTTTGACATGCTGTCGCGCATGCGTCAATAAGCAAGCGGTTTGAAAAATATGTAGTTAGCTAGGGAAGCGACAACTCGAGTATCGTCTCACAAGGACTCTTGGATTGTTGTTAACAGAAAAGTCAGTTTTTGGGGGGGCTTTGGTTTTGAATTTGAATAAAGAAAACAAAGCAGAAAACACTGCAAACTAAATGATTATCAATAAGCTAAAATCAATTAACCTACTATTCTCGGTTTCCCACTATCATCGGTTCACATAATTCCAAGCCCTAAGCGGATTATACGCCCTTTTCGATTGTAGTAACAATTAACAAGCGAAATTGACACTACGAGACATATGTTCCTAGTTCCGAAATAAGCAAACAGATTAAGCCCTTCGTGAATTAAGCAAACACGAATTGAACACACGCGAATTAAGAAAACACGATTAAGTTTAGGAACACACAATCACCGAAACAAATCAATACCTATTTGATACAAACTGAATTAAGCAAACAGAATATATAGAACAAATATTGAAAGAGTGTAGCAACGAGTTTGGGAATTACAAAACCTCAAGCGTAATGGATCCCGATTACAGTAGATCAATCCAAGGAGACTAGTTCTCCATTACAAAGGAAAAACAAAGCACTAAACCTATTTCGCAGACGTCTCTGTCAAAAGAAAATAAGATGATGATTCAGTTCTGCCCTAAAACTGACTATAAATACAGATTCTGGGTTGCGGTCACTCGCGAGGCGAAACATGTTTCGCGAGGCGAATCTTATGAACAGTCCTTCAGTGTTTAGATTTCTCGCGAGGCGAGCCAGAGAGGGTGATTGTTGCTGCTCGTGCTGGTCTTCAGGATCGCGAGGCGAGCAGCCTCTCGCGGGGCGAAAACTCCAGAATTGCTTCTCTTTATTAACCCGAAAACAGGAAATAGCAGTAAGTGCTTTATTTGACTCAAAATCAACTAAATTAACCTAAAACTACTTTAGAGACTCAAAATGTTGCTTGAAGACAATCACATCCAAATTTGGGCGAAAACAGATTAAACACGAATAAAACCTATGGTCTTACTAGTTAAAAACTAGTCGAGCCAGAAGCTGATCACTCGTGCTATCATAAGTGACCAAGGCACTCATTTCTGTAACTGCACCATGGAAGCTTTACTCTGAAAGTATGGAGTTGTGCACAGGGTCTCCACTGCATAGCATCCCCAAACTAATGGGCAAGCTGAGATCTCAAACAGATAAATCAAACAGATATTAGAGAAAGTGGTGCAGCCAAATAGGAAGGACTGGAGCCGCCGTCTAGAAGACGCACTTTGGGATCAAAGAACAGCTTTCAAGACACCAATAGGGATGTCTCCCTATAGACTTGTGTTCGGTAAGGCATGTCATCTTCCTGTAGAAATTGAGCACCGTGCTTATTGGGCGGTTAAAAGTTGTAATTTGGAAATGCAAAAAGCAGGCATTGAAAGAAAACTCCAATTACAGCAGCTTGAAGAGCTTAGGTTAGAAGCCTATGAAAGCTCTCGAATTTTTAAAGAGAAAACTAAGCACTTCCATGATAAGATGATTTCTAGGAAAGAATTCTCTATGGGCCAACAGGGTTTATTGTTTAACTCCCGCCTAAAAGTGATGGCTGGGAAACTTCGATCCAACTGGATTGGCCCATTTATTGTTACTGATGTTTTCCCTCAAGGTGCGGTAAAGATAAAAAGTGCAGGTAGCAACAAGGTTTTTAAGGTTAATGGGCAGTGCTTGAAGCTATTCCATGAGATCTCGGTGCCTAAAGATGCAACCGTAGAAGAGCTTTCCTTGGAAGAGCCCATCTACACTACAACCTGATCAGGGAGCACCTTCTCCTTTCCTTCACTCTTATTTTATATTTATGTTCTTTCATTGAGGACAATGTATGTCTTAAGTGTGGGGGAGGGAACCAATTGCTTTGTTTTTGTTTTGTTATCCTTGTTTGTGTTGCTTTGTGTCGTATGTGTGTGAGTCTTGTGTCGGTGAGCTTGATGGATTTTAATTAAATTTAGCATAGATGTATTGCATGATATATGTTGACTGTTGATGATTTCCCCCTAGGTTTTGAAAATTGAAAATTGATCCCCATGAGAAAAATTGAAAATTAAACTTTGAGATATTCTATTGTGATTGCATGATTTATGATAAGTTTGGGGTGAAGGGGTGCACACACTAGGAATTGTATCTCGGTCAAACAATTTGCAAAAATGTCCAGGTGAGGAATTTGAGCCTCCAACATTGTTTTTAATTGTGTGAATCGCTTTTAAGCTGCACTTTCCCGAATTTGTTCGAATCTCTTTATGGTTTGCATGTTTATATGGTTGCATCAGATGATTTAGGCAATTTTCTTTGAAATAACTACTTAGCCTAAAAGAACCATCCCTAATGCATGTTCCCTAGTTAGCCACATTGAGCCTAATAAGCTTATTGTTTCTTGATGACCTTATGTTATAAGCCAAAAATCTAGAAAAACCATGTTAACACAATCTTAGGATTAGGAGAGCATGAATGCTTAGCAAGACAAGGGTTGAAGGAAAGTAAGTTTGGGGTGGCTACAAGGATACGATATGTTATTTTGGGTTGAGAAAAAAAAATAAAGGTTGGAGCCAAAGTCAAAAAGAAAAAAAAAAGTACAAAAAATGTCAAAAAAGGGGTATTGTAAGGAAAATGGTTGTAGTCACCCAAAGCATCAAAAAGAAAAATGAAAAAAGGAATAAGAGTGGAAGTCAAGGTAAAAAGTTTCATGATCTCTTAATTCCTAGGGATGTGAAGCCTAGTACCTTTGAATAATCCTACCCTTAGCCAGGCCCCATTACAACCTTTAAAAGACCTTTTGATGTTGCATGCATGTTTTAGTGGGAACTTTGTTTGAGATGAAAATCAAATTCATGGGAAGTGCTCTTGAAATGAGAAATTGAGTGAAAAGTTGATAGCCTAGACAAATTGAGCGAATGAGTGAAATATTAAATACCCTTGTGAGGAAGGAAATTGTTTGAAATTGGTGATCTCCCTTTTTTGTGTAACTTGGATCCTCAACTCAGATTACTGATTGCATGAATGATGGAATTCTCAATTGTTTAAAGTAAATGAATGTGGGGATTACATTGTTGCAATGGGGGGAAACATTGAAGAAGAATTGTTTTGTTAAAGTTGCATGAAATTTGTGTGAAATTGGTTGAATCCTTTAAGCTTGCCAAGTTTGAATCTTTTTAAGTTTTAGTTTACTTGGGGATAAGCAAAGTTTAATTTTGGGGTATTTTGATAAGCATCTGGCTCGTCTAGTTTTATAACTAGTAAGACCATGGTTTTTGTACTAATTATTCGAGTTTAATCTCGTTTTCGCCCAAATTTTGATTTAATTGTCCTCAAGCAACATTTTGAGTCTCTTAAGTAGTTTTAGGATATTTTAGTTAACTTTGAGTCAAATAAAGTATTTACTGCTATTTCATATTTTCAGGTTAATAATAAGAGCAAAAAGGGAAGGACACTTAAAGCAGAAGCCATCACGCCCAGGCCGTGACACTGGTCACGGCCGTGATGAGCTACCCCGAAAGACCAGAAAGCATCACGGCCCAGCCGTGATACCCATCACGGGCGTGATGAGAGAACCCTGGAGAACATAATTGATCACGGCCTGACCGTGATGGAGGTCACGGCCGTGACAGATCAGCACCCATGGACAGAATTGATCACGGCCTGGCCGTGATGGGCATCACGGCCATGACAGACTAGAATTTGAATGTGCGCCCTTGGCAGAATACATCACGGCCTGGCCGTGATTGCCATCACGGCCGTGACGCGAATCGTGATCTATAAAAAGGCACCAGGGCAGACGTAAAATAGAGAATTTTCACTGTTTACAATTTATTTCAAAGGTTTTTGTTACGTTTATGATGGAGAACTAATCACCAGGGATTAGTCTGTTGTAATCAGTTTCCGCCGACACTTGAGGTTCCATAATTCCCGATCAAATTGCTTATCTCTTTCAATATTATGCTATATGCCTTGTTTTCTTAATTCAAGTTATATAGAATAAGTATTGATTAATTTCGATGATTCTATGTTCCTATACCTTGATCGTGTTTGCTTAATTCGCATGTGTTTGGTCGTGTTTGCTTAATTCACGAGAGCTTCAATCCGTTTGCTTAATTCAGAAATTAGGAACATATATCTCGTAGTGTCAATTGCGCTTGTCTAATTGCTGCTACAATCGAAAAGAGATTAGAATCTGCATAGGGCATGGAAATTATGTGAATCAATGATAGTTGGGAAACCGAAACAGTAGATTAATCATTCTAGCTTATTGATAATCACTTAATAATAATAATCCAAGAGTCCTTGAGAGACGATACTCGAGTTGTCGTTCCCTAACTACAGTTTTTCTTCCAATCACTCGTTTTTGACCCGTGTGAGACAGCGGATCAAAACCAATACTTTCAAAGTTCTATTCAAGTCTTATTAAGGCTTTTAATCCTTTATAATCATTGTGCACAGCCTCAAGTCCGGCTTCTCAAACTTCAATCAACAGTAATATATTCTCAACAATAATATCACAGTTAACGACAATTCATCACATATATATAATTCATAACACTTTAAAGCAAGTAATGTTCAACTTCAAGTAATAACCATAATAGTTCAAGTAAACATGTTATTCAAGTATTGGCTCAATATCACAATAATATTTAAATCACTCAAGTAAACACATACACACATGCATATAGTCATTGAATATCCCTAGGCAATCCCCTCTTACCTTCCATGAAGGTAAGGAGATTAGATGCTTGGAGAGGTAAACCACGAACGTCCTTGTTTCCTCCACGATGAAAGTCTAATTATGAACACAAAATCACAAGTTAAAATCAAACAAGAACACTAAACCACAAGGTGTAGGTTCGGCCAAGACTAGTTCTTAGGGTTACAGATTCCCGAAAATTATACAACTCATGGATTTATGATCCTTAAGTGTTAGGAGTTCATAAACAATGATCTTTTAACAAAGTTGAATTAAAAATCCCACTAAGTACTTGACTTAGGGTTTCAACCAAGCATAGATAAATAGGCTAGAAATTTCTAAACTTTCCAATCTCTTTAGGTTAGCATCCATAGATAGTAAGGAGCTTGAAACCATGATCATTTCGGAAAATGGAAAAATCAAATGTCTTAGACCATGAACTCTTAGGTTCGGCCTTAACAAGTTTGTGAGGTTAGAGATCTTTAAATCACCCAATCTGTTGGACATAGCATCCTTTAACATGAAGGAGCTTTAATCCATAATCATCTTGGAAAAAAAATAAAATAACACATCCTAGGTCAAATGTTACATTCGGCCATTGATGAGTGTGATTCCACCTCATCTTTGTCCATCATTTTGCATGCATTTTCATGTAGTTTAGGCATATTTTTATTAGATTTTAGGTTAATTTTCCTTTGGAACGGGTAAGGCGGTTTTCGTGTGTTGTTTTGCAGATATCAAGGGTAAATTGCTCAAGATCAACCATGATGAAGTTTGGATGAAGATGGAGCTTTAAAACTGAAGAAAATGAGCCAAACAGAGCCCATCACGGCCATGATCGAGCAAAACTGAAAAAGAAGAAAGGTCAAGTCGAGTCATCACGGCCTGGCCGTGATAGCCATCACGGCCGTGACCCAAAACCACCACAAGTCAGAGCACATCACGGCCCAGCCGTGAAATTCATCACGGGCTATGAAGCTGAGGGCTCGCGTCGCGAGACATATCTCGCGTCGCGAGAAATTGAATTTTCCAGAATTGGCAGAGGCAGAGACCGTCACGGCCAGGCCGTGATGGCCATCACGGCCAGGCCGTGATGGCCATCCGCCAGGCCGTGATGGCCATCACGGCCGTGACGCGCTTTACTTGGATCTGAAGAAACCGAAATAGATCAGATTTTGAGTTGGTTTGGGACTCTAACTTCCCCATTTCTATAAATATGGACCAAGGCATCAGATCTGAAGAGGATATCTACACATTAGGGGCTACTACTCTAGGCTTAGATCTCTCTTCTCCTCTTCTCTTCTCTTCTCTGATTTTTGTATTTTCATGCTATTTGTAATCATGCTTGTCATCTCCATGGCAAGGCGTGAGTAGTAGCATAGTTTCTAGGGATTAGGGCTCTGCCCAAGTTTGTTTATGATGTAAATTTGATGTAAACTCTTTGTTAATTACGATTTACTTTAGATCTGATTTCTAGTGTGTTAATCACTCATAAATTTCGGCAACCGTTTATTTACGTGACATAGACGTTCTAAGGAGGAACCTAACGGTGAACTTAGGATCTCTAGGGTGATTCACTCGTAAAGCCCGGCAGCCACTGGTTTGTGAGATGTGAATGATCCAAGGAGGAACCTAGCGGTGAACTTAGGTTATTTGCATGACCGAGACATTTCAAGGAGGAACCTAGCGGTGAACTTGGGTGTCGGACCTATAGAAGTCAGACTTGGGACTGAAATCACGAGAGTTAGAAGCCGTCCCTCGAGGAGCAACGAGTTGTCATTGAACGCAAAGGGTCCAATCTGGGATCGACTACCACGAGAGTAGGGGTCGGGTCAATTGGGCACGGCTTTTGTAACCCGAGAGGGAGCTTAAGCTATCAGAGGATAAACTCGCCTTCAAGGCAATTTCGGTAATCAACAAAGGTAAATCTGTTAGCAACATAAACAACCTCAAAGGTAACCCAAATCCCTAGGAATCCGTTTTAGATAAAAACCCCATAAACAATTGTTTTCTGTTTTAATTGTTCTCTGCTCATCTATCTTTCAATTCAAAAACCAATTTCAAAACCCTCTCTAAAAAGTCCAGAACTTAATCGATTCGAAATTCATTGTGATTCGGGAACACAGTCTCTGTGGGTTCGATATCTTTTATTACTTGACGGCAGTCTGGTACACTTGCCGGAATCGCACGAGCGTCGCGCAACCCGCGCGACGCGACATCAGCCATCATAGGAAAATAAAGCAAGAAAATATTTTAAACTTTCCAATCACTTTAGACATAGCATCCTTTATTATAAGGAGCTTTAATCTATGATCATTTTGGAAGAAAACAAAACTTAATATTTTTGCCAAAAACCTTTAAAGTTCGGCCTTGATACAAAATAAAGGTTAGAAATTTTCAAACTTTCCAATCCCTTGGATTTAGAATCTTTATACATCAAGAAGCCTTAATCCATGATCACTTTGGAGAAACATCAACTAAGCACCAATGTCTCAAACTACTTAAAGTTTAGGCCTTTACATGAAAATGTGTAAAATCTCTAAACTTTTCCAATCACTTAAACCTAACATACTTTAGTACAAAGGAGCCCTTGGTCATGATCATCTTGGAATAGAACTCAAATACAAGTCCATACAAGCAAAGTTAAACAAAACTCACCAAAACCAGAAAGCATGGTTTCGGCCTCATCAAGAAAATAGGGTTAGAAATTTTTGTTTTACACAACCTTTTAGTATGTTGTAGTAGGAGTAAAAATAAGAACATAGAAATTGGTTTCAACTCAAACGGAGTTTTCTACCATTTTTAAGAGATTTTAGAAGTTAAAAGCACATAAATGACATATGAAGAAAACTTTGAAATAAAAGATGAAACTTTGAAAAAGAACTGCATAGAAGTATTAACCTTAACAAGATGAACAACTTTGATGAGGAAAGCTTGATAAAAATGTAAACTTTGTAAGAGAGAAGAAGAAGAAAAGAAATGTAGTGAAGTGTAAAGGTGAGAAAATGGAGGAAAATGATGAAGTGTGAGAGAGTGAGGGAGAGTGGCATGGTTTTGGAAAGTAAGAAGAGAAGAAAGAAGAAGAAAGAAGGTGGGTTGCTTGTAGAGAGGATAAGGAGTTAAGGTGATGTGATGTGATTGGAGAGAGAAAGATGTAAAAGTGAGATTTTGAAATAAAGTCAAGATTCACTTGTTGAGGTGTGTCATAGCCTTCACATCAAGTCACTCCATGTCACTTCATCCTCTTGATGCTCTTCTCCATTGCGTATCAGATGACTTCCCCGATCATATTTCCCGACGATTTCACCCGGGAAATCCCTAAGATTTGGCCCCGAACAAGATTTTTCAAAAAACTACAAACCCACACAAAACACCATAAAAATACTAATCGTCTCGTTCACAAATTAAAATTTTGTCTCTGGCTCAGTAAACTTGTACTGGTAGTGAGAACCCAGACCGGTTTTCGTCTGAATTTTCGATCGAAAATTTTACTGTGACTTCATGCGGTAAAACAACACAAGAAAATGATTTTATTTTAAATAAAATCATCCTCTGTATTTTATCAAAAATAAACACATTAAAGTGATCGATTGATCTTGTGGAATCCTGTAACACCCCCCTTGGGTATTACTTACTTTGTAAACATGTGCTGAAATAAACTAAAAGTAATTCGTTGGTTGCTTTCGGAAAATAATATTTTCTTAAGTTGTTATCATCTCTCAAAACGGTGATAATTTTTTTTCCTTTTCTATTTCTCTTTCTTTTCGACAACCACAACAACAACGTAAGTATAACCGTATATGGATATATATAAGTGTGTGTGTATATATATATATATATATATATATATATATATATATATATATATATATATAATATATATATATATATATATATATATATATATATATATATAACGTCATACAACTATACTGCATCATACGGTTTTCACACCTATATCCTTATAAGTATAGGTCCTTATTGAAGAACAACAACATACGAAAAATAAAACATATGCTGGTCACACCTATAATGCCCCGAACTAAGGAACCTTCTTCTTGTATACATCATATCCCCCGAGCGGTTCATCTGACCTCCACAAATATAGAGCACAACAGAGAAAATCCAAACAGAATAATGCAAGAGTGAGAAACCAATATATAGATTTAACACAATAACTACATGCGCGACACAAAAGAAAACATACATACATATACATTTCTATAATTAAACAAGTAGTCTATCACTGGGTTTCATACCCGATCACCATCTTTTGAAAACAAATGCATGAACACTTCAACTTTCAACGTCTAACTTTTCACTTAATATCTAGAGATCCCAACACCGTGTAAATGAGCTGATCAAGCCCAATTTCCAGGTATATTAGGCACAACGTGGCATGGAATACCATACATGGCACCATACATAACAACGTAGCACGGAATACCTTATTTATCAAGGCACCGTACATAACAACATAGCACGAATACCTTATCCTTAAGGCATCATCCATAACAACGTAGCACGAATACCTTATCATTAAGTCATCATACATAAAAACGAAGGCATGTCTGCCAATGAATGCAGATAAAACATTTTGTTCTCGTCATTTTTGTTTGTGTTCATTCTTCATTTGTCGAAGCTCTAAATGACTTACGACCATTCATCATTTTCAACTTATTTGATTTTTCAATGTTAACACAGGACACGAAGTCCGAGTGCTTAGTCACAACACCTTAGACCTTGCAATCAGTCTTAGGTTTGAGGTGATAGAAAACAACATTCAACTTTAACAACGTAACCCACAACGTGGGTAGGACACAAATGAAGTTGACACAGGCAAACACAAGAGGGGGGGGGGGGTGTTGAATTGTGTTTGTTAATAATTTTCGAAAACAACCTTTAAAACTATTTTTGCACACAAGAAGATTAAATCAGAAGCAAGCATAAAGAAATAGATCCCTTTTTAAAAAGCTTTACCAAAATAAATATCAAAACCCCTCAGTCAGTAAAAACAAATAAAGCCGTAAGAGTTTACGGATAGAATATTCACACAAGATGTTTTATCTCGGTTCACTCTCTTCCAACCAAGAGTTATGTCCAGTCCCTTCTACTTGAAGGTTTTTCTCTACTATTTTCCAAATAGTTTACAACCAAGTATTCAACACCTCTCCAGGCTTACAAGTATTCCTTTCTTACCAAGCCTCTTCAGGCTCTAACTCTAACAAAGAAATTGAACTTATGATCTTCTTAACTCACTGTGTGTGAGGATATTAAAGTTTAAGATCAAATGAATATTTTCACAATTTTCAAACTAAAGAATACAAACTCTTGCTTTTAAAGAAATATGAGTATGAATGATTGTTTATTGACAAAAGTTGAGCTAGCAAAACTTGTGCAGGAAAAAGTTATTCTTCGGTATCTGAGGTCTTCTATTTATAGTGACCTTCTTTTTCACTTGTATTTCTTCAACGGTTATTTTGAATAGTCCCGTTTAGAGATAGCATTGAATGCATGATATCCGTTGTGACTGATAGCTTGATTGTGGCAATGCTGAATAGTACTCTTGGTTATCGAGATAACATGAAATGGAGGCTCACTGCTCTGAGTATTGCAGCTTGAGAACTTGTTGTTCCTCCTTTGTGTACAATCCAGCTTTTTCCAGCCATAAAGTTGTCATCGTACAGATCGTTTTGTAGTTTCTCATTGTACGATTCTGATTTTTGCATTTCTTTGGATGTACTATGTTTCTTTTACAACAAGGTAAAA
This sequence comes from Sophora flavescens, assembly GCA_030762895.1. Classification (NCBI taxonomy): domain Eukaryota; kingdom Viridiplantae; phylum Streptophyta; class Magnoliopsida; order Fabales; family Fabaceae; genus Sophora; species Sophora flavescens. The sequence goes on from CM061069.1 coordinate 125,408,881, forward strand.
TATTAAAGCAGATAAAACAAATGTGAAGAACAAATATTCTAGAGAAATGAATATCAATCATTTGAAATAAATTCAAGAGATTCGGATTGCATTTATTCATTCAAGAGATGGAGCTCGTCTATTTATGTGAAACTAAGTCTGTTTACTATTTTATTTTGCTCATCTGCTGACGTGGCATATCCTCTCGTCTATCAAGTCTTTGGACTTGCTATACCTCAATGAGTTATCATAACCTCTATCTGGTGACGTGGCAGTTAGCACTCGTCTACCTGATTATTTTATTTTTCAGTTCATTCAATTTTACCAATTACTTTCTTCTGCTGTATCGAAGAAGTTATTTTGATTTCCGTCAATTAAGCATTTAGTGCCTAGTCTACTTAAAGAAAACAGTCTACTTAGTTAAATAAATAAAAAACTTTACCAAAACATTGAGTAGCCCGTCTACAAGGGTGGGCGCGTATTTTACTCAAGGAGTCCAATGAAAACTTATCCCAAGTTTCTATTACTTATATTTAAATATTCCTGCATAACTGAAAGAACATGTTAGATCTCAACTAACACTTTGCCAAGAAAATTTAATCCTTTTGTTAACATCAAAACATAGAGGATATTTAAATCAAAACCACTTTGGTTCCAACAATCTCCTCCTTTTTGATGATGACAAAAACTAATTAAATTTGAAAAGCATAGTCTAAGAGAGCTCGCAAAGCTCCCCCTAAGACTAAGCATTCAGATATATAATCAGTAAAAGTGTGACACCCTAATCTCAGGTCATCACATTGCGGAAATAAAACTTAATTTGCTGATTGCTTTCGAAAAATCATATTTTCTCAACGTTTATCTTTTCAACATTCCCTCATAACCACAACAACGTATTCAAATCACACTTAACTACATAATGTATATAAGTCCTTCAACTATACTGCCTCATATTTTTCTCATATAAATCATAATCAACTTTATTCTTAAAACATAACATTACCTAAGCTGGTCGTAACTAACGGACACTACAACCGATAAAAACAGCACAGCATGCCTCGAACTAGACAGCCTTCATCTTCTTGTAAGAATCATACCCCTCGTACAACTCTGATATGGTTGTAAGGGTGAGACGCCAATATATGGATTTATCACCATAACTAAATGCACAACACAAATGATTGCACATACACATATACATGTCTATAACAATGTACTCATTCATATTATATCACATCGTTTATCAATGGGTTTCACACCCCAAACATCAACGTTGGAAAACTATGCATGAACACTTCAATACATCTTCTAAACATTCATACTTAATCTCATGAGATATATCCAACCTCGTAAACCTCATGATGAGTTGATCAAACTCAATTGCCACAGGCATACAGCCACAGGCACGCCCATCGCACACTGTCCAACATCGTGGCATAGTGATAACACTCTGAGATGGGGCCTCATTGTCCAAACCCTGGGCACAATGAGAACATCTTTGTATGATCTACCCTGACGCCGCAAGGTAATCCCTCTTTGGTCATGGCACGTCTGCCAAATGCATTCAAGAAAACATTTTGTTCTCAACACTTTTCTTTGTGCTATATCTTTGTTTGTCAAAGCTCTCAAAAGCTTACAACTTAACATCTTTTGAAACATCTTTACATCTTTTATTAACAACACAGGACCTCAAAGTCCGAGTGCTCAATCACGAAGCCCCTAGACCTTGCAATCAGTCTTAGGTTCGTGGTAATAGAAAACATCTTACAATGTGTTAACTTCTTTTAGTAGATACCTAGTCTACAACACAACGAACCTTAATACCCCAACGTCTCGGTTATTAAGTTCCATATTATCATCTTACATCATTTTTACATCTTTTTTACAGCGTTTTACATCGTTTTACATCGTTTTACATCTTTTTACATCTTTTTACATCGTTTTACATCTTTTACATCGTTTTACATCGTTTTACATCTTTTACATCGTTTTACATCTTTTTACATCTTTTTACATCGTTTTACATCTTTTACATCGTTTTACATCTTTTTACATCTTTTTACATCGTTTTACATCTTTTACATCGTTTTACATCTTTTTACATCTTTTTACATCATTCTACATCTTTTTACACCGTTTTACATCTTTTACCTCTTTTACATCATTTTACATCTTTTTACATCTTTTTACACCGTTTTACATCTTTTACCTCTTTTACATCATTTTACATCTTTTTACATCTTTTACATCGTTTTACATCTGTTACTTCGTTTTACATCTTTTACATCATTTCTGAGTTCTATATCATCCTTTATGTCATTAAGTAAAACTCATTTACTGAAAATTTTTTCTACTTGAAATTCGTTTATAAAACGTCAATTCATAGAAAATCCACATTTCCTTTGGAAACACATTTTTTTCTAAAATAACATCAAATCATCAGCAACTTCTTTTTATTGAAACTTCAACTCTAATAAATCAATTCAAATTTAATCTCTTTTCAACATAAGTACTGCTGTTTTTAAACTCTCATCGTAAAAAATTTCGAAACTTGCCGTCGTTTAGCATTTTCAAAGAAAACGTCTTTAAGTCAAACTTTGACATTTCTTATAAAATAATTTTCTTATATAATAAATAAGGTCTTTTCGAATATAAATTTAACAAAATCACTTTTTATAATATCTCGGAATTTCTTGTGTAAAAATTAGCAGTACTAAAAAAATTTCACGGTTACGCTCTCACTGTGACTCGTAAATTTCTTTTACACTAATAAATCCTTAAAATAATAATATTTCTCAAAACTCATTATTTTTCCAAAATCATATTTTCCTCTACTATTATATTCCAACATTCCCCATAAAACGTTAAATATAACTTTCACAGCTTATCAAATCTTTTATCTCATTAATCGGTTGTGCACTGACCACTGTCAGGCCTCTCAAACAACACTCACAAACAACATTCAACATCATCATCATAATTATATCCCCAGGCAGATCATGCATCATAACATCATAATATACTACTGCAGATAATTAAAAGCAGATCAATCACCGATACACAGATAAACAACACATCATAAACAACATAAACAATTAATCACAAACCAAATATAAATCATATAAGCAACACTAAAAGCAAATAGTTATAGATAAAATCCCTCAGGTAAGCTCCCCTTACCTCTTGAAGACTCAAACTAACGTTTTCAAACAACCTCTCGATTTAATCCGATTTCCTCCGTCGGCTTTAGGTCAAACCAACCCAATTGATTCCTTCAAACAAATTGCAATCAAATCAAACCATAACATACTTAAATCATGAGGGTTAGGTTTCGGCCAAGGGCTGACTTTTAGGGTTCAAAATCCTTAAAATTTCTAATCATGATTAAGTCATAGATTAATGGTCCTTAATTAACCTAAATCATGGATTAGTGACTAAACAACTAATTTTCGAACTCAAAACTTCCTAACTCTTCTATACCAAGATTCGGCCTCAACATGTTCATAGGGCTAGGGTTCTTAATTTAATAAACCAACTTGGATTTATTAAGCATACATACTAATAGCTTGATTACTAAGATCATTAATGAAAACTTTGAACAAAACTCATGATCTAGTTCCAAGAACTAGGGTTTCGGCCTTGATGAAATCAATATGTGAGAGTTTGATTTTTGATCTTATATATACTTGGATACAAGAACTATCAAGGTATTTGAAGATTGAATCATGAATCAAGACATGAAAATGAAACAAAACCTATGAACACAACATTGACCTAGGTTCGGCCAAGTCCAGAAATGAGGGAAAGAAATTTCTCGTGATCTTATGCTTCTAGATGATGAAAATAGAGATGATTATAAGATCATAGCAATTGGTTTCATGTCAAAAGGATTTTTCTAGAATTAGTTATGAATTTTCAAAGTTCTAGATCTAGAAACTTAAAAGTGATGAACAACTATGAAATAAACTTTGAATCAAGAAATTGATTGAAGAACATAGACATGATTAGAGAAGAAGAATAGGATTAACCTCTTGGAGATCAAAAACAAGTGAAGATCCAAGAACTTTCTTCACAAACTTGACATTCAAAGACTTATGAACTTTAGGTTTTTGAACAAAAGGCAATAGAAACTAAGTGAAAGGTGAGGAAGGGTATTTATAGGCATGTGGGCTGCGTCACTTTTGAGGACCAAGTAGAAAGGAGGTGGCTTTTCAAAGGATTAAAGTGCAAATAACTCATAGGGACCACTTTGCAAAGATTCCAAAAGTATAAGGACTATTTTGCAAATTGTCCATAGTTTGATATGATGGCCATGTGCCACATTAAATGTGGTCTTATCTTTACTCATGTTGGCTGATTTTTCTTCAAACCTTTTGGAAAAACCTAGAAGGCTGGAGAAAACTCGAGAACTTAGGAGAATGTAGTAGAATCTTGGAGAATATGTGAGAACATGGTAGAAAATTCTAGAATAATCTTGGCTCATCCAAGATGAGGGCAGCCCCTTCTCCTCCTTGGGCTTGCGCATGGGCCTTAAAATTTTGGGCTTGAATTCATCTTTGTGGGGCCCACTTGAAGATTTAAGCATTAAGCTTAAGATAGGAAACTTATATGGCTTCAAATGGGCTTTATGAAACTTAAGTCATGGGTAAGGAATTTGGGCCTCAAAGCCACGGTCCTCTATGGATTTGGAACAAGGATTCTAGCCCAATTCACTTGAAAAAACTTAGAAACTAACTCAGGGACAAAAGGGTAATTAACAGAAAGTTCAGGGACTAAAGCGTAAAATCCATAAATTTTCACTTTAACCCTGAAAAACCTTCTAGACTTAAAAATATGATTCATCCCCATGAATCATCTCAAAATACTAAGATAAACTCTTTATCTGCTCTTAGGAACTCCAAAATCCACTCCGTCGTCTACCCGATTACGTATTCCGCCCGTAAAGCGTAAATTATTTTATTTTTTTACCAAAATTTTCAAAACTTCCAGTATCATAGCAAATATGATAAAAACATTTTTCATCTCGTTCACGAATTAAAATTAGGTCTTCTGAGCAGTAAACTTTTACTGTCAGTGAAAATCCAGAAAACGGCAGACCGGCTTCCGTCTGAATTTTCAACCAAAATCTTCCCCGTAACCTTATGAAAATAAGTATAACATGGAAATGACCTTGGTTTATCCAAAATCATTTTCTAAGTCTCGAATAAAAATATATATGCTTATATATTTATTACCGATATTACGAAGCAGCGAAAATCGGGGTGTTACAAAAAGCATGAGACAAACTGCATATAAGCTACTAGATCAATGCAACTGCTTATCAAACTTAGAGTATATATGAAAGAATAAATAAGCATAGTTTAGCATATATCAGAGCAAATAAGTAAACGGAAGTATCAGAGTAGTTATAAACAGAATATGCATATACAGACGAATATAAGCCTTTCAAAATTGACTTTGTATATATAAAAAAAATATCTTTTCTTTTCTTTCTCCCCCTTTTTTGTCATCAGACAAAAAGGTGAAGGGAGTGGACAATCATTGTCAGTAAAAAAAATTCAAAGTTAGGCAGGAGGAGGTGGTGGAGGAGGTTGATTTTGAGTCTGGGTTTTCTTGAAATCAGTCAAAAATTCTAGTATTTTGTTCGCAACCTCTAAGGTTGGAGCAATAGATACTTGAACTCTCTGAGAGACTTCCTCGGTGATCTTCTCAGTCATCTTTTCAACCATATCTTCAACCAGCTTGCCAACTCTTTCATCAACTATCTTGCCAAGAACTTCTTCAAGATTTGGTGGCAGAGCATGTGCTTGAAAGGAGCTTAATGCTCTGGAATGTTCAGGATGGTCTGAAGGGTGAACTACAGCTAGAGCTTGTGGTTGAGAGGAATGCTTTCCAGATGAGCTTTGTTTGGAAATGGACTCAGCAGTTTCTTCTTCATGACCACCTGAGCCAAAAATAGTGGCATTCATGCCAGATCCTTCAACGATAATTTCATCTTCTAGGAGCTCAGAAGGAGGTGAAGACGAGGCAGGGTAAATCACAAGAAGGGTTAAAGGGGTCACTGATACTTCCTTTGCCCATATGATGTGGTAGGAGAATTCCACATTCTGACTTGTTATGGGAAGTCCCCAAAGATCTTTGTAGATCATGTACCGGAAGTTTGAAAGACCACACTTACCTCTGACTTTAGGGATTTCCATTTTATCTTCTTGGGACATTCCAGAGGAAGATTCTTCTCTTGTGCAGTGGATGATGTGGGATTTCCAGAAGTCTGCAGCACGTTGTTCATTGATCAACCCAATAGATTCAGAATACAAATAGTAGTCCATCATGGAGTAGTCAAAAGTTTCTTGATTCAGATCAAGCATGACTGATTCAGTTTCTGGCATAACTCCTTTGAATCTTCTATTCTTCTTGTCCTTGTCCTTGTTCAAATCAACCATCTGCAGTCTTGGACATATTCTGTAAGGCATGATTCCAATTCTTGTTGTTGTATTTTGTCTCAACCATGATGGAGGGATAAAATGTGCGGCTTTATCAACTCTGAAATGACTGAATTCCCACTTCAGCATTTCATAGATGAGCTGATCCACAAAGAAATCAGATGCCCTCCCATAGACACTGGGATGCTTGGAGGATACCCATTTTGTGTCACAGTCCATGATCATAGGGACATATTGTGAGGATCTCACTCTTCTTTCATGGAGGATAGGAAGATTATTCCTTAGTGGGTCTGTCTCCCAAACACTTATCAGGGCGGGGGGGGGGGGGGAATTTGTTTAGGGGCAGGTGAATGACTAAAGGTCCTATTTTGTTGTGCATTTGTGAAGGCACTATTGTGATTAGTTTGTAGTCAGGATAGGGTAAATGGAAGGGTTCAACTGGTGGGTCTACTTCTTCCTCATACTCAGGTAGGGGTACCACCTGTCAGGAATGTGTTCAGGTTCAGGCTGATGAGTGAGAAACATAACTCTCCATTTTTATTTTACTTTGGCCCAATCCTCAGATTTGCCATCATAAATAACAGAAATTGTGGTGAAGGTAAATAATGTTCTTAAAGGTTTTGAGAAGGGAGCACCAAGGGAAATGCCATCATCTGGTTGATTGAACAAGGGATCATTGGCAGGGATAATTGGTTGAAATTGTGGTCTGGATGAGGAGGCTATTTGTGAGTGAGCAGGTGAAGGTGTAGGCAAGTTTGTGGTTTGGTCAGTTTGTGTTGGTTGGGGTGAAGGTGGAGATGGAATATAAACATTGTCAGTTATGTTTTTGTTAAACACCTCATCTAGAGCAGAGACAGTAATATTTTCAATAGAGGCAACAACAGCAAGGAGAGTATCATCTCTATTTTCTAAACTAGACACTAAGGCGTCTACTGCTATTTGAACAGGATCACTAGCATAGATGGTTACCTTAGAAGTCATAGTTGTTCTAGCCTTTCTTGCAGGTTGCCTTCTGGTTTGTGTTGAGACAGGCACAAAGGCCTCAGCAGCAGTGACAACAGCAGTAACAACAGAAGTTTTATGCTTCTTTAGGATGGTACTGATAGGAACTCTATCCTCATCAGCTTCCTCATCCTCATTATGTGAGAGGATGATTGTAACACCCTGTTTTTCGTATGCTTATTTATCAGTAAAGACATGATTTAATGTGTTTATTTGTGATAAAATCCAGAAGATGAATTTATTTTAAATAAAATTATTTTCTTGTGTAGTTTTACTATACAAAGTCGTAGTAAAATTTTCGGTCGAAAATTCAGACGAAAGTCTGTCTGGGTTTTCACAGCCAGTACAAGTTTACTGAGCTAGAGACCTAATCTTGACTCTTGAATGAGACGATTAGTGTTTTTTTGATGTTTTGTGTGGGTTTGGACTTTTTCAAAAAATCTTGTTCGAGGCAAAATTCCGAGTAATGCCCGGGCGAAATCATTGGGAAATAAGATCGGGAAAGTCATCTGATGCGCAATGGAGCAAAGCAGAGCAAAGAGGGAATAGAATGAATGATGTGAAAGTTATGATACCTCTTCAACAAGCCATACTTCACTTTTTCATCAAATCACCTTATCTTACATTCTCTCTCCAACCTTACCTCCACACCATACCTCCACCTTACCACACCTTACCTTCTTTCTTTCTCTACAAGCAACCCATCTTCTTTCTTCTTCTTCCTCTCAAAACCGTGACCCTCCCCCTAATTCTGTATAAATACTCTTCATTTCCACCATTCATCACTTTCCTCCATTTTTCACATTTTCACTTTACTATATTTCTTCTTCTTCTTCTTCTTCTCTCTTCTAAAGTTCATCTTTTTATCAAGTTTTTTTTACTTTAAGTTCTTCATCAAAGTTCTTCATATTGTTGAGGGTAATGATCCTATGTTGTTTCTTTTCATGTTCTTGTCTTTATGTTCATAGTTTTACTTTAAGTTTCCTTTAAGCTTTCAAACTTCTAAAATCTCTTAAAAATGGTAGAAAAGTCCGTTTGAGTTGAAACCAATTTCTATGTTCTTATTTTTAATCCTACTACAACATACTAAAAGGTTGTGTAAAAAAAGTTTCCTAACCTCTTCTTTCTAAGGAGGCCGAAACCATGTATATGGTTTAGATGGATCTTATTTCAACTTTTACATGTAAGAGTTTGTATTTAAGTTTTCATTTCCAAGATGATCATGGACCAAGGCTCCTTTATGTTAAAGGATGATATGCCTAAGTGATTGTAAAGTTTAAAGATATTTACTCTATTTTTATGTAAAGACCAAAACCAATGAGTTTTAAGGCAATGGTGTTTAAGTTTTGTTTTCCAAAATGATCATGGATTAAGACTCCTTGATATAGGAGGATGCTAGGTCCAAGAGATTGGAAAGTTTGAAGATTTCTAACCCATATTTCTTGAAAAGGTCGAAACCTTCAATGGTTATGGCAAAGATGTTGAGTTTTGTTTTCCAAAGTGATCATGGACTAAAAAGCTCCTTATGTTAAAGGATGCTATGTCTAAGTGATTGGAAAGTTTAAAATATATTCTTGCTTTATTTTCCTGTGATGGCCGAATGTAACATTTGACCTAGGATGTGTTATTTTATTTTTTTTTCCAAGATGATTATGGATTAAAGCTCCTTTATGTTAAAGGATGCTATGTTCAAAAGATTGGATGATTTAAAGATCTCTAACCTCACAAACTTGTTAAGGCCGAACCTAAGAGTTCATGGTCTAAGACATTTGATTTTTCCATTTTCTGAAATGATCATGGTTTCAAGCTCCTTACTATGTATGGATGCTAACCTAAAGAAATTGGAAAGTTTAGAAATTCCTAACCTATTTACCTATGCTTGGCCGAAACCCTAAGTCAAGTACTTAGTGGGATTTTTAATTCAACTTTGTTAAAAGATTGTTGTTTATGAACTTCTAGCACTTAAGGATCATAAATCCAAGAGTCGCATAAATTTCGGAAACCCCTAATCCTAGTTTATTGTGTGAACCGAACCTATACCTTGTGGTTAGTGTTCTCGAGTGACTTTTAACTCATGATTTTATGTTGGTAACCTTAAACTTCCATCGCTAGAGAAGCGAGGACGTTCGTGAACCTTCTTTTCAAATCCAGAACTCTTAACTCCGACATGAGGTAATAGGGGATTTCCTAAAGATATTCAATAACTGTATGCATGTGTGTAGGTATTTAACTGGATATTTATATGTTGATTGAGATTACTTGGTTATCTAATGTACTTGAACTGTTATGCTATTATCTGATGTTGAACTGTGCTTGTTCAAAATGTTATAATGCATATCTGTGATGAACTGCTTTCAACTGTGATATTAGCATTGAATTGATAACATATACTGTTGTTGATTGAAAGTTTGATAAGCCAGACTTGTGTCTGTGCTCAATTGTTATAAGGATTAAAAACCTTAATAATCTTTGAAGATGAAGGGATTGGTGTTCTTTTCCAAAAGCTCATTAACTTAAATTACTTGTTTTAAATGTTGAAATGGTTTTGGTGAACTATTGTTATACAAGAGAAAAATCCTTTTCGAACTATGCGTCTTCAAGTGAAAACTTTCAAGATTATTTGGCAATATCCTATTGGGGATTTTCAAAGATAAAAGTATTCCAAAGATGCTTTATAAAAGATTTTCAAAGAAAAGGTTTTCTCCTAAATGTTTTAGAAACTTTCCGATAGCCTGGATAGGTTATCGAGGATTCCATCTTGAATTTGATTTTCACTGAACGAAAAATAAGTACTTAAGAAAGAGAATCTAGTACGCGAGACGTCGCCGCTAGTATTCAGTCATATGCATGTGATATTGGATCAGTGTTAATTCGGGGCCATGTATCCTATTCATGATGTTCTGGACTGAGGGTCCAATTCTCGAAATTGAGGACAATGCGTTCTGATTTCGTTGTTGTGGATTGTGTGTCCTAATCACGTTGTTGTGGACTGTGTGTCCTAATCACGTTGTTGTGGACTGTGTAACAGACTGATTTTCATTATATTGTTTAATCAATTAAAATATAAGTAATTATATTTTAATATGAAAGTAGAAAATATTTTGTTTTTATAAAATAAAATCATATTCCTAATCCACCTTATCATATGAGGTCACAGTAAAATTTTCGGTTGAAAATTTAGACGAAAGTCGGTCTGCGTTTTCACTGCCAGTATAAGTTTACTGAGCAGAAAACCTAATTTTGACCCGTGAACGAGACGGTTAGTGTTTTTGTCATGTTTCCTTCAACTTTGGTTATTTTAAAAATTTTCGTTCAAAAATAAATAAAATAAAATATTTTATTTGGGTGAACACGTCGGGAATATACGATCGGAACTATAACCGGGTACGAAATGGAGCAGACTAGGGGACACAAAAGAGATGAGGTGACTAGTTAGGGAAAGGAGGCATGGTTGTAGAAGCTTTATGTCACATCCATAAAAGTACCATCATTACTTTTTTTCAAAATTTATTATTTTATAATCAATTAAGCCATTCCTTTCAACTTTTGCCAACCAAACATGACATAACTCAAAAATTGGCCTCCAAGCACTCATTTCTCTCCCTCAAAACCGTGTCCCTCTCTCTCTCCCTATATATCACATTTCATTTTCTTCAACTCTTTCTTCTCCAAAAACACTATTTCTTCATCTTCTTCCTTTCTCTTCAAACTTCATACTCATAAAGCTTGCATTTTTATTCATCTTTTCAACTCAAGTTCTTCACAAAAGTTTATCCTTGTATCAAGGGTAATACTCTTATGTCAATCTTTTTGCAAGTTTCTTCTTTTACCTTATGGTTTACTCTACTTTTTCTTTAAGTGTTTTTAATGGGTTTTCAACTTCTAAAATCTCTAGAAAATTGTAGAAAAATCCTTTTGAGTTGAAACCACTTTCTATAGTCTTGTATTAACTTATATTTTCACATACTAAGAGTTTGTATAAAACAAAAATTTCTACCTCTTATTTCCAAGGATGGCCGAAACCTATACATGGTGGCCTAGGAAGTTTTGTTTCAACTTTTTGAAAGATGATAATGTATTTGAGCTTCTAGATCCCTCTTGATCTTAAATATAAAGTCTTGAAAGGTTTGAAAATATCTATCTTATTTATCCAAGGATGGCCAAACCTATATGGTTTTGGACCTAGGATGCTTAAGTTCAACTTTCTAAGTATGATCATGGATTTAGACCTCTTAATACTTCGTGATGCCAAACCTAAGAGTTTTCATCAAACAAAAGGCTTTTCCTCATTCTCCTAGGCTAGTCCGAAACTCAATGTTTTGGAGCTAGGATGTTTGAGTTTTCATTTTCCAAAATGATCATGGACTTGAAGATCCTTAAGACATTAGGAGGCTAAGTCTAAAAGATTGGAAAGTTTAGAGATTTCTAACCTAGTTATCTTATGATGGCCGAACCTATGAGGTTTATGGACCTAGGATATTTTGTTTTCTTTTATTTTCAATATGATCATGGATTTGAGCTCCTAAATACGTTGGGATGCAAAATCTAAGAGATTGGAAGGTTTAAAGTTTTCTAACCTATTTTACTATACAAGGCTGAAACCTAACCTAAGAGTTTGGATGATTTTATTCAATATTTTCAAGTTATAACAAATTATCTAAGTCACCTAGAACCTAAGAGTTAAGTATCTAAAATCTTAGAGTGTGAAATGAAACCTAACTCTCATTAGATTTAAATGGACGAACCTACATAATGAGAACATAGATGAGTTTATTTGATTTAGTTGTTTTTATGTTGTTTGGTTGAAGGTGGTGTTAACACCTCGTGGTCGGATAACGAGGAGATGGGAATTCGAGCTTTCGGTGATTACTCAAGTGGGGGAAAGAACCAACCTATCGTCGGAATCGATAAGTAGTAGATTATATAATAATTGTGTAGGGCGACCTAAACCCTACTAGTAGTCAAGTAATCGACAAGACCAAAATCACATTGGAAACCTTTTCTGAAAAACCAATGGCGATTCGGGGATTGTAGGTTTATCGATATTAGGTTGATTTTATATTGTTGATGGTTGATTTGAGTTTTATTACCTTTATTGAACTGGTTTAGTTCTATGTTGATGTTTTGAAATATCTTTGATTGACTTGTTGTTATGCATGATCTGTGTGGTATTTACCTTATGCTTAATGGTTAAGCGAAGATATATATGTGGTCTAAGAGATGAGTTGTTTTGGGCGTGAGGATCATGATGATTTTTAGAGGTGCCTAACCTACATGAAATATGTTAAAGAGGTGTTGTGACATGGAGCATGTGTTTAGGTCTTGATGAGAGGTTAAGGCACTAGGTTATGACCATAGGAGTCTGCGAGGTTCATAAGTTGTGTTGTTTCTATAACCGTATGTGGGACACATACAAGACCCGAAGTCCTTGTGGGACCGGCCAAAGGGTAAACTTAACTTGTGTAGCTACGAGTGTCATTGCTTTGCATGAGCACCTCTGGGAGTGGACGAGGTGTGCACCGGGATCATCGTGCAGCTGTAGTGTCATGCTTTGCATGAGCGTTCTTACCATGGTGAAGGTGTGCACCGGGATAATCGTGCAGCTATAGTGTCATTGCTTTGCATGAGCACCCACGGTCCGTGGTGTGCGCCGGGTTTAATGTGCAGCTATAGTGTCATTGCTTTGCATGAGCATTCTCACAATGACCAAGGATGTGCACCGGGAATGGGACGTGTCGCTAGGACGACTGACCGATAACCATAACTATGATAGGGAAACCATAGCCATTTTCAGTATCAAGTTTTAGTTGCAGGAGTGAGGGTAGGATGGATATAAGAATTTTATGGAAGATGGATGAATTGACTGATGTTGTGTCTGTGATAACTGTATAGTTTACTATGACTCTTTTCCGCTTTTGATGATAGAACTGTTTCTTATCCCCTGTATATTTCTGTATGTTGTATTTTGTCTCCTTGTGGAAACGTACGAGAAGACCCTGTGGATGAACGTAACCAGGAGGAGTTGGATGGAACTCCCTACGAACCGAATGCCGGAGGACGAGCTGTGACCCATGGTGATTAGGGTCTAGTTAGTTATGGCCAGTGCATCTGTGTCGTGAAGCTTTATCTTTCCGCTTATGTTTTGTATAACTATGCACCAGTTCGGGATCCTTTACGAATGGGATGCCCTGAAACAATGTTTTGATAACTCTGATGCTTTAAGTATGTTTAATATATTTATGTTTTCATATTATGTTCTATATGAATATATTTTCTTAAGAAATTAAGTTTTAATTTTTATGTAATTTTCACGTTAAGCGTGCGATTAAGTAATTAAATAATGAGGTTTTAAACTAAATGACACAAAGGGGCACAACGGGGTGTCTCAGACTGTGTGTCCTAACCACGTCGTGAAGAACGTTGTTAAAAGTGAATGTTGTTTTCTACAACCACATGCCTAGGACTGGTGCATCAGTCTCGGGCGTTGTGATTGAGCACTCAGACTGTGTGTCCTATGCTTCTAAGTTTTCAAGTGATGGGGAAATGATGATTAAGTCGTTAACTTTGAGCTGCAATAGCGAAAAAGAATGAACACAAAGAAAACCTTTTGAATAAAATATTTTCTCATGTGCATTTCCCCAGGCAGACGTGACTTTCTTACATATCAAATACAAGGTGGTATCTGGGAGTCAGTCCATGTGACCGGTTCAGAGGCACATGTGACGTTTCTCGTCCCGAGACCTTAAATGCATGAGGGTATGGAGGCAACTGCCCTATGGGCTAGAGATTGACCAACTCTAATTCTTCTCCAGTGGAAAACGGTGTTGAGATCTCATAAGATTATGTTAGAGCCTGATATTGTAGTGCCATGCATATTTTCAAAGATTGACTGTGCGAGTTTGAGACCCTTTGATATAACACTGCTATGTTATGTATATGCATGATTTAACTGCTTATATGATTCTGTGATGTATGTATCATGTATATGGTTGTTGTGGGATATATCTTATAATAGTATCTCACTCTTGCACAACTGTATGTTCTGTTATTTTCTTCTTGTATCGGGTATACGCGTGCTTTTAGATGGATCCAGACGTTCCCTTGGCACATTCGAGCTCGATGAGCGAAGTATTTGATCATGATGGGACAGCAGGGAACTGGACTATACACGAGGGTGCGACGATAGCGACGTATCGGGGACCAGTCACGACTACCGAGATGAATGCTAACGGAATGCCCGTACGAAGGATTCATACCGTCGAGATGAGGATTGTGACATTTCCACCTCCATGGTACTACCTTCATACACTACAAGTCACCGGACTCCATTGACGACGTCCCTATCGACGATGGCGGTGACGTTATCGATCCAGCATCTGATATCTCATCTGGGGGTAGCGTCTGTGCTCATTCTGCATGTAGGAGGCATTGGTAGATCGTTTCTCGGCTTTTGGAGTTGTCCCGATAGTCCCTAGGCTTTTAGAGCCATATTTTGAGTCTTGAACCTAGTTCCCTATTCCCAGTTTGATGTTTTCTTTTTACCTATTTCGTCAGTAGCTATTTCAGTGTATGTTGGCTAGTTCGACAAGACCTGTCTTGCAATCAAACCTAAGATCCCAAGTGGGACAATTATATTTATATGTGTGATGTTGATTTTCATGTTCTGAGTGTTCATCACCTTTTCTTAACTGCTTTTACCACACCAACAAAAAATGAGTACCCTTTTTCAGTAACATTATATAAAAGGTTATTTTTCCGAAGGCGACCAGCGTTTTAAATAAGTTTCTTTTCCACAGCAGGTAACCATGTGACGCCGGGTTTTAGGGTGTCGCAATGATTCTTCTTTGCCTCTTCACAGCAGGAGTACCAGTAGATTCCCTAATTACAATGCCACCGGCTGGTCTCTTCGGGGCAGGTTTTTTTGCTGCAGTGGTTTTTTGCCTTGTTCCTCTTTTTATTCCTAGGACTTCAACATCGTTGGCCTCAATCATTTCTTCCTTGATTTTCATAGTTTCTTCTGCTTTGGCCAAGGTAATTTGTTTGTAAGTACTTAGTTGCATGCCTGAGAGACTGCTTCTCCCAAAATCAGCAGTGGACATTCCTTTCTCAGATAGAATTTTGTTATGATCTTCTTCAGTCATGGCAGCAAGGACATCATAAACACCTTGATTCCTGAGAATCTTTGATAGAAGGTGAGTGTAGGGAATGGCAGAGAGGTTCTTTCTATTTTTCATAGCTTGTTTGAATCTGTTAAACATAATCCAAGGAAGGTTGATTTTGGTTTCCCATAAGAGATTGCACAGGCAGAATTTGTGGAGAGCAGAGAGGTTGTCCTTGGAGCCAGTCTTGTGTAATCTTGTTCAGAATCTGATGGAGGATTTTGATTTCATCTTTCATCTCAGCAGACTTCCTGGAATAAGTTCTTACCGTATCTTCTTTCATTAGGGTAACAGCAATGGTCTCAGAACCACCTAAGTCTTCTTCCCAAGTATCAGTAATCACCAAACCTTCTGGGCACAAGCAATAGCATCGGAAATTGTCTTCTCAGAGACAATCACCTTCTTTCCCAGTACGAAGCTAATAATCTCAGTTTCAGTGATTGTAGGTTTCCTCCAGAAGGTCCTAATGAGGTTGGGGTAGATTGATACTTTCTCTAAGAACATGCCGTCCCATCTAGCTGCATTAATATACTTGCTTACATTCAAGTTGTACTCCTCCAGGACTTCAAAATTAAAGTGGTGTTCAACTGCTAAGTTCAGAGAATCAGTGACGTAGGAATGGACAGGGAGTGAAGATGAAGCCATTTTTAAAGGTTTGAAGGTTAGGGTTCAAAGAAGCAAAGAAATAGAGGTTCGTAAAAAAACTCAGGCAATGAAAACTTTTTCCGGGGGAAGAGAAGTCAAAGGTTTTTCTTTGAAAATAATTCGAAAGAAAAAAATTTAATGACAAGACATGTCATCAAGAGTAAAACGGCGTTGTTATTTTGAAACCATAAAAAGGTTATGATGGGATTGATGGAAATTACTGACTCAGCAAAGAGAATATACTAGATATATATATGTCTAGTAAGACAACAAAATAAATACATTTAATAAAAATATGCTTAGACGCAAGCAGTTGTGGATGCGTATGAAATTATACAATGGATGCAGTGAACCACAATAGTAGATGCAACATATAGTGGATGCGCAACAAAACATGCAATAGACGCAAAAGTATCAAAACAATTTTCTCAAGGCTGGACGCCTAAATTAATCCACACATATCATGTTAAGATGCTTTCTAATAAAGATAAATATGTCCTCTGCAAGAGGTTTAGTAAGGATATCTGGCCATTGATGGTTAGTATCTACATATTGAATATCAAACACACCTTTTTGCACATAATCCCTATTAAAATGATGTTTAATCTCTATGTGCTTAGCTCTAGAATTCAAAATTGGATTCTTAGATAGATTTATTGAAGCAATATTATCACACATAAGTGGAATACTACTTACAAACACATTGTAATCCTCCAATTGATGTTTGATCCAAAGAAGTTGTGAGCAACAACTAGCGACTGATATATACTCAGCTTCAGCAGTTGATACGGCAATGGTACTTTGTCTTTTGCTTGACCCTGAGATAAGATTAGCTCCAATGAAGTGACATCCTCCACTAGTGTTTTTTCTTTCAATTCTATCTCCAGCATAATCAGCATCACAGAAACCAACTAATATGTAATCTTCATTTTTCTTAAAGCACAAACCAAGATTAGTAGTACCTTTTAAATATCTAAAAATTCTCTTAACTGCTGATAAGTGAGATTCTCTAGGATCAGATATAAATCGAGCACATAAACATACACTGAACATAATATCAGGCCTAGACGCAGTAAGATATAAGAGGGATCCTATCATACCTATATATACCTTTTGGTCTACCTTTTTCTCTTTAACATCTTTGTTCAGTATGGAAGTGGGGTGCATAGGGGTATTCATTGTCTTACAATCATCCATCTTAAACTTCTTCAGAAGCTCTTTTGTATACTTAGTTTGATGGATGAGCACCTCGTCCAAGATTTCTTTTACTTGAAGTCCAAGGAAGAATTTGAGTTCTCCCATCATGCTCATTTCAAATTCTTTCTGCATTAACTTAGAGAATTCTTTGCAAAGAGATTCATTAGTAGCACCAAAAATGATATCATCAACATAAATTTGCACAACTATGAAATCAGACTTAACTGATTTTCTAAACAGAGTTATGTATACTTTTCCCCTATTAAAGCCATTTTTCATAATAAATGAACTTAGCCTGTCATACCAAGCTCTAGGGGCTTTCTTAAGGCCGTACAAATCTTTATTAAGCTTATATACATGTTCAGGGTGGGTTTCACTCTCAAAACCCGGAGGTTGTATAACATAAACTTCTTCATTAATAAAGCCATTTAGAAAAGCACTTTTAGCATCCACATGAAAAAGCATAATAATATGATGTGTAGCAAATGAAATTAGAATTCTAATTGCTTCTAATCTTGCAATAGGTGCAAAGGTTTCAGTGTAATCTATACCTTCTTCTTGAGAGAAACCTTGAGCAACAAGTCTTGCTTTGTTTCTTGTTACCTTACCATTTTCATCAAGTTTGTTTCTATAAACCCACTTTGTTCCAATCACTGATTTGTCATTGGGCAGGGGAACCAGAGTCCAAACTTCACTTCTTTCAAACTGATTGAGTTCTTCTTGCATAGCTAGAATCCAACCATCGTCCAGCAGAGCCTCGTCTACTGTCTTTGGTTCCAACTCAGAGACTAGTGCAGAAATATCTTGTTCTCTGAAAGTTGATATGGTTCTTAGCTTGTCCTTGGGGTTTCCGATGATCTGATATTGTGGATGATAATTCTTGAAGTACCAAGATTTTTGAACGACATCATGTTGAGAAGTGGAGGTTTCTGGTTGTTGAGTGGGGTCGTCTGGTTGATCATCAACTTTCATCTTTGGTGTGTCTCCTGAGATATTTAGATCAAGATCTGCAAAAGCTTCATCTAGCTCTGATAATTTCTTATCAGGTTGTTTGTCATCAAACTTGACATGAACACTTTCCCCTACCATCAGAGTCCTAGAATTGTAAACTCTAAAGCCTTTAGAAGTTTCAGAACATCCTAATAGTATTCCATTATCTGTTTTAGCATCAAACCTACCATGTTGATCTTTAGTATTCAGTATATAGCATTTACAACCAAAAGGATGGAAATAAGATATGTTGGGTTTTCGTCCTTTCCACAGTTCATAAGGAGTCTTGTTCAGGATATGTCTAATGTATATTCTGTTCTGAATATAGCAGGTAGTGTTAACAGCTTCGACCCAAAAGTATCTTGGGATAGAGTTGTCATTGAGCATAGTCCTAGCCATCTCTTGAAGTGATCTGTTCTTTCTCTCTACCACACCATTTTGTTGTGGTGTTCTAGGTATTGAGAAGTTGTGAAGGATACCACTTTCTTCATAGAACTTATGAAATAGCTCATTTTCAAACTCTCCCCCATGGTCACTTCTGATTGTAGTGATACACATGCCTTTTTCATTATGTACACGTTTGCAAAATACAGAAAAGACCTTAAAAGACTCATCCTTATGAGTTAGGAACATAACACATGTCCATCTAGTGTAGTCGTCTACTATGACAAGACCATATTTCTTACCACCGACAGAAGCAGTCCTTGTTGGACCAAAAAGATCAAGGTGTAGCAACTCTAGTGGTCTATTGGTACTAATGACATTCTTAGATTCAAAAGAACCTTTGACTTGTTTTCCCTTTTGACATGCATCACAGAGAGCATCAGATTTGAACTTAAGATTTGGTAGTCGTCTCACGAGGTTATGCTTGTTTAGCTTTGAAATTAATTTCAAGCTTGCATGACCTAGCCTTTTATGCCAAATCCATCGCTCATCCTCAATGGACACAAGACATGAGACACTTTGATTTGAGAGGTCCTCCAAGTCAATCTTATAAAGATTGTTTTACCTCTTAGAAGTGAATAAAAGTGATCCATCATCTTTCTTGACAGTACACATGTTCTTATTAAAAGAAACTGCATATCCACTGTCACATAATTGACTTATGCTCAGCAGATTGTGCTTCAAGCCATTTACTAAAAGAACATTATCGATGGAGGGAAAAGGATGTTTACCAATTTTACCTATACCAATGATCTTCCCTTTCTGATTTCCTCCAAAAGTGACCCAGTCGCCATCTTTGGGCTTAAGGCTTTGGAACATAGACCTTTCTCCCGTCATGTGATGTGAGTAGCCACTATCCAAGTACCAAAGACGTCTGTTATCTTCCTGTTGTTAAGCAAATCTGCAATAGGTATTACCTTATATTTAGGTACCCAAACTGACTTGGGTCCTTTCTTGTTAATTGTCACTGGACGAGTATGCTTAGCATGTTTATTGTGTATGCATCTAGATGTAACATGCCCACTTTTTTCACACACTTTGCAAAAGGTGTTGGACGAGCTAGATGTTGAGTCGCCGGCAAGTGTACCGGGTCGTCGCAAGTAAAAAAATAAACACGGTAAGTAGTTACCGAGGTCGAACACAAGGATTGGGCTACCAATTCGACTAATTCGCGAGAAGTTCGATAAGTTTGGCCAAGTAACAGCAAGCGGTTATGGAGGGAGAGAAAATAGGATCGCAATTCAAATAACAAATCAAACAAAGATATGGAATTAAAATGTGAAATTAAAAATCTAAGGTCACAATTCCACCCACCCAATCATGCATAGTACCCAAGTGATGACGATTCTCTCCCTAAGTTCAATTACAATGTCAACCAGGACCCCCAAATTCTCCTAATGACACTGTCGTGCTTAATAGGACGTATTCAACGATTGAATTAATTACTTACTAGGTCTCATAATCCAATCATTAAACTCAATTAAATCTGGTTCCTATAAGGTTGCATCGATCTCCTATTCACTCTCGTGCAATATTTGATCAATGATCCCAATTCAAGTTCTAAACGTGAATTGCCTACTAAGCCTCATCAACGTTAACTAGTCAATCACGCATGCATATGATCAACACAATAAAATCAGAATTTGAAAACAATAATTGAGACAAAGGAGAGAAACGTACATCACATTGAATCTAAACCGTCATTGGAGGTTTCATTGTTCCCTTAGACAAGGGGATTACCTCCTCATGCTTGTAACAAGACACAAGCAATCGGAATTCATCGTGAATGTACAATAGAAAAAGAAAATAAGGAGACGCAGCTCCCAAGAATAAGGAATCACCTCAAAATGCTCTACAACAAGTGGAGAATCAAAAGTTTTTTTTCCATCTGCCCTAAAACAGCAATTTATCGAATTCAGGATCTGTGCTCGCTCGCGAGGCGAGCAAGATCTCGCGAGGCGAGTATTAAAAATGGCATGCTTTCAAATTGGATTCTCGCGAGGCGAGACAGAGAGGATGTTAATTCTGGCACAGTCAGATCTTCAGACTCGTGAGGCGAGATGGGATTCGCGGGGCGAGACAGAGAGGGTGACAATTGCTGTTCAGGCTGGTCTTCAGGCTCGCGAGGTGAGCTCTTGTTTCGCGAGGCGAAACCTCCAGAATTGCTTTTCCACTGTTTTCTTCATTTTCCTTGACTCTGAGAGCTTCACTTTTAACCTGAAACAACAAAAGAAAACGAACAATGTAATTCTATTCAAAATAGACTAAAAACTACTAAAAATGCCTAAAACGAGTCGAAGTCTAACTTAGGAACAAAACAAGGCCAATTTGGGAGATTAGCGAGGGTGACTTGCCCAATTAGGCACAAAATATACCTATTTTCTAGCTGGAAACTAGATAAGCCAGAGGCTTATCAAAACACCCCAAACTTAAACCTTGCTTGTCCCCAAGCAAGCTAAAACTCAAAAAAGACTCAAGACTTGGCAAGCTTAAAGGATTCAATCAATTTCGCACAATTTTCATGCAATCTTAACAAAACAGTTTTTCTTCGATGATTTCCCCCCTTGCATCAATTTAATCCCCACATTCATTTACTTTAAACAGTTGAGAACTTCATCATTCATGCAGTCATCAATCTAAGTTGAGGATCAAAGTTACACACAAAAGGGAGATCACCAATTTCAAACGATTGCATTCCTCACAAGGGCATGTAATATTTCACTCATTCACTCAACTTGTCTAGGCTATCAACTATTCACTCAATTTCACATTTCAAGAGCACTTCCCATGAATTTGATTTTCATCTCAAACAAAGTTCCCACGAAAACATGCATGCAACATCAAAAGGTCTTTTAAAGGTTGTAGTGGGGCCTGGCTAAGGGTAGGATATTCAAGGATACTAGGCTTAAGTCCCTAGGAACTAAGAGAGCATGAGCATTTGACACATCTTCCACTCAAATTCCTTTTTCCATTTTTCTTTTAGCCTCGGGTGATTGCAGCCTTTTCCTTGCTAAGCTTTTTGTTTTGCCCCTTTTCTTTTGGCAATTTTTTTTCTTTTTTTTTTTTTTTGCCTTGGGTTTCAACCTTATTTTTTCATTTTATTTTTCTCAACCCATAATGACATATCAAACCTTGTAGCCACCCCAAACTTAGTTTCTTACAACCATTCTCTTGCTAAGTTTCCATGCTCTCCTAATCCTAAGATTGGGTTAACGTAGTTTTTTTTCCAGATTTTAGCTTATAAAATAGGGTCATCAAGAAACAATAGGCTAATTAGGCTCAATGTGGCTAACTAGGGAACATGCATTAGGGATGGTTCTTTTTAGGCCAAGTAGCTATTCAAAGAAAATTGCCTAAATCATTTGATGCAACACATAGACATGCAACCCATGAAGAGATTCAAGCAAATGCGGGAAAGTGCAACTTGAAAGTGATCCACACAATCAAAAACAAAGTTGGAGGCTCAAATCCTCACCTGGACATTTTTTGCAAATTGTTTGACCAAGATACAATTCCTAGTGTGTGCACCCCTTCACCCCAAACTTGTCATAAATCAAGCAATCACAATAAAATTTCTCAAAGTTCAATTTTCAACTTTTCACATGGGGATCAATTTTTCTATTTTCAAAACCTAGGGGGAAATCATCGATGGTCAAAATAATCCATGCAATCAATCTATGCTAAATTTAATTAAGATCCACCAAGCTTGCCGACACAACACTCATACACATACTCTTGATCTTCTCAAATTATTCAAGAGCGACATTCAAAAACAAAAACAAAAACAAAAAAACAAAGCAATTGGTTCCCTCCCCCACACTTAAATCATACATTGTCATCAATGAAAGAACACAAATATAAAATAAGAGTGAGGAAAAGAGAGGGTGCTCCCTGATCGAGTTGTAGTGTAGGTGGCCGCTTCCACAGAAAGCTCTTCTATGGTTGCATCCTCATCCAATTGGTCCCTCGGGCAGCCCCCTGTTGGGCCAAAGATATCTCCCGGAAGAATTCCTGCAAATTAAAACCTTAATTGCAGATTCGCGAGGCGAGAGATCACTCGCGAGGCGAATCTGGAAAAATTGTTCTTCACACTTTCCAGAATCACGAAGCAAGTAGTATCTCGCGAGGCAAATATGGAATTCCAACAGATGATGATGCCCAGAATCGCGAGGCGAAAGTAGCTCTCGCGACGCGAGACAAAAGCGTGAGCAAGCCTTTGAGATTCAGGGCTTCTGTCTCGCGTGGCCACTGTGGATTCGCGTGGCGAATCAAGCTTTTTTTTTTTATAAATGAAAATGACAAAAAAATAAAGGAAACCTAGCTTGGGTTGCCTCCCAAGTAGCGCTTGTTTAACGTCCCGAGCCTGACTCAAGTCACCCCTAAGGGTTAATCCGGAGGACGAAACTGCTTGTCATGCCATGCCCTTGTCCGCTTTTTGTAGGTTCTTGCCTTTTCATCTGCTTGCATGCGGTTCCCGGACAACTCATTTAAGTCCAACAGCCCTCTATAATCGGTACGTACTCCCCACCCCGTGATTGTCCTTGTTGGGATCGATTTATTGCTTTTATTGACCACCACGGTCGTGCCACCTTTCTTTGGGACCACATGATTTGGACTAAACCAACTACTATCTGAGATTGGATAGATGATTCCGGCCTCTAAAGGTTTAATCACTTCCTCACGCACAGCTTCTTTCATTCCTTCTTTGTTGAGCTCTTCCCTTTCACCTTTATCCTCTGGGAGACTCGGTAAGGCTTCCATGTCTTTCAACCACTCAAGATAGACCTCATCCCCCAAAGGGTCTTTTTCCTCATTATCATCATCATGGGATTTTACCAACACTTGTGCAAGTGAAGAACCATGGGCTTCTCTAGTTGCCTTTGCCTTGACAGTTGAGTCCACTATATCCACTCGATACACATCCGACCTCTCGACAGGGTGCTTCATTGCTTCAAAGACATTGAAGACTACCTCATCATCTTGCACCCTTAGAGTGAGTTTCCCTTGTTGCACATCTATCAAGGCACGCCCAGTGGCTAAGAACGGCCTACCCAATATGAGAGGGATCTCGGCGTCTTCATCTATATCAAGCACCACAAAATCCGCCGGAAATATGAACTTGTCCACCTTCACTAACAAATCTTCGACCACCCCATAAGGATATTTTATAGAACGATTGGAGAGTTGGAGTGACATCCGTGTATCCTTGACTTCCTTGATCCCTAACCTCTTCATCATAGAGAGGGGCATCAAGTTGATTCTTTCCCCTAGATCACACAATGCCTTTCCTAGCGTCATCCCCCCAATGGTGCATGGTATAGAAAAAGAACCGGGGTCCATCAACTTTGGAGGTAGTTTTCTTTTAAGAATGGCACTACACTCCTCGATCAAAGCAACCATTTCCTCATCCACTATTCTCCGCTTCTTGGAGAGAAACTCCTTCATAAACCGGGCATAAGATGGCATTTGTTCCAAGGCTTCCGCAAATGGAATGTTATTTTGAAGTTTGCGGAAGACATCAAGGAATTTATTGAATTGCTTATCTTGTTGAGGCTTCTTCAATCATTTAGGATATGGTACCTTCATGTAGGGCGGGAGGTCCTGGGGTTCAACCCACTTCTTCTTTCGGAACTCTTCATCTACAAGTTTTAACCTCCCCCTTGATCTGGTGCCTTGTCACTTGTCAACTCCTCTTTCTCAGGTTGCTCTTCCTCAACATGCGGTTGTTCTTCCTCAACTTCCTGAGAACTAGTTGCACCCCTGTTAGATCCCAACACCCTACCGCTTCTAGTTGTTATGGCATTCCATTGGTTCTTAGGGTTGATCTCGGTATCACCTGGGAAAGTGCCTGGGAGACGCTCATTTAGTTGCTTTGCAAGCTGGGTAATTTGCGTCTCTAGATTCTGAATTGCCGCCCCTGTATGAGTTGCCAATTTGTCAATGGCTGTGCCTGTATTGATTGACAACTTCTTAACTGCCGCACTCATCTTCTCAAGAGCCAACTCCCAAGGTTGCCTTCCACCATCAGTTATTTGCAATTGATTAGGCCCCGGAAGAGCCTGCTGAGTATTATGCTGATGGATTCCATAGTTTGGCCTCTGACCCTATTGAGGTTGTTGTTGCCAATTCTGTTGAGGTTGTTGTTGCCCGGCTAGACCACCACTAGCATTACGCCAAGCGAAACCCGGATGGTCTCTCCTCATATAACCCCTATTCTGATTCTGACTGTTCCTCTTATAGTTGTTCTAGGGCACACTGTCATAGAAATTGTGGCAGGAGTCCACATGTTCTCGAGAGAAGTTGAACGAATAGCTCTGAATGTCATGATCTCCGTTACAATTTCCACAACCAGGAGGCATTCCTTTGTGTATCACATTAACCTTCTTGTTCTCAGACAAAGCCGCAATTTGCATCTTTAACAGTTTATTTTGCTCTAGAATGGCTTCCATTGCTGCAGTACTGACTCCACTTCAGGTTTCTCTACCACGGTTGTAATCATTGTACGACATCTTCTCCAATAATGCCCATCCATCCTCAGCTAATAAATAAGAAAAGGAACCGCCAGCTGCGGCATCACAATTCATCTAGTAGCGCCCCCTTAACCCATTAAAGAAATGTTGAACCTTGGAGACCGGGTCAAAGAAAGCTGAGGGACATCTTCTCAAGAGCACATTGTACCTCTCCCAAGCTTCATTATAAGCTTCATCTTCTGTCTTCCTGAAAGATGTGACGGCAACCCTTGCTTGTGCCGCTTTCTGAGGAGGAAAATACTTGGTGAGGAACTTTTGTGCCATTTGCTCCCAAGTTCTGATACTGTTCCGATCCAAGCTATCAAACAAATCACGAGTGACATCCCTAAGAGAGAGGGGGAATAGCCGCAAGCGAAACTCATCTTGAGTAACTCCTCTTGTCTTCTGCATGTCACAAGCTTCAAGGAAGCGAGTGATGTGTCTGTGAGGGTCTTGCTTGCCACTCCCATCAAACTGATTCTCACGGATCTGGGCTGTGACACATCCTTCCACTCTGAAGGAGTCTGTATTAAGGTTGCCCCTCACGATAGAAGAAGCACAATCATCTAGGTTGGGTAGATCGTACTCGAAGAGAGGCTTGTAACGAGGAGGAGGAGGAGGAGGAGGAGGAGGGTTTCCTTCAGCCATCCTCTCAGAATTAATTACTTCAAGCCTCTTTCGCTCTCTGGCTTCTTTCCTTAAACGCTTCTCGATCTTGGTGATCTCCGAATCAAATAGCAAGTCCTCTTGTGAAAGGGTACCTCGCATACAAAAACAAGGCAAGACCAAGTGGAATCAAAGAAGTAGAGAGAAATTAAAAAAAAATAAAAATAAAAATAAAAATAACTAAACCAAATAATCAAACTTCCCAAAAAATTAGAAAACTTGGTGGTGCCAATCCCCGGCAACGGTGCCAAAAACTTGTTGAATCACCGGCAAGTATACCGGGTCGTCGCAAGTAATAAAATAAACACGATAAGTAGTTACCAAGGTCGAACACAAGGATTGGGCTACCAATTTGACTAATTCGTGAGAAGTTCGACAAGTTTGGCCAAGTAACAGCAAGCGGTTGTGGAGGGAGAGAAAATAGGATCGCAATTCAAATAACAAATCAAACAAAGACATGGTATTAAAATCTGAAATTAAATATCTAAAGTCACAATTCCACCTACCCAATCATGCATAGTACCCAAGTGATGATGATTCTCTCCCTAAGTTCAATTACAATGTCAACCAGGACCCCCAAATTCTCCTAATGACACTGTCGTGCTCAATAGGACGTATTCAACAATTGAATTAATTACTTACTAGGTCTCATAATCCAATCATCAAACTCAATTAAATCTGGTTCCTACAAGGTTGCACCGATCTCCTATTCACTCTCGTGCAATATTTGATCAATGATCCCAATTCAAGTTCTAAACGTGAATTGCCTACTAAGCCTCATCAATGTTAACTAGTCAATCACGCATGCATATGATCAACACAATAAAATCAGAATTGGAAAACAATAATTGAGACAAAGGAGAGAAACGTACATCACATTGAATCTAAACCGTCATGGGAGGTTTCATTGTTCCCTTAGACAAGGGGATTACCTCCTCATGCTTGTAACAAGACACAAGCAATCGGAATTCATCGTGAATGTACAATAGAAAAAGAAAATAAGGAGACGCAGCTCCCGAGAACAAGGAATCACCTCAAAACGCTCTACAACAAGTGGAGAATCAAAAGTTTGTTTTCCATCTGCCCTAAAACAACAATTTATAGAATTCAGGATATGCGCTCGCTCGCGAGGCGAGTATTAAAAATGGAGCGCTTTCAAATTGGATTCTCGCGAGGCGAGCAGTCTCTCATGAGGCGAGACAGAGAGGATGTTAATTCTGGCACAGTCAGACCTTCAGACTCGCGAGGCGAGATGGGATTCGCGGGGCGAGACAGAGAGGGTGACAATTGCTGTTTAGGCTGGTCTTCAGGCTCGCGAGGCGAGCTCTTGTTTCGCGAGGTGAAACCTCCAGAATTACTTTTCCATTGTTTTCTTCATTTTCCTTGACTCTGAGAGCTTCACTTTTAACCTGAAACAACAAAAGAAAACGAAAAGCGTAATTCTATTCAAAATAGACTAAAAACTACTAAAAATACCTAAAACGAGTCAAAGTCTAACTTAGGAACAAAACAAGGCCAATTTAGGAGATTAGCGAGGGTGACTCACCCAATTAGGCACAAAATATACCTCTTTTCTAGCTGGAAACTAGATAAGCCAGAGGTTTATCACTAAACTTAGATTTAGCATATTTATCTGGAACTTTTGAAGCTCTATACTGTGTATGTGGTTTTGACTTTTTGTGAGATGTTTCTTGCTTCTCTTTGTCATAACCAAGGCCAGATTTATCATGAGATGACGTAGAGTACCTTAAAATGAGACTAAGATTATCTGAGCCACCTACAAGTTTTGACAGAGAGTCTGTCAGATATGTTACATCTTGTTTCAGTTTTGCAACTTCACAAAAAACATTAGGCTCACTTCATTTTGTCAGCTAGACTGACATTCACTGATTTTAGTATGTCATTTTCATCTTTAAGATTTTGTTTCTTAGTACAGACCCTATCATATTCTCTAGACAGTTTAGAAAATTTCTTTTTAAAACTCCTATACTCTCGTGATAGTATGGACGACTTATGCAACAATTCATTAAAAGCTTTTTGAAGAGTGGATGGGTCTAAGTCCATTACCTCAGCATTAGTGTATTCACTTTCTGATGCAGTGTCTTTCATAAGACAGATATTTGCCTCTTCCTCAGCTTCATTTTCTTCATCTGATGAAGACATATCAAGATCCTCCCATGTAGCCATTAAGCCTTTATTCTTTTTGAAGATTTTCTTTTTATCCTTTAGCCCAGGGCAGTCAGATTTGAAATGACCAGGTTTCTTGCATTCAATGCACAAGGGTGGACCTTTTTCTTTGGAGTCTGACTTCTCCTTGGAAAACTTTTTGTTGAATTGCTTCCTTCTGAAACCACATTTCTTTCTCCACATATGTTGAATCTTCCTGGAGATGAAGGACAATTCATCCTCGTCTGATCCTTCATCATTATCAGAAGATCCAAACTCATCTGATGACTCAACAGCTTTGAGAACCTTTGACGAGCTTGCTTTCTTCGCCTTTAGGGCAATAGATTTTCCTTTTCTGGAATTTTCTTCTTCATTAAGTTCAAGTTCATGAACCTTGAGAGATCCAAGTAGCTCTTTCAGAGAAAGTGTATTTAGATTTTTGGCTTCCTGAATAGCGGTAACTTTGGGTCTCCATTGCTTGGATAGACTTCTCAGGATTTTTCTAACATGATCTCTATTTTCATAGACTTTTCCAAGAGATCTGAGACTATTAGTGATGGTTTGGAATCTTCCAAACATTTGGTCTATTGTTTCATGTTCACCCATTTTGAACAGCTCATACTGATGAACCAGCATGCTGATCTTTGATTCCTTTACTTGTGAGGAACCCTCGTGAGCTAGGGCAAGAGTATCCCAAATTTCTTTAGCAGTATTGCAGCTGTGAACTTTGTCATTTTCAGATATAGTAATAGCACACATAAGATAGTTCTTAGCCTTCAGATTTAGTTGATGTTGGTTTTTCTGCTCTTGAGTCCATTGGGCTGTAGGAACAGCAGCTCCAGCTTCATCTCTTGGCTCTGTGTAGCCGGTTTCAATCAGCTCCCAAATATCTACATTCTGCGCATCCAAGAAGGCCATCATCCTCTTCTTCCAGTAGTCATAATCTGTTCCATCAAAGAGAGGAGGTATGTTGATAGCTTGTCCTTCTGCATCCATGGTTGTTGGATCGTACTCCCTCAACACTTGTTAGATGCTCAACTCTTTCGAGGCTGAGCTCTGATACCAACTGAAGTTGATAAAGGCAAACACAAGAAGGGGGGTTGAATTGTGTTTGTTAATAATTTTTGAAAACAACCTTTAAAACTATTTTTGCACACACGAAGATTAAATCAGAAGCAAGCACAAAGCAATAGATTCCTTTTTAAAAATCTTTAACAAAATCAATATCAAAACCCCTCAGTCAGTAAAAACAAATAAAGCAGTAAGAGTTTAGGGATAGAATGTTCAAACAAGATGTTTTATCCTGGTTCACTCTCTTCCGACCAAGAGTTACGTCCAGTCCCTTCTACTTGAAGGTTTTTCTCCACTATTTTCCAAATAGATTACAGCCAGGTATTCAACACCTCTCCAAGCTTACAAGCATTCCTTTCTTACCAAGTCTCTCCGGGCTCTAACTCTAACTCTAACAAAGAGATTTAACTTATGATCTTCCAAACTCACTGTGTGTGAGGATATGAAAGTTTAAGATAAAATGAATATTTTCACAATATTCAAACTAAAGAATACAGACTCTTGCTTTTAAAGAAATATGAGTATGAATGATTGTTTATTGACAAAAGTTGAGCTACCAAAACATGTGCAGGAAAAAGTTATTCTTAAATATCTGAGGTCTTCTATTTATAGTGACCTTCTTCTTCACTTGTATTTCTTCAACGGTTATTTTGAATAGTCCCGTTTAGAGATAGCATTGAATGCATGATATCCATTGTGACTGATAGCTTGATTGTGCCAATGCTGAATAGTACTCTTGGTTATCGAGATAGCATGAAATGGAGGCTCACTACTCTGAGTATTGCAGCTTGAGAACTTGTTGTTCCTCCTTTGTGTACAATCCAACTTTTTCCAGCCATAAAGTTGTCATCGTAGAGATGGTTTTGCAGTTTCTCATTGTATGATTCTGCTTTTTACATTTCTTTGAAGGTACAATGTTTCTTTTACAACAAGGTAAAATATTAAAGTAGATAAAACAAATGTGAAGAACAAATATTCTAGAGAAATAAATATCAATGATTTGAAATAAATTTAAGAGATTCGAATTGCATTTATTCATTCAAGAGATGAAGCTCGTCTATTTATGTGAAACTAAGTCTATTTACTATTTTATTTTGCTTGTCTGTTGACGTGGCATATCCTCTCGTCTATCAAGTCTTCAGACTTGCTATACCTCAATGAGTTATCATAATCTCCGTCTGGTGACGTGGCAGTTAGAGCTCTTCTACCTGATTAATTTATTTTTCAGTTCATTCAATTTTACCAATTACTTTCGTCTGATGTATCTAAGAAGTTATTTTGATTTCCGTGTAGTGAGCATTTAGTGCCTAGTCTACTTAAAGAAACCAGTCTACTTAATTAAATAAATAAAAAACTTTACCAAAACATTGAATAGCTAGTCTACAAGGGTGGACGCGTATTTTACTCAAGGAGTCCAATGAAAACTTATCCCAAGTTTCTATTACTTATATTTAAATATTCTTGCATAACTAAAAGCACATGTTAGATCTCAACTAACACTTTGCCAAGAAAATTTAATCATTTTGTTAACATCAGAACGTAGAGGTTATTTAAATCAAAACCACTTTGGTTCCAACAACAAAGTCCATAACAACGTAACACGGATCAAAGATCTTCGTTATTATATTAAATAACACTAGTATCGCGACATCTCTGATACTAGGTTCGCGTTTCAACGTTAACATCGTTGAGTAAAATTCGTTTATAGAAAATCCTTTCTAATTGAAAATTGTTTTATAAAATCATCAAATTGCTAGAACCTCATTTTCTTTTGAAAATATTTTTCCGAGAAACTCTAATCTTTTAGAAAGATGTAATCTTAAAACAAAATCCTTGTGTAAATGATTAGTACTGTTTTTATGATTGCCTTTCGTAAATATTTTCGGAATTAACCACTGTTTAGCATTTTAAAAAACGTTTTAAGTTAAAATTTGACTTTTTCTCTTAAAATAATTTTCTCAATATAATAATTAAGTTATTTTTGAAAAATAACATTTTCATAATAAATTTTTATATTATTTTTGTAATTTCTTACCTAGAAATTAATATCACTAAAATATTTTCACGGTTATGCCCTCACTGTGACTCATAGTTTACTTTTACACTGATAAATCATTAAAATAATAATATTTTCCAACATTTCCTATTTTTCCCAAATAAATTTTTCCATCAAGATTATATTCCAATATTTCACCGTTAAACATTGAATATAATTTTTAAAGCTTCTTAAAGCTTCCAATATTTCCCAAATAATATATAACTGCAAGTAAACACTTAACCGCAGATAAATAAACACAAATATAAATAACACAACTTAAAACAAGTTAAGCAAAAACATCACAACCACAGATAAATATACAGACCAACAACAGATAGCACGTAGCCATCGGAAAAATCCCTCGGGTAATCCCCTCTTACCTCTCGAAGAATTAAACTTCAGATTGAAAACTTTAACGCGAACCTGGAATTCATCGACACATGTACACGACACAACACTTGTATCCTTCAACAAACCACAATCAACTAATCAAAATCAAACAAATACAATCACCTAAATACTAAGGATAGGTCACAGCCTTACTGAGTTTTTGTGGCTAAAAACTGCTAAAATTCATAAGTCCTTGGATTAATGATCATATGTACTTAAGACAGTAGATTATTAATTAATCCAAAAAGATTAAATAAAAAACATCCAAGTTCCTCCAAGCATAGTTTCGGTCAAAGCATGAAAATATGGCTAGAGATTTTAGTTTGATACAAGAACTTGTATTCAACATCAATACATATTAGAAACATGAGATCTATCATCACTTTATAAAAATTTGAACAAAAACTCCTCCACCCATTTTTTCTAGGGTTCGGCCTCATCAAAATAAATGGGGAGTAAAACTTTGTTGACAACAATCTCTTGGATTATGATAATAGAGATGATAATAGGAGCATAGAAATTGGTTTCACATTTTTAGGATTTTTCTATGATTTTCTATTATTTATCAAAGTTAAGAACAACCAAGATGAACATCATGAAATAAGATTTAAAAAAAGAAATGAATTGAAGAACATTTAACTTAAAGATGTTGAGGAACATGAATCACCTCTTGGAAATGAAGAATTGTGCAAGAATCACCAAGTTCCTTCACAAATCAACAATGGAAGCTTAAGAGAGAAAGTGAGAATGGAGAAGATGATAGTAAGTTTAAGAAGAGTGTGGAAGTCTCTAGTTGCCTCATGAATTTATGAGCAAGCCAAAGAGGCCATGGGCCTTGCGCAAATGGTCTTGGAGAAATCCAACAAAGCCCAAGTGTTTGTAACCATGAAAATGACTTAAGACATAATGAAGACATAGGAAAGTTTGAGAGTAAAATTTGCTTCATGGAAAAATGAATTATTAGCCATGAAATTGGGCTCAAAAACCACAGCCCAAACTTGGTTTAGAAGAGCCAAAATTGATCCACTTCACTTAGTGTATCATGAAAACTAATTTAGGGACCAAAATGAAAATCAACAAAACTTAAGGACCTAAGTGCAATTTTCTTGTAGATTGTCATCATGATACCATGTGCACCATTAATGCATCCACATGGTGACTCATCATGTGTGAATCGTTGATATTATCCGTTAGCGGATCCCGGAAATCCCATAATCTGCTCCGTTGCTTCCCTGATTCAATATGACGCTCGGATAAAATATAATATTTCACTTTTTAGTGAAATATTTAAAAATAATCAAAAACGTTGGAAATTAAATAAAAATCTTAAGTTTTTCGTTCACGAGTTAAAATTAGGTCTTCTGATCAGTATAAATATATTGTTAATGAAATTCACAGACCGGGTTTCGCCTGACTTTTCAACCTAAATTTTAATTGTAACTCTCTACCGTCAAGCAGGGTGTAAATAAGGTTTCAGTTTAATTAAAAACATTTTCTAGGTCTCGGATAAAAATATAAACGTATTTATATAAATTTCCGATATTAGAAAGCAGCGAAAAATCGGGATGTTACAAATCTAGCCACAAGAGAGGTCAAACCTCTTCCTTTCCCTTGTGGAGTGTACATCTTCCCTGAGGAATACATTACAGAGGTAAATGGATTTGGTTTTGACCCAATAACTAGTGATTATAAGTTTGTGAACCTTATGCAGGCGTGAGGCTTGTTCCCAAAAGAGTAAGGCTTGTTCCAAGGGGAGAACACAACAATAACAACTTCAACTCCACACAAGATGGATACCTCATTTGCTTTCTTGAATAGGCCCGATCTACTCTTGGAGAAAGTGACTTGCCTTGTGTTGGTGTCCTTCACCATCTTGATCTCAATCTTCGTACGACCCATGATTCCTTCACTCACTGCAAATTGCTAAACAAAGCTAAAAAGCAAATATTAGAGAAAAAGAGAGAGGGGGGAGGGAAGGGTTGAGATTGGGTTATTGCTATTCCCAACACCCCCTATTTATACACAAACACTGAAGAGGTTCATCGTTTCTTTTATGGGTCACATAGGTTCATTGTTGTTAATTTTTTAATTTTTAATATTGAATTTTGCAATCTCCAATTCTTTTAGTTATGGACATTGTTTTCACTAATATGGAAGTGTTTCAATATTTTTCACTATTATAATTAATTGTAATATAAATAATTTTGTATTTTTGATATATTTACTTAAAAGTGATTTTAAGATAGTCTTTTTTTTTACTGGGATTTTAAGATAGTCTTTTTTGTTTGAGTTGTGTAAAAAATTATTTTTACATAGTAACTTACAAAAAAAGATACGAAGCTATTTGTTAAATTGATAATTATTTGATAGTTAGTTTTGTAGAGGCACAGATGAAAAAAAGTTATTGTTTCAAAATAAGAATTTGATTACAACTTTTGAGTAAAAAAAAATTGATTTCAACTTTCAATTAATTATATATTAACTTATGATATAAAAAGTTTAACTTTTATAATAAATGCTTTAAAAATCACACATGAGTATATATTATTAATTGATAGTATAAAAAAAACTTTATAACGACTATGTATTAAAACTAAACTCTGAAAACATTCAAATGGTTTTTATCAAATAAGTTTTATTGAAAATCGTTTTTTATAAAGATAATTTTTTTCATAAATTAACCACATTTGATAGGCATACTGTACTAAATCCAAACAACATTTTTTAGTAAAAAAATTAAGTTGTTCCACATAAAAAAAACTTTCCCAAAAATGGTTGTGGTTAAATTATTTATATATTGGAATAAAATATGTGTATGCATATGTCTAACGAACTATAATTTGAGGATGTTCAATTTTGTTTAAGATGTAAAAAAATCACCTTTATATATATTTTTTTGCCAATGATTAATAGCACATATAAAAGTTAAACTTATTGTGCATATCAATTAAACTTTTGGGTTAAATATGTTTTTAGTCACTTAAGTTGGGTAATGTTCAGGTTTAGTTTCTCATTTAAAAAACTTACTATTTTACTCCCAAAATTCTAAAACGTGTCAATCGTGATCCCAAACGGAACTAAAACGTACGTTTGGGTAATTCTAAAATGTACGTTTTTAGACCACGACTGATACAATATTGTTACAAGAATCCAATCAATATAAATACTTATGTTGCATCACATTATTTTGAAAAATGAATGATTTTATATTTTTAAGTAATTATATTATGCATACAAAATTAATGGCTTTCAAGCATCTTCCCAAATTCGATGACACCATCCAATATATTTCTTATTAAAAAATTTACTAAACTAGAAACTTTTTGTTTGAATCACTTTATCACTTTATAAAACAAAAAATAAATCATTATTTTGATGGAAAAAATTTATTTACTATAAAAGAATAAATTTTTTTAATTTTACTTTTTATATAGTTTATTAATAATAATTTTCAATCAATGTTAATAAATGAATGTTATTTTATTTAAATAATTTATAGTTTATAATATGTTTAATTACTTCTTATATTATTAAAATATATCAATTATTAATGATATTCAATAACTTTGTAAAATAATATTTTATATTAATAATTAATTGTAGCATTAATTAGTCAAAGAAAATTACTTTAGAATATTTTTTTATAAGCATATTACTTTAGAATATTGACTGTAAACACTTATTTGTATTATATATTTTTATTTATTTATTTTAAATATTACTTTTTATGTGGTAGTATTGTGATAAAAGATATTGCTTTTAAATATTGACTATAGACAGGCCCTTATTGTTTACTTTTTATTATTTGTAATTGGCTTCCTCTTGGTACTAAATATATATTGGTATCCACTAGCTCCTTCCTGATCTTCACCTCAAAATAAACTTCAGTTATTTATATTTAGTACTCCTCTTGCTGTTAAAGAATGGCAAGTGATAGAGGAAATCCTGACTCACCTCCCTGTAAAATCTCTTATGCGATTCAAATCCATATGTAAACCCTTCTATACTCTTATGACCTACAAGAGTTTCATCACAAAACACTTATCCCACTCCATTGCTAAAAACCAACCCAAACTTCTTGTCTTTCATTCACATGACGACTTTTCCACAACATTGGTTTTTGACGATAAATTATCACAACCTCCCATTCATTTAATGCCACCATCCCCATACCTAGACCACTTTTTAGATGAAATCATAACTTATGGTCCTTGTAATGACATATTTTGTCTTAAAGTGAGTCGTGCATTCTGCCTTGATCGATTGATGCCTTGGAATCCAGCCAGTAGAGAGGTCAAAACTCTTCATATGCCTCAACATATGAACATAATGCCTGGGGAGTCCTTTGAAGATATATATGGATTTGGTGTTGATATCCAATGACTAGTGACTATAAGGTCGTGAACCTTGTAGCGGGTGTTAAATCTACCACGAACGGAGGTATACAACCTAAAGCTCAGGTATGTAGTCTGAGTACAAACTCATGAAACTTTATTGATGTTACTGTCTCTGCTTATGACGTAATTGACTCACTGTTTACTTCATATTTGAATGGAGTTTATCATTGGTTGATTAAGCCTGGAGACGATGAATCAATCTTATGCTTTAACATGAGCAACAATGCATTTTGGAAAATGAATTTGCCCTCCGTTTCTCAAGGTGTTGCAAATGAAATGCTCGTGGATAGCAATTTCTCTATTATTAAATATTTTATTGCTTATATAAAAGAATATAATGTTTCTTCACCATTAGGAACTCTTGTTGAGATTAGGGTAATGGATGAACATGGTGTTGAAAAGAGTTGGACGAAGGAATTTAATATTATACTTCATTCTCTACAATGCAAATTTTGGGGCTTTTGGAAGATTACAAATTATCATTGATTTCATATAACTTACATACCCAACAATCAGTCAAGGTTGTTCCAATTAGTGAAGGAGTAGTGCTTCATGCATTTAGATTTGTGGAAAGTATTGTACCTTCACTACAGGAATTTTTTGATTTAGCTACAACATTTAGCTACAAAGTTTGTCACTAGTTAATTTTGGGTTAATTAACTCTCATTTAACTACAATATATCTTTTTATATTAATTTGTATCGGTTTATTTTTACAAGTCAATTTTATTAACTCCTGTTTCTCATTCCCTCTTTATTCACTCTCCCTCCCTCACTCTCCACTATTCCCTCGTTGTTCAGACCGTATCGCTCCATCGCTGTGTCGTCTCGCTCAGATCGACGCCGCCTCACTCCGATCGTCACCGCCTCGCTTCGTACATCACCGCCCCGATCCGATCGGCGCCATCCCGCTCCGGTCCTTGTCGTCTCATGCTTCGATCGTCGTCGTCTCGCTCCGATTCTCTCATTTCTTTTCTTTCATTTCTCCGGCACGACCCCACCGCCATCGTTCACCCCACCGCAGTAACCTTCCGGCGCCAGTGCAATCCATCCTTCTTCTTCTCCTTGTAAGTTTATTCTTCAAAGTTCTATTGGGTTACATAACCTGTGCTGTAATAGATTATTAGCTCAGTTTGTTATCACTTCTTGTTGGTTTCATTGATCTGATGCTAGTGTGTTAAGTGATGACTTACAAGATCCATCACCACTGTTTAAAGAAAAGTAATGTTGCTGTGATGGTACTTGCACATTAACTGTTTGTTAAAATTCCTGTAAGCAATTTAGTCTTGTTTATGAGTTTGTATGAATGTTTTGTGCTCACAGTTCACACGATGTTTGAGTGTCTTGAAGCATTGAACCCTTACACTGTGGTGCTTGTTTGATTATTTTCTTCTTTATTTTTTTACTTGTGCTTATGTTATTTAAGTATTTTAATTATTAATTGAGATTACTTTTTAACACTTCGGATTGCTCTGTTTTCGTCAATTCTACATCTTGTACTAGTACTAAGAAATCAAGAAAGAAAAAAATGCCGCTGAAATTATGGAACTAGTTTTTATAATTGGTTAAGGAATGGTGACCTTGAGTTGTCAAGAGGTTAGTTTTATTTTAAAATGGTTATAGGATACAATGACAGTCTTATGAATAAAAGAACAACATGGTGTTATAAAGCTTCAATTGACTATTGACTTGTGGATTCATAATAATCAGTCTTGTATTTGCAAAAACTGATTTTACCCATCTCATATATAACATTTGAGTTGCGTAGTGATTATCCCGCACCAAGGCTCACTTAACGTTCTTATTCTGTAAATTTTTATCCATTTTTTTGTCTCATGGTAATTAGTTCAGTCGTTGAACTTATGAATAACAATGATCATTTACATAAGGGATGGGAAGGGTGTGAAAAAGTTCAATTAAATTGGGCTGCAGTCAAGTACGCTACTAGAAATGCTTCAATTAAGTTGCTGGGTGTGTAGGTAATATATCTTCTTATGTGTTCTTTTGGAAATGCTTAAATGTTTGCTTTTCTTTCTATGGCTTGTTTCAGATGTTCCCTATTTTCTTTTGGGATAAAGACAGTGGAGTATGGTAATTGTTCTTGAACCCATGCTTTTGTGCAAGTTATCCCTTTTTATTTGTTGCACATTTTTTCACGGACAACCATGTTTTTTTTATGGTTTGTTTTATGTTGTTTCCTTTTAGAACTTCTTGTAAAGCATATTGTACTCATTTTATCACATGAGTACTGAAAATCTAATAGCAGATATTTTGATGCTGCAGTGGAGTTATGATTGATGGCTTTATTGAGAAGTTTAAATAAACATTCCTAATTAAACTTTATTGAGAAGTTTAAATAGACATTCACATCCCAAAAAAATTAGTGTACTGCAATTTTAATTTTCAATTAGGATTTTAAT
This sequence comes from Sophora flavescens, assembly GCA_030762895.1. Classification (NCBI taxonomy): domain Eukaryota; kingdom Viridiplantae; phylum Streptophyta; class Magnoliopsida; order Fabales; family Fabaceae; genus Sophora; species Sophora flavescens. The sequence continues at coordinate 125,447,396 of CM061069.1, forward strand.
ACAAAGTTTAATTATAGGGATTTATCAAGCAACTTATTGAAAGGTGCTATACCTTCCTCTATGGGCCATTGGCCATCTCTCACATTTGCAAGTTCTGTAAGTTAATTTGGTTTATAGCTCTGTGGTATAAATTGATAACCTAAACTTTATGTTAATGCTAATCTTGTTTGTCTTAGAAACTTGTCTACCAATTACTTTTCTGGTGAAATCACTGACATTGGAGTACTTAGCCTACCAATTGGTATGTACTCTTGCCTTGTAAAGTTTTGTGGTTTGACTGATATGTTGTAGCCTTTATACCAAAGGGATTTAAATTCTGTTAGATTTTTGTAATAATAAAGTTAAGACTATTCTTCTTATGCTCTACCCAGGGAATGTTGCAATGCCATATCAAGTTGAGTAGAGTGATCGGCTAATATGCTCACAAGCTTAAAATTATAGTACCTGTGATTTTTAATATCTTTAGAGCCTCAAAATAGTGCTATGTTTTATTATATTATAGGTTGGTAATGAAGAAAGGATGCATGTATTTATGTGTTTGACCAAGATAGACGTGTTTTTTGTTTTTTACTAAAAAATATATTCATTCATTCAAATTGGTAAAATACATCAAAAACAACACAAATTCAACCACAGCCTTCTTACTCATGCACTAGTCCACCACCACCACCTTATACTTTGCCTTCCCTAGGTATTTGTTGGCTTTTGCAGGTATTTGCTGGCTTTTTGCATACTCACTGCTTGCCTTTCTTGTTTTACAGGTGTCAAGGATGACAAGAACAAAGCGCAAAAGAATGAACTGGTTAAGGGGCTTAATGCATTAAAAAATCAACAAAATTTCATTGCAGGTTAGGATGCTTTCTTTATTTCTTTATTTTGTAAATAATACAATACCAGCAAGAACAAGAATCAGACTGCTTGTAGTTGGGGTCGTATTGTGACTCATACACCAAATGGACATATATCTTTATGAATCTTCTAGTCTCAACGTATGCGATTTATCTTTAATCCAACAGTGAAATGAATAATCTTGTCATAGGATCTTTCAAACACTCCATCAAATATAACTAACTTTGTGTATTTTAAATAGGGTGGGGTAAAGGTAGAGGTAGCTTTCAATCAGAGGCACAGAGGGCAGTTTGGTTCAAAGAGCTTTGGCAGGGAAAGTGGCCATGATGGAGGTAAAGGAATTTTATCAATTGAGATATTTTTTTACATACTATTTGTCATTGTTTGAATGATAGGAAAAAATTGATGTATATATATATTTTTTTATCTTAGTTGGGAAATAGATCCTAGATAGACTATCAGGTGTAATGGAGGCATTTTCAAGAAGGAATAGCTCTGGGCATGGGCTGCACAATGATCTTTCTAGGCATAGGTCTCTAGATGATGTGCCATCTTCAAAAGATGTGGTTAGTGCCTCCTCACATTATTCTTTTTGTTTGGCTTTTCCTTTGTTATTTTTTGGTTCAATTTTTATGCTCACATTATTCAATTTCTAACACTCAGTCTTTGCAGCAACCTAATTCTGACAGGGCTTGCAGTTCTTCTCGTAATGGCAATGCCTCAAAAGGCCTATCATATCAAACAGTAGACCAAACTCTTCTGGGGAACCTAATGAAATCCGTTCTAGTCAATTAGTCTCAAGTAGTGAAAATGAAGAAGAGAACGATGAATATTATGACTATGATGATGGTGAAGATGAAGAGATGTGGCTCAGGCAGCAAGAAGTTGATTTTGTGGAGGATCTCATGTAGAAACTGATAGGAGAAAAGTCATATATGTCGATGCCACCTGTAACCCGTAAGTAATAGTGATTTTGTGCAATAATTCACATGAATATCAATTGAGGTTAAATTTGATTACTTAGAAGTTAAATTCCACTTGTAGGAGGAGGTTTGTTCCCCAAAGTGTGACTCGTGATATTATATCTGATGCTAATCGAAGTAATAGGGCAGGCTTACCTGATTCAATGTTGCACACTGGAGGCTCAATATGCTTGGGTGAACATAAGAGGAGAATGGTAAATATATAGTTTTACATACAATTTTATTGACATTTACTATATCCTAATTGATGTTGATTATAGGAGGCAGAGTTGAAGCATCCAGTCTCTTATAGAGATGTCTACGATCATATTCATAAGAAGAAAGATGGGGAATATGTCTCTCAGCGCTCGAAGAACTTTATTGTAAGTTATTTTAAAATTACACCCGACTTTGTTAGAGTTATTTGCTTCTCTTGTTTATGAACCTTGAATATGTCTCTTGTTTTGTTGGCCTACACAAACAGTGCAACTGGGATTGATTGTTTGAGGTCTTACACTACTTGTTTCTACTTTCTTTTGCCCCTATGCTTTACTGATTCTATAGGTACTGATATAGGCACATAATTATTATATTGTAATTGATGTTGTTTTAGGAGTCATATGACATCGTAATGTTGGAGAAGTACGGAGAAGACACTTCAAAGCATCCAATAATTGATTCAGAAGTATGGGCAGAGGTGTCAGGTCCTAAGAAGAAGAGGCGGATTTTAGGGGGTCACAATTTAGATGTTGGCACTAATGGATCTATGGATACTTCATCTTCAAAGGTCATTGGTCCCTCCCGCACTCTAGCGTCGACACAAGAAGACATCAAGGAAGCCGTGAACATAGCAATGACTTCTTTTGTCCAAATACAATTGTTGCCTATGTTGGAACCCATCTTATCCATGATTGGTGTCTCCCAAATCTCAGAAAGCAAGCACCATTACAAGGTGGAGTAGGTGAGGAAGATCATGGAGTAGATGAGGAAGATCACGAGGATGAATGATTAACTACTTATGATTTAATTTCTCATTTTATATTCAATTTAAAAATGCTACTTTTGTGAAGAAACCAGTTAATTTTTCTGGTTCTGTATTGGGTTAATTTTGTAGACTATTACTTTTTGGTCCTATTATGTCTCTTTGGTTTGTAGTGTTGATCAAGGATTTTTTGGATTATCATTTTGTGGTGTTCTTGTTTTTGGTGAACCACTGTTTGTAATTAGACTTGCCAAGTTTCCTTCTCTAGCACTGCATGTGCTGGGTTGGTTACTTGTTTTCTTAATATATTCTCTTTAAGTGTAGATTATTTTACTTTCTTATAAATAAGAAGTAATATGAAATAAAAGAGATAAATAAAAAAGACAATAGGTATGAAATATCTATAAAATGTCTAAGAAATTTTAGCTATTGATTGACTATAAAATTGCTATGACAATATCGTAGTCATTTAGCTAGAAAAAAGCACTCAATGCTAGGAAATAGCTATAAAATCACTATTAAATTTTAGTTATTGATTGACTATAAAATTTCTATAATAATATCCTAGTTATATTGCTAGGAAAAATGAATATTGAACATTTTGCTATATATTAACTATAAAATTGTTAGGAAACTTTTAAAATTAGCTAGGAAAACTTTTGCTAGCTGATTTGTCACTCAAATTATGCTACCACCAATATTGTATCTAATTCGTAGCAAATCTGTAGCTAAATTTGTTTGCTAGAGATTAACTACGAATTAACTGCTAAATTTATCGTAGCTAATCTTCAATTTTCTTGTTGTGCTTTATCAATTGAATAAAGAAGACTAAAATGTCAGTTTACCAATATTCATGATATTTGAACGTGATTATTGCATTATAAGTATTATTTTTATTACTTTAATTAGATTGTCTTCCATATGACAATTTTTTTTTGCTACAATAAACCTGATTTGTATAAACTTTTATGGACCTTGTCACGATCGTCTCGTCCGGGTGCCGCGAATAGAAGGTAAGAACAGAGGAGTCACCACCATAAATTTTTAATTGGGAAAACCTTGGAAAACCCATCTATTTAAGGAAAAGTGGTCTTTTAAAAAGAGGGATTTGGGTTCAGGATTCGGTTACGAGTAGGGAAGACGTTAGCACCCTACATCATCCGTTTAAACAGTACCTCAAGTTAATTGTGCAAAATAGTTTTAATAACTTTTTAAAATATTTATTTTACCCCACTTTTTAAATAAAAAAAGATAAACACAACAAAAGAGAAAATTAAATTTTGGCTTGATAGAATGATTGATTATGCTCCTACGTATTCCTGGGTGCGATGAGAAACTCAAAGCCACGTAGTTCTTAAAAAATGTTTGATTGGTTGATTGATTTTAATTTTGAAAAGGATTTTTGATTTTGCTAATGATTTTGAAATGGATTTTATTTCAATAATAAATTCACTGTTGCACATGATTCAAGATAGCAATACTATATGATAAACCCTTACAATTCAAACAAGACATGAGGATGAAAAATAAAACATCAACATTGTAGATTCTTGCGTGAACTCAAAAGAGATTTTTATTTCAAAATAATTTTTAATATAATTTTTTGTTTAAAATAATGATTGAAAATATTTTTTAAAAGATTTTCTATTGTTTTATTTTTGGCTAAATTACTCTTTTGGTCCCCAAATTATTTTAAAACGTTCAATTTGGTCCTCAAGTTTCTAAAATATTCATTTTGGTCCCTTAATTCCTAAAACTTATTCAAATAGGTCCTCCCATCAAGTTGACTAACGGCGACGTCAAGTTGAGTAAGGGACCAAAATAAACATTTAAAAAACTTGAGGATCAAATTGAACATTTTAAAACAATTTGGGGACCAAAAGAGTAATTTAGCATTTATTTGTTATTGTTTTGCTTAGTTCAAATCAGATACTCAACCCAATGATTATCTATAACCCATTAACCAAAGTTGACCAAGTCCAGCACAAAGATGACAAAAAAAAGGAGAATAAAAATATAAAGGAAATGTTAAAAGAGTAATGATAGGTGAACACCCATTTAGGACACCTGGTTAATCATGTATAAATATTTGGTTAATTCAGTTCATTATATGGTTGATCACGTTAATGGGCTTATTAACCATAACCATGTAAATATTTGGTTAATCACATGCAAATATCTAGTTAATTCAGTTCTTTATATGTTTAATGGGTCATCATGAATTAACCAAATATTTGCACGTGATTAACTATATAATGAACTGAATTAACCAAATATTTTATACATGATTAACTAGGTGTCCCATTTGGGTGTTCACCGATCATTACTCATGTTAAAAAAATAATAGGACCAAATTAGGCTTCTGGTCTATTCATTACTCACAAACTAGAAGAGATTGGAGCTGAGTAACACATTGAACGGTGACAGAGGAGGCGTCTGTGACGACGAAGTGGAAGCGCTAGCAGCGGGGGAGTCTCTAGCAGCGACGAGCAGTTGTGGTCCGTGGTAGAGCCGCGGCGGTGGTTCGAGGTAGAGTTGCTTCAATGGCGGTGGAAAGAAACGCATCTAGTGTGATAGATCGGAGGTCGTGCGTGGTGGTGCGAGGCAGGTGTGCAGTGATGACCGGGTGGAGAAGCAGCAGCAGTGCTTGCGGAGGAGCTCGGTGGGATGGTGGCAGACCCGAGTGGAGCACGACGATGGTGGTGATGCAGTGGTGACGGTGCTGGTCGGATTAGCGGCAATGGGCAGTGGTTTTGGAGGTGACTGAAAATGAATGAACCTGGAACAAAAAAAATGTGTTTTTATATGTTTGTATTTTCTCTTTTTCTTGTTTGATTTAGCGTGGAGTGGAAGTTTAGTTGTTGTTGTGATGGTATAGAGGTGAAGAAGAAGGTATCATGAGAGATTTTTTCATTGTTACTGATGGGTTAGAGGTTTCTGTAAAATTGTATTGTGATTCTATTGTCTCTAGAATAAACCTGGTACTGATTTGGTACCGGTTTGTTGAGAGGTAAGGACGAAGGAATTTTACAGATGGTGGTGCCATGGTGTGGGGCTCCCATTACTCTGTGGGTCGTTGCAGGTGCAAGGGTTGTTACCCCTTGTTTTGGAAAAAAGCATAAAATAACAAAACTAAAAAGATATTATTTAGAAAAAAACTAAAGGCCCAAAATGGACCCGAGAAAAACACTCGGGTCAAATATAGTCCTTATCCAATAAAAGTCTCCATTTAATCCCTTAGAATGTAATTGCCGGGACAAGCTAGTCCATTCGAAAGTTGACAGCCTTTGACCTCCGGTTAACTAGGACTGATCATCAACCCGCGAACCGACCGAACCCGAACAAAACCCAACCGAACATATTAACAACAAATGAATTTTTTTTTAATTTTTTTATGTGCCCGTGTCTCCCTCTCCCACACTGCAGCTCGGAAGCTCCTACTCGCTACTCCCTCAGACCCTCACTTCCTCAGTGCTTTAGTGCTCCTCGCCTCCTCCATCTTCATCCGCCTACCAAGCCCCCAAGTCTCCACCCTCGCTGGTCGTCCACCTTCTTCGTCTTCTGGTCGCATCTTCCCAACCCAAGTCCCAGATCTGGTGGCGTCGTGGCTGTGCAAGTGCATCGTCGTCGTCCGCCATACAGAACATACCACCATGACGAAGCCAGATCTGGTCCCGTCGTCATGCCATATTCCGATGCCAACAAATTGAAAGAAGATTTGGTCCGACAATAGCGAATAGCAATCTGGTCCGGTCTTCACGCACGCGATACTCCGACATCCAGTTTCTGCTTCCCCCAGAACCGTCGCGTTGCATGGGGCACTGCGACGGGGTGCGACGCTACGATGCACTACAGCGGCTGGGTCTTCTACACGCGAAGGGTTTTCCACCTTGTAACCCTCAATTACAACCTTATTCTGCACACTGTGTTTTGTTCCACCTTGTAACCCTCAAAGTTTCGAACACAAGGCTTCTTCCTTTTTAAATTTTTCTTTATGAAATAATAAATAAAATAATAAAATATTATGGACCCGTGTGAATCCACCCGCCAATCCGTCCAACCTGCCACCCGACCAACCCGTTGCATATAATGGGTGGAAATTGATTATAATTTTCTCATATCGGTTTGCGACGGGTTGGCCCGTTTGAACCCGAACCTGACAGATGCTCACCCCTACGGTTAACCTCTTACGTCGCCCGTTTTTTTTACAGAGTTGTCAGTTACCCTTGGATACTTGTAGTCAAGCATGGAAATTAACAAAACAAAAAAAGAAATTAAAAATTAACGACAAAATTCATTTGGCCCAAAATGCAGGCCTATGTAGGGGAGGGGCAGAGTCCGGAAACGACGACGTTTCGGTAGTGGGCTTTCTGAATGTGTAGGGTCGTCTCTGCCAAACTCTTAAGCTTCATTCCCTATCACTGATTTGTTCCCTATCCTCTGCAAAGTATCAGTGGTAAAATTTGGAGAGCTGCTACACGAAGGAGAAGAATGGAAGGGTTTCAAGTAAATCAAACGAGCTCAAGAGAAGGGTTTCTTAGTTAACCAAGTCCGATTTCTGAAGCTAATGTTTCTTTGTCTTCCCTAATCTATGTTCTTTTGCGTTTTTCGTGTTTGAAATGTGGAGAATCGATTGTTATGGTTCCATTTGTGATGATGGTGGTTTTGGTTTTCTCATGTATGGGTGGGTCTGTGGTTTCTATTTTTGGGAATGGGGGTTTAGGGTTTTATTGAAAATAGCTTTTTGGAAGTGCATTTTCATCATGTGCATCCTTATGTTGTCCCATCCTATTTCTTTTTTGCATTTATCGGTTGTTGAATGCCTTATTTTACATAGAGCATGTGGTCCTTGTGTGGGTGTGTGGCATGTGAGTGGTGTTTGTGTGGGGCTGTGTGGTTCCTAATAAACTGTTTTGTAGACAAAAATGTCCTTCTGATTTGTTTAATGCTTTTGGTTTGTTTGTTTTTGTTTACAGATGATAAGTCATATTGTATTCTTCTTTCAGTATAGAGGCAAACTTGTAACAGAGAAAAGGGTACTGAAATACATTAATGGGAAGGTTGACAGCTAGCAGCCAATTGATGTTGACTTAGTCAACTATTTTGACTTGGTGAAGTTGGGTTACTAATACATTTGATAAGGACTAATTGGTCCCATGAATCTATTGTGTTCTATGTTCCTCACTGGTTTGATTTGTCCCATTTCAGGAAATGGGTGATCAAGTTACACCACCACTGCCACCTGTTGTAAGGCCACCACCTATCAGGCAATGTGCTCAAGTTACACCATTTTTCACTCCACCTCCTTTCACCCCAAGTCTTTCTTCAACAGTGGGAATGCAATAAATACACCCACCACCACATCCAGTTAGGCCATTCAGGGCTCCAAGATCTACTCAGGGTGAAGGAGCAAGTGTGTCAAATGAGACATTGGCAGTAGCAAGCAGTGGGACTGCAGAGAGGCTATTTAAATTCATTCCAACCCCTGGATACAAACCCCCACCAGTGAAAGATAATGGCAATAAGAAGAAGTGAAGATGGAAGTGATATATGATTAGATAGAAATGGACAATATAAGGAAGACATTTGGACATTTGGTCCTTTTTTTTTAGTTTTGAGTAGTTAACTAGGTTCTTTGTTCTGGTTATTTGTGACAATGTTTTAGGCTGTATTTTGCTGTTTGGTACATTGATGGGTTTTTATTTTGGATTTTGGTTCAGAAAGATAAGCAGGCTATACACATGACATAGACAGGGTCATGTTTTGCTTTTTGGTACATTTTGGGTACATGAGATAGACATGGATATACATGAATAACAGGAAATATATGTAAGGAATTGACAAAGAATATGAATGAAAAGTTCATTTTTGAGTTATCTTGATGGTGCTTTCTCCCTTTTACCTCTTTTACAAATTGGATTGTTTAAAGAACCATAATGAATTGGACACAAATTAAGGAAAACCATAAGTTTCCATTTCATTATAATAGTCAAAAGGAAGGAAATACATAAGTTTCCACTTCAACATTACAGCCACAAAATATAACAATCACTATAACTTTACACTACTTCCAAACACAAAATATCATAACCATAAGAACAACAACCAAGACAACCCCTATCACTACTCCAAATGATCTTTGGAGATAAGCAACATCTTTGATCTTGAGTTGCATTTCATTCAGATTTGCTTTCATCTCACTAATTTCCATCTCTAGCTGAGGAATTCTCCCATCTCCCATCTCCATCTCCATCTCCTTAATTCTCTCGTGTTCACTTTTCAACTCATATTCATCCTCCCACACAAATGTGACACAATGTGGTTTCTTCTCCTGCAACCAAAACCAGCAAGAATGTAAAGATGAGAAGCCAACAAATAAGAAACTAAAGTAAGGGATTCAATACCTTAAAATAAGGGTAGTCATAGAAGGGTATGTTTGGGTTCTTCATTATTCTTGAAGTGCTGATGACACAGGGTCTCTTACAAATGCAAAGTGGAGGAGGAAACTTTGGGGTTACAATGCTTGAGAAAGCACTCCAACTATGGTCACGGCTAGACACATCCTTAGAAGCCCAACTCATTTCGTTGCTGGTCCAAGAATGGAAAAGGGGCGAATAAGCAATTAGGGTTTCAGTTCGAATTGATGAGGGAAAAGGGAGGCGTAGTGAAGAGGGTCGAAATTAGAGAAGAGAGGGAGCAGTAGAAGGTTAATAATGGAGAAATGAGTCCATGGTGAAGGCCTAGGGTTTCTATCGATCTAACAGGGAAGGAGGAGGAAGAAGAAGCTTAATAGTGAAGGGGGAGGCCAAACGGCGTCGTTTTGACATGGAAGAGATGGGAAAAAATTAAAAGCCATGTAGGACTACTGTTACGGCCACATCAGCAACATAACGGGACACCTCAGCGGTTTAACGGAGGTCAAAGGTGGTCAGCGATAGGAGGGAGTTATGTGTCCCAGTAATTACATTCTGAGGGATTAAATGGAGACTTATTTTTGGATAGGGACTATATCTGACCCCGAGTATTTTTCTCAGGGACTATATAATTCGATGGATGAATTGGAAAAAATGTTGCCGTATTACATAATAGAAACATAATATTTTAAGTAAAATATAAAAAAAAACTTTTGAGACAAAGTAATTTTCTAGAGTATGAAAAATAATCTCAAACATTTAATTGATATGTATTGTCAATGTCAATATTTTTTCACTGTTAACAGTTTTTGTAAGCAAAAAATGGCATGCAAAGGCATCAGAATAGAGAGCAACATCCCAACTATGTTGGCACCCCGCCCCTACCAATCATATGCAGCACACCAAGATTTATTCCTCAAAATATTAAAATAAAGAATACAAAACTACATGGGGGGCAACACCAAACCCATGGAAAATAATTATCTAAATCTATAATTCATTAGACTAAACCTATTACGGAAAAGTCTACATTTAAAATACTAGGAATCAAATACCACCAAGAGTAACATTTGGAATCCATTCTAAAAGAAGCCAATTTATCTGCACAATTATTTTCTCCCCTATAAATATGAGATACTCTGAAATGCATGGAAGAAGCAATCATCAAGCAGTTCTTCCATCTATTTCTAAGGTGCCAAAGAAAAATGTCTGGATTTGAGAAAGCTGCCACCACCAAAGCTGAATCACACTCTAACCAGATATGATTCCACCCTTTGAGAAAAGCAAATTCAATGGCAAACAATGCTGCGGATAACTCAGTAAAAAGAGATGAAGCAATACCATAGTAGTCCGCAAAACAACCAACAATAGCCCCACTGCTATCTCTAAAAATGCCTCCTCCACCAGCATGACCCGGAGCCCCTTGATCAGCCTTTGGCTAACTAGTTTTATAACTAGTAAGATCATGGTTTCTATGCCAATTGTTCGAGTTTCAATCTCGTTTTAGCCCAGATTTGGATTTTAACTGTCCTCAAGCAACATCTAGAGTTTCTTAAGTAGTTAGGACATTTTAGTTAGTTTTTGAGTCAAATAAAGCATTCACTGCTATTTCTTTTTTTTTTCCAGGTTAATAAAGAGAAGCAATTATGGAATTATTCCCCCCGCGAGAGGCTACTCGCCTCGCGAGCCTGAAGCCTTACTGTGCCAGAAATGTCATCCTCTCTGTCTCGCCTCGCGAATCCTCGTCTCGCCTCACGAGAAAGCCAAACACTGAAGATCTGTTCATAAGATTCGCCTCGCGAATCATGTCTCCCCTCGCGAGCGAGCGCAACCCAGAATCTGTATTTATAGTCTGTTTTAGGGCAGAACAAAGAACTAACTTTTCTTTCCCATTTTGATGGCTGCGAAATTGTTCGTAGGTTTTTGTCATAGTTTTTAATGGAGAACTAGTCTCCTTGGATTGATCTGCTGTAATCGGGTTTCATTGACACTGGAGGTTCTGTAATTCCTAATCTCATTGCTATTCTATTTCAATACTTATGCTATATGCGTTGTTTGCTTAATTCAAGTTGTATAGAATAGGTATTGATTTATTTCGATGATTGTATGTTCCTATGATTAATCGCGTTTGCTTAATTCGCGTGTGTTCAATCGTGTTTGCTTAATTCACGAGAGCTTCACCCCATTTGCTTGATTCGGGAATTAGGAACATATATCTCGTAGTGTCAATTTCGCTTGTTAATTGCCGCTACAATCGAAAAGGGAATAGAATCCGCTTAGGGCATGGAATTTATATGAATCAATGATAGTGGGAAACCGAGAACAGTAGATTAATCGTTTTTAGCTTATTGGTAATTATTTAGTTTGCACTGTTTTTCTTAACTGTTTTCTTATTTGAATTTCAAATCCAACCCCCCCCAAAACTGATTTTGTGTTAATAACAATCCAAGAGTCCTTGTGAGACGATACTCGAGTTGTCGCTCCCTAGCTACATATTTTCCAATCACTCGCTTTTTGACTCGTGAGCGACAGCGTGTCAAAAATTAGCGCCGTTGCCGGGGACTCTTGTTGTTATTAACAGATTAATTCTTTTGTGGTTTTTGTTTTTATTTTTATTTTTGTTTTCATTTTTGTAGCTTAGTACTCCCCATGGATAATTATATGCAAGATTATATGCCTAATGTTAAGTATGAGTCGTCATGCATATATTATCCTGATTTTTCTGGTTTAATACACTGGTTGCCAAGGTTTAATGGTCTTGCAGGTGAGAATCCGCAGAAGCATTTGAAGGAATTCCAGGTAGTTTGTTCTACAATGTTGAAACCTGAAGGAATAACAGAAGACCACATCAAGATGAGAGCCTTCCCATTCTCACTTCAAGGTGCTGCGAAGGGTTGGTTGTATTGTCTTGAGCCGAATTCCATCTTGACCTGGATTAATTTGAAGAAAGTCTTCCTAGAGAGATACTTTCCTGCCTTCAGAGCTGCATCAATCAGGCGAGAGATATTTGGTATTAGGCAAGTCTATGAATCACCTCAACAACAACTGATGTTGTCGCCGACACCACCACAGAACTCTCCCCAAGTGATCACCTCTGTACCTTCTGGACCCTCACTAGAGGACCTGATCAAGCAAATGGCTGACAACAATCTCCAGTTTCAGCAGCAAGCAAATTCTAGTATTCATACCTTGCAGACACAGTTTGTACAGTTTCAGCAGCGGACGGATGCTAGCATTCATACTTTACAGACACAGATTGGACAGCTTGCCACTTCAATGAATGCCATGCAGCAAGCTCAAGGATCATAACCCTTGACTAAGGAAATTGAAAGGAAGAGGCGTATGGAGGACACCTATTTCGCCATGCTAGAGGATGATGAAGAAATTCTGGAACTGGATGATTCCATTGGCTCCTATGCATGTGTCGAATGTGATGGGAGAAATTCCTGTGTGGCGTGTGCTGAGATTACTGCGTATATAGAAGGTGATGAATCTGGTAATGCAGTGGATGAAGATTGTACAGAAGTTGAAGCAGCACCAGAGATCCTCTCCACCTGTTTGCCACCTCCCACTGTGGAACAACCAACGATGGATTTCAAGCTTCTGCCTAAGAATTTGGATTCTGCATCTGTAACTATGAGGGCACCATGGCCAGTCGAAGAGGTTGAACCCCATCTGTGTTGGGGAGACTTTGTTGAAAAAGAGGTCATATTTGACCCAAGAGGGAGTGAGAAGTCCGCCGCACATGGCGAGGTCACCATGATTGTCAAGTGCTCACTTCCATATCAAGGCTGCAAGTTATGGGGCCATGGAATAAGCTTTCGCCCTTTGTCTATCACGTGGGCCTTATGCTACAGGCAATGGGATCCCGGTGGAAGCGTCTTCATGAGTCCTTCTAAACCTTACTCTTTTTAATTGCCTTGCTTTGCTTTGTTTTTGTTTTCTTTCCCTTTTTCTATTTGTTTTTGAATTTAGATCTTGAATAATTTGAGAAGATCAAGAGTATGTGTGTGAGTCTTGTGTCGGTAAGCTTGCTGGATTTTGTTAAAATTTGCATAGGTTGATTGCATGACATGTGTTGACTGCTGAAAATTTCCCCCTAGGTTTTAAAAATTGAAAATTGATCCCCGTTGAAAAATTGAAAATTGAACTTTGAGATATTCTGATATGATTGCATGATTCATGATAAGTTTGGGATGAAGGGATGCACACACTAGGGATAGAATCTCGGTCAAACAATTTGCAAAATTGTCCAGGTGAGGATTTGAGCCTCCAACATGTTTTTAACTGTGTGAATCACTTTTGAGCTGCACTTTCCCGAATTTGCTTGAATCTCTTCATGGTTTGCATGTTTATGTGTTGCATCAGATGATTTAGGCAATTTTCTTTGAATTAGCTACTTGGCCTAAATTGAACCAGTCCCTAATTAGCCTATTATTTCTTGATGACCTTATGTTATGAGACTAAAATCTGGAAAAACCATGTTAACCCGATCTTAGGATTAGGAGAGCATGGATGCTTAGTGAGGCAAGGGTTGCAAGAAACTAAGTTTGGGGTGGCTACAAGGATACGATGTGTTGTTTGGGATTGAGAAAAAGAAAAATATAAAGGTTGGAGTTAAGGGCAAAAAGAAAAAAAAAGGGGGACGAAAAGAACAAAAATGTCAAAAAAAGGATATCAAAAGAAAAAGGTTGCATTCACCCAAAAGCATAAAGAAAAATGGAAAAAAAAGGAATTTGAGTGGAATTTCACTGTGTCGAAATGTTTCATGCTCTCTTAGTTCCTAGGGACTTAAGCCTAGTACCTTTGAATATCCTACCCTTAGCCAGGCCCCATTACAACCTTTAAAAGACCATTTGATGTTGCATGCATGTTTCCGTGGGAGCCTTGTTTGAGATGAAAATCAAATTCATGGGAAGTTCTCTTGAAATGTGAAATCGAGTGAAAAATTCATAGCCTAGACAAGTTGAGCGAATGAGTTGAGCGAATGAGTGAACACTAAATGCCCTTGTGAGGAAGGCAATTGTTTGAAATTGGTGATCTCCCTTTTGTGTGTAACTCGGATCCTCAACTTAGATTTCCGATTGCATGAATGGTGGGATTCTCAATTGTTTGAAGTAAATGAATGTGGGGAGTACGTTGTTTCAAAGGGGGGACATCGAAGAAAAATCGTTTTGTTAAGATCGTATGAAATTTGTGCGAATTTGATTGAATCCTTTAAGCTTGCCAAGTCTGAGTCTTTTTGAGTTTTAGTTTACTTGGGGACAAGCAAAGTCTAAGTTTGGGGTATTTTGATCAGCCTCTGGCTAACTAGTTTTATAACTAGTAAGATCATGGTTTCTGTGCCAATTATTATAGTTTCAATCTCGTTTTAGCCCAGATTTGGATTTTAACTGTCCTCAAGCAACATTTAGAGTTTCTTAAGTAGTTAGGACATTTTAGTTAGTTTTTGAGTCAAATAAATCATTCACTGCTATTTCTTGTTTTCAGGTTAATAAAGAGAAACAATTCTAGAATTATTCGCCCCGCGAGAGGCTACTCGCCTCGCGAGCCTGAAGCCTTACTGTGCCAGAAATGTCATCCTCTCTGTCTCGCCTCGCGAATCCTCGTCTCGCCTCGCGAGAAAGCCAAACACTGAAGATCTGTTCATAATATTTGCCTCGCGAATCATGTCTCGCCTCGCGAGCGAGCGCAACCCAGAATCTATATTTATAGTCTGTTTTAGGGTAGAACAAAGAACTAACTTTTCTTTCCCATTTTGACGGCTGTGAAATTGTTCGTAGGTTTTTGTCATAGTTTTTAATGGAGAACTAGTCTCCTTGGATTGATCTGCTGTAATCGGGTTTCATTGACACTGGAGGTTCTGTAATTCCTAATCTCATTGCTATTCTCTTTCAATACTTAGGCTATATGCGTTGTTTGCTTAATTCAAGTTGTATAGAATAGGTATTGATTTATTTCGATGATTGTATGTTCCTATACTTAATCGCGTTTGCTTAATTCGCGTGTGTTCAATCGTGTTTGCTTAATTCACGAGAGCTTCACCCCGTTTGCTTAATTCGGGAATTAGGAACATATATCTCGTAGTGTCAATTCCGCTTGTTAATTGCCGCTACAATCGAAAAGGGAATAGAATCCGCTTAGGGCATGTAATTTATATGAATCAATGATAGTGGGAAACCGAGAACAGTAGATTAATCGTTTTTAGCTTATTGGTAATTATTTAGTTTGCACTGTTTTTCTTAACTGTTTTCTTATTTGAATTTCAAATCCAACCCCCCAAACCCCCCCCCCAAAACTTATTTTGTGTTAATAACAATCCAAGAGTCCTTGTGAGACGATAGTCGAGTTGTCGCTCCCTAGCTACATATTTTCCAATCACTCGCTTTTTGACCCGTGCACGATAGCGTGTCACCCCTCTAGCAGCACCATCAGTGTTGACTTTGAACCAGAGTCAACCTGAATGATTTTAGGAGCACTATCCGGGTGGCCCTCAATTTTAATGGCTTTGAGAATGCAAAACTCTTCAATAGAAGGGAACATGTGGCTAGATGAAAGAGATCCAGATAGTGAAGTTTGAGCAATGACAATGTTGATAGTTGAATTTAAAGAAACCACTTTGTTGCTAAACTTCATTTGGTTTCTACAGTACCAAGTTATATTCAAAATGTTGATAATGGCGGCAGAAAAGACTTCTATAACTTGTTTACTCCAATTCTTGCTACAGATATCCAAGGATGAAAGCAAAGAGGAATTGTCTAGCTATAGTCTTGTAACTGAACACAACCAGGACCAAATAGAAACAACAAATTTGCATTGAAAGCAAATACGAGTAGATGAATCCTCAGGCTGATAGCAGAGGATGCAAATTGAAACAACAGTGCCTCTTTACCTCATTTTTTCCTCAGTAGGCATGCGATTATGAAGAAGTATCCAAGCTACAAAGGATTTGGAAAGAGGAATTAAGGGAGACCAAATCAGTTTACTCCAATAGCAGGACTGTAAAAAGAGGGTTCAAATGCAAGAATGCATCTTTAAAAGTCAGTCTACCCGAATCAGTGCCCTGCCAAATTAGATGATCAACAACATCAAATTTAGGGATGTACACCTTAGCAATATCTTCTATAACTGAGGGGCAAAAGGAATTCAAATCAGTAGCCAAAAACCATGAGTGATTATTTATAAACTCAAATTGTAGACTTTAGGGACTTATGCCAAGCTGCAGGAATATTAAGACCATCTCCCAAAGGTTCAAAAAGCCAATTGTCTAACTAGAAATTTATCCTATGATCATCTCCCAGCTGCCATTTAGAATTAGACAGAATTGTCTCAATGTTAGTCTTAATCCCAGGCCAAAGAGAAGACTTCACATACCTGAAATCAGGCTTATTGTGCTTACAGAATCTAGACCTCAAGAAGCTTGCCCACTCCTTAGAGGGAGACCACAAGTCCCAACTGAATTTCAAAAGAGCTGATTCATTAAGAGATCTTAGAGATTTTAATCCAAGACCACCATCATGCAGAGGAGAGCATACTTTATTCCATGCAACAGTAACCACCTTCTTAACATTGACATTCCCAGCCCATATAAAATTTCTGATGCATCTATCAAGTAATTTTAAGAAGAGAAATATGCCATAAAAGTTGTATAACAGAATTCCTTGAATAACAGTATTCACCAACTCAACTCTACCCGTAATGGATAAGAGAGATCCCTTCCATGAAGCTAATTTAGCAATGACTCTATCAGCAATTGGCTTGAGGTGAATTACTCTAGGTTTCCCTTTGAAGATAGGCACACCTAAATACTTGAGGGGAAGGTGTCCAACTCTAAAGCCCAACAAATCAGAAATGAAAGCCAGCTTATGAGATGAACATTTGCCAATGTAAAATATGCATTTATCAAAACTGAGATGATGCCCCGAGGCTTCACTATATAAGTTGACAAGCTTCATTAAGGATTCAAGGTTCCTCTTTGTTGCTTTACAAAAGACTAGCACATCATCAGCATACATCACATGACTAGGTGTAAGAAGATTATTAGGACCTGCAATGGGCTGCATAAAGCCATTCTAAACTAAAAGAGAGATTCCTCTACTGCGAACTTCCTCAGTAATACAGAACAAGATAGGGGATAATGGATCACCCTGCCTAACTCCCCTTTTGAATCTAAAAAACCATCAAATTTGCCATTTATAGAGAAAGAGAGCTTTTCAGAATGTACTATATTTTTCACCCAATTACTGAACTTTACATTGAAGCCAAAAGTTGTAAGCACACTAATCAAAAAACCCCAATCTAAGGTGTCAAAAGACTTCCTAATATCAAGCTTCATAGCCATGTTGCCACCAAAGGACTTATAATCAAGAAGATTAATGGATTCATAAGCAATGCTTATACAATCCTGAATATGCTTGTCTCGGATGAAACCCCTTTGCTGATGAGAGATTATCTTTGGGGCAATTGAGGCAAGCCTATCAGTTAGCACCTTAGTGATGATTTTGAATTGGAAATTGGCCAATGCAATAGGCCTAAAGTCTTCAATCCCACCTGCTCTAGGAGTCTTAGGGATGAGCACTACTAAGTTGGAATTCATATTGGGAAGGAGCCAATTTTGAGTGAAGAATTGAATAACTGATTTAAAAACATCAGCCCCAACAATGTCCCAAAAAGCTTAGTTGAAGCATCCCCCAAATCCATCAGGACCTGAGGCTCCTTCACCATTCATAGAAAAAACTGCCAGTTTTATTTTTTCAGCATTAGGAATCCTTGTTAACATATCATTATCTACCTCAAAAACCAGTGAAGGAATTACTTGGCTTATCAACTCATTAGGAACATAATTATTGCTAGAAGCATAAAGAGAAGAGAAGTAGTTCAGAACATGATTACCAATAGCATCATGATCATCAATTATCTCATCACCATTCTTAAGCATGGACAATAGCTTGGAATCACACCTGTTTTTTGTGATTCTGTGAAAAAAATTTTGGTATTCCTATCCCCTCTACAATGCCAATTCAACCTTGATTTCTATCTCTGATACTCTTCCTCAAAACTAAGAGCCATCTGCAACCCAATTTGAGCCGTTGTTTCTTGTTCTAACAGAGAGTCAGTAACACCAAAGGAATCAATTTGCTATTGTATACTGTCAACTTCAGCAATTGCTGCTTCTACTCTCAAATTTATGTCACCAAAAACCAATTTATTCCTGGTTTTCAGCTCCATTTTTACAACCTTAAGTTTTTGGGAGAGGACATACATAGGGAAGCCAATGATGGAATTACTCCAAATCTCTTTTATCATTCTTCTACAATCAGGGTGGCCTAGCCACATCATATGGAATTTGAATGAAGACTGGAAAGAATTGTTACCTCTCTTTAAAATCAAAAGCAATGGGAAATGATCGGATTTGAACCTAACAAGAGTGCAGCAAGTGGAAGAGGACCAGACGTCAAGCCAATCTACATTACAAATACTCCTATCTAGTCTCTTATTAGTGAGGGCAAAACCCCTTCTACCATTGCTCCTGGTGAATTCAGCTCCTCGGGTTTGGAGATGGATTGAATTACCGCTCTCAGTGAAAGCCTTAAATTCCTCACAAGCAATTTGTAAAGGCAAGTGAGTGCCTCTTACTTCATGATAGCCTAACACTGAATTGAAATCCCCAATGCAATTCCAAGGACCAGGATAAGTAGCTTGAAGACTGACCAACTCTGACCACAACCTTCTCCTAACCTGATAAGCAGTACTGGCATATACTGCACTAAGGAACACATTATGGCCATCTACACTCACAGAAAAAATGATTTGCTATACAGAAGTTGATAAGATATTCGGGGGCACATCAGAATTGCAGAGGCCCCAAAGATTAGGAATACCATTAATTCTAATATTTCTATCAAATAACTTTAAATTAAGCTGACTCCAAAAAGAAGTAGAAACATCATGAATGGGAGTCCAAGGCTCAGTCAAAAAGACAAGATCTGGCTTATGCAAAAGACAGAATCTTTTAAAAACCACCCTTGTATAAGGGTTTCCAAACCCTCTACAATTCCAATAGATGACCTTCACTAAGCAAAATTTTGAGGACCCCCTAGATCGGGGATCATGTCTCTTAGCCTGATTAGCTTTCGCTCTCAATTTTTTCTTCTTTGAATTAGACAGAACAAGAGAAAATCCATCACCAGAGGCAAGATCTCCAACCTCAGTGACATCCTTTAAATAACTATTTGCAGAATTGGCCTAGGGATCAATCAATTGTTGCTAAAAAAAGCTGATCTGGAGAATTTTCAATATCATCCTCTACCTCATCAGACCAAATCCTATCCGCAACACTCATGTCATTTAGCACATTAGGATTAGTCACATTATTCACCAAAGAGACATGAGGAGTCATGCATCTTCCAATATTATGTTGCACCTCATTCCCCGATGCACTTAAAGGATGAGGAGACATAGAATCCTGCACCATTGAAATACCATGAAGACCTATGAAGCATGGACAACTCTTCGATAGTGCCGTATCACATGTCGGACACGCCTCGGACACCGACACTTCATGGACACGCCTCGGACACGTGTCGGACATCCCTCTGCGGTGTCTCAATTAAAAAATAATTTTTTCCGACTCAGACACCTCTCAGACACTTCTCGGGCACGACTTGGACACTTCTCGGACACTTCTATCATAAAAAATATATATTTTTAAAAAAACTCAACGTAGAATTTTGAGATCATGGGTCACAAACCTAAATATTTTTGAAACAAATAGTTACTAAAAAGGTCATGGTTTGCCAACCCCAAATTAGATCTTTTACTTTTTGAGACATAAAACAAAATGATGTATCTTAGCATTTTTTGTGAGGCTCATTACCATAGGACCTAACTAGTTGTTTTATAAAACATGATTCATTTTCTTATCTTGATATTATTTTTGTAAAAATTGCATTGCGAAATGACCCCGTAGTCTTCGTTTTCTTTCTGTGGGGTCATTATGAAAATTGTAAAGCTTAACTATATATATATATATATATATATATATATATATATATATATATATATATATATATATATATATATATATAAGAGGTGTCCCGGTGTCCTATGTTTTGGACGTTAACCACTTCGCGATGTTCGTGTCGTGTCGTGTCGTGGTGTCCGTGTCAGAGTCGATGCTTCATAGATGAAGACTGTTTGCAGGACTAAATCAACAAACTTGTGGGATTGTCTCCTTTAGAGAGCAAAAGTCTCCCATGAAGGATGTTCTTTGATGCTTCAAGGCCAGCAATATACTCATCTTCCGGAATAGTGACAACCAATGCATCACCCTTTATGCATGGTGTTGGCAACTAGATTAAGGGGATATCACATGCGTTGTTCAATGCTTGTGTAAAAGTCTTCTTGAGAGGAGAAGGAGGGGTAGAAGATGTAGGAGGCGGAGGAGAAGAGTCTAAGGCCAGAAAGAGCCATGGAACTATTGGTGCAATGTCAGCCATGGATGATCATGCAAAATCCTTATTTTTACGTAGAGGAGAAAGGAAACCCTAGCAGAGCCATTAAGTATTGTGGGACATAAGTGCTTGGATCTCACTCCCAACAGCTACACTGTTAAGAATTATAAAGTGACACATAATTAAAAATGTTAGACTCTTATCATAATTATTTTTATTTTAAAAGGTACACATATAATGATTTATGATTGGTTGTCAATGTTAAAAACTTTACAATTAAAAATATTAAAATTAAATTCTTATAAAAGTTTTCATCCTTTTTACCAAACAAGAAATACAATCTACCAGAATAAATTTTATTCAAAACAAGTAGTGGTTTCTAAAAATAAGAAACGGGAATTAAGATGTGCTTGGATAAGATTTGAAAAATATATTTTTATAATATACTTTTCTATTATTTTCAAAAATTACTGTGACACCCTCTACCCTGCTTGTATTTATAAACCAATAACATAGGAGAAATAAAATAAAAACATGCATATCATTTATTATAAAATGAAAAAAAAACACCATAGGTAGAAAGTACCACATTATAACAAAACATAAACAACGTGGAAATAACAAGTTTTTAAAATGAAACATTACATGAAAAACATAACCCAACCCCAATGTCACATTACAGAGCTGGTATAACAAAAATCCGGAAACATAACGGCTAACAAACTAAAACTTGAAATCCTAAACTAAGAGTAGCGGCTCCTCAGACACTCCTCAACAGGCTGCTCACCGTCCTCTGCATAACAAAAGGGTACAAAAGCAAACAACAAAAGACAGGGAGTAAGAAACAGGTATAAAACTTAACGGCATGAAAGTAGTAAGTTTAGAGGATGTTGGGATCTCCAGAGATTAAGTTTAGAGCCTGATGATTGAAGTGTCATGAATTATCTTTATAAAACTGATTGATTCGGGTATGATACCCACTGATATAACACTTTTTGTTTTATCTATGAATAATGCTTAAATGCTAATATGCCAATGTGTTGTATGTATGTTGAACGAAATCTACTCAAGTATACCTAGTCGTACAAGTAATACGGTGGTGAGACCGGTTATCGTATCCAAAGGGATCGGTTGCCAATTGCCAATTCACAAATCAGGTAACTATCTAGACTAAAATATAAATCAAGAGAAATCAAAACAGAAAAATAAAAGCAATAAAATGTTTTTTGTCTTTTTGGGAACTTTTAAGAAACACTTAGATTTCACCAAACCTTAGCCTCATGCAATACCAAGACTAGATACCTCCCATTCATGCTTCAAATATTAAAATCAACCCACGAAATTACCCAAGCCCCGATTCCTCGGATGGCAAGAGCCTAAATCCACTAATAGACCCTAATTCCTTAGATGGCCTAGATTAATGAATTTGCATTACGATTAAGGATTACGCGATTACTAATAAACCAAACTCCATTCCTAGATGCAAGGTTTACTAGGTGATTAATTCCAGTCCTCGTTCTAATACGAATTTTCCAATTGCATACCAAAACGATAATCAAGTCATGGGGGTGCTAGCCACAACAAGCATTAAGCGTAGGAATTAAACACTAATATGAAGACATGAACACAGATTAATCAGTCATGGCAAATACATAATATTCAGAATGATTACATCTAATCCCAACAAAAAGGGATTTAACTACTCATTGTAATAGAAATTACAAAAAGAGAAAGAGAGAAGGGATGAAGTAAACTCATGACGAATCCTCCAATCTTCTTCCCCTCCAATAGCAAAGAAAAACCACTTTTTAGTGTGCAAATCCTTTCCCTAGCCGAAGCCTCCAAGTCTCTATTTTTAGGTCTGAAAGTCTGTGTCAGAGACCCCTAGAATCCCTTCTTTTTTTTTCCAAGAACAACACTGTGCCCCCTCTTGTATATCTCGAGAGCGCACTCCTTTTTTTACTTCCCTTCTTATTCATGTACGACCCATCCTTCATCAATTTGCCCTCCGCTAATTTCGCCGATCATATCTTTTTCTTATCTTATCTTTCTATTTCAATGTGTTATCTAAATTCTATTCGAATTCGTGTGAACCTTGCATTCTGAGAATCATTTGAACTCCAAATAGAACATGGGTCCCTTATCTTTTATATTTACGTTGACCAAGCTTCCAATTGGCAAAGCCAAATTCTTTCTTCTATTTAAATTTCAATCCACGTGGATCCCCTTGCACAATTGCTTCAAGTGATATTTGCTGAAGCTAAAGACTTGATCTTGTGCTCACCTTTCTTCAATTATTATTTCAATTTAATTTTGATGCGGACCCCACTTCATCAAAGCTCCAACATGGTTAATTTTGAGCATTTTATCTTTAATTTCTGCAAAACAACACCACAACACCGCCTTACCCATTCCAAGATAAAAACTAATAAAAATCAACTAATTATACCTAAACTATATGAAAAATGCATGCAAAAGTGTACATGAAACATGATGTAAAATCACACTATCAAATCACCCCAAGCTTATTCAATTGCTTGTCCTCAAGCAATCACTAAGGCCAGAAGATATCAATAATCAAAGCATGGATAGTGAACCAAGAACCCGAGTAATAACTAATCCAAGTAACATGCATTTCAATTAATTCAGCAAGAGACAATCAGGTCAAGTCCAATTAGAAGCTTAGGTTTCTTAGACTCATATTCTCACTGATTTGGGCACTCTTTCTCACCTAAAAATCACCTCAAGCTTGTTCATTTGCTTGGCACTCTTTCTTTCCTCACTCAAGTGTTTAGGGATATATGACATTTCGCTCAATTTCCTCAAGGAATGAATTCTACCATAGGCTTGACTATCAACCAAATCTCTACTTTATTATTGAAAACAATTAAGAATCAAGAGGTCTTTCGCTTGGTTGTAACGGGGCCATGAGATTTATCGTTAGGTGGGGAAATCAAGAAAAGGAAATTTCAAAAGGCTAAACAAAATATCAAGCATTGCAAAGCATATGATACCTTCTAAAATACCTTTTTGGGTCTTGATTCATATTTCCACCTTTCTTTCTTTTTTATTTTATTTCTCATTTTCTTTTGTCATCCCCTTCTCTCTCTATATATATATATATATATTTTTTTTTTCTTTTTCTCTTTTTCTTTTTCTTTTATTTGGAGAAGGGGAGATTTTTCAACTCAAGAGAAATATTTTTCTGATTCTTTCATCCCATACTTTTTTCAACTACCTTTTTACCCTTTTTGTAATACTTTAGAAGGTATCTCATCAAGCATCATTCATCAAAGTAATTTAAGATACCTTTTTACCCTTTGCCTTGTCTTCTTGCTCTCCCTTCCTTCTTTCCCTGAAATCGCTTGGCAATTTTATTAGCAAAAGAAAACTCTTGATCTTCTCAAATTATTCAAGAGTTAAAAATCAAAAACAAAAGGAAAAAGGAAAAGAAAAATTGGGTTGCCTCCCAATAAGCGCTTCTTTAACGTCACTAGCTTGACTCATTAGAAGCATCCACCTGGATCCCAAAGCTTGTGGTATAAAGACCAGTTGGTGCTCACAGTATAAGGGCATCCTCCACCCGAATCCCATAGCTTGTGAAGTGGCGATTGCAGAGGCAATATGACTCCACCCTTACTTCCTCCTAGCCAGTGTGTGAAAACTCCATTGACCTTTACAATTATGAACTCACTTCCTCTCGAGTCAAATTGTATTTTCAGGAGGAAGTTTGCCAGACAAGTGGAAGGGACTAACTTACCAGTGTCCACACATGCATGCAAGCCAACATATTTGTCCAATGCAGAAAATTCAGATTCCTTAGCAAGCATGGTGGATTCCACTACCACTTCATCTGCATTTTGAACTATCCCCAAAATCAGATTTTGTTCAAATTGTACTGCATGTGACTCTTGTTCTAATTGTTTGCAAATCTCCTCAACTTGCGTTTTGAAGTTCTGCTTCACAGCTTCGATATTGTCACAGTTGGTTCTGATTTTGGCCTCAAAGGCGGATAGTTCTTGGGAATACTGTTCTAGAGCAGCTTTCAACGGTGTTTGATCCTTCCATTCCCATTCCTCAATTTCCCAAGGACTTGTGAAAGGTACTTCCTCTTCTTGTGACTCGTCCACCACTTCATCTTCAATTTGATCCATTCCCAAAACCAGATTCTGCTCAATTTCTGCTTCATGTGGCTCTATGGGAATCATACATGGTGGTGGAGGTGGTAGATACGAGCAAAAGGTTTCCCAATACTCCTCGGAGATATTATACATAAGCCTACCCGTCACACTATCAACCTGTGCTGGAGTAATATGATTCAGCAAATCCATGCAGTCTCCCAAACACCAGTCGTCCTCCAAGGTGTGACTTGAGGCTTCCTCATCAGGTGGATAATAATAATTGTCCATGAATTTCGTCCACCTACCACAAACAAGACTCAAAACAAAAAGATCAAATATATACAGAAAAATAAAAAATAAAAAAATGTCTAAATTAGTTGCCTCCTTTGTTACTAATGATATTGGCAAAACCAATCCCCGGCAACGGCGCCAAAAACTTGTTGGACGAAAATATAGGCAAGTATACCTAGTCGTACAAGTAATACGGTGGTGAGACCGGTTATCGTATCCACAGGGATCGGTTTCCAATTACCAATTCACAAATCAGGCAACTATCTAGACTAAAATATAAATCAAGAGAAATCAAAACAGAAAATAAAAGCAATAAAATGTTTTTTGTCTTTTTTGGGAACTTTTAACAAACACTTGGAGTGTGGAAAGAGGTGTTGGGATTAGATTTCACCAAACCTTAGCCTCATGTAATACCAAGACTAGATACCTCCCATTCATGCTTCAAATATTAAAATCAACCCACGAAATTACCCAAGCCCCGATTCCTCGGATGGCAAGAGCCTAAATCCACTAATAGACCCTAATTCCTTAGATGGCCTAGATTAATGAATTTGCATTACGATTAAGGATTACGCGATTACTAATAAACCAAACTCCATTCCTAGATGCAAGGTTTACTAGGTGATTAATTCCAATCCTCGTTCTAATACGAATTTTCCAATTGCATACCAAAACGATAATCAAGTCATGGGGGTGCTAGCCACAACAAGCATTAAGCATAGCAATTAAACACTAATATGAAGACATGAACACAGATTAATCAGTCATGGCAAATACATAATATTCAGAATGATTACATCTAATCCCAACAAAAAGCAAAGAAAGTCTGTGTGCAAAGAAAAACCACTTTTTAGTGTGCAAATCCTTTCCCTAGCCGCAGCCTCCAAGTCTTTATTTTAGGTCTGAAAGTCTGTGTCAGAGACCCCCAGAATCCCTTCTTTTTTTTTTCCAAGAACGGTGCTGTGCCCCCTCTTGTATATCTCGAGAGCGCACTCCTTTTTTTTACTTCCCTTCTTATTCATGTACGTCCCATCTTTCATCAATTTGCCCTCCGCTAATTTCGCCGATCATATCTTTTTCTTATCTTATCTTTCTATTTCAATGTGTTATCTAAATTCTATTTGAATTCATGTGAACCTTGCATTCTGAGAATCATTTGAACTCCAAATAGAACATGGGTCCCTTATCTTTTATATTTACGTTGACCAAGCTTCGAATTAGCAAAGCCAAATTCTTTCTTCTGTTTAAATTTCAATCCACGTGGGTCCCCTTGCACAATTGCTTTAAGTGATATTTGCTGAAGCTAAAGACTTGATCATGTGCTCACCTTTCTTCAATTATTATTTCAATTTAATTTTGATGCGGACCCCACTTCATCCAAGCTCCATCATGGTTAATTTTGAGCATTTTATCTTTAATTTCTGCAAAACAACACCACAACACTGCCTTACCCGTTCCAAGATAAAAACTACTAAAAATCAACTAATTATGCCTGAACTATATGAAAAATGCATGCAAAAGTGTACATGAAACATGATGTAAAATCACACTATCAATGTAATATGTATATGGTTGTTGTATGATATATCCATTTGCTGGTGTCTCTATTACAGTTATATCAGGTCTCTTCGGGTTTTGTTGTAGTACCTTGGTACTCTAGTACCGATGTTGCAGAGGAGAGTCTTTCTAAGTCACTTGAAGAGCTAGTGTTAGAGGTTGGGAAAGTATTCTGATTGGGTGATGGCCACGGGGGGTTCTCTCCAATGAATATTTGATAGAATGACTAGCTTAGGAGTCTGAGTTGGGTTGTATATCTAAAGAGGTTGGTAAATGTAGTGTTATATACATCCATCTGTAGTTTAAACTTTTCTTTCGAAAATGGAAACTTAGAGAAATATTTTGTGTCATGGTAACTTTGTTATGAATATGACTTTACGTTTTAAATGTATATATTATGGATTTCAGAGTTATCCTTAAAGAAAAATTTTATACCACAGTTTTCTGACTTAAAAGAAAACAATTTTCCGAAAGCAACCAGCAAATTATGTTTTTAATTTACCTCCGCATGTGTTACGTATTAACACCCAGGGGGGTGTTACAACGCTCGCGGGACACATTAGTCTCAATGTCTGTTTACTTGCCTATGTAACCCCTTAACCATTATTTCCGACTCTTTAGCGGTCTTGCATATCTTAGGACAATTTTTCAATGCGAAAAACGAATAAAAAGTGAAAACATGCACAATTTTCAGGTACCTGAATTTTAAAATTTTGCACAATTTTTACATTTTCGTCCATTTTTCACGATAGAAATTTGTCCTAGTCCATGCAGAACCATTAACGAGTCAAGCAAGATGGTTAACGGGACACATAGGCAAGTAAGCCGACATTGGAAGTTGAAGGGGGAACTAATGCATCCCGCATTTGTAAATTTGATAGACTAAATAATTTATTTTTATTTTTTTCAGGATCAAAAGTATGTCCCCTAAATTTTGCATAGACCAATTTGGGCCTTTACTCAAAACTCAACGATATAATATAGGGATACCACACAACATTGTATATAGTTCACTTGAACTTGATAAGTTTCTTTTCAAACTGCGACACCCTAAAATCGGGCATCACATGGTTACCCGTTGCGGAAAAGAAACCTATTTAAAATGCTGGTCACCTTTGGAAAATTAACTTTTTATATAAGGTTACTGAAAAGGGTACTCATTTTTTTTTTTGTTAAAGGAAGTTAAGAAAATGTGATGAACATTCAGAACATGAAAATCAACATCACACATATAATTATAATTGTCCCACTTGGGATCTTAGGTTTGATTACAAGACAGGCCTTATCGAATTGGCCAACATACACCGAAACAACTACTGAAGAAACAGGTAATAATAAAACATCAAACCCGGAATAGGGAACTGGGTACAAGACTCAATAGATGGCTCTAAAAGCCTAGGGACTATCAGGACAACTCCAAAAACCGATGAACGATCTACCAATGCCTCTTGCATGCAGAGTGACCACAGACACTACCCTCAGACGAGATATCAGACCCGGATCAATAACATCACTGCCATCGTCGATAGGGACGTCGTCATCGCCGGAATCTTGCGGATGGTACTCTGGTCCCTGCTCCACCTCATCCTCGACTTCTATCAACTCAAAAGGTTCTTCCTCAGGATCCTCTTCGGGATCCTCCTCTACTGGATCCTCCTCAAGCTGTTCAACTGGATCAAAATGCTCATGAAGGAGTCTGGTGACTTGTAACGTATGGAGGTAGTACCATGGAGGTGGAAGCGTCACAGTCCTCGTCTCAAAGGTATGAGTCCTTCGTACGGGCACTCCATTAGCATTCGTCTCGGTAGTCGTGACTGGTCCTCGATACGTCACGGTTGTTGCACCCTCATGAATACTCCAGTTCCCTGTCGTCCCAGCATGATCAAACACCTCGCTCCTCGAGCTCGACTGTGCCAAGGGAACGTTCGGATCCATCTAGAAGCACGTGCATACCCGATACAAGAAGAAAAGAATAGAACATACAGGTGTGCAAGAGTGAGATACCATCATAAGATATATCCCACAACAACCATATACATGATACATACATAACATAATCATATAAGCAGTTAAATCATGCATATACATAACATAACAGTGATATCAAAGGGTCTCAAACCCGCACAGTCAATCTTTGAAAATATGCATGGCACTTCAATATCAGGCTCTAACTTAATCTCATGAGATCTCAACACCGTGTTTCACTGGATAAGAATTAGAGTTGGTCAATCTCTAGCCCACCGAGCAGTTACCTCCATACCCTCATGCATTTAAGGTCTCAGGACGAGTAACGTCACATGTGCCTCTGAACCGATCACATGGACTGACTCCTAGATACCATCTTGTATCTGATATCTAAGAAAGCCACATCTGCCTGGGGAAATGCACATGAGAAAATATTTTATTCAAAAGGTTTTCTTTGTGTTCATTCTTTTTCGCTGTCGCAGCTCAAAGCTAACGACTTAATCATCATTTCCCCATCACTTGAAAACTTAGAAGCATAGGACACACAGTTCGAATGCTCAATCACACAGCCCGAGACCGATGCACCAGTCCTAGGCTCGTGGTCGTAGAAAACAACATTAACTTTTAACAACGTTCTTCACAACGTGGTTAGGACACACAGTCCATAACAACGTGATTAGGACACACAGTCCACAACAACGAAATCATAATGCACTGTCCTCGATTTCAAGAATTGGACCCTCAGTCCAGAACATCATGAATAGGACACATGGCTCCGAATTAACACTGATCCAAGATCATGTGCGTATAACTGAATACTAGCGACGACGTCTCGCGTACTAGATTCTCTTTCTTAAGTACTTATTTTTCGTTCAGTGAAAATCAAATTCAAAACCGGATCCTCGATAACCTATCCAGGCTATCGGAAAGTTTCTAAAACATTTAGGAGTAAACCTTTTCTTTGAAAATCTTTTATAAAGCATCTTTGAAATACTTTTATCTTTGAAAGTCCCCAACAGGGTTAGAATCACTTAGACCTAACATCCTTTAGACCTAACATCCTTTAGAACAAAGGAGCCCTTGGTCATGATCATCTTGGAATAGAATTCAAATACAAGTCCATACAGGCAAAGTTAAACAAAACCCACCAAAACCAAAAAGCATGGTTTCGGCCTCATCAAGAAAATAGGGTTAGAAATTTTTGTTTTACACAACCTTTTAGTATGTTGTAGTAGGAGTAAAAATAAGAACATAGAAATTGGTTTCAACTCAAACGGAGTTTTCTGCCATTTTTAAGAGATTTTAGAAGTTTGAAAGCTTAAAGGAAACTTAAAGCAAAACTATGAACATAAAGACAAGAACTTGGAAAACAAACAACATAGGATCATTACCCTCAACAATATGAAGAACTTTGATGAAGAACTTAAAGTAAAAAGCTTGATAAAAAGATGAACTTTAGAAGAGAGAAGAAGAAGAAGAAGAAATGTAGTAAAGTGAAAATGTGAAAAATGGAGGAAGGTGATGAATGGTGGAAATGAAGAGTATTTATAGGGAATGAGGGAGAGGGTCACGGTTTTGAGAGGAAGAAGAAGAAAGAAAAAGTTGGTTTGCTTGTAGGGAAAGAAAGAAGGTAACGTGTGGTAAGGTGGAGGTATGGCGTGGAGGTAAGGTTGGAGAGAGAATGTAAGAAAAGGTGATTTGATGAAAATGTGAAGTATTGCTTGTTGAAGAGGTGTCATAACTTTCACATCAGTCATTCCATTCCCTCTTTGCTCTGCTCCATTACGCATCAGATGACTTTCCCGATTGTATTTCCCGACGATTTCGCCCGGGTAACACTCGGAATTTTGCCCCGAACAAGATTTTTTGAAAAACTCCAAACCCACACAAAACATCAGAAAAACACTAATCGTCTCGTTCATGAATCAAGATTAGGTCTCTAGCTCAGTAAACTTGCACTGGCTGTGAAACCTAGACCAACTTTCGTCTGAATTTTCGACCGAAAATTTTACTGTGACTTCATACAGTAAAACTACACTAGAAAATAATTTTAATTAAAATAAAATCATCTTCTGGATTTTATCACAAATAATTACATTAAAGCATGTATTTACTGATAAAGAAGCATACGAAAAACAGGGTGTTAAAATTCTACCCCTCTAAAAAGAATCTCATCCTCGAGATTACATACCTTGAAATAACTCAGGGTACTGCATCTTTGTCTTGTCCTCAACTTCACACGTAGCTTCTCCGGTTGTCTTATTCCAGATGACTTTTACTAGAAGAATTAGTTTACCTCAGAGCTGCTTCGTCATCTTATCCGCAATTCGTACGGGTGACGTCACAAAAGACAAGTTCTCTTTTAATTTTACATTATCAGACTTTATGATATGTGATGGATTAGGAATATATTTTCTCAATTGAGAGACATGAAAGACATCATGGATGTTGGAAAGAAAAGGTGGTAAGGTTATCTTATAAGCTACTTGTTAAGACGAAATCTAGGCAAGTATACCTAGTCGTACAAGTAATACGGTGGTGAGACCATTTATCGTTCCCACGAGGATCGGTTGCCAATTACCAATTGATCAGCCTCTGGCTAACTAGTTTTATAACTAGTAAGATCATGGTTTTCGTGCTAATTATTCGAGTTTCAATCTCGTTTTAGCCCAGATTTGGATTTGATCGTCCTCAAGCAACGTTTTGTGTTTCTTAAGTAGTTTAGGACATTTTAGTTAATTTTGAGTCAAATAAAGTATTTACTGCTATTTCATATGTCTTGACCATGAGTTTTGCTCGGAGTGCAAAAGCTTAAGTGTGGGGGAATTTGATCAGTGCATTTTAATATACTTTTTATAGCATTGAACTTGGTGTTTTTGGATGTGCTTTTTACCCAATGTTGGATTCTTAGCATGTTTTCATATATTTGGGTCTTAATTGTGCTTTAATGAATTTCTTGATCAATTTCCGGATTTTAGTGCATCCTGACCCATCCCCCTTATGCAGGCCATAACTTGGGCTATACTTGTCCGATTTGAGTTCTCTTGGTTGCGTTGGAAAGCTAAGAAGCAGACCTACAACTGTCATGTTGACCTCTCAGCCCAGTTCAGACGTTTTGATGGTCGAAAATTCGAATTACCTAAGCTGTCCAGATTAGTGCGGGAATTGGAATTATTGTTGCCATATCTCCATGGAATCAATCATTAATGGGCCAATTAATTCCCATTGGGATCTCTAGGTCAGACATATTTGTTTACCCTAGGATTATAAGTAGGTGGTTAAGAGACTTCTTTTCTATCCTCTTCTTCTCTCCCATTTTTGACGGCTGCGAAATATTTTTGAGTTGTATTGCGTTGTTAATGGAGAACTAGTCTCCTTGGATTGATCTGCTGTAATCGGGTTCCATTGACGCTTGAGGTTCTATAATTCCTAATCTCATTGCTTTTCTCTTTCAATACTATTCTATATTCTCTGTTTGCTTAATTCAGTTTGTATCGAATGGGTATTGATTTGTTTCGATGATTTTATGTCCTATACTTAATCACGTTTGCTTAATTCGCGTGCATTCAATCGTGTTTGCTTAATTCACGAGCGCTTCACCCCATTTTCTTAATTCAGGAATTAGGAACATAAATCGTGTAGTGCCAATTTTGTTTGTTAATTGTCGCTACGATCAAAAGGGATTAGAATCCGCTTAGGGCATGGAATTGTATGAATCAATGATAGTTGGGAAACTGAGAACAGTAGATTAATCGTGTTAGCCTTTTGATAATTATTTAGTTTGCATTATTTTATGCAATTTAAATTCAAATCCACCCCCCCCCCCCCCCCCCCCCCAAAAAAAACTGACTTTTTCTGTTAATAACAACCCAAGAGTCCTTGTGAGACGATACTCGAGTTGTCGCTCCCTAGCTACATATTTTTCTAATCACTCGCTTTTTGACCCGTGCGCGACAACGGATCAAATTGGCACCGTTGCTGGGGACTCTTGTTGTTATTAATAGATTAATTCTTTTGTGGTTTTTGTTTTTATTTTTATTTTTGTTTTCATTTTTGTAGCTCAGTACTCCCCATGGATAATTATATGCAAGATTATATGCCTAATGTTGATTATGAGTCGTCGTGCATATATTACCCTGATTTTTCTGGTTTAATACACTGGTTGCCCAAGTTTAGTGGTCTTGCAGGTGAGAATCTGCAGAAGCATCTGAAGAAATTCCAGGTTGTTTGTTCTACAATGTTGAGACCCGAAGGAATAACAGAAGACCACATCAAGATGAGAGCCTTCCCATTATCACTTCAAGGTGCTGCGAAGGATTGGTTGTATTGTCTTGAGCCGAATTCCATTTCAACCTGGATTGATTTGAAGAAAGTCTTCCTAGAGAGATACTTTCCTGCCTTCAGAGCTGCATCAATTAGAAGAGAGATATTTGGTATTAGACAAGTCTATGAATCACCTCAACAACAACTGATGTTGTCACCGACACCACCACAGAACTCTCCCCAAGTGACCACCACTGCACCTTCTGGACCCTCACTAGAGGACCTGATCAAGCAAATGACTGACAACAATCTCCAGTTTCAGCAGCAAGCAAATGTTAGTATTCATACTTTGCAGACACAGTTTGTACAGTTTCAGCAGCGAACGGATGCTAGCATTCATACTTTACAGACACAGATTGGACAGCTTGCCACTTCAATGAATGCCATGCAGCAAGCTCAAGGATCAGAACCCTTGACTAAGGAAATTGAAAGGAAGAGGCGTATGGAGGACACCTATTTCGCCATGCTAGAGGATGATGAAGAAATTTTGGAATTGGATGATTCCATTGGCTCCTATGCATGTGTCGAATGTGATGGGAGAAATTCCTGTGCGGTGTGTGCTGAGATTACTGCGTATATAGAAGGTGATGAATCTGGTAATGCAGTGGATGAAGATTGTATAGAAGTTGAAGCAGCACCAGAGATCCTCTCTAACTGTTTGCCACCTCCCACTGTGGAACAACCAACGATGGATTTCAAGCTTCTGCCTGAGAATTTGGATTCTGCATCTGTAACTATGAAGGCACCATGGCCAGTCGAAGAGGTTGAACCCCATCTGTGTTGGGGAGACTTTGTTGAAAAGGAGGTCATCTTTGACCCAAGAGGGAGTGAGAAGTCCGCCGCACATGGCGAGGTCACCATGATTGTCAAGTGCTCACTTCCATTTCAAGGCTGCAAGTTATGGGACCATGGAATAAGCTTCCGCCCTTTGTCTATCACGTGGGCCTTATGCTATAGGCAATGGGATCCCGGAGGAAGCGCCTTCATGAGTCCTTCAAACCTTACTCTTTTTAATTGCTTTGCTTTGCTCTGTTTTTGTTTTCTTTCCCTTTTTCCGCTTGTTTTTGAATTTAGCTCTTGAATAATTTGAGAATATCAAGAGTTTGTATGTGAGTCTTGTGTCGACGAGCTTGTTGGTTTTGTTAAATTTTGCATAGATGGATTGCATGATATGTGTTGACTGTTGATGATTTTCCCCCTAGGTTTTGAAAACTGGAAATTGATCCCCATGTGAAATTGGAAATTAAACCTTGAGATATTTTGTTGTGATTACATGATTTATGATATTTTGTTGTGATTACAAGATTTATGAGAAATTGGAAATTGATCCCTTTTCGATCGTAGCGACAATTAACAAGCGAAATTGGCACTACACGATTTATGTTCCTAATTCCTGAATTAAGCAAACGGGGTGAAGCGCTCGTGAATAAAGCAAACACGATTAAATGCACACGAATTAAGCAAACGCGATTAAGTATAGGACATAAAATCATCGAAACAAATCAATACCCATTCGATACAAACTGAATTAAGCAAACAGAGAATATAGAATAGCATTGAAAGAGAAAAGCAACGAGATTAGGAATTATAGAACCTCAAGCGTCAATGGAACCCGATTACAACAGATCAATCCAAGGAGACTAGTTCTCCATTAACAACGCAATACAACTCAAAAATATTTCGCAGCCGTCAAAAATGGGAGAGAAGAAGAGGATAGAAAAGAAGTCTCTTAACCACCTACTTATAATCCTAGGGTAAACAAATATGTCTGACCTAGAGAGCCCAATAGGAATTAATTGGCCCATTAATGATTGATTACATGGAGATATGGCAACAATAATTCCAATTCCCGCACTAATCTGGACAGCTTAGGTAATTCGAATTTTCGACCATCAAAACGTCTGAATTGGGCTGAGAGGTCAACATGACAGTTGTAGGTCTGCTTCTTAGATTTCCAACACAACCAAGAGAACTCAAATCGGACAAGTATAGCCCAAGTTATGGCCTGCATAAGAGGGATGGGTCAGGATGCACAAAAATCCGGAAATTGATCAAGAAATTCATTAAAGCACAATTAAGACCCAAATATATGAAAACATGCTAAGAATCCAATATTAGGTACATAGCACATCCAAAAACACCAAGTGCAATGCTATAAAAAGTATATTAAAATGCACTGATCACCAATTCACAAGTTTAGCAACTATCCAGACTAAAATATGAATCAAGAGAAATCAAAACAGAACAAGAAAAGCAATAAAATGTTTTTTTGTCTTTTTGAGAACTTTTAACAAACACTTGGAGTGCAGAAAGAGGTGTTGGGATTAAATTTCACCAAACCTTCGCTTCATGCAGTACCAAGACTAGATACCTCCCATTCATGCTTCAAATATTAAAATCAATCCACGAAATTACTCAAGCCCTGATTCCTCAGATGACAAGAGCCTAAATCCACTAATAGACCCTAATCCATTAAGTGGCCTAGATTAATGAATTTGCATTAGGATTAAGGATTCCGCGATTACTAATAAACCAAACCCCATTCCTAGGTGCAAGGTTTACTAGGTGATTAATTCCAGATCAAGAAATGATAAGAACGTCCCCATTGCAAATCAAATCTTAGAATCAAATCATGATGATCAGACCATAACAAGCATTAAGCGTAGGAATTAAACACTAATACGAAGGCATGAACACAGATTAATCAATCATGGCAAATACATAACATTCAGTTTGGTTACATCTAATCCCAACAACAGGGTTTTAGCTACTCATAGAGAAAGCCAAAACTAAAACAGTAGGGACAAAGGAATGAAGAAGGGAAAGAAGAAACTCCATTGGAAGCTTTTCCCAGACGTCGGCCTCCTTTGATTCTAGGGTTCCAGTCCTCCTCAACCGCCAGCCTCCAAGGTCTTCCTAGGGTGAAAGTGCTCCTAGGGTAAAAGTCCCTGCTTTTCTGTGTGTCTGTGATCTGGTCCAAGTCCAGAGATCCTTCCTTTCTGTATGTTCTGCGCTCCTATTTATAGAAAGACCGCGCGTCACGGCCGTGATGGCCGTCACGGCCAGGCCGTGACATGTTCTGGAATGGGCGCGCTTTCAAATTTGGAGCATCACGGTCGTGATGCTTATCACGGCTAGGTCGTGATCAGTTCTGCCTGGCCTGTCACGGCCGTGATAGGCATCACGGCTAGGCCGTGACAGCTTCTGACTTTTGCCTTCAATCTTCTCAGTTTTCTTGATCATGACCGTGATGGTCATCACGTCCAGGTCGTGATGGGCTCTGCTTGGCTCATTTTCTTCACTTTTCAAGCTCTATTTCATCCAAGCTCCATCATGGCTAATTCTAAGCATTTTATCCTTGATTCCTGCAAAACAACACCACAACACCTCCTTACCCGTTCCAAGGTAAAAACTATCCAAAATCAAACTAATCATGCCTAAACTATATGAAAAATGCATGCAAAAGTGTACATGAATTATGATGTAAAATCACACTATAAAATCACCCCAAGCTTATTCAATTTCTTTTCCTCAAGCAATCACTAAGGCCAGAAGAGATAAATAATCAAATCATGGATAGTGAACCAAGAACCCGAGTAGTAACTAATCCAAGTAACAGGCATTTCAAATAATTCAGCGAGAGATAATCAATTCAAGTCCAATTAGAAACTTAGGTCTCATAGACTCATATTCTCACTGATTCGGGCACTTGTTCTCACCTGAAAATCACCCCAAGCTTGTTCATTTTCTTGGCACTCTTTCTCGCCTCACTCAAGTGTTTAGGGATATATGACAATTCGCTCAGTTTCCTCAAGGAATGAATTCTACCATAAGCTTGACTATCAACCAAATCTCTACTTTATTAACGAAAACAATTAAGAATCAAGAGATCTTTTACTTTGGTTGTAACGGGGCCATGGGATTAATCATTAGGTGGGGAAATCAAGAAAAGGACATTTCAAAAGGCTACACAAAACATCAAGCATTGCAAATCACGACACCTTTTAAAATACCCTTTTTGGGTTTCGATTCACTTTTGCCACCTTTCTTTCTTTCTTTTTCTTTTATTTCTCACTTTTCTTTTTGTCATTCCCTTCTATATTTGTATTTATTTTTCTTTTATTTTTCCTTTTATTTGGAGAAAGGGAGATTTTCAATTCAAGAGAAATATTTTTCTGATTTTCTCATCCCATACGTTTTCAACTACCTTTTTACCCTTTTTTGTAATACTTTAAAAGGTGCCCTACCAAGCATATTCATCAAAGTAATTTGAGGTACTAAGAAAAGTATTTTATTCACGTAGGCTCAAAATTGGGCAACTAGGGGGTAGCATTTAGTCATTCAAAGCTCAGAAGACCGGAAAAATACTAGTGCCTCAATCATTTTCAAAAATGTTTTCAAAAAATTTTTAAGCTTCAAAACGGTTTCAAGTCAAGTTCTAGAGAAATACAATCCAAGAGGAATTACACTCTATCACAAAGAACGGGGTAGATTTAGTGAGTACCCCTTTTTGGCTCAAAATCTCACATTTAGTAGTTCAAAAATCAATGAGAAACACAAATCTACGGAACCATATACTAATTATCAACTATCAAAAGATTATCTCAAGAATTTTTTTTTATTTGTAGCCTTATCACAAGAATAAAAAATTGGGTTCAAAAATTCACTATCTCAATAAATTTTTTAATTGGCACTCAGTTCTCACAATTGGATGCAAAATCTAAGCAAGGGGAAATCGAATCATGTGATCATGCAAAGCTATGCCTATGTGAATGCAACATACAAAATGCAAATGCAAACTGCCCCCACCCCAAGCTTAAGAACTTACATTGTCCCCAATGTAAATAATCAAGTTGGAGAGCGGAAAGAAAAATTGGAACGACTTACCGAGGCGGTAGCGGGTGATGGCTCACATGCCTACTCAGAAGGAATTGCATGAAAATTGGGTCACGGCCGTGATGCTTATCACGGGCAGGCCGTGATGCATTCTGGTCCATAGAGGTAGCCTATCACGACTGTGACATCCATCATGGCTAGGCCGTGATGCTCTCTGATCTTCAGGGTCCTCCCATCACGCCCGTGATGGGGATCACGGCTGGGCCGTGATCCTTTCTGGTCTTCATGATTAGCTCATCACGGCCGTGACCAGTGTCACGACCTAGGATAGATATGTTGCTTTGATGGACAATTGAAAGATTGATATTAAGGCATGCTCATGAATCAGATGCCAAGTAGTTCATGAACCTAGACATAGGTCATGGGGTGCTTGCAATCTTACAAGTCTTGGTTCTTTATGCAAATTCTCAGATTAATCCACCTAAGACATTAGGGTTTAATTTGGGATTTTAGGCTCATTCCACCTAAGACATTAGGGTTTGAGTATTTAAATAAGACTTGATTGTCATAATTGAATTAGGACTTGTATTAGTAACTGTTTCATTGCAATCAAGGGAGGATTAGTGTAGTCTAACCCTGACAACTTTATCCATTTGTTTCTGCACTCCAAGTGTTTGTAAAAAATCCTAAAAGACCAAAAACATTTTAATTGATTTTGTTTCTTTATTTTATGATTTGATCTCTCTTCATACCAAAGTTTAGTCTAGATAGTTGTTGAGTTTGTGAAGTGGTAATTGGCAACCGATCCCTGAGGACGATATCCGGTCTCACCACCATATTACTTGCTTACGACTGGGTACACTTGCCTATTTTAAAAGTCATGTCAAGTTTTTGGTGCCATTGTCGGGGATTGGCTTTGCCAATATCATTAGTAACAAGGGAGACAACTAATTTAGGCATTTTTTTCTGTATATATTTGATGTCTTTCTTTTGTTAGTTTTGTATATATTTGAATTTGTGTTTCTTTAATCTTGGGCCTTTTTTGTCTGTGAGGTGGACTTGGAATTGACAGGATCATGGACTACAAGTATTATCATCCATCTGATGAAGAAATTGAGATATCTGAGCTGCAGTTGCGGGTAGATATGCTACAATTGGCCATGTACATCCAACAAGTGAGCAATATGTTGTCAAGGGCCACAGTCTCTCTTCCACCAGTGGTAGGCTATTCTGAATGGGGAAATCAACATCCCAACACTTCCACTCCATGGTGGGGAAATCCTCCAAACAATGCTTGGATTGATCAAGAGGAACATTGGGAATCTTCCACACCTTCATATCAACCACAACCATCTCAATGGTATGATAAGCCATCACCATTGGAAGTTGCTTGGGAGAACTTCAAATCCGAATTCACATTCAATTTTGAGTAACCTATTCCGGATAGTTGGTCTCACTTAGAGGATATTTTGGAGAACTTCATGGCAACAACAATGGAAAGTTTAAAAAATCAATAAGATACCATTCGAAGTCTCGGGGTGCGTATTGAGAAACTCTCTAACCAACTATCCGAAATGCCAAATGGAAACTTGATGGATGATGATGAAGATGATGCAATGACGGACGATGATGAAGATGATACAATAATGGCTGAAAAGGAAGATGAAGAAGTGGGAGCAACTGAATTAAGAAGTGAAGACCCTGTTTTGGAGAACATAGTTGCACCACCTCCCAGTGAACTCTTGACTAAAGAGATTGAAATGAAGAGGCATTTGGAGGAAGAGGATGATGAAAAATGATTGAAATTAGATGATTCTATTGATTCCTATGCATGTGTTGATTTTGATGGGAAAAATACTTGTGTGGTGTGTGCTGAGATTACTGCATGTATAGAAAGTGATGGATTTGGTAATGCAGTGAGTGAAAATTGTGCAGAAGTCGAAGCAATACCAGTGATCCTCTCCACTTGTTTGCCACCTCCCACTGTGAAGCAACCAACGATGGAGTTCAAGCCTCTGCCTGAGAAACTGGATTTTGCATCTTTAAATATGAAGGCACTATGGCCAGTCCAAGAGGTTGAGCCCCATTTTTATTGGGAAGACTTTGTTGATAAAGAGGTCATCTTTGACCCGGGAGATATTGAAAAGTCCTTCACACTTGAAGGAGTCACCATGATCGTCTAGCGCTAACTGTCGTATTCATGCTGCATGCCATGGGATCCGGGAGGATTGTATTACAATTTGAGCATTCCTTGGCCGCTGTATCACAGGCAGTGGGATCCCGGTGGAACCGCCTTCATGAGTTTTTCTAAACCTTTTTCTTTTTAATTATCTTTGCTTTGCTTTGTTTTGCTTCGAGTCTTATGTGTGTTGATTGTTGTGTCGGTGAGTTTGATGGATTTTAATTAAATTTAGCATAGATTGATTGCATGATAATTGTTGACTGCCGATGATTTCCCCCTAGGTTTTGAAAATTGAAAATTGATCCCCATGTGAAAAATTGAAAATTGAACTTTGAGATATTCTATTGTAATTGCATAAATTATGATAAGTTTGGGGTGAAAGGATGCGCACACTAGGGATTGAATCTTGGCCAAACAATTTGCGAAAAATGTCCAGGTGAGGAATTTGAGCCTCCAACACGTTTTTAATTGTGTGAATCACTTTTAAGTTGCACTTTCCCGGATTTGCTTGAATCTCTTCATGGTTTGCATGCTTTTGTGGTTGCATCAAATGATTTAGGCAATTTTCTTTGAAATAACTACAATCCCTAATGCATGTTCCCTAGTTATCCACATTGAGCCTAATGAGCCTATTGTTTCTTGATGACATTAAGTTATAAGCCAAAAAATCTGGAAAAACCATGTTAACCAAATCTTAGGATTTAGGAGAGCATGGAAGCTTAGAAAGAGAAGGGTCGAAAGAAACTAAGTTTGGGGTGGCTACAAGGGTTTGATATGTTATTTTGGGTTGAGAAAAAGAAAAAAATAAAGGTTGTAGCCAAAGGCAAAACGAGAAAATGAAGAAAAATGAAGAAAAATGCCAAAAGAAAAGGGGCAAAATAAAAGAGTGTCAAAGGAAAAAGGTTGTAGCCACCCAAAGAGTCAAAAAGAAAAATGGAAAAAGGAATTAGAGTGAGAATAATGGTGTACAAAGCTTCATGCTCTCTTGATTCCTAGGGATGTAAAGCCTAGTACCTTTGAATATCCTACCATTAGCCAGGTCCCATTACAACCTTTAAAAGACCTTTTGATGTTGCATGCATGTTTTCGTGGGAATTGTGTTTGAGATGAAAATCAAATTGATGGAAAGTGCTCTTGAAATGTGAAATTGAGTGAAAGTTGATAACCTAGACAATTGAGTGAATGAGTGAATTATGAAATGCCCTTGTGAGGAAGGCAAATGTTTGAAATTGGTGATCTCCCTTTTATGTGTAACTTGGATCCTTTTCTTAGATTGATTATTTCATGAATGATGAAATTCTCTTGGTTTAAAGTAAATGAATGTGGGGATTACACTGATGCAAAAAGGGGGAAACATTGAAGAAAACTGTTTTGATAAAATTGCATGAAAATTGTGCAAAATTGATTGAATCCTTTAAGCTTGCCAAGTTGAGTCTTTTTGAGTTTTGGTTTGCTTGGGGACAAGCAAAGTTTAAGTTTGGGGTATTTTGACAAGCCTCTGTCTCATCTAGTTTTATAACTAGAAAAACCATGGTTTTGTGCGAGTTTAATCTCGTTTTCGCCCAAATTTGGATTTAATTGTCCTCAAGCAACATTTTGAGTCTCTTAAGTAGTTTTAGGATATTTTAGTTAATTTTGAGTCAAATAAAGCATTTACTGCTATTTTATATTTTCAGGCTTATGATAAGAGCAAAAAGGGAAGGACACATAAAGCAGAAGCCATCACGCCCAGGCCGTGGCACTGGTCACGGCCGTGATGAGCTAACCAGGAAGACCAGAAAGGATCACGGCCTGCCCGTGATCAGCATCACGGACGTGATAAGAAGGACCCTAAAGAATAGATAGCATCACGGCCTAGCCGTGATGAAGGTCACGTCCGTGACAGATCAACACCCATACAGAATTGGTCACGGCCTGCCCATGATGAGCATCACGGCCGTGACAGACCAGAATTTGAATACGCGCCCTTGGAAGAACCCATCATGGCCTGGCCGTGATGGCCATCACGATCGTGACGCACATTTTTTACATTCAGACTTCTCTCATCTATAAACAGGGCATCAAACTTTTACCCTAGAAAAGGGGCATTGGGAGGCCAGAAGGCTGGAAGAGGGTTCCAACCCTAAAAAGGGATGTTTACATTGCTCTGGGACTGGAAGAAGATTGGAGGATTCTTCTATGAGTTTTCTTCATCTATTCTCTCATTCTCTTTTGTATTGTCATTTATCATGAGTAGTTAAATCCCCTTGTTGTTGGGGCTCGATGTAGCTTTTCTGAACTTGGTTGTATTTGATTTGGTTTCAATGCAAGTTTCTATTTCCTTATGAGTGTTTGATTCTATGCTTAATGCTTTTCTTGGTTTGATCACCCATGGAATGATATGTTGCTTTGATAGACAATTGACAGATTGATATTAAGGCATGCTCATGAATCAAATGCCAAGTAGTTCATGAGCCTAGACATAGGTCTTGGGGTGCTTGCAATCTTACAAGTCTTGGTTCTTTATGCAAATTCTCAGATTAATCCACCTAAGACATTAGGGTTTAATTTGGGATTTTAGGCTCATTCCACCTAAGACATTAGGGTTTGAGTATTTAAATAAGGCTTGATTGTCATAATTGAATTAGGACTTGTATTAGTAACCGTTTCATTGCAATCAAGGGAGGATTAGTGTAGTCTAACCCTGACAACTTTATCCATTTGTTTCTGCACTCCAAGTGTTTGTAAAAAATCCCAAAAGACCAAAAACATTTTAATTGCTTTTGTTTCTTTATTTTATGATTTGATCTCTCTTCATACCAAAGTTTAGTCTAGATAGTTGTTGAGTTTGTGAAGTGGTAATTGGCAACCGATCCCTGAGGACGATATCTGGTCTCACCACCGTATTACTTGTTTACGACTGGGTACACTTGCCTATTTTAAAAGTCGTGTCGAGTTTTTGTCGAATCATGTGATCATGTAAAGCTATGCCTATGTGAATTTAACATGCAAAATGCAAATGCAAAATGCCCCCACCCCAAGCTTAAGAACTTACATTGTCCCCAATGTAAATAATCAAGTTGGAGAGAGGAAAAAAAATTGGAACGACTTACCGAGGCGGTAGCGGGTGCTGGCTCACATGCCTAGTCAGAAGGAACTGTATGAAAATTGGGTCATGGCCGTGATGCTTATCACGGGCAGGTCGTGATGCATTCTGGTCCATAGAGGTAGCCTATCACGGCCGTGACCTCCATCACGGCTAGGCCGTGATGTTCTCTGATCTTCAGGGTCCTCCTATCATGCCCGTGATGGGGATCACGACTGGGCCGTGATCCTTTCTGGTGTTCATGATTAGCTCATCACGGCCGTGACCAGTGTCACGGCCTGGGCGTGATGGCTGCTAACTGTGCTTGCCCTTGCCCTTTTTGCATCTCCTTCCTTCTTACCCTGAAAACACTTAACAAACCTATTAATCTATGATATTTTTCCTCTTGATCTTCTCAAATTATTCAAGAGTCAAATTCAAAATTGAAAAGAAAAGGGAAAGAGAACTTGGGTTGCCTCCCAATAAGCACTTCTTTAACGTCACTAGCTTGACGTGCTTCTTTCAATTAACCGGGGTCGGCTGGGCGTAGAAGTGCAAGAACACTTTTCTTCCATGGAACTCCTTCAAAGAGCTGATTTTGCTTATAAGGCCAATAATTGCGCTTCCGCTTTGCCCTTTTCACTCTGAGCCTCGTGGCCTTATCCTTACTCCCTCCCAGTGGAAGTTCTGTTTTCACATGATGAGCAAATCCAACTTCATCACCATTTGATGCATCATTTGTCTTGCAGAGCTTCGGAGTTGCTTTCATGTTGAGCTCTTCCTTCTTCTCAAGAGTAGAGGAGTGGTGCTGATGTGCAAAGACTTCCTTAGCCATTACATCCACAATGTCCATGCGGAAACAATTCTCTTCATCACTCGGGCGATGCATAGCTTCAAATATATTGAAAGTAACCTCTTCATCTTGCACTCTGAATCGGAGTTGGCCTTTTTGTACATCTATCAAAGCACGACCAATCGCTAGAAAAGGTCTCCCCAATATAAGTGGAACTTCTGCATCCTCCTCCATGTCTAATATCACAAAATCCGCTGGGAAGATAAACTTATCCACTTTTACCAGAACATCTTCCAAAATACCATAAGGACACTTGATTGATCTATCAGCTAGTTGCAATGCCATCCTTATTGGTTTCATTTCACCACCTCCAAGCTTGTTCAAGATTTAAAGCGGCATCAAATTGATACTCGCTCCCAAGTCACACAAGGCCTTCCCAATATCAACACTCCCAATTGTGCAGGGGATTGTAAAACTACCAGGATCCTTAAGCTTTGGAGGTAGCTTCCTTTGAAGTATTGCACTACACTCTTCAGTCAAGACAACAGTCTCACCTTTTTTAAACTTTCTTTTCTTCATGAGCAACTCCTTCATGAACTTTGCATAGGTGGACATTTGCTCTAGTGCTTCTGCAAAGGGTATGTTGATTTGTAGCCTCTTGAAGATGTCAAGAAACTAGGCAAACTGCTCTTCCTTCTCCTTTTTCTTGCTCAAATGAGGATATGGAAACTTCACATAAGAGGGGATCTCTTGAGGCTTGTCTCCATCTTTCAAAATCTGACTTTTACTCCTCCTCAAAATTGAATTTTCATCCACTAACTTTTCCCTCTTGTCTTCTTCCTCCATTACAACCTCTTTGCCTTTATCTTTATTCAAATCAGTTTTTTCAGCAATCACCTCTGTTTTTTTCAAGAAACTCTCTCATTTTTCAACAAAGGCTCACCGCTCACATTCTCAAGACTTTTACCACTCTTCAAAACAACAGCATTGCAATGCTCTTTAGGATTTACTTGAGTATTACTTGAAAAACTGCCGCTAGATTGTTCCGCTAGATGCTTTGCAATTTGTCCAACTTGAACCTCCAAGTTTTTTATAAAAGCATCGGTGTTTTTCTGGTTTGACATGGACATTTGCATGAATT
The DNA here is from genome assembly GCA_030762895.1 of Sophora flavescens. NCBI lineage: Eukaryota > Viridiplantae > Streptophyta > Magnoliopsida > Fabales > Fabaceae > Sophora > Sophora flavescens. Next base: position 125,492,328 of record CM061069.1, read on the forward strand.
TATTGAGGGTGTTCTCCAAGATAGAGATCCGGTCTTGAGACGGTTGTGTAGGAAGAGGCTGTTGTGTGGGATGAGGCTTGATTGCTTGTCCGACATCTTGTTTCCAACCAAAACTTTTTGATTCCTCCACCCTTGGTTGTAATTGTTAGGGTATTGGTTGTTGCCTTGCCACCCATAGTTCCCCATATAGTTAGCTTCCTCATGGGAACTAGGTGGAGCCTCACAATTTCCATTATCATGATCTCCTCCACAAAAATCACATCTCATTACCTGTTGAGGTGGCATGGTTGTCCCGTGAACAGTTTGGAGTTGTTGTGGGAGTTGAGCTAGTTGCTTGGTGATGGACTCAAGTTGTTGTGTCATAATTTTATTTTGAGCCAAAAGTACAGTTTATGTGTCTAAATCCAACACTCCCCTTCTTGATGTGGGACCCCAATCATAATGCATCAAATAGTCATTGGATGCCATAGCTTCTATCAGAATCAGTGCTTCCTCCGCTGTCTTTGTGTTCATGGAACCTCCAGCTGAGGCATCCAACATATACCTGGTTGACGGCCTCAATCCATTGCAAAATGTTTGCATTTTGGTATGATCATCAAACCCATGATTTGGACATCTTCGGAGCAATTCCTTGAACCTTTCCCAGGTGTCATGAAGGGTCTCACCCTCTTGTTGAGCAAAGCTTATGATATCACCCCTTGTCTTCACAAATCTTGAGGTGGGAAAGAACCTTGCAAGAAATTTTGCCTCTAGGTCATCCCATGTAGTGATGCTCCCCCTTGGTTGAGATTGGAGCCAAGCCTTGGCCCTATCTCTTAGAGAGAAGGGAAACGCCCTTAGGCGAATTGCATCCTCAGAGGCACCATTGTTCTTCATCATATCACATATCTCAATGAAGTTGGAGATATGACTATTAGGATCCTCCTTTTCCAACCCGGTAAATTGATTTTGTGAAACCAAATTCAAGAGAGCTGGCTTGATTTCAAAATTGTTGCAGTTAATTGGAGGCCTCACTATGCTAGTGACATGCCGATTGACATTTGTATTGCCATAGTCCCCAAGTGTCCTTCGTGGTGGAGCACTTCACCATTGCCTGCCATCCTGAGTTTTTCTTGATGAACTTGAGAGGTGGAAGTCTCTTGTTCTTCTTCTTGTTATTCTAACAGTTTCTGATCTCTTGCTTGCCTCCGATTCTCCCCGGTTGTTCTTTCTATTTCAGGATCGTAGAGGAGTTGGTCAGCCGGGATAGTACCTCGCATGCACAAACAGTCTAGCAACCAAGAGTGTTAGCAGTAAATGACAGCACACAAACAAAAAATAAAACAGAAAAACCTATGACAGTAAAACAAAAAAAAAAGCAAACAGAAACAGATAACATAATTTTTTTTTTTTGCTTAAATTAGTAATCGAAATGGGTATGCTAATATTGAAACACAGTCCCCGGCAACGGCGCCAAACACTTGTTGAGACGAAATCTAGGCAAGTATACCTAGTCGTACAAGTAATACGGTGGTGAGACCGTTTATCGTTCCCACGAGGATCGGTTGCCAATTACCAATTCACAAGTTTAGAAACTTTCCAGACTAAAATATGAATCAATAGAAATCAAAACAGAACAAGAAAAGCAATAAAATGATTTTTTTTGTCTTTTTGGGAACTTTTAACAAACACTTGGAGTGCAGAAAGAGGTGTTGGGATTAAATTTCACCAAACCTTAGCTTCATGCAATACCAAGACTAGATACCTCCCATTCATGCTTCAAATATTAAAATCAACCCACGAAATTACTCAAGCCCCGATTCCTCAGATGACAAGGATCTAAATCCACTAATAGACCCTAATTCCTTAGGTGGCCTAGATTAATGAATTTGCATTAGGATTAAGGATTACGCGATTACTAATAAACCAAACCCCATTCCTAGGTGCAAGGTTTACTAGGTGATTAATTCCAAATCAAGAAATGATAAGAACGTCCCCATTGCAAATCAAATCTTAGAATCAAATCATGGATGATCAAACCATAACAAGCATTAAGCGTAGGAATTAAACACTAATACGAAGGCGTGAACCCAGATTAATCAATCATGGCAAATACATAATATTCAGTTTGGTTACATCTAATCCCAACAACAGGGATTTAGCTACTCATAGAGAAAGCCAAAACTAAAACAGTAGGGACAAAGGAAAGAAGAAGGAAAAGAAGAAACTCCATTGGAAGCTTTTCCCAGTCGTCGGCCTCCTTTGATTCTAGGGTTCTAGTCCTCCTCAACCGCCAGCCTCCAAGGTCTTCCTACGGTGAAAGTGCTCCTAGGGTAAAGGTCCCTGTTTTTCTGTGTGTCTGTGATCTGGTCCAAGTCCAGAGATCCTTCCTTTCTGTCTGTTCTGCGCTCCTATTTATAGAGAAGCAGCGCGTCACGGCCGTGATGGCCGTCACGACCAGGTCGTGATGTGTTCTGGAATGGGCGCGCTTTAAAATATGGAGCATCACGGCCGTGATGCTTATCACGGCTAGGCCGTGATTAGTTCTGCCTGGCCTGTCACGGTCGTGATAGGCATCACGGCTAGGCCATGACAGCTTCTGACTTTTGCCTTCAATCTTGTCTGTTTTCTTGATCATGGCCATGATGGTCATCATGTCCAGACCGTGATGGGCTCTGCTTGGCTCATTTTCTTCACTTTTCAAGCTATATTTCATCCAAGCTCCATCATGGCTAATTCTGAGCATTTTATCCTTAATTCTTGCAAAACAACACCACAACACTGCCTTACCCGTTCCAAGGTAAAAACTATCCAAAATCAAACTAATCATGCCTAAACTATATGAAAAATGTATGCAAAAGTGTACATGAATTATGATGTAAAATCACACTATCACTACTAGACCTACACGACGAAGAATTTGGTAGGGTCCAAGGAATTTGGGTGTAATTTTTCTGGACTTTAGTACTCTGCCAATCCCAGTCGTTGGCGTGACTCTCAAGAATACATGTTCGCGTTCCTCAAACTCTAGAGGTCGTCGTCTCTTGTCCACGTAACTCTTCTGTCGGCTCTGAGTAGTCCTCATTTTCTCCTGGATCATCTTCACCTTTTCTATTGTTTGTTGCACGAAGTCTGGACCCAACAAAGAAATTCTCACCCTCCTGGTACCAACACAAAGGCGTTCGACATCGTCGACCATACAGGGCTCCATAAGGTGCCATTCCAATGCTTGAATGGAAACTATTATTGTAGGCGAATTCTATCAACGGTAGGGGCTCGTCCCAACCCCCGACATCCTCCAAAACACAAGCTCTCAGCAAGTCCTCTAGTGACTGGATTGTCCTTTCCGTTTGTCCATCCGTCTGCGGATGATATGCGGAACTCAATCTGAGTTTCGTTCCAAGCGATTTTTACAACTCTGCCAAAACCTCGATGTAAATCACGGGTCTCGGTCTGAAGCAATGCTCGAAGGCACACCATTGATGTGATAAATTCCGGTAAGTGTACCGAATTGTCGCCAAGTAATAAAAAGATATCGATCCCACTGAGACCGTGATCTCAAATCACAACTAATTATCAAATCGATTAAAACTGGGCTAAATAAAAAAGGATTTTTGATATTTGAAATAAGAGATAACTCAGAATCAAGTAAAACAGATATTAAATCAATTTATGGTTTTTCAGATCTAAATGGATTCCTAGGAATTTGGGTTACCAAAAAGATCGATTATGTTACCAAATTGACTAACCCTTGTTAATTATCGAAATTGCCTTGAAGGTGAATTTATCCTCAAATAGTTAATGCTCCCTCTCGGGTTACAAAAACCGTGCCCAATTAAACCAACCCCTACTCTCGTGGTAGTCGAATTTTGATTGGACCCTTTACGTTTTGTGACAATTCATTGACCCTCAAAGGACGGCTTCTAACTCTCGTGATTTCAGTCCTAAGTTTGATTCTATAGATCTGATATCTAAGTTCACCGCTAGGTTCCTCCTTAGAGTATCTACGACACGCAAATAAGTGGCCACCGAATTTACGAGTAATTAAAACACTAGAAATCAGATCTAAAGCAAAATCACAATTAACAAAGATAAAACATCAATTCATTATCATAAACAAACCTTGGGCATAGCCCCAATCCCTATAAATTAAACTACTACTCAAGCCTTGTCATGCCGATGACAAGCTTGGATAAGAGATAACTCGAAATCAAGTAAAACAGATATTAAATCAATTTATGGTTTTTCAGATCTAAATGGATTCCTAGGAATTTGGGTTACCAAAAAGATCGATTATGTTACCAAATTGACTAACCCTTGTTAATTATCGAAATTGCCTTGAAGGTGAATTTATCCTCAAATAGTTAATGCTCCCTCTCGGGTTACAAAAACCGTGCCCAATTAAACCAACCCCTACTCTCGTGGTAGTCGAATTTTGATTGGACCCTTTACGTTTTGTGACAATTCATTGACCCTCAAAGGACGGCTTCTAACTCTCGTGATTTCAGTCCTAAGTCTGATTCTATAGATCTGATATCTAAGTTCACCACTAGGTTCCTCCTTAGAGTATCTACGACACGCAAATAAGTGGCCACCGAATTTACGAGTAATTAAAACACTAGAAATCAGATCTAAAGCAAAATCACAATTAACAAAGATAAAACATCAATTCATTATCATAAACAAACCTTGGGCATAGCCCCAATCCCTATAAATTAAACTACTACTCAAGCCTTGTCATGGCGATGACAAGCTTGGTTAACAACAACATGAAAATAAAACTAAGAGAAGAGAGGAGAAAGAAGAAGAGAGATCCTAAATTATCGCCTAAGAGTAGCAGCCACCAAAAGTTCTTGAAGTCCTCGGCCTGATGCCATATTTATAGATTAAGGAAGTTTGAATCCTAATCAAACACAAATCAGATCCAAATCAGTTACTTCAGATCCAAGTAATGCACGTCACGGTCGTGATGGCCATCACGACCAGACCGTGACGGATTCTGCCTTAAGCGCTGCTCCACTTTTTGGTCTGTCACGGCCGTGAACACCATCATGGCTAGGCCGTGATCAGTTCTGCCTGTTGAGGGTCTGGTTCAGCTGACAGGTCACGGCCGTGATGGACATCACGAATAGACTGTGATGGGCTCTGACTTTTGCCTTCTTTCTTTTTCAGTTTTGCTTGATCATGGCCGTGATGGGTTTGGCTCATTTTCTTCACTTTTTAAGCCCCATCTTCATCCAAGTTCCATCATGGCTAATCCTGAGCATTTTATCCTTAATTCCAGCAAAACAACACCACAAAACCGCCTTACCCATTCCAAGGTAAAAACTAACAAAAATCAAATTAAATATGCTTAAACTATATGAAAATGCATGCAAAATGATAAACAAATATGAGGTGTAATCACACTCATCAAATCACCCCAAGCTTAAGATTTTGATTGTCCTCAAGTAATTACTAAGGCCAAACAAGATAATCAGAGCATGGATAGTTAACCAAGAACCCGAGTAACTAATCCAAGCAACGGGCATATTCAATAAATACCCAAGAGACAATCCATTTCAAGTCCAATTAGAAGCTTAGGTTTTCTAAATTCATATTCTCACTAATTCGGGCACTCTTCTCACCTCACTCAAATGTTTAAGGATATATGATAATTTGCTCAATTTCCTCAAGGAAGGTATTCTACCATAAGCTTGACTATTAACCAAATCTCTACTTTATTAATGAAAACACAAAAGAATGAAGAGGTATTTCATTTTGATTGTAATGAGGCCATGGGATTAATCGTTAGGTGGGGAAATCAAGAAAAGAAAATTTCAAAAAGGCTAAACAGAATATCAAACAATGCAAAGCATGACACCTTCTAAAATACCTTTTTGGGTTTTAGTTTACTTTTCCACCTTTCTTTCTTTCTTTTTATTTTTATTTTTCACTTTCTTTTTGTCATCCCCTTCTCCATTTTTTTTGTTTATTTTATTTTATTTATTTGAAGAAGGGGAGATTTTCAACTTTAGAGAAATTTCTCTAACTTTTTCATCCCACGATTTATTTTTCAAACTACCTTTTTACCCTTTTTGCAATACTTTAAAAGGTGTCATACCAAGCATCATTCATCAAAATAATTCAAGGTACCAAGAAAAGTATTTTATTCTTTTAGGCTCAAAATTGGGTAACTAAGGGGTAGCATTTAATCAATCAAAGCTCATAAGGCCAGGAAAATACCTAATGCATCAATCATTTTCAAAAATGTTTTCAAAAATTTTTAAGTTTCAAAACGGTTTCAAGTCAAGTTCTAGAGAGTACAATCCAAGAGGAATTAAACACTCTATCACAAAGAATGGGGTAGATTTAGTGAGTACCCCTTTTTGGCTCAAAAATCTCACATTTAGTAGTTTAAAATCAGTGAGAGACACAAATCTAAGGAGCCACATGCTAATTATCAACTATCAAAAGATTATCATAAGCATTTTTATTTTTAGCCTAATCACAAGAATAAAAAAAATTGGGTTCAAAAATTCACTATCTCAATTTATTTGGCACCAAGTTCTCACAATTGGGTGCATAATCTAAGCAAGGGGCAATCTAATCATGTGATCATGCAAAACTATGCCTATATGAATGCAACATGAAAAATGCAAAAATGCAAAAAATTTCAAAAATACCCCTACCCCAAGCTTAAAGATTTACATTGTCCCCAATGTAAATAATCAAGTCGGAGAGAGGAGAAAAATGAAACAACTCACCGAGGTGGTAGCGGGTGTTGGCTCACATGGCAGTCAAAAACTTGTTGGAAAATGTATCACGGCCGTGATGTGTATCATGGCTAGGCCGTGATCAATTCTGGTCCATAGGAGCTGGCCTGTCACGACCGTGATTCCTATCACGGCTAGGCCGTCATGCATTTTGATCTTTAGGGTCCTTGCCCTTTTTTCTCTTCCTTCCGTCATAACCCGAAAACACTTGGCAAATCTATTAATTTATGATTTCTTTTTCTTGATCTTCTCAAATTATTCAAGAGTTAAATTCAAAAACAAATGGAAAAGGGAAAGAAAACTTGGGTTGCCTCCCAAGAAGCGCTTATTTACAGTCTTAAGCTTGACCATACTTCTTTCAATCAACCGAGGTCGACTGGGCGTAGAAGTGCAGGAATACTTCTCTTCCATGGGAGTCCTTCAAAGAGTCGATTTTGCTCATATATATGGCCAATTGCGCTTCCGCTTTGCTCTTTTCACTCTGAGCTTCATGGCCTTTCTCCCTCCCGGCGGAAGTTTTGTTTCCACATGATGAGAAACTCCAACTTCATCACCACTGGGTGCATCATTTGCCATGCAGATCTTCAGAGTTGCTTCCATGTTGAGCTCTTCCTTTACCACCGGAGATGTTATATCGATCCTGCACACATGACTCTCAAAAGGAGTGTTGTTATATGAGTTAGTCAAATCAAAGTCTACCCTACCTTCCTCTACATTCAGAGAGAGTTTACCATTCTTTACGTCAATGATCACTCCAGCTGTGGCGAAGAATGGCCTTCCTAGTATGATGGGGAATTTAGAATTCCCGTTCATATCCAATACCAGGAAATCGGTAAGGATGAAAATTTTCCCTACCTTTGCAGGAACATTCTCTAGTATGCCTAGAGGAGTTTTAGTTGAGTCATCCGCAAATTGTAAGGAGAATTTGAATGGACTCAACTCATTGGTTCCCAACCTTTCCAAGATAGAAAGCGGCATTAAGCTCGCACTAGCCCCTAAGTCACATAAGGCGTGGTCTATTTGCACTTCTTCAATTGAGCAAGCGATAGAGAAACTACCTGGGTCTTTCAGCTTAGGAGGCATATTAGTTTCTATATCTACTAGCTTTTTCTTGACCAACCTTTGTGGGAAAGGTATTGGGGGTTGGTACGGTGGTGGAGGGACATACTTTGGTTCTAGCTCTTCATCTTCGCTCATGTCCTTCTCACATTCCACATTCTTTTGAGCTACCCCAAGCTTATCATCCCTTAAGTATATGGCATTACAATGTTCATTGGGATTAACTTCGGGTTGCCCCGGGAACGTACCCTTAGGTCTAGAGTATGTGTTGGCTTGTTGGGCAATATGAGTTTCTAGCATCTTGTTATGGATGGCTAAGTTATCTACCTTAGATGCTAGCTCTTTTATTGCCTCGTTTACTGCCCTACCTTGTTGTCTAAACTCTTCATTTTGTTTTGTTTGAGTTTCAACAAAACTTTCCAATAAAGACTCGAATTTAGACTTCTGTACCTGAGGATACCCCTCCGCGGGTTTCCTATTACCTTGGCCTTCTTGGAACTCGTGGTTCAGCGTGTTGCTGTAGTTCCCGTAGGAGAGGTAAGGGTTGTTCTTCCTCTGGTTGTAGGGATTTTGGGGAGCATAATTCGGCAACTTCGGGTTCGTGTCGTAGAAGTTTGTGTCGTAGAAGTTGTGACAAGAGTTCACTTGTTCCCCCGAAGCACCGGATCCATGAGCAATACCTCATGGGCACTCCATTATGTCATGACCCTGCATTCCACAAATCTCACAAACAATGTTAGTAGCACCTATTGAACTCACATTAGCTCTTTCAAGTCGATCGAAGCGTTTATTCAGTGAGTCTATTTTAGAAATTATAAGATTAGTGCTATTCATTTCGAACTTACCCCCCGAAATCTTTTTCAGGTCATTACCTCTTTCTGAACCCCATTGGTGGTAGTTGGTGGCCACGTTTTCAATGATATTGAATGCCTCAGTCAGAGGCCTATTCATAAAGGCTCCACCAGCTGCGGAATCGAGTGACACCTTCGAAGAGTAGTCCAATCCGTTGTAGAAGGTGTGCACTAATAACCACCTCTCGAGTCCATGATGTGGGCAAGACTCCAGCAATCCCTTGTAGCGATCCCAAGCTTCGGATAAGCATTCTCTGTCCTTTTGGAAGAAGCCGGTGATCTGGGTTCGTATGTAAGCCGTCTTCGATGGAGGGAAGAATTTCTCCAAGAACGCCTGCTCCAGTTGTTCCCAAGTCGACAAGGTGTTAGCGGGCACTTGTTTCAGTCAAGCATTTACTTTTCCAGTCAGAGACGAGGGGAATAACCTCAAGTGAATAGCATCAACTGGGGCGCCATGAATTCTAACTGCATCGGTGAGCTCCAAAAATGTCTCCACGTGGTCAGTCGGATCCTCCGAGGCCAATCCTCCGAATTGATGTTGCCTGATCATGTTAATGAGCATAGGCGGTATAGTGTAGTTCTCCGCCTCGATCTCTGGCCTAGAAATCCCAGTTCGCAAACCCCTTGATTTTGGGGCTGCAAAGTCCTTCAGAGGTTTTGTATCCGGTAGATTCGCCATTAGTGGAATGGGGATCAACCTCTCTCTCTCTCTCACTTTGTAGTCTCCTATGCCTATGAAAGGTCCTCTCGATTTCAAGGTCAACCTCAGTAAGGTCTCCAAGACTCAGGGATCTTTTCATATAAGATAAACAAACAAAGAGATAGATACAAAGAAAGGAAAAAGAGATTGATGAATTGTTTTTAAATATAAAAATTAAATAAAAAGAAAAGGTCCAGAAAAATCAATTTAAAAATTAAATTGAGATTCGTGAAAGCACAGTCCCCGGCAACGGCGCCAAAAACTTGATGTGATAAATTCCGGCAAGTGTACCGAATTGTCGCCAAGTAATAAAAATATATCGATCCCACAGAGACCGTGATCTCAAATCGCAACTAATTATCAAATCGATTAAAACTGGACTAAATAAAAAAGGATTTTTGATATTTGAAATAAGAGATAACTCGGAATCAAGTAAAATAGATATTAAATCAATTTATGGTTTTTCAGATCTAAATGGATTCCCAGGAATTTGGGTTACCAACAAGATCGTTTATGTTACTAAATTGACTAACCCTTGTTAATTATCGAAATTGCCTTGAAGGCGAATTTATCCTCAAATAGTTAATGCTCCCTCTCAGGTTACAAAAAACCGTGCCCAATTAAACCAACCCCTACTCTCATGGTAGTCGAATTTAGATTGGACCCTTTTTGTTTTGTGACAATTCATTGACCCTCGAAGGACGGCTTCTAACTCTCGTGATTTCAGTCCTAAGTCCGATTCTATAGATTCGATATCTAAGTTCACCGTTAGGTTCCTCCTTAGAGTATCTACGACACGCAAATAAGTGGCCACCGAATTTACGAGTAATTAAAACACTAGAAATTAGATCTAAAGCAAAATCACAATTAACAAAGATAAAACATCAATTCATTATCATAAACAAACCATGGGCATAACCCCAATCCCTAGAAATTAAACTACTACTCAAGCCTTGTCATGGTGATGACAAGCTTGGTTAACAACAACATGAAAATAAAACTAAGAGAAGAGAGGAGGAAGAAGAAGAGAGATCCTAAATTATAGCCTAAGAGTAGCAGCCCCAAAATTTCTTGAAGTCCTCACCCGATGCCATATTTATAGATCGGGGAAGTTTGAATCCTAATCAAACACAAATCAGATCCAAATCAGTTGCTTCAGATCCAAGTAATGCGCGTCACGGCCGTGATGGCCATCACGGTCAGGTCGTGACGGATTCTGCCTTGAGCGCTGCTCCACTTTTTGGTCTGTCACGGCCGTGACCACCATCACGGCTAGGCCGTGATCAGTTTTTCCTGTTGAAGGTCTGGTTCAGCTGACAGGTCACGGTCGTGATGGACATCGTGGTCAAGCCGTGATGGACATCACGGCTGGGCCGTGATGGACATCAAGGCTGGGCCGTGATGGACATCACGGCTAGGCCGTGATGGGCTCTGACTTTTGCCTTCTTTCTTTTTCAGTTTTGCTTGATCATGGCCATGATGGGCATCACAGCTAGGCCGTGATGGGATTTGTTTGGCTCATTTTCCTCACTTTTTAAGCCCCATCTTCATCCAAGCTCCATCATGGCTAATCCTGAGCATTTTATCCTTAATTCCTGCAAAACAACACCACAAAACCGCCTTACCCGTTCCAAGGTAAAAACTAACAAAAATCAAATTAAATATGCTTAAACTATATGAAAATGCATGCAAAATGATAAACAAATATGAGGTGTAATCACACTCAGCAACCATGCAGTCTAACAATCTCTCCGATGTACAGTTGGGTTAATTTCTCCATAGAGTATCTCATATTGATTGGCAAAAAGTGAGCTAACTTAGTCAGTCGGTCCACTGTTACCCATATAGCCTCATAACCCTTCTTAGTCCTTGGTAAACTCACGAAATCCATCGAGATTCCATCCCATTTCCATTCTGGAATATCTAAAGACTGTAACATTCATGCTGGTCTCTGGTGTTCCACTTTGGCTTTCTGACATACCAAACAAGAAGCGGCGTATTCCATTAAATCTCTCTTCATCCCATACCACCAGTACAACTTTTTAAGATCTTGATACATCTTCGTGGCCCCAGGGTGCATACTCAACTTGCTCTTATGAGCCTCTTCTAAAATCAGCTTCCTTATCTCAGCATCATCAGGTACACAGATTCTCTCGCCAAACCTCAAGATTCCATCTTTTCCTTCTCTAAATTCGGACAGAGCTTCTTGACATACTAAGTCTCTTTCTGTCTGTAGATACTGATTAGTCTCTTGCTTCTCCTTTATCTGCTCCATTAATCCATTTGACACGGTGGTCCTGTTCAGACACAGTTTTCATGGCGTACTCTCAACTGACAAACTTAGATCTCGGAATTGTTCCAGCAATTCCTGTTCTTTAACCATCCTCACTGTGCGTGAATTGACTTCCTGCTCAAGGCATCAACCACTACATTCGCCTTTCCAGGGTGATACTGTAGTTGAAAGTCATAATCCTTCAGGAATTCTAACCAACGTCTTTGACGCATATTCAACTCCTTCTGATTAAACAGGTACTTCAAGCTCTTATGGTCACTGAAAACATTAAAAGTAGCCTTGTACAAGTAATGTATCCAGATTTTTAAAGCAAAGACCACAGCAGCCAGTTCTGAATCGTGCGTCGGATAGTTCCTCTCATGACTGTTCAACTGCCTCGAAGCATAAGCTACAACTTTCCGATTTTGCATCAGCACACAGCCCAAACCTTGATGCGAAGCATCACAGTAAACCCCAAAAGATTCCTTGGGATCAGGTAGGATCAATACCGGTGAGGTTGTTGATAAGGTATGACCGTGGTTTTGTGCCGATTATATCTCGTTTTCACCCAAATTAGGCCTGATTGTCCTCAAGCAAGGTTTTGAGTCCCTTAAGTAGTTTTAGGGTTATTTAGCCAGTTTTTGAGTCAAATAAAGCACTTATGGCTATTTCATGTTTTCAGGTTGACTTAGAGTCCAAGGAATGAAGGAAACAATGGAAATTGCAATCTGGAAACACTCGCCACGCGAGCAGATACTCGCCCCGCGAGAGTGAGGACCAGCCAGTGCCAGAAAAGTCATGTTCTCTCGCCCGCCCGCGAGCTACTTCTCCCTCGCGAGCCTCGAAGTCAGCAAGCATTACGGTCATCCCGTGACACCCATCACGGGCGTGAAGAGAAACCCCTGAAGACAGAGACCATCACGGCCTGGCCGTGATGAAGGTCACGGCCATGACAGATAAGCACCCGAAGACAGAGATCATCACGGTCTGGCCGTGATAGGTATCACGGCTGTGACAACCCAGGTTTTGAAGACTCGCCTCGCGAGAATCACGCTCGCCTCGCGAGGATACAAATTCAAGAAGGCGCCATTTTAATATTAGCCTCGCGAGAGGTCACTCGCCTCGCGAGTCTGCGCAGTTTCTGAAAGTTATAAATAGCTGTTTAGGGCAGAACAGAAGGATCTGATCTTTTTGCTAATCCTTGTTTTCGAATTTTCTCTGTTTGTATTGCGTTTTTGATGGAGAACTAATCTCCCTAGGTTGATCTGCTGTAATCGGCTTCCACCAACACTTGAGGTCTTGTAATTCCTGATTTAATTCTCTTCTCTCTTTCAATATCTATTCTATATTCTCTGTTTGCTTAATTCAGTTTGTATCGAATGGGTATTGATTTGTTTCGATGATTATATGTTCCTAAACTTAATCGCGTTTGCTTAATTCGCGTGCGTTCAATTCGTGTTTGCTTAATTCACGAAAGGGCTTCATCCGTTTGCTTAATTGAATTAGGAATATATGTCCCGTAGCGTCGGTTTCGCTTGTTAATCGATGCTACAATCGAAAAGGGATTAGACTCTGCTTAGGGCATGGAATTACATGAACCGATGATAGTGGGAAACGAAACAGCAGATTGATCGTCTTAGTCTTATTTGATAATCACGTATTTTGCTCTGTTTTTACGTTCTGTTTTCACTCTGTTTTTCCAATCAATTTCAAACCAAACACCCCCCCCAAGAAACTTATTTTCTGCGATAATTGCACTACGAGAGTCCTTGCGATACGATACCCGAGTTGTCGCACACTAAACTACATTTTTACTAACCGCTCATCTTTTGACGCGTGCGCGACAGCGCGTCAAATTGGCGCCGTTGCCGGGGACTCTTGTCTGTTGTTCTCGCTTTTTGTTTTTGTTTCTGTTTTGAATTAGACTGGCCACTAGGTCTACTTGTCCTGACTTGTGTGATTTTGACCCTGAAATTGAAAGAACACTGCACACACGCCTTAGGGCAATACGGGCAAGCACTAGTGTAATTCTGATTTCGAACCTGTTTTTAATAACATGGGTGACCAAAGGACATTGAGGCAGCTTGCTGCCCCCGGATGTTAACTACAATGGGCTGTGTGTATTGAGTATCTTTGGTGTGGTTGCTCCTTTTGAACTTAAATCCGGTTTAATACACTTGATGCCAAGATTTAGTGGTCTTGCAGGTGAGGATCCACATAAGCATTTGAAGGAATTTCAGGTGGTCTGTTCTACACCCTTGAGGCCGGAAGGCATTACTGAAGACCATATCAAATTGCGAGCCTTCCCTTTCTCCCTTGAAGGCGCTGCAAAGGATTGGCTATATTATTTGGAGCCAAATTCTGTCACAACTTGGAATGATCTGAAAAAGGTTTTCTTGGAAAGATACTTCCCTGCCTCCAGAGCTGCTTCCATCAGAAAGGAGATATGTGGCATCAGGCAAAGCAATGAGTCATTGGTTGAGTACTGGGAGAGGTTCAAAAAGTTGGTATCTAGCTGCCCTCAACACCAGATTTCTGAGCAGCTCCTGATTCAGTATTTTTATGAGGGATTGCTCCCAATGGACAGAAATATTTTGGATGCCGCTAGTGGAGGAGCACTCGTCGATAAAACTCCAGCTGCTGCGAAGCAATTGATTGAGAATATGTCATTAAACTCCCAGCAGTTCACAACCAGGAGCAACTCTGCAGCCGAGACAAGGGGTGTAAATGAGATTCAAGGTTCATCTTCCAACAAGGCACTCGAAACCGAAATTGATGAGCTCACTTGTTTGGTGAAGCAACTGCAATGGATAAGGTGCAGCCGGCGAGGTTGTGTGGCATGTGTAGTTCTCCTGAGCATCTGACCGACACGTGCCCTATTCTGAAGGATGGGTCGATCACTGATATGCCTCAAGCTTATGCAGCTAATCTATACAATCAAGGCAATAATCAGAACCGGTATGGTACTCCTGACCTCTCTACAAATAGGTACCATCCCAACTGGAGGAATCACCCTAATCTGCGGTATGGGAACTCATCCCAACAACAACCAGTGGCACCACCACCGAATCCTCCTCAAGTGACCACTTCTACACCCTCCGGACCTTCATTAGAAGACTTGGTCAAACAAATGGCTGCACAAAATCTCCAATTTCAGCATCAAGTTGGACAGTCTCAGACGAGAAGATGCTAGCATTCGAGATTTGAGGACACAGATTGGACAGCTTGCCACATCCATAAACAACTTACGAAGAAGCTCCGGGATCGAGCCAACTACCTGCACAGACAGTGGTGAATCCCAATGTCCCCAATCCCAGTGTGAGTGCCATCTCTTTGAGATCCGGGAAAGTAGTAGAGGGAGCCCCTGAGAAAGATGAAGAAACTGTTGAGGCTATTCCTGAGCCCTCTGTTGTTGTTGAAGCGAGAGAGTGTATGTGCCCCGATTCCCTTCCCACAAAGAGTGCAGAAAAATAAGAAGGTTGATGGGGAAGACAAGGAGAAGGAGATCTTAGATGTGTTCGAGAAGGTGGCGGTAAACATTCCACTCCTAGATGTGATTAAGCAAGTTCCAAGGTATGCAAAGTTTACAAGGATTTGTGTACCCACAAGAGGAGGATGAAGGGTAATGAGAGAGTTAACTTAGGGGCGAAATGTTTCAGCCCTCATTCAGCCCAAACTTGCCCCTGAGAAGGTTACGGTTTCAGCCCTCACTCGAGACCTTTGCCCTGAAAGTGCAAGGATCCGGGCACTTTCACTATTCCATGCACCATTGGGGACAGCAAATTCGACAATTGCATGTTGGATTTGGGAGCCTCCATAAATGTCATGCCCACCTCCATTTTCAACAACCTTGATCTGGGGCCCTTTGCAACATACAGGACTTACCATACGGTTGGCCAACAGGACCAATGCTCGCCCCATGGGAGTGGTAGAAGATGTGTTGAGTGCGAGTTGATGATTTGATTTTCCCCTGCCGACTTTTACATCCTGGACATGGCGGGGAAACCAATTCAAGTAGATCACCAATCATCTCGGCAGGCCGTTCATGAAGGCGGCAAAAGACGAAGATAGATGTTGATGATGGAACCATGTCCATGGAGTTCGGTGACATTATTGCAAGGTTCAACATTTTTGATGCTATGAAGCATCCATTGGAAGAGCACTCTGTTTTCCAAATAGAGTTGCTCTCCGAAATTGTTGACGACACCTATGATGACTTGGTTGCTGATTTTCCATCCATTTCTGATTTTAATGATGTTATTTCATGTAATGATTGTACTAACACTAACCCTTGCGTTGTTTGTGCTGAGATTGATTCTACTTTGCGGGGGGTGATAGTGTAAGTGAAGGTGTCTTTTAGTTGAAATTCTTGACGGCCCGGCTGCTCCAAACATACCATCTGTGGAGCAGCCACCCTCCTTGGAGCTTAAGCCACTTCCTGGCAATCTGAAGTATGCTTACTTGGAGAGGAATGAAAAACTCCCAGTTATCATTTCCTCCAACCTTGACTCTGACCAGGAAGCTAAACTCTTGGAGGTTACGAAGAAGCACAAGAGAGCAATTGGATGGACCTTGGTCGACATTCCGGGAATTAGCCCCTCTAGATGTATGCATAGGATTTTATTGGAGGATGGGGCTAAACCGGTTAGGCGACCGCGAGAGGCGGCTAAATCCATTGATTACGGATGTGGTAAAGAAGGAGGTAACAAAACTCCTACATGCGGGTATCATATACCCCATCTCTCGATAGCACTTGGGTGAGCCCGGTGCAAGTTGTGCCAAGAAATCTGGCCTCACGGTGGTAAGAAATGAGAACAATGAGCTTGTCCCCACTAGAGTTCAGAATAGTCGGAGAGTCTCGTATTGACTATAGGAGGTTGAACCAGGCCACTCGAAAGGATCACTTTCCTTTGCCGTTCATCGATCGGATGCTTTCGAGCGGCTGGCGGTAAATCCCACTCTTGTTTTCTTGATGGCTTCTCCGGATACTTCCCGGATCCACATTGCACCGAGGATCGGGAGAAGACCACTTTCACGTGCCCCTTCGGCACGTTTGCCTATAGGAGGATGCCGTTTGGCCTTTGCAACGCTCCCGGCACTTTCCGAGAGATGCATGATTAGCATTTTTACTGAATTTATTGAAAATTGCATGGAAGTGTTCATGGATGATTTCACAAGTATATGGCTCCTCATTCGATGCATGCTTGCATAGTCCGAATTTGGTTTTAGAAAGATGTATTGAAACCCGATCTTGTGTTGAACTATGAAAAGTGTCATTTTATGGTTGAACAGGGGATTGTTTTGGGGCATGTTATTTCTAGAGAGGGTATCTCAGTAGATCCTGCTAAAATTGATGTGATTTCCACATTGCCTTACCCATCTTGCGTTCGCGAGATCCGTTCTTTTCTTGGTCATGCAGGTTTCTACAGGCGCTTTATTAAGGACTTGACAAGATAGCTCTCCCTCTCTCGAACTTGCTTGAAGAATGATGCCATATTCAGCTTTGATGATAACTGCAAGAAGGCGTTCGACTTCTTGAAAAAGGCATTGACCTCTACCCCCATCATCCAGCCCCCTGACTGGACGCTCCCTTTTGAGCTCATGTGTGATGCTTCTAACTATGCTGTGGGGGCGGTCCTGGCACAAAGGGTAGGCAAGTCTGCACATGTCATTTACTATGCTTCTAGGACTTTAGATGCTGCACAATGTAATTACACCACCACTGAAAAGGAACTTCTAGCTGTTGTTTTTGCTCTCGATAAGTTTAGATCATATTTGCTAGGTTCCAAGGTTATTGTTTTCACTGACCATGCAGCTCTGAAATATTTGTTAAAGAAACCCGGAAAGCCGAGGTTGATTCGGTGGATGTTGTTGCTCCAAGAGTTCAATGTAGAGATCAAGGACAAGAGTGGGCCGAAAATTTAGTGGCTGATCACTTGAGTAGGATAGAGAGGGATGAGGATCCGTCCCCCATTCAGGATGACTTTCCTGATGAGCAGCTTTTACAGTTGCATGGCGTTACTCCTTGGTTTGCCGATCTTGTGAATTACCTAGTTGCTGGTGTCTTTCCGACAGGAGCAACTAGGTCACAAATCCACAAACTAAAGAGCGACGCCAAGTATTATGTTTGGGACGATCCATTTCTTTGGAAGTTTTGTAGTGATCAGGTGATTAGGCGGTGTGTCCCCGACTATGAGATTGAGTCCATTTTGCACTTTTCTCATGCCTCTCAAGTAGGGGGACACTTTGGGCCACAGAGGACTGCGAGAAAGGTCCTAGATTCTGGTTTTTATTGGCCCACCATCTTTAGAGATGCTTATGAGGTGTATCGGACTTGTAAGGAGTGTCAGACAGCAGGTACAGCCATCACTCGCAAGAGTGAAATGCCACAACAGCCCATGCTCTTACGTGAGGTGTTTGACGTGTGGGGGATCGACTTTATGGGTCCTTTCCTGCATCTTTTGGCTTTCTTTACATTCTCTTGGCTGTTGACTATGTTTCAAAGTGGGTGGAAGCTATCCCCACTAGGACTAACGATTCTAAAGTTGTTGCAAATTTTGTTAGATCCAATATTTTTGCAGGTTCGGCATACCTCGTGCCATCATCGGTGACCAGGGCACTCATTTCTGCAACCGCACCATGGAAGCTCTACTCGTAAGTATGGGGTTGTGCACGAGTCTCCACTGCTTACCATCCTCGGACCAATGGCCGGTGAGATCTCCAACAGGAGATAAAACAAATCCTAGAGAAAGTTGTGCGGCCGAATAGGAAAGATTGGAGCCGCCGTCTAGAAGACGCACTTTGGGCTCGGAGGACCGCTTTCAAGACGCCGATAGGGATGTCCCCCTTTAGGCTTGTATTCGGCAAGGCATGCCATCTCCCTGTGGAAGTTGAGCACCGTGCTTATTGGGCGGTCAAGTGCTTTGTCACTGGAAATGCAAAAATCGGTATTGAAAGGAAACTCCGATTCTGACTTGAAGAGCTTAGGCTAGAAGCCTATGAGAGCTCTCGGATTTATAAGGAGAAAACCAAGCACTTTCATGATAGATTGATTACTAGGAAGGAATTCTCTGTGGGTCGGCGGGTTTCTTTGTTTAACTCCCGCTTTGAAATTGATGGTCGGGAAACTTCGGTCCGGGTGGATTGGACCATTTGTTGTTACTAATGTTTTTCCTCATGGTGCAGTAGAGATTAAAAGTGCAGGTAGCAACAAGGCATTCAAGGTTAACGGGCAGTGGCTGAAGCTATTTCATGAGAGCTCGGGACTGTGGATGCTCTTGTTGAGGAGCTCTCTTTGGGGGAGCCCACCTACACTGCAACCTTGATCGGGGAGCACCCTTTCCTTTCCCTCACTCTGTTTTGATATTTGTGTTGTTCATTGAGGACAATGTATGTTTTAAGTGTGGGGGAGGGAACCGTTTGTTTTGTTGTGTTTTGTGTTTTGTTGTGTTTTCTTTCGCTCTTGAATAATTTGAGAAGCTCAAGAGCATGTGTGTCTTGTGTCGGCAAGCTTTGTAGGTTTTGGTTGATTTAGCACAGATTGATGGCATGATTTATGTTGATGATTCCCCCTAGGTTTTTGAATTTGGAAATTGTGATCCCCATTTGAAAAATTGAAAACTGAACTTTGAGATATTTTGTTGTGAGAGCATGATTTATGATAAGTTTGGGGTGATAGGGTGCACACACTAGGGATAGAATCTCGGTCAAACAATTTGCATGAATGTCCGGGTGAGGATTTGAGCCTCCAACATGTTTTTGATTGTGTGAATCACTTTCGAGTTGCACTTTCCCGAATTTGCTTGAATCTCTTCATGGTTTGCATGTCTATGTGTTTACATCAAATGATCTAGGCAATTTTCTTTGAATTAACTACTTGACCTAAATTGAACCAGTCCCTAATGCATGTTCCCTAGTTAGCCCCTTTGAGCCTAATTAGCCTATTGTTTCATGTTGACCTTATGTTATGAGCCTAAATCTGGAAAAACCATGTTAACCCGATCTTAGGATTAGGAGAGCATGGAAGCTTAGCTAGAGAATGGTTGCAAGAAACTAAGTTTGGGGTGGCTACAGTGATATGAAGTGTTGTTGGGGATTGAGAAAAAGAAAAAAAAAAAAAAAGGTTGGAGCCAAAGGGCAAAAATAAATCTCTCTAAAAAAAAAAAAAAAAAAAAACAAAATTTCAAAAAGGGAATAAGAAAAAAAGGGCGTTACCCACCCAAGGCAAAAAGAAGAATAAGAATAGGAACTTGAGTAAGGAATTCAATGTGTAAACAGCTTCATGCTCTCTTAGTTCCTAGGGACTTCAGCCAGTACCTTTGTATATCCTTCCCTTAGCCAGGCCCCATTACAACCTTGAAAGACCTTTTGATGTTGCATGCATGTTCTCTGGGGAACCATTTTGAGATGAAAATCAAATTCATGGGAAGTGCTCTTAAAAGTGAAACCGAGTGAAATGTTGTTAGCCTAGACAAACCGAGAGATTGAGTGACCACTAAACCCCTTTGTGAGGAAGGCGATTGTTTGAATTTGGTGATCTCCCTCTTGTGTGTAACTTAGATCCCCTGTTTAGATTAATGATTGTTTGAATGATGAAATTCTCGGATGTTCGGAATAAATGATTGTGGGGATTACATTGTTGAAAAGGGGGAAACATTGAAGGGAAATTGTTTTGATGAATTGCTTGAAATTTGTGCGGAATTGGTTGAAATCCTTCTAGCTTGCCAAGTCTTGAGTCGTGTTGTGTTTTTTTTTTGTTGGGGGCAAGCAAAGTTCAAATTTGGGGTATTTTTTTAATCCTCTTGCTCATATAGTTTTATGGCTAGTATGTCCGGGGGTTTGTGCCGGATTATATCTCGTTTTCACCCAAATTAGGCCTGATTGTCCTCAAGCAAGGTTTTGAGTCCCTTAAGTAGTTTTAGGGTTATTTAGCCAGTTTTTGAGTCAAATAAAGCACTTATGGCTATTTCATGTTTTCAGGTTGACTTAGAGTCCAAGGAATGAAGGAAACAATGGAAATTGCAATCTGGAAACACTCGCCACGCGAGCGGATACTCGCCCGCGAGAGTGAGGACCAGCCGATGCCGAAAAGTCATGTTCTCTGCCTCGCCCCGCGAGCTACTTCTCGCCTCGCGAGCCTGAAGTCAGCAAGCATTACGGTCATCCCGTGACACCCATCACGGGCGTGAAGAGAAACCCCTGAAGACAGAGACCATCACGGCCTGGCCGTGATGAAGGTCACGGCCATGACAGATAAGCACCCGAAGACAGAGATCATCACGGTCTGGCCGTGATAGGTATCACGGCTGTGACAACCCAGGTTTTGAAGACTCGCCTCGCGAGAATCACGCTCGCCTCGCGAGGATACAAATTCAAGAAGGCGCCATTTTAATATTAGCCTCGCGAGAGGTCACTCGCCTCGCGAGTCTGCGCAGTTTCTGAAAGTTATAAATAGCTGTTTAGGGCAGAACAGAAGGATCTGATCTTTTTGCTAATCCTTGTTTTCGAATTTTCTCTGTTTGTATTGCGTTTTTGATGGAGAACTAATCTCCCTAGGTTGATCTGCTGTAATCGGCTTCCACCAACACTTGAGGTCTTGTAATTCCTGATTTAATTCTCTTCTCTCTTTCAATATCTATTCTATATTCTCTGTTTGCTTAATTCAGTTTGTATCGAATGGGTATTGATTTGTTTCGATGATTATATGTTCCTAAACTTAATCGCGTTTGCTTAATTCGCGTGCGTTCAATTCGTGTTTGCTTAATTCACGAAAGGGCTTCATCCGTTTGCTTAATTCGGAATTAGGAATATATGTCCCGTAGCGTCGGTTTCGCTTGTTAATCGATGCTACAGTCGAAAAGGGATTAGACTCTGCTTAGGGCATGGAATTACATGAACCGATGATAGTGGGAAACGAAACAGCAGATTGATCGTCTTAGTCTTATTTGATAATCACGTATTTTGCTCTGTTTTTACGTTCTATTTTCACTCTGTTTTTCCAATCAATTTCAAACCAAACACCCCCCCCCAAGAAACTTATTTTCTGCGATAATTGCACTACGAGAGTCCTTGCGATACGATACCCGAGTTGTCGCACACTAAACTACATTTTTACTAACCGCTCATCTTTTGACGCGTGCGCGACAGCGCGTCAGTTGTCAACCTCCTTTTCAGCTCTTGGAAGCTTCTATCACGGGCTTCTGTCCACACGAATGCTTGGTCCTTACGTGTCAACTGGGTGAGAGGCCCTACAATCTTGGAAAATCCCTCAATGAACCTCCTTTAGTAGCCGGCCAAACCCACAAAACTACGGATTTCTGTTGCCGTTGTCGGTATTTCCCATTCCAAAATAGCCTCGACCTTCGTCGGATCCACAGCGATTCCTTCGCGGGATATTACGTGACCCAAGAATTGAACTTGATCCAACCAAAATTCACACTTCTCTGGTTTCGCATAGCGCTGCTTCTCTCTTAGGATCTGAAGAACAATGCTAAGGTGTTCGACATGTTTCTCCTAGTTTGGAGAATAGATCATAATGTCATCAATGAAGACGACCACGAACTGATCCAAATAAGGACGAAATTTCTATTAATGTAGTCCATGAATATAGCAGGTGCATTCGTCACTCCAAACAGCATCACCAAATACTCATAATGCCCATAGCGTGTTCGAAACGCTGTCTTAGAAACATCCTCTGGTCTTACTCGAATCTGGTGATAGCCTGACCTCAGATCTATCTTTGAAAACACTGCCGCACCACGCAACTGATCCATAAGATCATCTATACTTGGAAGAGGATATCTGTTTTTGATCGTAACTTTGTTCAACTGACGAAAGTCCACACATAGCCTATCCGTTCCATCTTTCTTCTTCACTAACAGAACTGGAGCTCCCCACGGTGATACACTAGGTCGTATAAACTCTTTCCTCATCAGCTCCTCAAGTTGGTCCTTCAAGGTTTCTAACTCTGATGGCGACATGCGATACGGTTCCATGGATATTGGTCCAGTGCCTGGAATCATATCAATCGCGAACTCGATCTCCCGAATAGGTGGCAATCCAGGTACGTCCTCTGGGAAAAATTTCGGAAACTCTCGAACGACAGGTATGGATTCCAAGTCAAACTCACTCTCGACGTCTAAGGAAAACAGCAGCATGTAACCTTGAGCTCCTTCTTTCAAAGAAGCTCTTACCTGACTAGCAGATAAAAATCCAAAAATCTCCTCCCTAAAGATTAAGGTTTTATGAGCACAATCTATTAGGATATGGTTGAAGGATAAACAATCCATGCCTAAGATTACATCTAACTATACTAAAGGCAAACAGATCAAGTCTACAAGGAAATGTCTATTCTGAACGATGATAGGACAATTTAAGCAAACAGAATTAACAGTCACAGGTTCAGCAGTTGGGGTAGAAACAATCAAATTATATGGCAAGGAAGAAATATGCAAGTCTAGAATCTTCATGATCCATCGAAATAAAAGAATGAGTTGCGCCTGAATCGAAAAGTACATACAAGAGATTACCAGCAATGTCGCACTTACCTTGAACAAGATTAGCGGAGTTCGATGCTTCAGCACCACTCATGGTATACACTCTTCCCTTAACGGTTGGCCTGTTTATTCTGGCATGGTTGACAGAATGCTCCCTCTTCAGTACACGACACTCCTTTGCCAGGTGTCCCACACGCGGTCACAGTTGTTACACTTGTAATCCTTCTTCGGGAAAGCATTGGCCAGAAAAGGGATGTGAACCACGGTTTATCACACATTACCTCAAAGGAGTAATTCAAACAACGTCAAGACAGATAAAAACACAACTTTGACACAACAGACCTAAGCCCAAACATTCCTGAAAGACTTGACTAGCTCTGATACCAACTAATGCGACACCCTAAAACCCGGCAACACGTGGTTGCCCGTTGCGGAAAAGAAACCTATTAAAAATGCTGGTCGCCTTCGGAAAAGTAACATTTTATATAAGGTTACTGAAAAGGGTACTCTTTTTTTTTTTTGTTAAAAGAAGTTAAGAAAAGGTGATGAACATTCAGAACATGAAAATCAACATCACATATAATCATAACTGTCCCACTTGGGATCTTAGGTTTGATTACACGACAGGCCTTGTCGAACTGGCCAACATACACTAAAACAACTACTGAAGAAACAGGTAATAAGAAAACATCAAACCGGGAATAGGGAACTGGGTACAAGACTCAAAAGATGGCTCTAAAAGCCTAGGGACTATCGGGACAACTCCAAAAACCGACGAACGATCTACCAATGCCTCTTGCATGCAGAGTGACCATAGACACTACCCTCAGACGAGATATCAGATACCGGATCAATAACGTCACTGCCATTGTCGATAGGGACGTCGTCATCGCCGGGATCCTGCGGATGGTACTCTAGCTCCTCCACCTCCTCGTCCTCGACCTCTATCAGCTCAAAAGGTTCTTTTTCAGGATCCTCTTCTGATCCTCCTCCACTAGATCCTCCGCAAGCAGTTCAACTGGATCAAAATGCTTATTAAGAAGTCTGGTGACTTGTAGCGTATGAAGGTAGTACCATGGAGGTGGAAGCGTCACAGTCCTCGTCTCGATGGTATAAATCCTTCGTACGGGAACTCCGTTAGCATTCGTCTCGGTAGTCGTGACTGGTCCTTGATACGTCGCGGTCGTCGCACCCTCATGTATAGTCCAGTTCCCTGCCGTCCTAGCATGATCAAACACCTCGCTCCTCGAGCTCGACTGTGCCAAGGGAACATTCAGATCCATCTAGAAGCACGTGCATACCCGATACAAGAAGAAAAGAACATAACATACTGGTGTGCAAGAGTGAGATACCGTCATAAGATATATCCCACGACAACCATATACATGATACATACATCACATAATCATATAAGCAGTTAAATCATGCATATACATAACATAACAGTGATATCAAAGGGTCTCAAACCCGCATACAAATCTTTGAAAATATGCATGGCACTTCAATATCGTGGCTCTAACTTAATCTCATGAGATCTCAACATCGTGTTTCACTGGAGAAGAATTAGAGTTGGTCAATCTCTAGCCCACCGGGCAGCTGCCTCTATACCCTCATGCATTTAAGGTCTCAGGACGAGCAACGTCACATGTGCCTCTGAATCGGTCACATGGACTGACTCCCAGATACCACCTTCTGTCTGATATGTAAGAAAGGCACGTCTGCCTGGGGAAATGCACATGAGAAAATATTTTATTCAAAAGGATTTCTTTGTGTTCATTCTTTTTTGCTGCCGCAGCTCAAAGCTAACGACTTACTCATCATTTCCCAATCACTTGAAAACTTAGAAGCATAGGACACACAGTCCCAATGCTCAATCACACCGCCCGAGACCGATGCACCAGTCCTAGGCTTGTGGTCGTAGAAAACAACATTCACTTTTAACAAGGTTCTTCACGACGTGGTTAGGACACATAGTCCACAACAACGTGATTAGGACACACAGTCCACAACAACGTGATTAGGACACACAGTCCACAACAACGAAATCAGAACGCGCTATCCTCGATTTCGAGAATTGGACCCTCAGTCTAGAACATCATGAATAGGACACATGGCCCCGAATTAACACTGATCCAAGATCACGTGCGTATAACCGAATACTAGCGATGACGTCTCGCGTACTAGATTCTCTTTCTTAAGTACTTATTTTTCGTTCAGTGAAAATCAAATTCAAAACCGAATCCTCAATAACCTATCCAGGCTATCGGAAAGTTTCTAAAACATTTATGATAAAACCTTTTCTTTGAAAATCTTTTATAAAGCATCTTTGAAATACTTTTATCTTTGAAAGTCCCCAATAGGATACTACCAAATAATCTTGAAAGTTTTCACTTGAAGACACATAGTTTGAAAATGATTTTTCTCTTGTATAACAATAGTTCACCAAAACCATTTCAACATTTAAAACAAGTACTTTAAGTTAATGAGCTTTTGGAAAAGAACACCAATCCCTTCATATTCAAAGCTTATTAAGGTTTTTAATCCTTATAACAATTGAGCGCAGGCACAAGTATGGCTTAGCAAACTTTCAATCAACAACATTATATGTTATCAGTTCAATGCTAATATCACAGTTGAAAGTAGTTCATCAAAGATATACATTATAACATTCAGAACAACCACAGTTCAACATCAGATAATAGCATAATAGTTCAAGTACATTAGATAACCAAGTAATCTCAAACAACATATAAATATCCAGTTAAACACCTACACACATGCATACAGTTATTGAATATCTTTAGGAAATCCCCTATTACCTCAGTCGGAGTTAAGAGTTTTAGATTTGAAAAGAAGGTTCACGAAAGTCCTTGCTTCTCCGGTGATGGAAGTCTAAGGTTACCAACATAAAATCATGAGTTAAAAGAAATCAACTCGAGAACACTAACCACAAGGTATAGGTTCGGTTCATACAATAAACTAGGATTAGGGTTTTTTTCCGAAATTTATGCAACTCATGGATTTATGATCCTTAAGTGCTAGAAGTTCTTAAACACCAATCATTTAATAAAGTTGAATTAAAAATCCCACTAAGTACTTGACTTAGGGTTTTGACCAAGCATAGGTAAATAGGCTAGGAATTTCTAAACTTTCCTATCTCTTTAGGTTAGCATCCATACATAGTAAGGAGCTTGAAACCATGATCATTTTGGGAAATGGAAAAATCAAATGTCTTAGACCATGAACTCTTAGGTTCGGACTTAACAAGTTTGTGAGGTTAGAGATCTTTAAATCATCCAATCTTTTGGATATAGCATCCTTTAACATGAATGAGATTTAATCCATAATCATCGTGGAAAACAAAATAAAATAACACATCCTAGGTCAAATGTTACATTCAACCATCATAGGAAAATAAAGCAAGAAAATATTTTAAACCTTCCAATCACTTAGACATAGCATCCTTTAACATATGGAGCTTTTTAGTCCATGATCACTTTGGAAAACAAAACTCAACATCTTTGCCATAAACATTGAAGGTTTCGGCCTTTTCAAGAAATAGGGGTTAGAAATCTTCAAACCTTCCAATATCTTGGACTTAGCATCCTTATACCTCAAGAAGCCTTAATCCATGATCACTTTGGAGAAACATCAACTAAGCATCAATGTCTTACACTACTTAAAGTTTAGGCCTTTACATGAAAATGTGTAAAATCTATAAACTTTTCCAATCCCTTAAACCTAACATCCTTTAGTACAAAGGAGCCCTTGGTCATGATCATCTTGGAATAGAACTCAAATACAAGTCCATACAAGCAAAGTTAAACAAAACCCACCAAAACCAAAAGCATGGTTCCGGCCTCATCAAGAAAATAGGGTTAAAAATTTTTGTTTTACACAAAATTTTAGTATGTTGTAGTAGGAGTAAAAATAAGAACATAGAAATTGGTTTCAACTCAAACGGAGTTTTCTACCATTTTTACGAGATTTTAGAAGTTTGAAAGCTTAAAGGAAACTTAAAGCAAAACTATGAACATAAAGACAAGAACTTGAAAAATAAACAACATAGTATAATTACCCTCAACAATATGAAGAACTTTGATGAAGAAGTTAAAGTAAAAATCTTGATAAAAAGATGAACTTTAGAAGAGAAGAAGAAGAAGAAGAAGAAGAAGAAGAAGAAATGTAGTAAAGTGAAAATGTGAAAAATGGAGGAAAGTGATGAATGGTGGAAATGAAGAGTATTTATAGAGAATGAGGGAGAGGGTCACGATTTAGAGAGGAAGAAGAAGAAAGAAAAAGTTGGTTTGCTTGTAGGGAAAGAAAGAAGGTAACGTGTGGTAAGGTGGAGGTATGGTGTGGAGGTAAGGTTGGAGAGAGAATGTAAGAAAAGGTGATTTGATGAAAAAGTGAAGTATGGCTTGTTGAAGAGGTGTCATAACTTTCACATCAGTCATTCCATTCCCTCTTTGCTCTGCTCCATTGCGCATCAGATGACTTTCTCGATCGTATTTCCCGACGATTTCGCCCGAGTAACACTCGGAATTTTGCCCCGAACAAGATTTTTTGAAAAACTCCAAACTCACACAAAACATCAAAAAAACACTAATCGTCTCGTTCACGAGTCAAGATTAGGTCTCTAACTCTGTAAACTTGTACTGGCTGTGAAAACCCAGACCGACTTTCGTCTGAATTTTCGACCGAAAATTTTACTGTGACTTCATACAGTAAAACTACACAAGAAAATAATTTTATTTAAAATAAAATAATCTTCTGGATTTTATCACAAATAATTACATTAAAGCATGTATTTGCTGATAAAGAAGCATACGAAAAACAGGGTGTTGCACAAACCACCTGATGTGTTAATGTTTGAGAACTACCTTTCTTTGACTTAATTTTAGCTTGAAAATTTTGGCATAGTCCCCCTCATGTTGAGCTCCTTCTGATCAAACATGTATTTCAGGCTCTTGTGGTCACTAAAGACATCAAACTTAGATCCATAAAGGTGATGTCTCCATATCTTTAATGCAAAAACCACGGCAACTAACTCCAGACCATGCGTCGACTAGTTTCTCTCGTGAGTCTTTAACTGGTGTGACGCATACGCTACAATTTTTCTGTGCTGCATTAGTACGCAACCCAAACCTTGGTGTGAAGCATCACAATATACTTCATGTGGTTCACTTGGTTCAGAAGGTTGTCAGATGTTCCTTTATCTTTTGAAAAACTTTCCTTGCATTTTACAGTTCTCACAAAAGGTTTATTCTTCCTCGTAAGTTGAGTCAATGGCGCTACTATCTTTAATAAACCTTCGATAAACCTCGGTCAGACCCACAAAACTTCGGATCTCCGTCACTGTCTTCGGTCTTTCCCAAGAAAGTACTGCTTCTACTTTTGCAGGATCGACAACAATTGTAACACCCCGATTTTTCTGCTTTCTAATATCGATAATATATATAAAAATGTTTATATTTGTATTCAAGACTTATAAAATGATTTTGGATAAACCAAAGTCATATTTAGACTCTACTTAATTGTAACACCCCGACTTTCCTCACGTTTTTATGGATTGAAATGTTATAAGAACAAGAATAAGAACCCATTCAATGCAAATAATTATGTTGCATAATATTAATTTTTTAAGTAATTATTTTAATTATGCCTATAATCAAATATATTTCTTATTAAAAAAATTATTAAACTATGAATTTTTTTATCTTAATCACTTCATCAAACAAAAAGAAATAATCTTTATTCTTTTTAAAAAAAGAAATAATCTTTATTATTTTTTAAAAAAAGAAATAATCTTTATTTAATATTAAAGAATTAAAATAATTAATTTATCTTTTTTGTTTTTTTAATGTTTTTAAAATTTAATAATAATAAACTTCATTCAGTGTTAATGAATAAATGTTATTCTATCTATATAATTTATAGTTAATAATATATTTAATTATCTATTAATTTAATATTATACTTAATTAATGATATTCAATAACATCTTAAAATAATTAATGGTAACATTTATTACCTAAAAAATATTATTATATTGAAAACTCCAATAAATATGATCTATTTGTATATATTATTAAATTTTTTATGTGTGTTATTTGTTGTCCTGGTACTAAATATATATTTGTATCCATTGTCCCCCTTAGTATCTTCCCCCAAGATAAACCTTCTTTTATTCAGTCCCAGAAGATAAAGAATGACAAGCAAGGATCTTCAAGAAGGATTGGTAGAGGAAATCATGATAAAGCTCCCTCTGACGTCTCTGGTACGATTCAAATCGTTAACCAAAACATATTGTACTCTTATTACCAATAAGATGTTCATCGCTAAACACTTTTCCTACTTCACGACAAAAAACCAACCTAGCCTTCTTGTCTTTAACAACGACTTTGAAATAACGTTGATTTCTGATGATAAATTATCGCAACCCCCCCCCCCCCCCCATTGATTTAATATCAGTCTCCATAGGCAGATCATGTTATAGATGACATCATGATAGCTTATGGTCCTTGTAATGGTATACTATGTCTTAAAGTGGCACATGTAAGCAATACTGATCGATTGTGGAATCCAGCCAGAAGAGAGGTCAAACCTCTTCCTTTCCTTTGTGGAGTGTACGTCTTCCCAGAGGAATACTGTGACACCCCCCTTGGGCATTACTTTATAAACAAGTGCGGAAATAAATTAAGAAGAAATTCTGCCGGTTGTTTTCGGAAACTTATTTACTTTAAGTTAGAAAAACTTGGGTATAAAAATTTTTCTTTCGATATACTTCAAAAAAGTGATACATACATCACAATAGTGAAACCATATGTTTCTCAACAACATACATAAATAAAATTGATTCATAAATCAAACCACGATAAAATATAAGTTTTTTCTGAAATTGTTGTCATTACTGAAATTCCAAACCATATAAGGTTATTCAAAATCACCTATATCAACTTTTCTCAAAAGTATACACAATCCAAAGAAGAATCCTAAGCTGGTCACTCTACGAGACATCTACTAGAAAGACCTCTATAATTCTCACCATTATCACTAACTTCTCCAAGGATTGGAATTAACACCTTCAAGTGAAGCTAGGAACTCCTCTGCAACCTTTGTACTCATGTACCAAGGTACAACAGCAAAACCAGAAAATAGATATATGCAAGGGTGAGATACCAATATATGGATTTAAACAAAATAACTACATGGGTGACACACAAAACATCATATAACATATATAGTTATAACATAATAAATATTCAGAAATAAAAAAGTAGTTTGTCATGGGGTTTCATACCCGACAGTTATCGTCATTAAAAATAATGCATGACACTTCAATATTCACCATATAAAATTTTGTACTTAATCTCTGGAGACCCCAACACTGTATAAATGAGCTGATCAAACTCTCTTTGCCAAATAAGGCACACTGGATTTAACCATAGCACTGTCCAAAACTAGGCACAGTGATCACCATATATGGTTTTCATTGTCCATCAAGGCACAATGATACAACGTCTTGCATACCTTGCCATCAAGATATCTGATTAACCTCATGGGCACGTCTGCCAAAAATTCATGTAAAACATTTTGTTTCTCGTAACTTTTCTTTTTGTTCATTGTTTCCTTGTCGAAGCTCAAAGGATCACGACCATCTCAACTTTTAAACATTTAAATTCGTCTTCCAATTTCAACAATAGGACTCCAAGTCCGAATGTGCAAATCACAAAGGTCTAGACCGATGCACCAGTCTTAGATTCTTAGATTTTTGCGCACAAAAACCAACATAACATTTATAGGACACACAGTCCACAACTTCAACTTTAGGACACAGAGTCCACAACTTCCTCTTTAGGACACACAGTCCACAATTTCACCTTTAGGACAAACAGTCCACACCATAGAACACTAGGGTCCCGACGTGTAGGCCACTAGGTCCGCGTTTCAACTTTAAAATTATTTTCGTTCTGTGAAACACAAATCCAAAACAAAACCTCCACAACTCATCCAAGTTGTTGGAAATAACTCCACCGAGTAAAATATTTTTACAGAAAATCTTTTTCCATTTTGAAATTCATTTATAAAACCGTCAAATCATAGAGAAATCCATTTTTCCCAAACCCGTTTTATTTTTGAAACTCTTGCTTCCGTAACAACATCAAATCCTCATAAAATCATTTCCAACCCATTTCTATCTGAAATAATAAAATTGTTCCACACAATTTTCGCCGTATAATACTTTTCTAAAATTATTTTTCGTTGGACATAAAGCCATTTATAAATCAAATGATTTTCTCTTTTATAAAAAAATTTATTCACCATCAAAGTTTAACATATTCTTGACACTTAAATTTCTCGTAATAAATTTTCATCATATTTTTTAATTTATTTTGTAAAGACAACGTAACTGAAATCTTTTCAAGATGTCTTCCTCACTATTTACTCATAAATCACTCTTTTCCCCGAAAAATCAAATATAAATATTTTCAATATTTCTCTTCCACTTCCATAAATCAATTCCTTGAAATTTCTCCTCAAGTTTTTTTTCAAACCTTTTATCTTTAATTTAATTTAGCATTGACCACTGTCAGGCTTCTCAGTCAATCACCCAACCAACAGATAATCCATACATAGCAGATATCCATACCTCACAGATGTAATCATGATTTCATAGAAAACATTAAAATCACATAACAGTCATATAACAACTTAATTTAACACCACACAACACAACAGATAAACTGACATAGGACACACAGATAGCATGCAGTTACCGAAAACCCCTCAGGCAACCTCCCCTTACCTATAGCAGAAGAACTAAAGAGCGGTCTTTTGATGTTCCAACATTTAGTTTCCTCCACAACAAAGTAGCATCAGATTACACCTCAACTGACACCCTGACATGATGCTCCAGATTACTCTGACACTTTGCCACGTACTTAGGAAACTCCGAGACAGCTCCAACCACTTACCCTCTTCTCCTTCAACTATGACTATCAGATCCACATAGATGGAAATTGGCCATCAACATAGCCAATAGCAAGCACAACCAAAAATCAGAAACTTATCATCACAAAACATAAGCTTGTACAACTTAAATAATTAATTCAACTAAGGAAACGATATTGGTTTTTCATTTAAAATGATTGGGGTTTTAGAGTTCACTAGGAATTTAGGAAAAACCAATTTTGATCAAGTAATATAGAATTAGGCTAGGGAACTATAAATTAACAACTCTAATTACATTAAAACAAAAATCAAAATTGAGAAATCAACCTAATTTGATATTAGGTTTCCAATTGGGAAATTAAGGTTTTAAACAAAATTGGGGAAAATTTGTTTTACTCATAGAAAAGCAAAATCGGTTTGTCAGAACATTAACTAACAGTCCCAATTTCATAGATACATAGTTATTTTTACAAAAACACAACCAATTTCAATTAAAATAAAATTGGGGCTTAGGGCTCCTAATCACAAATTGGGGAAAAATTGTTCTGGTCATAAAAACAAGAAATTAGCATTGGAAATCATCATTAGACAGCTTCAATTGCACTAAAATACAATCAATTTCAAGATTAGAGTAAGATGAAAAATTAGGTTTTGAGTGAAATTGGGGGAAAACCGAATTTAATAGAAATTTGAGAAATTGACATGAGAAATCAGAAATTGGCATACTCCATTTACCAACAACATCATCAATTTGGTCAATTAGATTCCAATTTAACATTTAGGGTTTTCAATTGTAAAGTTAGGGTTTCAGAATTTGGGGTTTTGAAAATTGACAAGTAAGGAGAGAAAATTACTCACTAACGTGGAAAGAAGAAGACGGTGCCGGAGTTTGTAGCTATTAACGGTAGTGACGGCAGCGCTAGCTGTGATGAATGGCGGTAGCGACATTTTGAAGCATTCATGAGCCAAACAATGATGGTGAGCTTCATAGAGGGGAGGAAGAAGGTTTGACAACACAACTATGTTGGAAGACCACCATCATAGAGTTGTGAGTTGTTTCTGAAGAAGAAAAAAAAGGAGAATGAAGAGGGGGTTGGGGGTCGTGCGTACGTGAAAAGAAGGGGAGAGAATATTTGTTTTTTCATTTTTTTATTTTTCTTTTCTTTAAATATGGATAGGTACATAATTAAGTGGTTAAAATTGAGTTAGAAAAGGAGATTTGTTTTTAAACTTCGGATCTAAATGTTATGAGGGAAAAATATAAAATTTCTAAATTTGAAATAGGATAGAGATTGATGATTGAACTTATCAATCAAGGAAATCAATGGTCCAAAATTAATCTCCGATTAATTTTAAACCGCCATATTTTCAAGTTTAAAATTAAATATAGTAAAGTATGAAAATAAATTCCTTTGAATCATATTATTTAAAGTATTTTTCTAATCACAGAATAATAGTGACAATAACATAATATTATTGTCCAGTAAGCATGCATACACTGAAATAAGGCAATGATAACGCACTTAATAAAATAATTTTAAATGAGTAATTGAAATTACTCAAATCAAACAACAGAAAAATAAATAAAAATAAGCATCCGTATCATTAGCCACTACAATAAAATAAATATAAACAGATATATGTATATATTTACTAATATGGAAGAACAGTAAAAACTGGGGTGTTACAAATACAGTATAGAGGTAAATGGATTTGGTTTTGATCCAATAACTAGTGATTATAATGTTGTGAACCTTATGGTAGGTGTGAGGCTTATTGTAACACCCTCTTGGGCATTACCTAGTAATACGTGTGAAAATAAATTAAAAGTTCTATTTACTGATTACTTTGGGAAAATTATTTTATTTAAGTCAGAAAATTTGGGTTGAAAATTTTTGTTTTGTGAGAAAACTCTGGAAGACTAAGATACATACTTTAAACAGTAAAATCATATTCATCATAAGGCTGCCACGGCATACATCTTTTTCTCAAGAAGTTTAAATTTTCAAAAGAAGAAAATTAGACCGAAGACTCCTAAGCTGGTCGCTCTATAAGACTTTTATCGAAAAGACTCCATTGTCATTCCTACAAACAAAATACCTCTTCAAGTATCTAAAACTATGTTTCGAAAGACTTAGGGAAACTTCTCAGCTCCATATGCACTAGTGTACCAATGCACAACAGCAATACCAGAAGAAACCTGATATATTTGTAAGGGTGAGACACCAATATATGGACTTTGATAAGATCACCCCACTCACAGACACAAAATAGCATATTCATGATATATAACAATTTATCCATACAGTATATTAATTGAGTCAAAGGGTTTCATACCTGACAATCATCACAATTAATAAAAAAATGCATAATATTTCAACATCGGACACACAGTGCAAGAATTCGATTACGAAAAACACTAGGATGATTCCATCGGTCCTAGCTTACCGATATATGACCAAAGTTAAATGTGTTCACTGGGATTTAACCCGCAACTAGCAACATGAAACAAATATACTGACTGGGACTCTAACCCGCAACATATCAAACATCACCTTCAAGTATGCCAACAGGGACTCCAACCCGCAACATACCAAACCCCAATCATCAAATATGCCAACAAGGACTCTAACCAGTGACACATTTGGAATCACCACAATCCGATATGCCAACAAGGTCTCTAACCCGTGACATACCGATATCTCCAAAAATTAAATATGCCAGCAAGGACTTTAACCCGTGACATATAGGACACAAGGTCCATAACTTCTTTTATATAAAGCTCATTTACAGAAAATCCTTTCTATTGAAAACCATTTATAAAACATCAAATCATAGTGAAATTTACTTTTCTCAAACTCGTTTCCTTTTGAAAATCTTTATCTGAAAAACATCAATTTCTTGAAAATGAAGTCATTTACAACTTATTACTGTCCAAGAAGAAAAAGATTATTTTTAAAACCTTTCCATAAATTATTTTTCCGATTTACTCGTCGTTTAGCATTAACATACTTTATAAGTCAAAAATTAACTATTTCTTTTAGAAATTGCTTTACACTTGAAAATATTGCTCATGGAGGAAAGAATATCAACTCTTAAGAAAACCGTTTCAAAACGAATGTAAAATAAAACAATATGTGTTTCTTTAACGTTTTTCTATAAAATCCCTTTATAAATCAAAGATGACTTTCCTATCAGAAATAATTATTCCAAATTCAATCTTACTTTATTTTGGTTACTTAATTACTCTAAATGATGTTTTATATTATTTATGAATTTATTTTGAGAAAACTAACGCCTCCGAAAAATTTTCACGATTCGCCCTCACTGGCACTCATTGATTCATTAGTCGTCGGAAAAATCATTAAAATATTACTTTTCCACTTTTACAACAATTTTCACCATTTAACTTCTTTAATTGAATATATAAGCTTATTAAGATTGTTGTAACACCCCGATTTTCGATGCTTCGTAATATCGGTAATAAATATATAAACATATATTTTTATCCAAGACTTAGAAAATGATTTTGGATAAACCAAGGTCATTTCCATGTTATACTTATTTTCATAAGGTTGCGTGGAAGTTTTTAGTTGAAAACTCAGACGGAAGCCGTGCATCGTTTTTCTGCATTTTCATTGACAGCAAAAGTTTACTGCTCAGAAGACCTAATTTTAATTCATGAACAAGATGAAAAATGTTTTTATCATATTTCCTACGATACTGGAAGTTTCGAAAATTTTGGTAAAAAAATTAAAATATTATATTTGTTGTGGGCGTATACATCGAGATTATCTCTAGGAAAAGCTGCACCAGATGAACCAAGGAGTCGGCAACGGAGCTGAGATGTTGGATTTGACCGACTTGACTAGCATTTATGATGAGCTTATCAGTGTCATAATGGCCATAATGGCGCATTTATGGCAAAAGGAATTTTTGCTATGAAATGACCATTTTACCCTTGTCTTTTTATGACAATTACAAGCCATGCCATTGAGAACTTTGACCAAATCCAATCCAAAACTCACGGCTCCAACTTGTATTCTTCATTTGGGCATTTTTATTTCATTTCCATGTTTTTCTTCTTGAAAACCTAAGCTTTTGCCATAAGAACTCCAAAGTGTTCATAATTCGTCAAATTTTGTCTAGCAATTCTGACTATTTTCTATTCTGAATCTCGGAAAACTTTCAACATGAAAGTTGTTCATATTTCTCTCTTGTTTCCAACGACATAAAGATCATCGAAAACGGACAAGTATGTTGAGAGATCTACCCAAATTACTAAAACTATTCTAAAC
Organism: Sophora flavescens; assembly: GCA_030762895.1. NCBI lineage: Eukaryota > Viridiplantae > Streptophyta > Magnoliopsida > Fabales > Fabaceae > Sophora > Sophora flavescens. The sequence goes on from CM061069.1 coordinate 125,528,692, forward strand.
CCTCATCAGGTTCATCTTCTTCTCTAAGTTTCTCAAGAACACCATGAGAAATTTGTGAAGAACATCGTCCAAATCTTTCGTTCCTTGGATAATCAAGAGGTAACAACTTCTTCTCTTGTCATTTAAATCCTTTCTCTTCATCACTTTTGTAGATTTATGGCTTAAATCAACATGTTCTTCATTTTACTCAAAGTTTTGGAGCTAGATTCAAAAATTCATAACTAATTCTAGAAAAATCCTTTTGACATGAAACCAATTGCTATGATCTTATAATCATCTCTATTTTCATCATCTAGAAGCATAATATCATGAGAAATTTCTTTCCCTAATTTATGGACTGGGCCGAATCTAGGTCAAAATGGTGTTCATGGGTTTTGTTTCAATTTCATGTCTTGATTCATGATTCAATCCTCTAATATCTTGATAGTTATTGTATTCAAGTATATAGAAGATCAAAAATCAAACTCTAACCTATTTGTTTCTTCAAGGCCGAAACCCTAGGTATGAGCACTTGATGGTTTTGTAATTCAAAAGTTGTTTGTAACACTTGAATCGAACTCTAAGTCTTGTATGTTGATTAAGTCCAAGAGTTGAAGAAATTTTAAAATTTCTAGCCTATGGATCTTGAGAAAACAGAACCCTAGTTCTTAGAACTAGATGAGTTTTAGTTCATGTTCTTGGTTCATAATCTTGGTTTAAGTGATTAATCATGCTTAAGTATCTTATGGATCATTAATCCCTAAGTTAACCAAATTTTAATTTTCCTAACCTAGAAAATTGGTTAAAGCCGAACCCTAACCTCCATGAGCCAAGTGTATTGTTGTTTGATTTGATTTATTTTGGTTGCAATTCGTTTGAAGGAAACAACCGAGTTATCTGATTTACGCTGACGGAGAGAAATCGGATCGGGATCAGGAGATTAACAGAAACTGTAGTGTAATCTTCAAGAGGTAAGGGGGGGTATGCCTGAGGAGTTTAAGATAATCACATGCATATTTGTGGAGTCATTTATTAATTTTCTGTATGGAATATTTTATTGTATTGTACTGTTTACTATTAATTGCTAGATTGATGTGATGTTTATTTGAGTAATTGAATTGATGTGATGTATGGACTTACATGATTATGATTATTTGTTTATATTATAATTGTGATGCATGTCATGAATTGATATATGCCATGCTGTTATGAAATTGGAATTTATCTGCTGTTGAGTGTTGAACTGAGTAACCTGACATTGGTCAATGTTAAAAATTTTAATTAAGGATAAAAAAAACTTAATAAGCTCGGATAATTAATCAGAGGGATTAATTTGGGAGATTTTGAGAAAAATGAAAAAAATTATTATTTTAATAATATTTTGTGGAAACTGTGTAAATAAGCCATAGTAAGGGCGAGACCGTGAAATTTTTTTACAGGCTCTAATTTTTATATAATAAATTCAATTTTATTATAAAATTTTATTTAAAGTGATTAAATTTCGAAAATAATATTTATAGCAGTCAGAACAATTACTTCTAACAGAGAAGTGATACAAGTTATTTAATATCATTTATTTAATATTATTTATTTAATATTATTAAATATTAAATATTTAATTACTTTAATATTCTAAATTTTATTATTAATAAAAAAATTGTTTAAATTTATTGAGAATTAATTTTAGAAGTGAAACAATTAGAAATAAAGAGATTTATCAATGATTTTCAGATTTTATCAACGTTTTAACAGAAAAAGGATTTCTGTAAAAATATTTTATTCAGTAAAGTTATTCCGTTAAACTTGGATAAGTTTTCGGAGCTATTGTTTTGTATTTGTTTTTCATTGAGCGAAATGTTTTACAAGCAGTTAAATAAGCCTAGAAATCGAGACGTCGGGGTTCTAGTGTTGTATGGACACGTAGATCAAGGATCTGTGTCATGGGACGGAGTGTCCTGTAAAGTTTTGTTTTTGGACTGTGTGTCCTAAATTGATGTGGAAAGTGTGAGTTCCATATCCGCGAGCCTAAAACTGGTGCATCGGTTTAAGGGCCTCGTGATTGAACATTCAGACTGTGTGTCCTGTGTTGAGATTAAAAGATTAGGACTGTGTGTCCTGTATTTGTTGAAAGTGAAAAGTCTTAATTAAAAAGATTAAGCATGGTCATTAAGCTTTGTGCTTCGACAAGGAAAGATTATTACGACAAAGAAAACAAAATGAGAACAAAAGTTTTTCTCATGCATTCAATGGCAATTGTGTCATGTAAATGGGCATTGAATCCAGAGTGGAGCAATGTATATGGAAGACGTGTCAGGTGATGATGATCATTGAGTTCCGAAGTGGATCAATGTATCTTTTATAGGACTGTGTGTCCAAATTTATAGGACTGTGTGTCCAAATTGAATATGTGTGCAGCTATTTCCTAACTGGAATAGGGGAATAGTGTCATTGCTTTGCATGAGCATCCTAACGGGAATGGGGATGTGCACCATTGATTTTTCTTGGGCTTTGTTTTGTTCGTTTTCACAATGTGCCATGTGTGGAGCCTGATCAGCTTGAAACGAAACAGAAAGTTGTGGGATCTCCGGAGATTAGGTATCAAATTAGAGATTGAACATAGAAGTGTCAAGCATTTTTATAAAATGACGATGACTGTCGACCATGAAGCCCTGTGAATTAAATCATTCTGCTGTTCGAATTAATGTTATCATATTGTGAATATTTGGTATTTGTTATTTGAGAGTCGTGCATGGGGTTGTCTTATTAAAACTCATATATTGGAAACTCACCCTTACAAATATGTCAGGTAGGTAGTGCTTGGGTATACTACTACTGGTAAAGCGAAGGAATTCACTAAGTCGTTCGAGGGCTTAACTCCTAGATGCTTGAAGAGGTATGCGTCAGTGGGAATGTCACGAGGATAATAATTCAGGATCTACATCAAGTACGTACCAGACTTTGACCGTGGAGACATCTTTACCGCCTCTCTGATTTCTTACCGATTTTCTGGTAGATTAGGAGTTTATATGTTTTGATACTTCCATGGTTCCAGAAGTAAAGGTATCCTCACCGGATATTTCGATAGGTTGGGAGAACTATGGTGGTCTTCCCAATAGTGATTATTAGTACGGACCAGCTATAGGACTTTTGGTGTCTTATAAAGTAGTGGTACTTGGTTAGTCTGTATGTTTGACTATTGAAAGTCATTCTTTTGAGTTGTAATTCCAGATTAATGCTACAGTACAATTACGTCTTTATTTTATTATGTTATGATGTTGGAGATAACCTGTTATGTGAAAGTCTAAGTGTGAAACTCTTATGATACCTATTTATATTATGTTAATGGTGTTGGATTATATATGGAGTAAAAGAAAACGAAAAAAATTTTATCACCAATTTTGAAAGGGAGAAGTAACTAGAAAATTATATTTTTTCGAAAGCAACCAGCAACACTATTTTATTGAGTGTATTTTCGAAATAAGTTATGTAAATGTGATACCCTGAAATTGGGGTGTCACATTAGTGGTATCAGAGCTGGTCGAGTCTTTCGGAAAACCTTGGGGAATAGGTCTGTTAGGTTTTGTTGTGTGATCTCTGGTTGAACCTTGCTTGAATTGTTTCTTGGTTTAAACAATGTGTGTTGACACACAAGTAAGTATGTTTTGGTGGGTTCTGATTGGGATGAGACCTTGAGAGATCTCATGTTTAGTAAAGGGTACTTATGTTCATGTTGATACATTCGTTTATCCCTTAGGACAGTATCAGACATTTGAATAAGGTACCTGTCATTGAAAGTTTTTGGGGAAAATTTTCTGAGAATGTCCCAAGTTTGTACGGATGGACGGATGTTGAGTTTTTGATTAATCTAGTTTATAGATTTATCCAGATCTCAACCGCTTTGTGTAGGATATTGCCAACAAAGTTAGCAGGGTTAGACTTTAAGAAATGGAATTTTCGTCCATTTCTCGATAAGTTGGTCATCATTTTCGTCAATGATGTTCTCGTTTACTCTAAGAGTCACGAGGATCATGATAAACCATGGATAGTAGATGGTACATTGATTGAATTGCTTCTTAGAAGTAATGTGTTTTAAACACGTAAGTATACGTTTCAGTTTCTGGTTGCCATTTAACTGATTGCGTCTTGTAGGTCAGTTATGGAACCAGAAGATGGACGTGGACGCAGCTGTGGCAGAGGCCGTAGAGGTGGTCGTGTTAACGGCCGTGGTAACTTCGAAGAGAACTATGAGGAACCCAGAGGCATGGACTATGCTGCACAAGCAATGGCAGATGTTGCTGATGCTATTGCACAACAAACTGCTACAATGGTTGCCCAGAATTTACAAGAACAGATTCGAGCGGAACAGGCTGCTGAAGGTAGAGGTCTTACTATTCTTAGACTCCAGAATCCTCCACAATTTCACGAAGATATGGATTCTACAAAAGCTGATTTGTGGATTCAAGAGATAGAGAAAATATTTGAGTTGATTCATAATCCAGAAGGAGTGAAGGTACCGTTTGCTACCCATCTGCTGTTAGGGGATGCTGAGTATTGGTGGAGAGGCACTAAGCAACTTCTAGAAGCAGAGCATTAGGTGACTACTTGGGAGATATTTAAGAACATGTTTTTGAATAAATATTTTCCAGAGTGATCGAGCAGAGAAGGAGCAGGAATTTTTACGTCTGTCTCAAAGGGATTTATCTGTAAGGGAGTATGCAGCCAAATTCGAGTCATTGGCTAAGTACTTCCGCTTTTTCCAAAACAATCTGGATGAAGATTGGAAGTGTGAACGTTTTGAAGCAGGATTAAGGAATTTGTACTTCCGTTGGAAATTAGGAATTTCCAAGCTTTGGTTGAGAAGTGTAGGAAGATAGTGCAAATGAGAAAGGGAGATATAATAGAGGGAATGTTGGAGGATCCTCTCGAATCAAGAACCAGTTTCAAAATCAGAACCAGGAGGAGAAGCAAATCCAGAGAAAACCATATTTCCAATCACCAAGAAATGACCAGAACCAACAACTATATCGTCCAGTTATTTCTGCATCAGGTAGTAGAGGCCAAAAGAACCAAAGCCAAGGCCAAGGCAGGAGATGTTTGAAATGTGGAGATCCAACTCATATGGCAAATAACTGCCCTTTTAAAGAAAAGAAGTGTTTCAATTGTGATCAAATAGGACACTTATCAAAGGGTTGTAATGCACCAAGGCGTGGACCAGTTGTTAATAAGACAAGAACCAATAAACCAACGGCTAAGGGGAGAGTTTATACCATGAGTGGTGCCGAAGTTTCAAATTCTGACGATCTCTTTTAAGGTAGTTTTGCCATCGCTGGTAATCCTTTAACTGAACTTTTAAATTCAGGTGCGGTGCAAAAAAAAATTTCTTTTCTCAATAGATTGTGTGAAACTTTTGAGTTGTCGGTTTATTCCTTATCATATGATGTGATCGTTTCAAAACCCCTTGCTGAATCAATTTTTGTGGAATTTTATATGTGGGAACTATCCTATTTTGTTCAGGATAGATACTTTCATGATAAAAGAAGTTTCTTGATGAGACTTAGTCAATTCACTTTTACTTTTGGTGGAAGTAATCCAGTCTAAATTTTGTCGGACTGATGTTCTTTTAAATCAGTGAGTAGTAAAGTTCTTGTTAAGGAAGAAACTTTATTAGAGTCATGTTTGTAAACATGTATTGGCCATGCATTTTTACACTCACGAACCTATTGAAGAATCTTTTTACATATTGGATACTTGTATCTTTCAGATTGGTCAAATTATTCTTTGTGCTTTCTTGTGAAAGTAAAATCAAGAAATTTCTTGTTTTGAAAATCTCTTTTCAGATTATTGTGAGTAGGTTGACGAAGTCGACACCTTTTTACCTGCTTAGGCCCACAGTGTAATGGAAAAACTAACAGAGGTATGTATCAGGGGACTGATCCAACGTGTAAAGAATCTTCCAACATCGTTTTGAGTAAAGCCCGAAAAACTTACTTCGAGTGTTGGGCAAAGTTACATCTAGTGTTAAGATCAAAGTTGAAGTTAATGTTCAGCTTATCAACCTAAGTTAGATGGATAAGAAAGGAATTGATCCTTAGAAGGTTAGCTGAGAGTAAGTGTAATACCTAAGTACGACAAGAGGTGAGTGGATTTTTATTGAGGTGTAGATGTGATTAGTAATCTGAGAATTTTCAGAAGTAAGATTAGTAAGTAAGATGATTTCGGTATATTTTGTTATGATCGAGGTAGAGTTTGCTAAAGGAACTCCAGGATAATGATAAAATGATCATCATTAAGATTTAATTGTATGATTGGAAGAAATTACAGAAAGATGTCTATGGTAGTGTTACCTAAGTTGAATGTGAACGGAAAAGAGAAGTTCTTGAGTAAAATTAAGTTGATAGAAAAGTTCGAAAGTTAAGGATTAGATAATTCTATTATAGAATCCCTTTTTGTTTACTTGCATTAAGATATGCAATGAAGTTATTTTGAGGATGAGATGTGTGAGGTGATATCAAATTTGGGGTGGTGAATTATAATGAAGAGAAACTAAGACTATGATTAAATATTTTGAGTAGGGAGTTGATACGTGGTGCTGTGTAGATATTGTTGGTATTAGTGATAATATTCAGAGTTAGATGATTTGAAATAAGGTTTCTGGTGGAACCATGTTGATAAGAGAAGTGATTATGTTTTGATTTTGTTTTTCGAGGGTGATAGACTCTGATAAAATTTTGAGGATAGTACGGATATGTAGAAATGACATAAGAATGAATTGTATTATGGAATATAGAATAAGAGGAAAGAAGTGATGTGAAGGGCAATGTAAAATTTTAAGGTTAAAATGAGATTACAACATTCTGTTTAGTTTCGAGTGACGAAATTTTGAGGACGAAATTTTTTTTTAGTGGGGTAGTAATGTAACACCCCGATTTTCGCTGCTTCGTAATATCGGTAATAAATATATAAACATATATTTTTATCCGAGACTTAGAAAATGATTTTGGATAAACCAAGGTCATTTCCATGTTATACTTATTTTCATAAGGTTACGGGGAAGTTTTTGGTTGAAAACTCAGACGGAAGCCGGTCTGCCGTTTTCTGTATTTTCACTGACAGTAAAAGGTTACTGCTCAGAAGACCTAATTTTAATTCGTGAACGAGATGAAAAATGTTTTTATCATATTTACTACGATACTGGAAGTTTTGAAAATTTTGGTAAAAAAATTAAAATATTATATTTGTTGCGGGCGTATACGTCGAGATTATCTCTAGGAAAAGCTGCGTCAGATGAACCAAGGAGTCGTCAACGGAACTGAGATGATGGATTTGACCGACTTGACTAGCATTTATGACGAGCTTATCCGTGTCATAATGGCCATAATGGCGCATTTATGGCAAAAGGAATTTTTGCTATGAAATGACCATTTTACCCTTGTCTTTTTATGACAATTACAAGCCATGCCATTGAGAACTTTGACCAAATCCAATCCAAAACTCACGGCTCCAACTTGTCTTCTTCATTTGGGCATTTTTCTTTCATTTCCATGTTTTTCTTCTTGAAAACCTAAGCTTTTGCCTTAAGAACTCCAAAGTGTTCATAATTCGTCAGATTTTGCCTAACAATTCTGACCATTTTCTATTCTGAATCTCGGAAAACTTTCAACATGAAAGTTGTTCATCTTTCTCTCTTATTTCCAACGACATAAAGATCATACAAAAATGACAAGTATGTTGAGAGATGTAACACCCCGATTTTCGCTGCTCTATAATATCGGTAATAAATATATAAAAATATATATATTTTTATCCGAGACTTATAAAATGATTTTGGATAAACCAAGGTCATTTCCTTGTTATACTTATTTTAATAAGGTTACGGGGAAGATTTTGGTTGAAAATTCAGACGGAAGCCGGTTTGCCGTTTTCTGGATTTTCACTGACAGTAAAAGTTTACTTCTCAGAAGACCTAATTTTAATTCGTGAACGAGATGGAAAATGTTTTTATAGTATTTGCTACGATACTGGAAGTTTTGAAAATTTTGGTAAAAAAATTTAAATATTATATTTGTTGTGGGCGTATACGTCGAGATTAGCTCTAGGAAAAACCTGCGCCAGATGAAACCCGGAGTCGGCAACGTAGCTGAGATGATGGATTTGACCGACTTGATGAGCATTTATGACGAGCTTATCCGAGTCATAATGGCCATAATGGCGCATTTATGACAAAGTGAATTTTTGCTATGAAATGACCATTTTACCCTTGTCTTTTTATGACAATTACAAGCCATGCCATTGGAAAATTTGACCAAATCCAACCCAAACTACACGTCTCCTTCCTCCATTCCAATCACTTGGACATCACTTGTCCTAAGCCATAAATGACATTTATGTTAAGTGGATGAGTTATAAGGCAAAGTCATTCTCTCATCAATCACCCGAAACTGCCACGAAATTCTGACCAATTTCTGCTCTGAATCTCGAAAAACTTTCAACATGAAAGTTGTTCATCTTTCTCTCTTCTTTCCAACGACATAAAGATCATCCAAAAATTACAAGTATGTTGAGAGATAGGACCAAATTACTAAAACTGTTCTAAATCCTCATCATGTTCATCTTCTTCTCTAAGTTTCTCAAGAACACCATGAGAAATTTGTGAAGAACATCATCAAGATCATCCTTTTATTTGACCATCAAGAGTTAGTCTCTCTTAATCTTGCTATTCTAATCTTTTCTCTTCACAAGATTCTTGAGTTTATGCCTTTGATCATCTTGTTCTTCATAAGATTCAAAGTTCATGGAACTAGATTCAAAAATTCATAACTTATTCTAGAAAACTCCTTTTGACATGAAACCAATTTCTATGATCTTATAATCATCTCTATTTTAATCATATATAAGCATAAGATCATGAGAAATTTCTTTCCCTAATTTCTGGACTTGGCCGAACCTAGGTCAATGTTGTGTTCATAGGTTTTGTTTCATTTTCATGTCTTGATTCATGATTGAATCTTCAAATACCTTGATAGTTCTTGTATCCAAGCATATATAAGATCAAAAATCAAACTCTCACCTATTGATTTCATCAAGGCCGAAACCCTATTTCTTGGAACTAGATGAGTTTTGTTCAAAGTTTTCATTAATGACCTTAGTAATCAAGCTATTAGTATGTATGCTTAATAAATCCAAGTTGGTTTATCAAACTAAAAACCCTATCCCCATGAACATGTTAAGGCCGAATCTTAGTATATGAGAGTTAGGAAGTTTTGAGTTTGAAACTTAGTTGTTTATTCACTAATCTATGATTTAGGTTAATTAAGGACCATTAATCTATGACTTAATCATGATTAGCAATTTTAAGGATTTTGAACCCTAAAAGTCAGCCCTTGGCCGAAACCTAACCCTCATGAGTTAAGTATGTTGTGGTTTTATTTGATTGCAATTTGTTTGAAGGAATCAATCGGGTTGGTTTGACCTAAAGCCGATGGAGGAAATCGGATTAAATCGGGAGGTTGTTTGAAAACGTTAGTTGAGTCTTCAAGAGGTAAGGGGAGCTTACCTGAGGGATTTTCTCTATAACTATTTGCTTTTAGTGTGGCTTATATGATTTATATGTGGTTTGTGATTAATTGTTTATGTTGTTTATGATGTGTTGTTTATCTGTATATCGGTGATTGATATGCTTTTAATTATCTGCAGTAGTATATTATGATGTTATGATGCATTATCTGCCTGGGGTTATAATTATGATGATGATGTTGAATGTTGTTTGTGAGTGTTGTTTGAGAGGCCTGACAGTGGTCAGTGCATAACCGATTAATGAGATAAAAGATTTAATAAGCTGTGAAAGTTATATTCAACGTTTTATGGGGAATGTTGGAATATAATAGTAGAGGAAAATATGATTTTGGAAAAATAATGAGTTTTGAGAAATATTATTATTTTAATGATTTATTAGTGTAAAAGAAGTTTATGAGTCATGGTGAGAGCGTAACCGTGAAATTTTTTTAGTACTGCTAATTTTTACACAAGAAATTCCGAAATATTATAAAAAGTGATTTTATGACATTAATGTTCGAAAAGACCTTATTTATGATATAAGAAAATTATTTTAGAAGAAATGTCAAAGTTTGACTTAAAGACGTCTTCTTTGAAAATGCTAAACGATGGCAAGTTTCGAAATTATTTACGGTAAGAGTTTAAAAATAGCAGTACTTATGTTGAGAAGAGATTTAATCTGAATTGATTTATTAGAGTTGAAGTTTCAGTAAAAAGAAGTTGTTGATGATTTGATGTTATTTTGGAAAAAATGTGTTTCCAAAGGAAAAGCTGATTTTTTTATGAATTGACGTTTTATAAACGAATTTCAAGTAGAAAGAATTTTCGGTAAATGAGTTTTACTTAATGACGTAAAGGATGATATAGAACTTAGTAACCGAGATGTCGGGGTACTAGTGCTTTTATGACGTTATCCTATTTTGGATTTGTTTTTCCCTGACAGTAAAAGATGTAATATGATGTAAAAGATGTAAAACGACATAAAAGATGTAATACGATGTAAAAGATGTAAAACGATGTAAAAGATGTAAAAGATGTAATACGATGTAAAAGGATGTGAAACGATGTAAAAGATGTAAAAGATGTAAAACGATGTAAAAGATGTAAAAGATGTAATACGATGTAAAAGGATGTGAAACGATGTAAAAGATGTAATACGATGTGAAAGATGTAAAAGATGTAATACGATGTAAAAGGATGTGAAACGATGTAAAAGATGTAATACGATGTGAAAGATGTAAAAGATGTAATACGATGTGAAAGATGTAAAACGATGTAAAAAGATGTACGAAGATATGGAACTTAATAACCGAGACGTCGGGGTATTAAGGTTCGTTATGTTGTAAACTGGGTATCTATTTAAAGAAGTTAAAACGTTTTAAGTTGTTTTCTACTACCACGAACCTAAGACTGATTGCAAGGTCTAGGGGCTTCGCGATTGAGCACTCGGACTTTGAGGTCCTGTGTTGTTAATAAAAGATGTAAAGATGTTTTAAACGATGTTAAGTCATAAGCTTTAGAGAGCTTCCATGTTTTAACGATGATGCTTTTGAGAGCATTGGATGTTTAAAACGATGATGGGTTGTAAGCTTTTGAGAGCTTTGACAAATAAAGATATAGCACAAAGAAAAGTGTTGAGAACAAAATGTTTTCTTGCATGCATTTGGCAGACGTGCCATGATAAAACGAGGGATTACCTTGTGGCGTTAGGGTAGATCATACAAAGATGTTCTCATTGTGCCCAGGGTTTGGACAATGAGGCCCCATCTACGATGTTATCATTGTGCCACGATGTTGGACAGTGTGCGATGGGCGTGCCTGTGGCTGTATGCCTGTGGCAATTGAGTCTGATCAACTCATCACGAGGTTTACGAGGTTGGAGATATCTCATGAGATTAGGTATGAATGTTTAGATGATGTATTGAAGTGTTCATGCATAGTTTTCCAACGTTGATGTTTGGGGTGTGAAACCCATTGATAAACGATGTGATATAAGATGAATTAGTACGTTGGGTGTGAAACCCATTGATAAACGATGTGAAATAATATGAATGAGTACGTTGTTATAGACATGTATATGTGTATGTGCCTTCTTTTGTGTTGTGCATTACAACCATATCAGAGTTGTACAAGGGGTACGATCTCTACCAGAAGAAGGCTGTCTAGTTCGAGGCATGCTGTTGCTGCTTTTATGGGGTGTAGTGTCCGTTAGTAACGACCAGCTTAGGTAATATTCTGTTTTGAGAATAAAGTTGATTATGATTTAGGTGAGAAAATATATGAGGCTGTATAGATGGATGATTTATATATATAGATATATCTAAGTGTGATCATGTGAACGCTGTTGTGACGATGTTGAAAAGAAAAAAAAAAGGAATTGATCACCATATTTTGAAAAGATGAACGTTGAGAAAACATTATTTTCCAAATGCAACCAGCAAATTAAGTTTTATTTCCGCAAACGGGTAACCATGTGATGACCCGAGTTTAGGGTGTCACAAGAGATCTACCCAAAATTACTCAAACTGTTCTAAACCCTCATCATGTTCATCTTCTTCTCTAAGTTTCTCAAGAACACCATGAGAAATTTGTGAAGAACATCATCCAAATCTTTCTTTCCTTGGATCATCAAGAGGTAACAACTTCTTATCTTGTCATTTAAATCCTTTCTCTTCATCACTTTTGTAGATTTATGGCTTAAATCAACATGTTCTTCATTTTACTCAAAGTTATGAAGCTACATTCAAAAATTCATAACTAATTCTAGAAAAATCCTTTTGACATGAAACCAATTGCTATGATCCTATAATCATCTATATTTTCATCATCTATAAGCATAAGATCATGAGAAATTTCTTTCCCTAATTTCTGGACTGGGCCGAATCTAGGTCAAAATGGTGTTCATGGGTTTTGTTTCAATTTCATGTCTTGATTCATCATTCAATCCTCTAATATCTTGATAGTTCTTGTATTCAAGTATATAGAAGATCAAAAATCAAACTCTAACCTATTTGTTTCTTCAAGGCCGAAACCCTAGGTATGAGCACTTGATGGTTTTGTGATTAAAAAGTTGTTTGTAACACTTGAATCTAACTCTAAGTCTGGTATGTAGATTAAGTCCAAGATTTGAAGAATTTTTAAAATTTCTAGCCTGTGGATCTTGAGAAAACCGAACCCTAGTTCTTAGAACTAGATGAGTTTTAGTTCATGTTCTTGGTTCATAATCTTGGTTTAAGTGATTAATCATGCTTAAGTAACTTATGGATCATTAATCCCTAAGTTAACCAAATTTTAATTTTCCTAACCTAGAAAATTGGTTAAAGCCGAACCCTAACCTCCATGAGCCAAGTGTATTGTTGTTTAATTTGATTTATTTTGGTTGCAATTCGTTTGAAGGAAACAACCGAGTTATCTGATTTACGCTGACGGAGAGAAATCGGATCAGGATCAGGAGATTAACAGAAACTGTAGTGTAATCTTCAAGAGGTAAGGGGGGTATGCTTGAGGAGTTTAAGATAATCCAATGCATATTTGTGGAGTCATTTATTAATTTTTTGTATGGAATATTTTATCATATTGTACTGTTTACTATTAATTGCTAGATTGATGTGATGGGAGATTTTGAGAAAAATGAAAAAAATTATTATTTTAATAATATTTTGTGGAAACTGTGTAAATAAGCCATAGTAAGGGCGAAACTGTGAAATTTTTTCACAGGCTCTAATTTTTATATAATAAATTCAATTTTATTATAAAATGTTATTTAAAGTGACTAAGTTTCGAAAATAATATTTATACCAGTCAGAAGAATTACTTCTGACAGAGAAGTGATACAAGTTATTTAATATCATTTATTTAATATTATTAAATATTAAATATTAAATTATTTTAATATTCGAAATTTAATTATTGAAATTTATTATTATTAAAAAAAATTGTTGAAATTTATTGAGAATTAATTTTAGAAGTGAAACTATTAGAAATAAAGAGATTTATCAATGATTTTCAGATTTTATCAACGTTTTAACAGAAAAAGGATTTCTGTAAAAATATTTTATTCAGTAAAGTTATTCCGTTAAACTTGGATAATTTTTCGGAGCTGTTGTTTTGTATTTGTTTTTCACTGAGCGAAATGTTTTACAAGCAGATAAATAAGCCTAGAAACCGAGACGTCGGGGTTCTAGTGTTGTATGGACACGTAGATCAAGGATCTGTGTCATGGGACGGAGTGTCCTGTAAAGTTTTGTTTTTGGACTGTGTGTCCTAAATTGATGTGGAAAGTGTGAGTTCCATATCCGCGAGCCTAAAACTGGTGCATCGGTTTAAGGGCCTCATGATTGAGCATTCGGACTGTGTGTCCTGTGTTGAGATTAAAAGATTTGGACCGTGTGACCTGTATTTGTTGAAAGTGAAAAGTATTAATTAAAAAGATTGAGCATGGTCGTTAAGCTTTGTGCTTCGACAAGGAAAGATTATTACGACAAAGAAAACAAAACGAGAATAAAAGTTTTTCTCATGCATTCAATGGCAATTGGGTCATTTAAATGGGCATTGAATCCAGAGTGGATCAATGTATATGGCAGACGTGTCAGGTGATGATGATCATCGAGTTCCGGAGTGGATCAATGTATCTTTTATAGGACTGTGTGTCCAGATTGAATATGTGTACAGCTATTTCCTAACTGGAATAGGGGAATAGTATCATTGCTTTGCATGAGCATCCTAACGGGAATGGGGATGTGCACCATTGATTTTTCTTGGGCATTGTTTTGTTCGTTTTTACAATGTTCCATGTGTGGAACCTGATCAGCTTGAAACAAAACAGAAAGTTGTGGGATCTCCGGAGATTAGGTATCAAATTAGAGATTGAACATAGAAGTGTCAAGCATTTTTATAAAATGACGATGATTGTCGGGCATGAAGCCCTGTGAATTAAATCATTCTGTTGTTCGAATTAATGTTATCATATTGTGAATATTTGGTATTTGTTATTTGAGAGTCGTGCATGGGGTTGTCTTATTAAAACTCATATATTGGAAACTCATCCTTACAAATATATCAAGTTTATTTTAGACTAAGGTAGTACTTGGGTATACTGCTACTGGTAAAGCGAAGGAATTCACTAAGTCGTTCGAGGACTTAACTCCTAGATGCTTGAAGAGGTATGCGTCAGTGGGAATGTCACAAGGATAATAATTCAGGATCTACATCAAGTACATACCAGACTTTGACCGTGGAGACATCTTTACCGCCTCTCTGATTTCTTACCGATTTTCTGGTAGATTAGGAGTTTATATGTTTTGATACTTCCATAGTTCCAGAAGTAAAGGTATCCTCACCGGATATTTCGATAGGTTGGGAGAACTATGGTGGTCTTCCAAACAGTGATTATTAGTACTGACCAGCTATAGGACTTTTGGTGTCTTATAAAGTAGTGGTACTTGGTTAGTCTGGATGTTTGACTATTGAAAGTCATTCTTTTGAGTTGTAATTCCAGATTAACGCTACGATACAATTACATCTTTATTTTATTATGTTATGATGTTGGAGATAACCTGTTATGTGAAAGTCTAAGTGTGAAACTCTTATGATACCTATTTATATTATGTTAATGGTGTTGGATTATATATGGAGTAAAAGAAAACGAAAAAAAAATTATCACTAATTTTGAAAGGGATAAGTAACTAGAAAATTATATTTTTCCGAAAGCAACCAGTAACACTATTTTATTGAGTGTATTTCCGAAATAAGTGACGTAAATGTGATACCCTGAAATTGGGGTGTCACACTTTTATCCTCAGAATTAATTAAACACTGACCAATGTCAGGTTGCACAATCCAGCACCCAACAACAGATAATTTCACTAGAGCACAGTATAGCGTACATCATAATTATTGCATGCATCATAGTTATGTTCACATAAACAATTTATCACATCCAAAGCATATAGCAAATTAAACAGCAAACAACTAAAAGCCAAAGAAATTCATAACAAATAATTTACAGATAACGTGTGGTTATCTAAACAAAATCCCTCAGGTAAGCTCCCCTTACCTCTTGAAGATCATTCCTTACGATACACGTTCGCCGTCCCTCCAATTTCTTGAGAACACACGTACACGATTCACACTAAATCTCCTTCAATAAACCACAATCAACTAATCAAAATCAAACAAATAAAATCACCTAAACACTAAGGATAGGTCACGACCTTAATGAGTTTTTGTGCCTAAAAACTTCTAAAATTCTTAAGTCCTTGGATTAATGATCCTTAATACTTAAGACATAGGATTAGTGATTAATAACAAAGATTGAAACAAAAATATTCTAATCCCTCAAAAATATATTTTCGGCCTTGACACACAAAATAGGTTAGAGATTTGATTTTGATACAACACTTTGGATCCAACATAGACGTGATATGGAAAGTTGAAATCAATGATTACTTTCTAAGAAAATGAACAAAATCTCCTTGCCCAGATCATGATTGTTTCGGCCTTGGAGAGGAAAATAGGGAGGAAAAATTTGTTTGCAACAAACTCTTGGATTATGATTATATAGATGATAATAGGAACATAGAAATTGGTTTCATATTTTTTGGATTTTTCTATGATTTTCTAGAAAATTTCAAACTTCTAGATCTAGAAATTGAAAAGGATGATCAATTCTTTAAATCATGAAAATAATTGAAGAGACTATAGCTTAAAGTATCATAGATTACCTCTTGGAATTGAAGAAATGTGCAAGAATCAACCACTTGCTTCACTAACTAAGCTTATGGAGTTAGATTGAAAATGGAATAATGGAGAAGTTTGGAGAAGATGAATGAAGATGATAGAATGAGCTAGAGTCTTCAAGACTCATCAAGAATTTATGGACAAGGGAGAAGGGCCTTGGGCTTGTGCAAATTGGGCTTGAGAAGTCCAAGTCCATTACTTGATATTCAAGCATAAAAATGCTTAAGTCATAAAGAATGACATAGGAAATTTTAAGAGTAGAAATTGGCTTTATGCAAATGAATTTATGACCATGATATTGGGCCTCAAAAACTGCAGCCCAACATGGTTTGGAAGAGCCAAAAATTGATCCACTTCACTTAGTGTATCATGGAAGCTAGTTTAGGGACCAAAATGAAAATTAACAAAACTTAAGGACCTAAATTCAAATCCTCCTAACTTAGTCATCATTACCATGTGCATCATAAATGGATTCACATGGGTGACTCATCATGTGTGACTTGTTGATAATATCCGTTAGCGGATCCCGGAAATCCCGTAATCTGCTCCATTGCTTCCTCGATTCAATACGACGTCCGGATAAAATATAATATTTCACTTTTTAGTGATAACCAAAATCGTAGGAAATTAAATAAAAACCTTAAGTTTTTCATTCATGAGTCAAAATTAGGTTTTCTGAACAGTATAAATATTTTGTCAATGAAATTCACAGACCGGGTTTCGTCTGACTTTTCAACTTAAATTTTTATCGTATCTCTCTACGGTAAAGTAGAGTGTAAATAAGGTTTTGGTTTAATTAAAAACATTTTCTAAGTCTCGGATAAAAATATAAACGTATTTATACACAAATACTGAAGAGGTTCGTCCTTTCTTTTATGGATCACATAGGTTCATTGTTTTAAATTTTTAATATTGAATTTTGTAATCTCCAATTTTTTTAGTTATGGACATTGTTTTCACTAATATGGAAGTGTTTCAATATTTTTCACTATTATAATTAATTGTAATATAAATAATTTTATGTTTTTTGATATATTTACTTAAAAGTGTTTTTAAGAGTCTTTCTTGTTTGAGTTGTGAAAACAATCACTTTTAAATACTAACTTACAAAAAAGGTATGAAGCTATTTGTTAAAATGATAATCTTTATTTGATAGTTAGTTTTGTAGAGGCAAAGATGAAAAAAGTTATAGTTTCAAAATAAGAATTTGATTTCAATTTTCAATTAATTATATAATAACATATGATAAAAAAAGTGTAACTTTTATAATAAATACTTTAAAAATCACACATGAGTATATATGATTAATTGATAGTATAAAAGAAACTTCATAACGACTATGTATTAAAAATAAACTCTAAAAAAATTCAAATGGTTTTTATCAAATAAGTTTTATTGAAAATCATTTTTTATAAAGATAATTTTTTTCAAAATTTAATCACATTTGACAGGTATACTGTACTAAATCCAAACAACAATTTTTAGTAAAAAAATTAAGTTGTTCCACATAAAAAAAAAAACTTTCCCAAAAATGGTTGTGGTTAAATTATTCATATTGTATTGGAATAAAATATGTGTATGCATATGTCTGATGAACTATAATTTGAGGATTTTCAATTTTGTTTAAGATGTATAAAAAATCACCTTTATATATAATTTTTTGCAATTTGATTAATAGCATATATAAAAGTTAAAGTTATTGTGCATATCAATTAAACTTTTGGTTTAAATATGATTTTAGTCACTTAAGTTGGGTAATGTTCAGGTTAGTCTCCCATTTAAAAAATGTACTATTTTACTCCCCAAATTCTAAAACCTGTCAGTCGTGATCCCCAAACAGGACTAAAACATATGTTTAAGTAATTCTAAAATGTACGTTTTTAGACCACAACTGATACAATGTTACAAGAATCCAATCAATATAAATAATTATGTTGCATCATATTATTTTGAAAAATGAATGATTTTATTTTTTTTAATTAATTATATTATGCCTACAAAATTAATGGCTTTCACGCATCTTCCCAAATTCGATCACACTATCCAATATATTTCTTATTAAAAAATTTACTAAACTAGAAACTTTTTGTTTTAATCACTTTATAAAACAAAAAATAAATCATTTTTTGATTGAAAAAAAAAAATTATTTACTATAAAAGAATAAAAAAATAATTTTATTAATTTTAATTTTTTTACATAGTTTATTAAAAATAAATTTCAATCAATGTTAATAAATGAATTCTATTTTATTTAAATAATTTATAGTTTATAATATATTTAATTACTTCTTATATTATTAAAATACATCAATTATTACCAACATGTGGTTGATCCAAGTGGTAAGGGACTTGGGCACCTTAAGCAAGTGGTCAGGGGTTCGAATCCTGGCTCTTGTGTATGGAGAAAACCTGGTTGGGAGGGGAGAACCCACCTTATGTGCCCGACAGGTTCCCCGACGAAGATTAGTCACTGTTAACGGTGATGGAAAACTCTCTGAGTCGTACTCATACATACTATAAAAAATCTAAGTCTCAAACCCTAACCTGGTCATTATAAAAGTTATTCCTTAGGAAAACTCACGTGATCATTCCACAATCAAATACTTCATCAAACAACCAGATCTAAATCTCTGAGTGACATAAGAAGACTCCTCTGCACCATCTGTACTAAAGTATGCAAGGTACGATAGCGAACCAGAAGAAACCTAATATATCTGTAAGGGTGAGATATCGACAAATGGATATATCACACAACAACTATATACACGATACATACATCACCTCAGCACATTAACATTTAATTATTATTCAGAGATAAAATGACAAGTGTTATATAGTAGGTCTCATACCCGAACAATCAGTTTTATAAAGAGAATGCATGACACTTCAATAATTAGGCTCTAAACTTAATCTCATGAGATACCAACACCGTTTTATCATTAATAAAGAAAGAGTTGATCAGGCTCATACATCCCATTTGGCAAGTTGTCTCCGTCACTTCATGCACCCGGATTAACATCATCACAAATCCCTTATAACGGTCATTCGGATGTATACCTCATCGAATACCACATTTTAAGCGGGTATTTGGTTAACTCAAGCACGTCTACTAAGGGGAAATGCATATGAATAAAAGATTTTTCATTATCGAGATGGTTCTTTGTGTTCACTCTTTTCCGTTGTCGAAGCCCAAAGCTAACGACTATTCACAATTTTCATTACTTGAAAATCAATAACACAGGACGCGCAGTCCGAGTGCTCAATCACAACACCTTAGTCCGATGCCGCAGTCCAAGGTTGTAGTCGTAGAAACAATTATGATTTTATCCATGTTTTATTTCAACATGATAAGGACTCCTAGCCCATAACAACGAAATTAGGACACACAGTCCTCAATTCCAAAATTAGGACTCCTAGCCTATGATATCACGATTAGGACCCTTGGTCCATAATTCTTGACACGGATCCCAGATCGCGTGCATACAATTGAATACTAAAGGCGACGTCTCGCAAACTAGTATTCTCTTTCACATGTGCTTTTTTTTTTTTTGATCAGCAAAGTAAATATTTGTATTATATAAAGAAGTACATGAAGTACTTAAACAATTACATCCTAATGTTTCACTAAAAACAGAACCCACCCCATTTCAGTTCCTGATACAGTGATACTAGAATCAAGGCCCTGCCTATTAGCTATGTCACACTAATAACATATCAGGTGCACGCCAAAACAGTATCCCATTAAAACAAAACATGCCAATAAACTATTTATAGCTAAACAAAACACCCAACCAACTATTGCAAACACTGAGTACTGTTTGGCATTTCATTTTAAATCTACCTCTAAGGCAGCCCCGACACCCAACCAGTTGAAAATCTTCAACCACACCTTTTATTTTTCTTGCACAACTCCAAGCAGGACAGTGGGTTAAAATGCCAATCCGAGAAGGAGAAGCATGAATCAGACATCAAATTTGAGCACCAAGACCAACTTTTAAATCTGGATGCCTCAGACACCTTGTCGAAATCAAACTGACAGTCTTTGAAAATAATATCATTTCTGTGAGACCACAAAGACCATATAACAGCAAACCATACTGAATCCCAACCCAAATTGCCTCTTCCTTTAACATGTAGACCTGAATGCTGTGCATAATGTAACTTTGGTTCCACGGGAAGGACAACCACAACGCCCAGCCATTTGTATATGTACATCCAGACCATATAAGAAAAATGGCAAGAGAATAAGATATGTTCTGTAGACTCTGGGACTTCCTTACAAAAACAGCATAGCAAGCTTTGTTGGTCCAAATGAATGCCTCTCCTCAAAAGATTAGTGGCCGTCGGGATCCTATCCAAAGAGACCTTCCAGCAGAAGGCAATTACCTTAGACGGGACCTTGTTCTTCCAAAGACGCTCATAGAAAACCGCATCTGCAGGTGGGCTAACATCTGCAATAATCCTGTAAGCAGATTTAACTGAGTAGGATCCATTGGGTTCACCAGTCCATATCCACCTATCCATCTGATTTTGACTCAGACGCCTAGACCTAAGAACCTGCAGCAGACTCTCCAAACTCTCTTCTTCCCATTGAAACAGGACCCTTCTCCAACCCAACCTCCAAAACCACTCACCCCCCTCCCAGAAGCCCATCTCAGCTATTGTAGCGCCTTTGGAGGAAGAGATGTTGTAAATTCTTCTGAAAGTTGTTTTAAGGTCCTCCTCACCACCCCATTTATCCTCCCAAAACAAAGTATTTGTGCCATCACCAACCTATTTAGATAACCCTGAATAAAACCACCCTTCCCTAGAAGACCCCCTGACATCCAAATTATTTAAGTCCCTCCACCATTGTGAGTCCCGGTCCAACACCTCTCTCTGTCTTCCCCCCGACCAGTACCTAGCCCTTAGGATGTTCAACCACAACCCCACACCTTCACTCTCAATTCTCCATTTCCATTTTCCAAGAAGGGAGAGATTGAATATAGACAAGTTTTTAACCCCTAAACCCCCATCCTCCTTCGCTCTGCACACCACATCCCACCCAACCCATAATATTTTCCTAGACTCCTCCACCCCACCCCAAAGGAAGCATCTTTGTATGCTAGTAAGAGCGTTAATAACCTTTTTGGGTGCTTTATAGAAGGATAGGTTATAAACCGGCAAGCAAGTGAGAACCGAATTTAGCAAGGTTATCCTCCCTCCCAAAGATAACTGTTTGTGCTTCCACCCCGATAGTCTAGACCTTAGCGAGCAAATTACAGAAGACCAAGTGCTCGCCTTCCTAGGGTTGGCTCCAACCAGAATTCCGAGAAATTTGAAACTGGACGATCCCATTCTACAGTTCAGCCTTGCTGCCACAGACTCCATAATCCCAGCAATATCCTTCAACCCCATCACGCGGCTCTTATGGAAATTGATTTTCAACCCTGAAGCCATTTCAAAACACCTGAGTATGCCTTTCCACACCACTGCATTGTTCTCTGAAAGTCTTCCCACCAAAATTGTATCGTCCGCGTATTGAACATGTGATATCAACACCTCCTCGGAGTTACCCCTGATAGAATACGGTTCATAGATTCCCAACTCAGTTGCTTTCCTTATCAGCCCGGCTAACCCCTCCGCAATGATCAGAAATAGAAATGGGGCCATTGGATCCCCTTGGCGAAGACCCTTGGAAACACCGAACTCCTTGGTCGGGCTCCCGTTAACAAGCACCGAGACCGAAGCGGATGATAGGCAAGATTTAATCCACCCATTCCATTTCTCACTAAACCCCATCCTTCTTAGCATATAAAAGAGAAAATCCCAGCTTACAGAGTCGTAAGCTTTTTCGAAATCCACTTTCATCAACATACATGGATCGCCCCTTTTCTTAGCATAATCCAACGTTTCATTAATCGCCACTACCCCATCTAGTATATTTCCTCCCTGTATGAATGCCGACTGACTTTCCGAGATGATAGACCTCATGACTCTAGATAGTCTTGCAGCCAACATCTTGGCCAAGATCTTGTAGCAAACACCCACCAATGAAATCGGTCTATACTCATCCAAGCTTGCCGGGCTATCTCTCTTAGGAATAAGAGCGATAAACGAGGCATTGCACCCTCTTGGAAGGCAACCATTTAAGTGAAACTCCCTGAACATTTTGATGAAATCATCTTTCAAAAAGTTCCAGAATTTTTTAATGAATGCGAAGTTTATGCCGTCCAGACCCGGGCTCTTATTGCTCTCACAGCTCCACACAGCCTCCTCCAACTCTAGTAGGGCGAACTCATCTGTAAGCATAGTCTGATCACTACTAGAAAGGCACTTGAAATCCACCCCGTCAAGAGTGGGTCTTGACCAATCTTCTTTGGTGAACCTGTTTTTGAAAAAACTATGTACGTGCTCCTTTACTCTGACTGCCTCATCAATCCAAACACCCCCATAGCGAATTTCGTGAATAGTGTTAACACGCTTCCTCTTGTTGATGCAATTGTGAAAGAATCTGGAGTTTGAATCCCCTTCTTTTATCCATTCGGCATTTGCTCTTTGGGCCAAAAAAGCTTCTTTCATTTTGGACCACTTCCAGAAAGAATCTTGGAATTATCTTCTTCTTGAAATATCATCCTCGGACAAAACCTCCCCCTCGCCCTTTGTATCCACCATTTCAATACCTTCTATCGCTTTAGCTATATTTTCATCCAAGTTCCCAAAACTGTTCTTGTTCCACACCCTGATTTCCTTTTTCAGCACTTTGAATTTTTCCTTCACTACAAAAGTCCCCCCAACCCTGGACCTCTGTAGATTTCCATTTATCTTCGACCAACCTGCAGAAGTCTTTTTGCATAAGCCATGAGTTCATCATTCTGAAAGGTTTCGGACCCCAATCCTGGTTTGATGGCTTCAGAACCACCGCACAGTGATCTGACACAGACCTATCCAAACCACACTGGCCCAAATTCTACCAATAACTAAGCCAATCCTCCGATAGGAGGAAGCGATCTAATCTACTCATAGAGCTACCATTTGACCTGTACCAAGTGTACATCCTTCCAATAAGTGGAAGGTCTATCAGTCCCATCTCACTGATGAAATTTTCAAACTCCGTCATTTCTCCTTGATTCAGCTGTGAAGATCTCCCTCTCCTCTCGCCACTAGTTCTTACAGAATTAAAATCCCCTGATAGACACCAGCAATCACAGTCAGAGCCAGACTTCAAAGCAAGCAGCTCCTCCCAAAGCGCACGTTTCCCTGCAAGCTCACAGGGGCTATATATGTTGACTAATACGCAATTTTTATCTGCGACTCCCCATTTTCCTTTCACCCCCAAAAATCCAGTTCTAGTGAAGTAGCTATGTAGTGAGAAAACACCTTTGTTCCACATGCATAGAATTCCACCTGAATTTCCATCCGAGTCCCTTGCCACCCACCCTGTATCATCGCTTCCTGACGCGCTGTCGCGCACGCCTCAAAAGATGAGCGGTTAGTAAAAATGTAGTTTAGTGTGCGACAACTCGGGTATCGTATCACAAGGACTCTTGTAGTGCTATTATCGCAGAAAATCAGTTTTCTTGGGGGGGTGTTTGGTTTGAAATTGATTGGAAAACAGAATGAAAACAGAGCATAAAAACAGAGCAAATTACGTGATTATCAAATAAGACTAAGACGATCAATCTGCTGTTTCGTTTCCCACTATCATCGGTTCATATAATTCCATGCCCTAAGCGGAGTCTAATCCCTTTTCGATTGTAGCATCGATTTACAAGCGAAACCGACGCTACGGGTCATATATTCCTAATTCCGAATTAAGCAAACGGATAAAGCCCTTCGTGAATTAAGCAAACACGAATTGAACGCACGCGAATTAAGCAAACGCGATTAAGTTTAGGAATATAAAATCATCGAAAATAAATCAACACTAATTCGATACAAACTGAATTAAGCAAACAGAGAATAATGAATAGCATTGAAAGAGAGAAGAGAATTAAATCAGGAATTACAAGACCTCAAGTGTTGGCGGAAGCCGATTACAGCAGATCAACCTAGGGAGATTAGTTCTCCATCAAAAACGCAATACAACCAGACAAATTCGAAAACAAGGATTAGCAAAAAAAAAAAAAAAGAGATATCCTTCTGTTCTGCCCTAAACAGCTATTTATAACTTTCAGAAACTGCGCAGTCTCGCGAGGCGAGTGGCCTCTCGCGAGGCGAATATTAAAATGGCGCCTTCTTGAATTTGTATTCTCGTGAGGCGAGCGTGATTCTCGTGAGGCGAGTCTTCAAAACCTGGGTTGTCACAGCCGTGATGCCTATCACGGCCAGGCCGAGATGGTCTCTGTCTTCGGGTGCTTATCTGTCGTGGCCGTGACCTTCATCACGGCCAGGCCGTGATGGTCTCTGTCTTTAGGGGTTTCTCTTCACGCCCGTGATGGGTGTCACGGGATGACCGTAATGCTTGCTGACTTCAGGCTCGCGAGGCGAGCAATAGCTCGCGGGGCGAGGCAGAGAACATGACTTTTCTGGCACTGGCTGGTCCTCACTCTCGCGGGGCGAGTATCTGCTCGCGTGGCGAGTGTTTCCAGATTGCAATTTCCATTGTTTCCTTCATTCCTTGAACTCTAAGTCAACCTGAAAACATGAAATAGCCATAAGTGCTTTATTTGACTCAAAAACTGACTAAATAACCCTAAAACTACTTAAGGGACTCAAAACCTTGCTTGACATCAGGCCTAATTTGGGTGAAAACGAGATATAATTGGCACAAAACCACGGTCATACTAGTCATAAAACTAGATGAGCCAGAGGCTTATCAAAATACCCCAAACTTGAACTTTGCTTGTCCCCAAGCAAACTAAAACTCAAAACGACTCAAGACTTGGCAAGCTAGAAGGATTTCAACCAATTCCGCACAAATTTCAAGCAATTCATCAAAACAATTTTCCTTCAATGTTCCCCCTTTTTCAACAATGTAATCCCCACAATCATTTATTCTGAACATCTGAGAATTTCATCAATCAAACAATCATTAATCTAAGTAGGGGATCTAAGTTACACACAAGAGGGAGATCACCAAATTCAAACAATCGCCTTCCTCACAAAGGGGTTTAGTGTTCACTCAATCTCTCAGTTTGTCTAGGCTAACAACATTTCACTCAGTTTCACTTTTAAGAGCACTTCCCATGAATTTGATTTTCATCTCAAAATGGTTCCCACGGAGAACATGCATGCAACATCAAAAGGTCTTTCAAGGTTGTAATGGGGCCTGGCTAAGGGAAGGATATACAAAGGTACTGGGCTGAAGTCCCTAGGAACTAAGAGAGCATGAAGCTGTTTACACATTGAATTCCCTACTCAAGTTCCTATTCTTATTCTTCTCTTTGCCTTGGGTGGCTACAGCCATTTTTCTTCTAATACCCTTCTTGACATTTTGCAATTTTTTTTTTTGAAAGATTTATTTTTGCCCTTTGGCTCCAACCTTTATTTTTTTTCTTTTTCTCAATCCCCAACAACACATCATATCCCTGTAGCCACCCCAAACTTAGTTTCTTGCAACCATTCTCTTGCTAAGCTTCCATGCTCTCCTAATCCTAAGATCGGGTTAACATGGTTTTTCCAGATTCAGGCTCATAACATAAGGTCATCATGAAACAATAGGCTAATTAGGCTCAAAGGGGCTAACTAGGGAACATGCATTAGGGACTGGTTCAATTTAGGCCAAGTAGTTAATTTAAAGAAAATTGCCTAAATCATTTGATGCAAACACATAGACATGCAAACCATGAAGAGATTCAAGCAAATTCGGGAAAGTGCAACTCGAAAGTGATTCACAAAATCAAAAACATGTTGGAGGCTCAAATCCTCACCTGGACATTCATGCAAATTGTTTGACCGAGATTCTATCCCTAGTGTGTGCACCCTATCACCCCAAACTTATCATAAATCATGCTCTCACAACAAAATATCTCAAAGTTCAGTTTTCAATTTTTCAAATGAGGATCACAATTTCCAAATTTCAAAAACCTAGGGGGAATCATCAACATAAATCATGCCATCAATCTGTTCTAAATCAACCAAAACCTACCAAGCTTGCCGACACAAGACACGCATGCTCTTGAGCTTCTCAAATTATTCAAGAGCGAAAAGAAAACACAACAACACACAAAACACAACAAAACAAATGGTTCCCTCCCCCACACTTAAAACATACATTGTCCCCAATGAACAACACAATTATCAAAACAGAGTGAGGGAGAGGAAAGGGTGCTCCCTGATCAGGTTGCAGTGTAGGTGGGCTCCCCCAAAGAGAGCTCCTCAACAGTAGCATCCACAGGTCCCGAGCTCTCATGAAATAGCTTCAGCCGCTGCCCGTTGACTTTGAATGCCTTGTTGCTACCTGCACTTTTAATCTCTACTACACCATGAGGAAAAACATTAGTAACAACAAATGGTCCAATCCACCGGGACCGAAGTTTCCCAGCCATCCATTTCAAAGTGGGAGTTAAACAAGAAACCCGCCACCCACAGAGAATTCCTTCCTAGCAATCAACCTATCATGAAAGTACTTGGTTTTCTCCTTATAAATCCGAGAGCTCTCATAGGCTTCTAGCCTAAGCTCTTCAAGCTGCTGTAACTGGAGTTTCCTTTCAATACCAGATTTTTGCATTTCCATATTACAGCACTTGACCGCCCAATAAGCACGGTGCTCAACTTCCATAGGGAGATGGCATGCCTTGCCGAATACAAGCCTAAAGGGGGACATCCCTATCGGCGTCTTGAAAGCGGTCCTCTGAGCCCAAAGTGCGTCTTCTAGACGGCGGCTCCAATCCTTCCTATTCGGCTGCACAACTTTCTCTAGGATTTGTTTTATCTCCCTGTTGGAGATCTCAGCCTGGCTATTGGTCTGAGGATGGTAAGCAGTGGAGACTCTGTGCACAACCCCATACTTCCGGAGTAGAGCCTCCATGGTGCGGTTGCAGAAATGAGTGCCCTGGTCACTGATGATGGCACGAGGTATGCCGAACCTGCAAAAAATATTGGACCTAACAAAATTTGCAACAACTTTAGAATCGTTAGTCCTAGTGGGGATAGCTTCCACCCACTTTGAAACATAGTCAACAGCCAAGAGAATGTAAAGAAAGCCAAAATACGCAGGGAAAGGACCCATAAAGTCGATCCCCCACAAATCAAACACCTCACAGAAGAGCATGGGCTGCTGTGGCATTTCACTCTTGCGATTGATGGCTGTACCTGCTGTCTGACACTCCTTACAAGTCCGATACACCTCATAAGCATCTCTAAAGATGGTGGGCCAATAAAAACCAGAATCTAGGACCTTTCTCGCAGTCCTCTGTGGCCCAAAGTGTCCCCCTACTTGAGAGGCATGAGAAAAGTGCAAAATAGACTCAATCTCATAGTCGGGGACACATCGCCCAATCACCTGATCACTACAAAACTTCCAAAGAAATGGATTGTCCCAAACATAGTACTTGGCGTCGCTCTTTAGTTTGTGGATTTGTGACCTAGTTGCTCCTGTCGGAAAGACACCAGCAACTAGGTAATTCACAAGGTCGGCAAACCAAGGGGTAACGCCATGCAACTGTAAAAGCTGCTCATCAGGAAAGTCATCCTGAATAGAGGAAGGATCCTCATCCCTCTCTATCCTACTCAAGTGATCAGCCACTAAATTTTCAGCTCCACTCTTGTCCTTTATCTCTACGTTAAACTCTTGGAGCAACAACATCCACCGAATCAACCTCGGCTTTGCTTCAGGCTTCTTCAATAAGTATTTCAGAGCTGCATGATCAGTGAAAACAATAACCTTGGAACCTAGCAAATATGATCTAAACTTATCGAGAGCAAAAACAACAGCTAGGAGTTCCTTTTCAGTGGTGGTGTAATTACATTGTGCAGCATCTAAAGTCCTAGAAGCATAGTAAATGACATGTGCAGACTTGCCTACCCTTTGTGCCAGGACCGCCCCCACAGCATAGTTAGAAGCATCACACATGAGCTCAAAAGGGAGGGTCCATCGGGGGCTGGATGATGGGGGTAGAGGTCAATGCCTTTTTCAAGAAGTCGAACGCCTTCTTGCAGTTATCATCAAAGCTGAATATGGCATCATTCTTCAGCAAGTTCGACAGAGGGAGAGCTATCTTGCTGAAGTCCTTAATAAAGCGCCTGTAGAAACCTGCATGACCAAGAAAAGAACGAATCTCGCGAACGCAAGATGGGTAAGGCAATGTGGAAATCACATCGATTTTAGCAGGATCTACTGAGATACCCTCTCTAGAAATAACATGCCCCAAAACAATCCCCTGTTCAACCATAAAATGACACTTTTCATAGTTCAACACAAGATCAGTTTCAATACATCTTTCTAAAACCAAATTCAGACTATGCAAGCATGCATCAAATGAGGAGCCATATATTGTGAAATCATCCATGAACACTTCCATGCAATTTTCAATAAATTCAGTAAAAATGCTAATCATGCATCTCTGGAAAGTGCCAGGAGCGTTGCAAAGGCCAAATGGCATCCTCCTATAGGCAAACGTGCCGAAGGGGCACGTGAAAGTGGTCTTCTCCTGATCCTCCGGTGCAATGTGGATCTGGAAGTATCCGGAGAAGCCATCAAGAAAACAGTAGTGGGATTTACCGACCAGCCGTTCGAGCATTTGATCGATGAACGGCAAAGGAAAGTGATCCTTTCGAGTGGCCTGGTTCAACCTCCTATAGTCAATACAGACTCTCCAGCTATTCTGGACTCTAGTGGGGACAAGCTCATTGTTCTCATTTCTTACCACTGTGAGGCCAGATTTCTTGGGCACAACTTGCACTGGGCTCACCCAAGTACTATCAGAGATGGGGTATATGATACCCGCATGTAGGAGTTTTGTTACCTCCTTCTTTACCACATCCAGAATCAATGGATTTAGCCGCCTCTGCGGCTGCCTAACTGGTTTAGCCCCATCCTCCAATAGAATCCTATGCATACATCTAGAGGGGCTAATTCCTGGAATGTCAGCCAAGGTCCATCCAATTGCTCTCTTGTGCTTCTTCAAAACCTCCAAGAGTTTAGCTTCCTGGTCAGAGTCAAGGTTGGAGGAAATGATAACTGGGAGTTTTTCATTCCTCTCCAAGTAAGCATACTTCAGATTGCCAGGAAGTGGCTTAAGCTCCAAGGAGGGTGGCTGCTCCACAGATGGTATGTTTGGAGCAGCCGGGCTGTCAAGAATTCCAGCCGAACAGATAGCTTCACTTACACTATCACCCTGCAAAGTAGAATCAATCTCAGCACAAACAACACAAGGGTTAGTGTTAGTACAGTCATTACATGAATAAACATCATTAAAATCAGAAATGGATGGAAAATCAGCAACCAAGTCATCATAGGTGTCATCAACAATTTCAGAGAGCAACTCTATTTGGAAAACAGAGTGCTCTTCCAATGGATGCTTCATAGCATCAAAAATGTTGAACCTTGCAATAATGTCACCGAACTCCATGGACATGGTTCCATCATCAACATCTATCTTTGTCTTTGCCGTTTTCATGAACGGCCTGCCCAGGATGATTGGTGATCTACTTGAATTGGTTTCCCCTGCCATGTCCAGGATGTAAAAGTCGGCAGGGAAAATCAAATCATCAACTCGTACCAACACATCTTCTACCACTCCCATGGGGCGAGCATTGGTCCTGTTGGCCAACTGTATGGTAAGTCCTGTATGTTGCAAAGGGCCCAGATCAAGGTTGTTGAAAATGGAGGTGGGCATGACATTTATGGAGGCTCCCAAATCCAACATGCAATTGTCGAATTTGCTGTCCCCAATGGTGCATGGAATAGTGAAAGTGCCCGGATCCTTGCACTTCTGTGGCAGTGCCTGAGTGAGGGCTGAAACTGTAACCTTCTCAGGGGCAAGTTTGGGCTGAATGAGGGCTGAAACATTTCGCCCTAGGTTAACTCTCTCATTACCCTTCATCCTCCTCTTGTGGGTACACAAATCCTTCAGAAACTTTGCATACCTTGGAACTTGCTTAA
Source organism: Sophora flavescens (assembly GCA_030762895.1). Lineage (NCBI taxonomy): Eukaryota > Viridiplantae > Streptophyta > Magnoliopsida > Fabales > Fabaceae > Sophora > Sophora flavescens. The sequence goes on from CM061069.1 coordinate 125,558,987, forward strand.
TCACATCTAGGAGTGGAATGTTTACCGCCACCTTTCTGAACACATCTAAGATCTCCTTCTCCTTGTCTTCCCCATCAACCTTCTTATTTTTCTTCACTCTTTGTGGGAAGGGAATCGGGGGCACATACACTATCTCAGCTTCAACAACAACAGAGGGCTCAGGAATGGCCTCAACAGTTTCTTCATCTTTCTCAGGGGCTCCCTCTACTACTTTCCCGGATCTCAAAGAGATGGCACTCACATTGGGATTGGGGGCATTGGGATTCACCACTGTCTGTGCAGGTAGTTGGCTCGATCCCTGAGCTTGCTGTAAGTTGTTTATGGATGTGGCAAGCTGTCCAATCTGTGTCCTCAAATCCTGAATGCTAGCATCTGTTCATTTCTTGAGACAGTCCAACTTGATGCTTGAAACCGGAGATTTTGTGCAGCCATTTGTTTGACCAAGTCTTCTAATGAAGGTCCGAAAGGTGCGAAGTGGTCACTTGAGGAGGATTCGGTGGTGGTGCCACCGGTTGTTGTTGGGATGAGTTCCCATACCGCAGATTAGGGTGATTCCTCATGTTGGTATGGTACCTATTTGTGGAGAGGTCAGGAGTACCATACCGGTTCTGATTATTGCCTTGATTGTAGAGATTAGCTGCATAAGCTTGAGGCATATAAGTGATTGACCCATCCTTCAGAATAGGGCACGTGTCGGTCAGATGCTCAGGAGAACTACACATGCCACACAACCTTGCCGGCTGAACCTTTTCCATTTCCAGTTGCTTCACCAAACAAGTGAGCTCATCGATTCTGGTTTCGAGTGCCTTGTTGGAAGATGAAACTTGGATCTCATTTACACCCCTTGTCTCGACAGAGTTGCTCCTGGTTGTGAACTGCTGGGAGTTTAATGACATATTCTCAATCAATTGCTTCGCAGCAGCTGGAGTTTTATCGACGAGTGCTCCTCCACTAGCGGCATCCAAAATATTTCTGTCCATTGGGAGCAATCCCTCATAAAAATACTGAATAAGGAGCTGCTCAGAAATCTGGTGTTGAGGGCAGCTAGATACCAACTTTTTGAACCTCTCCCGATGCTCTCAGCCAATGACTCATTGCTTTGCCTCGATGCCACATATCTCCTTTCGATGGAAGCGGCTCGGAGGCGGGGAAGTATCTTTCTAGGAAAACCTTCTTCGATCATTCCAAGTTGTAACAGAATTTGGCTCCAAATAATATAGCCAATCCTTTGCAGCGCCTTCAAGGGAGAATGGGAAGGCTCGCAATTTGATATGGTCTTGATGATGCCTTCCCACCTCAAGGGTGTAGAACAGACCACACTGGAATTCCTTCAAATGCTTATGTGGATCCTCACCGCAAGACCACTAAATCTTGGCAACAAGTGTATTAAACCAGATTTAAGTTCAAAAGGAGCAACCACACCAAAGATACTCAATACACAACCCATTGTAGTTAACATCAGGGGCAGCAAGCTGCCTCAATGTCCTTTGGTCACCCATGTTATTAAAAACAGGTTCGAAATCAGAATTACCACTAGTGCTTGCCCGTATTGCCCTAAGGCGTGTGTGCAGTGTTCTTTCAATTTCAGGATCAAAATCACACAAGTCAGGACAAGTAGACCTAGTGGCCAGTCTAATTCAAAACAAAAACGAAAAAAAAAGAAAAAAGAAAGCTAGAACAACAAACAAGAGTCCCCGGCAACGGCGCCAATTTGACGCGCTGTCGCGCACGCGTCAAAAGATGAGCGGTTAGTAAAAATGTAGTTTAGTGTGCGACAACTCGGGTATCGTATCACTAGGACTCTTGTAGTGCTATTATCGCAGAAAATCAATTTTCTTGGGGGGGTGTTTGGTTTGAAATTGATTGGAAAACAGAATGAAAACAGAGCATAAAAACAGAGCAAATTACGTGATTATCAAATAAGACTAAGACGATCAATCTGCTGTTTCGTTTCCCACTATCATCGGTTCATATAATTCCATGCCCTAAGCGGAGTCTAATCCCTTTTCGATTGTAGCATCGATTTACAAGCGAAACCGACGCTACGGGACATATATTCCTAATTCCGAATTAAGCAAACGGATAAAGCCCTTCGTGAATTAAGCAAACACGAATTGAACGCACGCGAATTAAGCAAACGCGATTAAGTTTAGGAATATAAAATCATCGAAAATAAATCAACACTAATTCGATACAAACTGAATTAAGCAAACAGAGAATAACGAATAGCATTGAAAGAGAGAAGAGAATTAAATCAGGAATTACAAGACCTCAAGTGTTGGCGGAAGCCGATTACAGCAGATCAACCTAGGGAGATTAGTTCTCCATCAAAAACGCAATACAACCAGAGAAATTCGAAAACAAGGATTAGCAACAAAAAAAAAAGAGATATCCTTCTGTTCTGCCCTAAACAGCTATTTATAACTTTCAGAAACTGCGCAGTCTCGCGAGGCGAGTGGCCTCTCGCGAGGCGAATATTAAAATGGCGCCTTCTTGAATTTGTATTCTCGCGAGGCGAGCGCGATTCTCGCGAGGCGAGTCTTCAAAACCTGGGTTGTCACAACCGTGATGCCTATCATGGCCAGGCCGTGATGGTCTCTGTCTTCGGGTGCTTATCTGTCGTGGCCGTGACCTTCATCACGGCCAGGCCGTGATGGTCTCTGTCTTCAGGGGTTTCTCTTCACGCCCGTGATGGGTGTCACGGGATGACCGTAATGCTTGCTGACTTCAGGCTCGCGAGGCGAGCAATAGCTCGCGGGGCGAGGCAGAGAACATGACTTTTCCGCACCGGCTGGTCCTCACTCTCGCGGGGCGAGTATCTGCTCGCGTGGCGAGTGTTTCCAGATTGCAATTTCCATTGTTTCCTTCATTCCTTGAACTCTAAGTCAACCTGAAAACATGAAATAGCCATAAGTGCTTTATTTGACTCAAAAACTGACTAAATAACCCTAAAACTACTTAAGGGACTCAAAACCTTGCTTGAGGACAATCAGGCCTAATTTGGGTGAAAACGAGATATAATTGGCACAAAACCACGGTCATACTAGTCATAAAACTAGATGAGCCAGAGGCTTATCACTTCCCCATAACGAATCGCATAATTTCTGATTGATATCCCCCATCTTTGTTTCCTGGATACACAAAAAGTCCAGTTTCTCCTCCCTTACCAAAGTCCTCACCGCCCTCTTCTTGATTCGTCCCCCCAACCCTCTGATATTAAGAGTTCCTATCCGCATGGAGAACTCTCTTTTCCCCTCTTCCTGTTAACTGCCACGCCCCCCTTGTTGTTGATTGACCTGTCTCTTTTCTCCAATTCCACCAATTTTCCCACCACCATGGAGTCCCCCAATTCGGAATTCATACCAAGCTTTTTACCCATTTCCAAAAATTGAGAAGCCTCTTCCACCAAGTCTGCCCTTGTAATGACCTTATTTTTGCTGCCATTTTGGCTACTCATGATAGAATCGCACTCCTTGTTTGATTTGGCACACAGTAGGGAGTAGTTCCTTCCGGAATCGATAGGGCAGATGACTTGACACCCTGTCACGATGTCGTCCATCGAGCCTTCTTCTCCCAGCACCTCATCAAAATGCATCTCCTTTTCCCGAGGCCTAGGGGTTCCATTGGAGCATAGCATGTTGCACCATTTCACCATCATTGCCTTCTTCCCCTTTCCCTTTTTTCTTCTTTTTTGGACAGGTTCCCTGAATAGGCTTACTGGATCCCACCTTTTTACCCTCCTTTTTATTCAATTTAGAAAAATAACTTGGCCCTGAGTTCTCCCTAACACCTCCATCGATTAATTCCTTAGAGGACAAATCCGATGTAACGGTTTTTGGGCCCTTACCACCATTTTGCAACCCTACCTGCGTACTTGCCGCTTGACCGCTGACCCCACTTGGCCTGTTTGCTAAAATTTCCGCTTGTCTTGGAGATTCAAAGATCGTTTGAGGCCCAACGCCACCCATCCCAACTTGATTTAAAACACCCTCATCCTCCAACAGCTCATTAAGGCCCAAAACTCTTTTGTCCCTCTTGATAGTTTTCCTTGCCGATATCTGGAGGGATGAAATGGGCTTTTCATTGGAAGGCCCGCTAAGCTCCATCAGATCATCAAGTTGGGCCAAGAGGGAGTCCTGGGTGGGGCCATTGCCTGACGCCCTGATATCGTCCCGCACCAATCCTTTCCCCCCACTGCCACCTGACCTTTCAGCACCGTCTTTCACCGAGCCTGCTACAAGTAAATGTTTGGAGGGATTTTCGTGACTGACACCTTTGCTATACGAACTTTCGGGAACCGCACTTTTCCCCATCATCTCACTGAACCAGCCGTCCTCGTTCTCCTCAATATCCAACTGGTCAACCAAGTTCGAATTTGAATGAACTAACTGAAGCTTATGGAGGGAGCCACGGTGGTGGCTGCAAGAGAGTTCCGTTTCTAGCACCACGCTGCCTATCTCCGACTCCTCCTCCTCGGACGAACTCTCTTCCTCTGGCACGTATGACTCGTCATCATCGAGCAAGCTATGGATTGAACAGAGGTCTTCCATGATCCTGAGCGAGTAACCTTCCTCATTGATATGGATCTTGATAACCGAGTTGATAAATTCTGGGCAGGGTGTTGATATCGAGATCGCCCATAATCGAGTATGACTCTGCCCAGAATATCCTCGTCCAGTGCAATGAGCGTTCCCCAGCACTGAGCCACTTGTTTGAAGATCTCCTCCCCCCAAGCAAACACCGGAACCCCTGTAATCCGTAGCCAGACCAACCTGTTATTACTCGAGAACTCCGGACCCCACTCTTTTACCTCCGAGAACCACTGGTTGAAAGTTGCTTGTTGGTCGGAGACGAGAGAACTTAAATCTTCTTCATCCGGAGATGAAAGCAAGATGAGATTGCCTCCCATTGTTGCTGCTTTGACAGAGAATAGTCCTTCATTATATAACTCCTCCTGTATGTTTGGTACTCCAGCTGGGTTAATCGTTTTTCCCACGAGACAACCATTTAGCCAGTTCATCCGGTCTTCTGACACTAGGAAAGACATTCCCTTCCATTCATTATTTGCCTTTGTATTACCAACATAACCACCAGCATTTGTACGTTTCTTGTTGTCGAAATTAATGCCATATCCTCCCCTTTGGTGAATAGCCTCAGCATAACTAACCCCACCTCGCACTCTTCCTCTATTATTATTCATGTTGGATGAGAAGTCTTGTTTTTTTGCATGAGCCCCAGCGGAGACATCCCTATCAAAAATGGAGATGTTTGCCTTCAACTTCAAGTTGCCTAACCAGATGTTATCTAGTTGCACCTCCAACCATCTTGGCTGTTTCACCTCTGCGAACCTAACGAATCCAAATCTTTGTCCAAACCTATCTGTTTTTTTCGCAATGTACACATCCCTGACTTTGCCCCACCTGAAGAACACCTTCCACAGGTCCTCCTCGCGAAAATTTTCCGGAAAGTTTGTGAAATAAAAGTTTGTCATCCCACGATCCTCCCACATCAAGTTGTTACCTCTGTTAAACCCGTCCCAAACACTCCTTGTGTTGTTATTTTCGTACCTCTCTCTTTCCTAGTTTCTGTTTCCTCTCACTCTAACGCTCTCTCTCATGACAAATTTTATGATGACACCATTTACAACAATGTTTGAGAGCTGATTCAATCTTTCAGAGAGGAAGAAAAGAGATTTAGAAACAAAACCTGCTCAGAAATCCCAAGACCAGTCCCTTCTTTCCAAACCTGCTTCTTCAATAGCTGAAATCCTTCTGCGCTCTCCACTAGCGTGGCTATAACCAGCTATCATGGTGCCCCAAGACACAAACTCTCTGAGGCATTTCGTCGAACAGTTCACGTGCAATACGAATCTGACCTTGATTATGTGCAATCAGTGTGAGGAAAATCAAGTTCGTGGAGAAAATTAAGACGCCACCAACTGGATTGTGCAGCTTGTGAACTGAATTCGTAGTGCAGTTTGCGCAGTTTGCGAACAGAGACACGATCTGGACCAAAGCTAGAGTAGAGAAGTTTGAAGATGGCACAATTACTGACCGCCAAGAGGAAAATTCATCAAGGGATGGGAGCGTTTCCGAGATGCAGAAATTGGGGGCTGAAGAGCTACACCGGAACGAAGGCAGACTTTTCGCTCTGTGAAAATCAAAACCAAAACAAAACCTCGGTCACTTATCCAAGTAACCGGAACGTTTCTAAATCATTTAGGAGAAAATCTTTTTCCTTTGCAAAATCTTTTCTAAAACATTTAGGAAATTCATTTGTTTTTGAAATTCCTTGATGGAATAAAGTCAAATATTTTCAAAGGATTTTTCCTTCATAAAACCTACAGTTTCGAAAGGGTTTTCTCTCGTACAAAACTCTTGATCATAAAAAGGTAGTTTCCTTCAACTCAAAATCACTTCAACAATTTTCTAAAAACAAAGATCTCATTCTTCTGAAGTAAGCACTTTAAACAAGGAACTTTGATAAGTGAACCCAAAACTTTCAAAGTTCTATTCAAGGCTTATTAAGGCTTTTAATCCTTATAGTCATTGGGCACAGACTCAAGTCCGGCTTCTCAAACTTCAATCAACAGTAATATATTCACAACAATAATAATATCACAGTTAATGACAGTTCATCACATATATATAATTCATAACACTTTAAAGCAAGAAATGTTCGACTTCAAGTAATAATCACAATAGTTCAAGTAAACAAGTTATTCAAGTATTGGCTCAATATCACAATAATATTCACAACACTCAATTACACACATACACACATGCATACAGTTATTGAATATCCCTAGGCAAGCTCTCATTACCTTTGAAGACAAGTAAAGGATCCTTGTCTTAATGCTCACGTTAGCTCCAAGAGTGTAACTATCTACTCCATCAAGCGAGCATAGCCGTGCCAAACGTCTCAGAGAGGGAATCCAACAACGTGCAACAACCAGAAATCAATAAATCAATTACACATGATCAAACACACATTCTAATTTGATCTAAACACTTGATCTTATTATCGAACAAGGTCATTTTCAAAGAAAATCATGTTTGGAGCTTAAGCTTCACAATACCCTTTGATGAAACTTTGTTTTGATTAAAGGATCATCAAAATGAACTAGGGAATCATCAACTAAAAGTCCTAATTTCATAAATACGTACTTAATTTTACCAAACGTAACCAATTCCAATAAAAATCAAATTGGGGTTTTAGGGTTCACATCCTAAATTGTGGAAAACTCATTCTAATCCTAGAATCATGAAATTAGTTTAATAAAACATCAATTTGTAGTCTCAATTGCATGAATACACATTTAATTTCAAATTCTAAAGAGGAAATCAAAATGTTAGGGTTTGGGTTTCAAAATCAGATTTGTGGATTTTTCAATCTAGAAGAGAATAGTGGGTAAAACACTTACACAAGATGAAGAGAGAACATGGTGGCTAGAAGGCCAACCGACACGGCAGCAGGCGGCGGAGGATGGTGGGGGCGACTTCTCAGGAACATCCATGGCCAAAAACAAATGGTGAACCTCATAGAATGGGAGGAGGAAGGTTTAACACCACAAAACATGGCCGAACCACCATAGACGGCGGCCAGGGAGCATCATAGCGGTGAATCGAATGGCGGAGCAAATGACCGGAACACATGTTGGGTTGCGCAACTGTCTTCTCCCTCGAGCTGGTGAGCAGTGACCGGAGCTTCTCCGATGAGGTGGTCGCGCAGCTTGTAGAGGCGGCACGCGACTGATGGGTTGCTGGCCGACAGTTTTGTGTAGTGGAGGGAGGGAAGAGATGAGGTTTGAGTGGGAGGAAGAATAAGAGAAAAAAGAACGAAGAAGTGTGGGTGGAGATGGGGTATCGGGTTTATGAATAAGAGTAGAGAGAAATTTCTGCTTTAAACCTTTTTCATTTCTTATTTGTATTAGCAGGTACAAAATGAGTGATAAATATTAAGCCTAAAATTAAATACGTTTTTAGTTTTTGAATCTAAAAATAAAGGGTGATAAATATATACATTCAAAATTTGAAAAAAAGTAGGGATTGATAGTTGAATTGATCGATTAAGAAAATCCACGGTCCAACATTTAATCTTCGATTAATGTCAAACCAATTTATTTTCAAATCTAAAATGAAATAGAGTAAAATACGAAAATACTTTTCTTTCAATCATATTATGTAAAACATTTTTCTGTACAAATACTAATAGTGACAATAACATTATATTATTGTCTAGTAAACGTGCATTCATTGAAATAAAGCAGTGCTAACGCACTTAATAAAAATCGTTTTAAATGAGTAATTAAAATTACTCAAATTAAACCCCTTAAAACAAACAAAGTTAAACATCCTGAAAATTAATCTTTCCAAATAAAATAATATAAACATATATATATATATATATATATATATATATATATATATATATATATATATATTTATATGATTACTGTTATTGAAGAACAGTAAAAACCGGGGTGTTACAGAAACATTGTGTGTTGACACACAAGTACGTGTGTTTTGGTGAGTTCTGATTGGGTTGACACCTTGTGAAAACACATGTTTATTAAAGGGTACTTATGTTCATATTGACACGTTCGTTCATTCCTTTGGGGATCGTGTCAGACATTTGAATGAGGTACCTATCATGGAAAATTTTGTTCGGAAGAATTTTCTGAGAAGGTTTCAAGTTTGTACTTGTGAAGGATATTGAGTTTCTGATTGATCTAGTTTCTAGATTTAGCCAGATCTCAACCGTTTTGTGTATGATATCGACTATGAAGTTAGCCAGGTTAGACTTCAAGAAATGGAATTTCGTCCGTTTCTCGATATGTTAGTCATCATCTTCATCGATGATGTTCTCGTTTACACTCTAAGAGTCACGAGGAGCATGAGAGACCTCTATGTCAAGTGTACAGATCACTTGCAAGGAGTTGTTGTATATTCAAAGATCGACTTAAGAACAAGTTATCACCAGATTGGAGTAAGGACTTATTAAAGATTTTGTGTCGTTGACTCAGTGTATTAGGAAAGATCAACTCTTCGTGTGTACGAGAGATTGACCAAGTTATCAGTAATCGTGCCGATTTAGGGTGACCATACTAAGCACAACATAAAAGACCTTTGTGCTTGCGAGAAACCAAGGCGAATAGATTTGAATCTTCAACCTTAGATGAGAGTCTTGGGATTAAGGAAATTCTTATCTATACTGTTCATTCATTATTGAAAATTGTTCCTCAAATTCCTATGGTTGTATTTGACAATCACAGCAGTACATTTTGTACATGCCAAATTCATTTTTCTGACCTTGATTTAAAATCTATAATGACTTATCAATTGGTTCTGATAATCTAGATATTTGCATACTTCTTTGAAAATATGTTATGAGTATTTCTTGAGCCGTGTAACACAGATGGTTTCTTGATAATAGAAGTTTCCTGATACAACTTAGTCTAGTCACTTTTACTTTTGGTAATTGTGATCCAGTTTGAATTTTGGCTTGACTGTTTCCTTTTAAATCATCGTTTTAAAAATTTATGGTACAAATTGAAATCCTCTTGAAGTTAGGAATTTTTCATCTTTTGATTTCCTAACACGATGGAAGTTCTTGTGAAAGAAGAAACTTTATTAGAGTCATGATTGTAAACATGTATTAGCTATGCATTTTTATACTCACGAACCTATTAATATTATTTTGCTATATACATTTAAAAAAATACATAATTTATGTGATTAAAAGAATTTATGTTAAAAATAAACTATATAACTTTATCAGTTTTATTAAAATAAAATTGAAAAAAATATATCAATATTATCATCGGTAATGTCATTACATATTACCGACAACTTTGCCATCAGTAATAAGCTACTGCTTATTGTTAGCTTTTTCAGTAATTTGACCATCGATAATTGACAGGTTTAGGTTCGTTTGTCGATAATATTTACCAACAAGGAAATTAAAAGTAAATGTAGAATTGTCAACTAGTCATCGATAATCAGTTATAATGTACCCATACATAATTCAACTACAAGAAAATAATTCTCACTACAAAGATGAAAAGTAAATACAAACTCGTTATCTCCGTTTTCATTTAAATGAATGGGTAATTTAATTAAATCATTTGGTAAACTGGAATGTTACAAGAAATTAATCAATATAAATAAATATGTTGCATCATATTATTTTAAAAAATGAATGATTTACTTCTTAAGTAATTATATTATGCCTACAATATTAATGGTGTTCATCTTTCTAAAATTGATCACACCATGCAATATTTTCTTATTAAAAAAATATAATAAACTAGATTTTTTTTTATTTTAATCACTTTATAAAACAAAAAATAAATAATTTTTATTTACTGTAAAAGAGTAAAAAATAATTTTAATAATTTTAATTTTTTATATTTATAAATAATAAATTTCAATCAATGTTAATAAATGAATGTTATTTTATTTAAGTAATTTATAGTTTATAATATATTTAATTATTTCTTATATTGATATTATATGTCAATAAGTAATGATATTCAATAACTTTTTTAAATAACATTATATATTGATGATTAATTGTTGCATTAAATTAGTCAAAGCAATATTACTTTATAATATTGATTGTAAACTCTTATTTGTAATAAATATTGATTTTTATTTAAATTTTAATGTGTTAGTATTGTGATAAAAGACATTGATTCTAGCACCAAAAAAAAAAGACATTGATTCTTAATTTATAGTTTATAATATATTTAATTATTTCTTATATTAATATTATATATCAAAAATTAATGATATTCAATAACCTTTTTAAATAATATTATATATTAAATTAATTTTAGCATTAAATTAGTCAAAACAATATTACTTTAGAATATTGATTGTAAAATCTTATTTATATTAAATATTTATTTTCATTAATAATTTTTATGTGTTAATTTTGTGATAAAAGACATTAATTATAAACAAATGAAAACCAACCACAAATTTAGGGTCTGTTTGCTTTGGTTCCAGATTCCTTTTTTATTTCATATTTTAAAAAATAATTACTAAACTGTCACTTTTTTCATTATGTTTCATGTTTTCAAATATTTGTATAGCAAAAAATGAAAACAAAAAAAATTGTTTTAAGTGTTTCCTGTACAAAATTTTGAAAATAGAAAACAGAATGAAACAATGCAGCAGTTTTGTAATTATTTATGAAATCAAGAGTGAAAACAGAAAACTGACAAAAACAAAGCAAACATACTCTTATTGTTTACTTTTTTATTTGTAATTGGCTTCCTCCCTGTACAAAATATATATTGGTATCCACTAGCTCTTCATGATCTTCACCTCAAAATAAGCTTCAATTATTTATCTTTACTACATCCTCTTGTTGTTAAAGAATGGCAGGCAAGCACCTTCCGAAAGAATTGATAGAGGAAATCTTGTCTCACCTCTATGTAAAATCGTTGATGCGATTCAAATCCGTATGTAAAACCTTCTATACTATTATGACCAATAAGAGATTCATCACGAAGCACTTATCCCACTCCATTGCTAAAACCCAGCCCAATCTTCTTGTCTTCCATTCGCATGACAACTTTTCCACAACATTGGTTTTTGATGATAAATTATCACAACCCCCAATTCATTTAATGCCACCATCCCCATACCCAGACCACCTTTTAGATGAAATCATAGCTTATGGTCCTTGTAATGGTGTGATTTGTCTTGAAGTGAGTCGTGCATTCTACCCTGATCGATTGATGCTTTGGAATCTAGCCACAAGAGAGGCCAACACTCTTCCTATGCCTCATCATGTAAACATAATGCCTGCAGAGTCATTTGTATATGTATATGGATTTGGTGTTGATCCAGTGACTAGTGACTATAAGGTCGTGAACCTTGTAGCGGGTGTTAAATCTACCATAGACAGAGGTATACAACTTAAAGCTCAGGTATATAGTCTGAGTACAAACTCGTGGAACTTTATTGATGTTACTATCTCTGCTTATGACATAATTGACTCACCATTTACTTCATATCTGAATGGAGTTTATCATTGGTTGATTAAGCCTGAAGACGACGAATCAATCTTATGCTTTAACATGAGCAACAATGTATTTTGGAAAATGAATTTGCCCCCATGTTTCTTAAGGTGTTGCAAATAAAAAGCTCGTGGATAGCAATTTCTCTATTATTAAAGATTTTATTGCTTATATAAAAGAATATAATATTTATTCACCATTAGGAACTCTTGTTGAGATCTGGGTAATGGACGAATATGGTGTTGAAGAGAGTTGGACGAAGAAATTTAATATTATACTACATTCTGTACAATGGAAATTTTGGGGCTTTTGGAAAGAAGACGAGTCTCTTACAATAGAAGATTACAAATTATGATTGATTTCATATAACTTCCATACCCAACAATCAGTCAAGGTTGTTCCAGTTAGCGAAGGAGAAGTGCTTCATACATTTAGATTTGTGGAAAGTATTGTACCTTTATCTCAAAACATTGAGTAGGGAGAATAATATATCAGTTTACCTATATTCATAATATTTGAACGTGATTATTGCATAATAATTAATATTATTACTTTAATTAGATTGTCTTCCAAATGACAAAATTTATGTTGCTACCATAAACTTTATTACACTAGCTTGATAAAGGCTGATTATTATTACAAATTAACTTGTATGATTTATGTAAATTTTTATGGACCTCTAATATATTTGATGGGATGAATATATTATCAAAAGCTAAAGATAATAAAACAATTAAAAATGATTTTGAATGTTGCAGAAAAAGAAGACGAGGATTTAAGAATTATTTCCTATCTTTTATATCTTTCTCGTCGCATATTTAAAGTGAAAGCACTAAATGAATTAAAATGCTTAAATTATGAATACGAAGTACATGAATGATTTAGTTCATTGCATTAATCTAGTCACGTGTCTATAGCGGACGCATTTTTTTTTCCGATGATGCTTATATTAGGACATCCACTTATCTGTTTGCTCTTACCTTATTTTTTCCCACTCTCAAATCAAAATCACTTCGAAATCATGTTAATATCATGGGGCAAGTACAAAAGCATAAACTCAAAGTAAAGTCCTAAATTGGTCCCTGAAAAATTTAGGGGACCCACTTTTGATCCCTGAAAAAAAAAATTTAACCATTTAGTACCTCAAATTGACAAACACGGGACACATTAGTCTCAATATATGTTTGCTTGCCTATGTAACCCGTTAACCATTATTCCTAACTCTTTAGCGGTCTTGCATAGCTTAGGACAAATTTCCATTGCGAAAAATGAATAAAAAGAGAAAACATGCACAATTTTCAGGTACCTAAATTTTAAAATTTTTCACAATTTTTACATTTTTGTCCATTTCTCACGATAGAAAATTGTCATAGTCCATGCAGAACCATTAACGAGTCAAGCATGATGGTTAACGGGACATATAGACAAGTAAGCCAACATTGGAAGTGGAAATGGGGGGGGGGGGGGGGGGTACTAATGTGTCCCGCGTTTGTAAATTTGATAGACTAAATGATTAATTTTTTTTTTTAGGATCAAAGGTAGGTCCCCTAAGTTTTCCATTGACCGATTTGGGCCTTTACTCAAAAATCAATGATATAATATAAGGATACCACACAACATTGTATATAGTTCACTTGAACTTGATAAGTTTCTTTTCAAACCACTTGGTGTGTTATCGTTTGAGAACTACCTTTCTTTGACTTAATTTTAGCTTGAAAATTTTGGCATAGGCCCCCTCATGTTGATTCCTTCTGATCAAACAGGTATTTTAAGCTCTTGTGGTTGATCAACCTTTGGTTCATCTAGTTTTATGACTAGAAAGACCTCGATTTTGATACCAATTGCACGAGTTCTTCGCGTTTTAGCCAAAATTTGGTTTTAATTGTTCATAAGTGACATTTTGAGTCTTAGGAATATTTTTTAGTAATTTCTGCTATTTTCTAGACTAATAAAGCATTTAATGCTATTTTTAATTACAGGTTAAGAGTGAAGCTCTGGGAAACTTGGATTAAATGAAGAAAACAAGCAAAAAGAATTTTTCAAGGTCTCGCCCCGTGAGAGAATGCTCGCCCTGCTAGCCATAACTTATTCTGAATAGGAAGTTGGAGTCTTTCAGCTTCGCCCCGCGAGGCAGGTCTCGTCCCATGAGCCAGACTCAAGATTCTGAAGACTTTTTAGTCTCGCGCCGTGAGTCATGCCTCGCCTCGCGAGGATTCAAACTCAGAATAGAGCCAAATTTAAGTGCTTGCCTCGCGAGCACCTGCTCGCCTCGCGAGTGACCGCAGAACCAGACTTCTATATAAAGCTTGTTATGTTGCGAATTGAGATATCCAATCCTAGTTTTTTGTGATCCGCGTCTCGTATAGGTTTACATATACTTTTGTTGTTTTTATTCATGTTTACTTTTGGATTGATGTTGTTGAAGCACTATATGAGGAACTAATCCTCTTTTCTAAGGAAGTGATGAAGCCGCTCATGACGTCATAGTGAAATTGTTATGTTTTCTACTCCGTAATTCTCAATTATATTTCCTAATTCTATTTTGTATGTGTTGATCATATGAGCTCGTGGTTAACTAGTCAAGCGTGATGAGTCCGACCGAAGATTCACGTTTTAGGACTTGAATTAAGAATACAAATTGAATATTGATAGAGATATTATAGGAGATTTGTGCAATCGTTATAAGGAACCAAGAACTTAATGAATCTTCCATGTTTATCATCATAGAGATGTAACTGACTAGCATGTTAGGTATTTTCTCTTGTGCTCCACCAAGACATTAGGATAAATCTGGGTTCCTGATTGGCATGTAATTGAACCTAGCGATAGAAAATAATCATTGTTGAACTGTGTTTGATTGGGTTGGTAGATTCGTGACCTTAGATCTTCCCCATTCATAATTCACAAATTCTTGATTTTTGCTCTTGCTTTGACTAAACTCTTGCTTGATTCCTGATAATTAGTTACAATTTGATTTCACAACAAACTCTCTCTCTTGACTTGGTTAATCCTAATTGTTTCTCTTAAATATTGATTACAATTGACCACCCAATCCTTGTGCTCGACCTCGGTAATTGCTCACCGTGTTTTTATAACTTTCTTCGATCCGGTACACTTTCCAGAGCCCATCAAGTTTTTAGCATCGTTATAGGGGATTGGCATAGCCAATTTTTCTTTATTTAAAAAAATAGTTAATTTGAACAAGCCAATTTTTTTTTTGAATTTCTTTTTGAATTTTTGTTATCTCTGAAATTCTTTGATTTCACTTGGTCTTGTGAGTTTTTGTTGTGTACGAGGTACCGTTCCACCATAAGACTTGCTATATGACCCTGAGATTTGTAGGACCGAGAAGAAGTTAAGGAAGAAGCTTAGAGAACAGAGGAGGCTTGAGGCATTGAATCTTGAAGTGATGGCTGAAGAACAACCACCGGCTTATAAGCCTCTTTATGAGTACAATCGTCCTAACTTGGATGATTGTGCTTCTACTGTTATCAGGCCGACCATCACGGCCAATTCTTTTGAGATCAAGTCATTGGTTCTGAACCAGGTGCAAAGAAATCAGTTTGATGGGAGTGCAACCCAAGATCCTCATAGGCATATTGCATATTTTTTGGAGATCTGTGGCATGTAGAAGACTCTTGGAGTTTTAGATGATGCCTTCCGTTTGTGACTATTCCCTCCCTCTCTTTCGAATAGAGCACGCTATTGGCTAGATTTGAATTTGGATAGAGGTAGCATTATGACTTGGGAGGATATGGCTCAAATTCCTTACAAGGTTCTTTTCTCCTCAAAGAGCGACACAATTGAAGATCGTCGTTACTTCCTTCAGGCAACATGAGGATGAGACTTACAATGAAACTTGGGAGACGTATAATGTTCTCTTGAGGAGATGTCCTTCTTCCTACTTTGATTTGGTAACACAGGTTCAACATTTCTTCAATGGGTTGAGGGGTCGCTACCAGATGAACTGTGATGCCACAGCTGGTGGTTCTTTCTCTTGCAAGTCAGCGGAGGATGCATGACCATTGTTGGAGAAGATGTCTAGGAATGACTATAACCGTAATGGGAGTCACACTTCTAGTGCATCTCATCAAAATTCTTCCGGACTCGGTGCAACATCAATTGAAGCTATTTTTGAGCAGAACACACTTCTAAAGAAGCAGAATGAGGCACTTAATATCAAGACGAAGGTGAACGCAGTACAGGAAGGATTACCACCGGGTTATGATTTTTACGATGGTGATCATGACAGTGAAAATTGTCCGGGTAACGTTTCTCAAGAGCATGTGGACTCGTGTCATAACTTCTATGACACAGTGCCACAATGCAATGACTATCAGAGGAACAAGCAGAATGACTACCACAATGGGCAGAATTGGAACCACAGGAGAGACCATTTGGGTTTTTCTTGGAGTAACACCAGTGGTGGATTAACCGGGAAACAACAACATCAGACTCAAAGGCAAAACTATGGGATTCAAAAGCAGGATACTTAGAAAGCCCTCCCAAGAACCAATCAGTTACAGATCACAAATGGAAAGAAGCAACCTTGGGAGTTGGCTATTGAGAAGACTAGTGTAGCCATTGAGAAGTTAGCAGTTCAAACAAATACATCCATAGACAAGTTGGCTACTCATACAGGGGCAGCGATCCAGAATCTTGAAACTCAGGTAGCACAACTTGCAAAGCAGTTGAATGAGGATCTTCTAGGCTCTTTTCCAGGTAATACAGAGAACAATCATAAGAACCAATGCAATGCCGTAACAACTTGAAGTGGCAAGCTGTTGGAATCAGATAAGGGTACGACTAGTTTCCTGAAGCTGTAATTCAAGAAGTACCACCGGTGGAGACAGAGCAAGCAAGGGAAGAAGAAATACCTAGCGAGAAGGTACCAGAGAAAGAGGGGAGGTTGAAATTGGTGGATGAAGAATACAGAAAGAAGAAGTGGGTTGAAGCTAAGGATCTCCCTCCTTATATGACGGTACCATATCCAGAGCGATTGAAGAAGCCTTTGCAAGATAAGCAATTTTCTAAGTTCCTTGATGTTTTCCGTAAGCTTCAAATCAACAATTCATTTGCGGAGGCCTTGGAACAAATGCCATCTTATGCCCGATTTATGAAGGAGCTTCTCTCCAAGAAGCAAAAGATAGTGGACGAAGAGACGATTGCTTTAACCGAGGAGTGTAGTGCAATCCTTCAACGCAAGCTACCTCCGAAGTTGAAGGATCCGGGTTCATTTAGCATCCCATGCACCATTAAGGAGATAACGTTTGGGAAGGAATTATGTGATCTAGGGGCTAGCATTAATCTAATGCCCCTATCTATGATGAGGAAGCTTGGCATTCAAGAGGCCAAAGGTACTATGATGTCGCTCCAACTTGCGGATCGTTCTATTAAATACCCTTATGGGGTGGTTGAAGACTTGTTGATAAAAGTGGGTAAATTCTTCTTCCCAGCAGATTTTGTGGTCCTAGGTATGGATGAAGATGCCGAGATACCTCTCATATTGGGAAGGCCTTTCTTGGGCACCGAGCGTGCATTGATAGATGTGCAACAAGGGAAGCTCACACTTCGGGTGCAAGACGAGAATGTGGTCTTTAATGTCTTTGAAGCCATGAAGCATCCAATTGAGCAATCTAGTATATATAATATAGATGTGATAGAGCCTATTGTGAAAGCCCATGCCACACAAGAAGCACATGATTCTTCACTTGAGAAAGTGTTGGTTAAATTCCGTGTTGAGGATGATGATGGGAAATTTTTGGATGATGTTGAATTTCTTAAGTGTTGGAAAAATATGGAAGCATTACCAATTCTCTCCAAAGAAGAATGCAAAAAGGAAGAACTCAACAAAGAAAGTGCGGAAGTAGAAAACAAGAAACCGGAATTGAAGCAACTCCCATCCCACTTGAGGTATGCATTTTTGAGTAAGAAGGGGCAAGATCCGGTCATCATTAGTAACACATTGAGTAAAGAAGAAGAAGAAAAACTATTAAGAGTTCTTAGGGAACACAAGTCAGCTATTGGATGGAAGATTTCAGATTTAAAAGGTATAAGTCCTTCCTTATGCATGCATAAAATCTTGATGGAGGATGATTATAAACCGGTGGTTCAACCACAAAGACGGTTAAATCCCATCATGAAAGAAGTTGTGCACAAGGAGGTGATTAAGCTTTTAGATGTCGAAATTATCTATCCAATTTTGGATAGTAATTGGGTTAGCCCAATTCATGTGGTCCAAAAGAAGGGAGGAACAACCGTGGTGGTGAATGAGAAGAATGAGATGATTCAAACAAGGACTGTCACGGGATGGAGAGTGTGTGTGGACTACAGGAAGCTCAATGATGCAACAAGGAAGGACCGCTTTCCCCTCCCATTTATAGATCAAATGGTGGAAAGGTTATCCGGGTATGAGTACTATTGCTTCTTGGATGGTTTATTCTGGATATAACCAAATTGTGGTGGATCCAGAGGTCCAAGAAAAGATGGCTTTCACTTGTCCATGTGGTGTATTTGCATATAGGAGAATGCCCTTTGGTCCGTGCAATGCTCCAGCTACTTTCCAGAGGTGCATGTTATCTATCTTCTCAAACATGGTGGAAAAGATCATTGAGGTTTTCATGGATGACTTCTCAGTTTTTGGAACCTCGTTTGAAAATTGTTTGAAGAATGTGGGGTGTGTGCTACAAAGGTGCCAGGAGACCAACCTAGTGCTCTGATGAGCCTCTGTTTGACTGGTTTTATAACTAGTAAAGACCTTGGCTTTGTGCTAATTTTATATCATTTTCACCCAAATTAGACTTGATTGCCCTTAAGTAGTATTTTGAGTATGTAAAGTGTTTTTATGTTAATTTAGTTGATTTAGAGTTAAATAAAATACTTATGCTATTTTCTTGTTTTCAGGTTAATAAAATGAATAATTCTAGTTCGCCCCGCGAAGGATCTCTCGCCCCGCGAGTCACCCAATC
Organism: Sophora flavescens; assembly: GCA_030762895.1. Lineage (NCBI taxonomy): Eukaryota > Viridiplantae > Streptophyta > Magnoliopsida > Fabales > Fabaceae > Sophora > Sophora flavescens. The sequence goes on from CM061069.1 coordinate 125,577,986, forward strand.
CTGAAAGTCAGAGACGATCACGGTTTAGCCGTGTTGAAGATCACGGGTGGCAGTTTTGAAGTTGAATCATTCGTCTCGCGAGCATCCATTCGCCTCGCGAGCCTGGAAGTCAGAAAGCATCACGGTGGGCCCCTGATGTTCATAACGGGCGTAACAGAAGACTCTTCAGATTCTCGCCTCGCGAATGTGTGTTCGCCTCGCGAGAATACCAAAGGTTGCAGACTGTTCACAAGATTCGCGTCGCGAGTTGTTCTTCGCCTCGCGAGCCAGCGAAATCCAGAACTTGTATATAAGTCAGAGTTAGCCAGTTTTGGCTAGTCTTAGACAGTAGTAGTAGCTTTCAGTAGTTTAATTCTTGTCTTTTGTTTTTCCTTTGTAATGGAGAACTAGTCTCCTAGATTAATCTACTGTGATTGGTTTCAATTACACTTGAGGTTCTGTATTTCCTGTTTTAATTGCTTTTCTCTTTTCAATGCGATGTTATACATTTCTGTTTGTTTAATTCAGGAGTGTGTAGTGTTGTGTTGATTCATTTCAGTGATGCTATGTTCCTATACTTAATCGCGTTTGTTTAATTCGCGTGTGTTCATTCATGTTCGTTTAGTTCATGAGGGCTTAACCCCGTTTGTTTAATTCGGGAATAGGAACATGTATCCGTAGTAGCGATTTCGTTTGTTAATTGTTGCTACAACCGAAAGGGGATTAGAATCTGCTTAGGGCTTGGATTTATATGAACCAATGATAGTGGGAAACCGAGAACAGTAGGTTAATCGTCTTTAGTTTATTTGCTATTCTCTTTAACTGCTTTGTTTTCATTGTTTTGTTTTCTTTATTTTATCTCAATCCAAAACCCCCAAAACTAACTTTTGATTTTCTGTTAATAATAACAATGCCTAAGAGTCCTTGAGAGATGACATCCGAGTTGTCGCTTCCCTATCTACATTAATTTTGTAAACGCTCGTTCTTTTTGACGCGTGGCGACAGCGCAGTCAAAAATTGGCGCCGTTGCCGGGGAACTCTTGTTTGTTGTTATTAGCAGAAAATAAAATTAAAAAAAAAATTCTCTTTGCTGAATTGGTTTTGGTTGTTTGTCTGGTTGTGAATTTTAGCACCCCCCATGGATAATCACATGTATGGTTACATGCCTAATGTTTACTATGAACCACCACCATGCTTATATTTTCCTGATTTTCTTGGTTTATCACGCTGGTTGCCAAGGTTTAGTGGTTTTGCAGGTGAGAATCCGCAGGAGCATCTGAGGGAATTCCAGGCTGTTTGTTCTATAATGCTGAGACCTGCAGGAATAACAGAAGATCACATTCAGATGGAAGCTTTCCAGTTCTCACTTGAAGGCGCTGCAAGGGATTGGTTGTATTGTCTTGATGAGAATTCCATCTCAAGCTGGTTTGATTTGAAGGAAGCCTTCCTGTTTAGATACTATCCTAGCCAAGTGACCACCTCTGCACCTTCCGAACCTTCACAGAGCACCTTGGATGAGATTGCTTCAATGCTACAACAAATGGAAGAGAACAATCAACGGTGGGCACAACAAAATCTCGAATTCCAACAGAGGATGGAGGCAAGTAATCTTGAATATCAGAGGGGAGAAGCTGAATCTCAGAAGTTGTCCGCTCTAATTGATCAAATAGCCGCCAACTCGGCTGCAATGCTAACTCCACAGCCTCTTGAAGAACATAAAGATTCACAGATGGTTATTCTTGAAGACACTTCTGATGATGATTGTGATAATATTTCTGTTGATGATGAATTGTGTGTTGAATCCCCTGACTCTAATGCATGTGATGATTGTTATTGTGATGGCACTGCTTTGTGTGTAGACTGTTATGCAGCTTTAATCTTTTCAGGAAACATAGAAAATGAGCATCAGGAGGATCAGGAGGACATCTGCTTCCCCGTGCCTGAGGATGATGAAGAACCTTTGGAAGTAGATGATTCAATTAAAGCAAATGCATGTGTTGAGAGTAATGGGGTGGATGAATTAATTGCTGAATTTCCAGACATTCAGAATTTTACTGATTCATTTTATTGTGATATATGTACTGACTCTACTAACACTAACCTTTGTGTGGTGTGTGCTGAAATTTTTGCATGTATAGCAGGTGTTGAATTTGTTAGTGCAGTGAATGAAGAAAGTGCAGAAAATGAAGCAGCACCAGTAACCCCAGCTAACTGTTTGCCACCTCCCCCTGTGGAACCAAAAGCTCTGGATTTTGCACCCTTGGATTTTGCACCATGGCAGGTCCAAGAGGTTGAGCCCCACTTCTATTGGGGAGACTTTGTAGATAAAGAGGTCAGCTGTGACCCGAAGGGGAGTGAGAAGTCCGCCGCACTCGGCGAAGTCATCATAATTGTCAAGTGCTCACCCCCACATCAAGGCCGCGAGTTAGGGAAGCACGGAATGAGCTTCCAGTCCTTGTCCATCACTTGGGCAGTATGCTGCATACTATGGGATCCGGGAGGATCGTTTCGCAATTTGAGCATCCCGCGGCCACTGTATTACAGACAATGGGATCCAGGCGGAAGCTCCTACACTGCCACTTGATCAGGGAGTTCCCTTTTCCTTTCCCTCACTCTGATTTTATTGTTATGTTGTTTCATTGGGGACAATGCATGTTTTAAGTGTGGGGGAGGGAACTAGTTGTAGTTTTTCCTTTTCTTTGAATAAAGCTCCTGAATAATTTGAGAAGCTCAGGAGTTGTGTTGAGTCTAGTGTTGGCAAGTTTATTGGATTTTATTGATTTTGCATAGATGGATTGCATGATAGTGTTGACTGTTTTCCCCCTAGGATTTGAAATTTTTTTTTTGAAAAATGATCCCCATATGATTGAAAACTGAACTTTGAGATTTTATTATGATGGCATGATTTATGATAAGTTTGGGGTGATAGGAAACACACACTAGGGATAGAATCTCTTTCAAATAAATTGCACATAAATGTCCAGGTGAGGTTTTGAGCCTCCAACATGTTTTTGACTGTGTGAAAATCACTTTCAAGTTGCACTTTCCTGAATTTGCTTGAATCTCTTTTTGGTTTGCATGATTATGTGTTTGCTTCAGATGATTTAGGCAGTTTTTTTTGTAAATAACTACTTAGCCTAAAAATAACCAATTCCTAATGCATGTTCCCTAGTTAGCCCCATTGAGCCTATTAGCCTGTTAATTCTTGATAACCTAATGTTATATGCCCAAAAATCTGGAAAACCATGTTAACCCGATCTTAGGATTAGGAGAGCATGTAATCTTAGAATGGGTGCAAGAACTAAGTTTGGGGTGGCTACAAGGTGTAATATGTTGTTGGGATTGAAAAAAAAATATAAAAAATAAAAAATAATACAATAAAAAGGTTGGAGCCAAAGGCTTGTAAAAAAAAAAAGAGAAAAGAAAAAATAAAAGTGTAAAAATGATAAAAATAAAAGAGGCTGTAGTCACCCAAGGCAATTGAAAGAAAGAATGAGAAAAGGAACTTGAGTTTAAATCCAAAGTGTAAATAAAGTTCATGCTCTCTTAGTTCCTAGGGTCTTCAGCCTAGTTCCTTTTGTATATCCTACCCTTAGCCAGGCCCCATTACAACCCATAAAAGACCTTCTGATGTTGCTTGCACTTTTTCTGTGGGAACTATTTTGAGATGAAAATCAAATTTATGGGAAGTGCTCTTAAAAGTGAAATTGAGTGAATTGTTGATAGCCTGACACAAACTGAGCGATTGAGTGAAACACAAATTTCCCTTGTGAGGAAGGCAGTTGTTTGAATTTGGTGATCTCTCTTGTGTGTAACTTGGATCCCCTGCTTAGATTAATGATTGTTTGAATGATGAAATTCTCAACTGTTTAGAATAAATGCATGTGGGGGTTTCTTTGTTTGTAAAGGGGGGAACATTGAAGGAAAAATTGTTTTGATAAATTGCTTGAAATTTGTGTGAAAGTTAATTGAGTCCTTAAGCTTGCCATGTTTTGCAGGTCTTGAGTCTTTTTAAGTTTTTAAGTTTTAGTTTGCTTGAGGACAAGCAAAGTTTAAGTTTGGGGTATTTTGATGAGCCTCTGTTTGACTGGTTTTATAACTAGTAAAGACCTTGGCTTTGTGCTAATTTTATATCATTTTCACCCAAATTAGACTTGATTGCCCTTAAGTAGTATTTTGAGTCTGTAAAGTGTTTTTATGTTAATTTAGTTGATTTAGAGTTAAATAAAATACTTATGCTATTTTCTTGTTTTCAGGTTAATAAAATGAATAATTCTGGTTCGCCCCGCGAAGGATCTCTCGCCCCGCGAGTCACCCAATCCTGAAAGTCAGAGACGATCACGGTTTAGCCGTGTTGAAGATCACGGGTGGCAGTTTTGAAGTTGAATCGTTCGCCTCGCGAGCATCCATTCGCCTCGCGAGCCTGGAAGTCAGAAAGCATCACGGTTGGCCCCTGATGTTCATAACGGGCGTAACAGAAGACTCTTCAGATTCTCGCCTCGCGAATGTGTGTTCGCCTCGCGAGAATACCAAAGGTTGCAGACTGTTCACAAGATTCGTGTCGCGAGTTGTTCTTCGCCTCGCGAGCCAGCGAAATCCAGAACTTGTATATAAGTCAGAGTTAGCCAGTTTTGGCTAGTCTTAGACAGTAGTAGTAGCTTTCGGTAGTTTAATTCTTGTCTTTTGTTTTTCCTTTGTAATGGAGAACTAGTCTCCTAGATTAATCTACTGTGATTGGTTTCAATTACACTTGAGGTTCTGTATTTCCTGTTTTAATTGCTTTTCTCTTTTCAATGCGATGTTATACATTTCTGTTTGTTTAATTCAGGAGTGTGTAGTGTTGTGTTGATTCATTTCAGTGATGATATGTTCCTATACTTAATCGCATTTGTTTAATTCGCGTGTGTTCATTCATGTTCGTTTAGTTCATGAGGGCTTAACCCCGTTTGTTTAATTCGGGAATAGGAACATGTATCCGTAGTAGCGATTTCGTTTGTTAATTGTTGCTACAACTGAAAGGGGATTAGAATCTGCTTAGGGCTTGGATTTATATGAACCAATGATAGTGGGAAACCGAGAACAGTAGGTTAATCGTCTTTAGTTTATTTGCTATTCTCTTTAACTGCTTTGTTTTTATTGTTTTGTTTTCTTTATTTTATCTCAATCCAAAACCCCCAAAACTAACTTTTGATTTTCTGTTAATAATAACAATGCCTAAGAGTCCTTGAGAGACGACATCCGAGTTGTCGCTTCCCTATCTACATTAATTTTGTAAACGCTCGTTCTTTTTGGCGTGTGGCGACAGCGCGGTCATGCTCAATTGGGAAAAATGTCATTTCATGGTTCGTGAAGGTGTGGTCTTGGGGCATAAAATATATCAAAAGGGGATTGAAGTAGACAAGGCAAAAATTGAATTGATTGAGAACTTACCCCCACCAACAAATGTGAAGGGAGTGAGGAGTTTTCTCGGGCATATTGGCTTTTACCGACGCTTCATTTGAGATTTCTCCAAAAAAGATAAGCCGCTATGTGACCTTCTTATGAAGGATGTATCCTTTGATTTTATTGTTTCATGTTTAAATACTTTTAATATTTTGAAACATAAACTTGTGACCGCACCCATAATCACTGCGCCTAATTGGGAATTACCTTTTGAAATCATGTGTGATGCATGTGATTATACGGTGGGGGTCATGTTAGGACAAATGGTGGAAACGTTAATCCATGTGATTTATTATGAAACCAAAGTTTTAAACGATGCACAGGCTAACTATTCCACCACTGAAAAAGAACTCCTTGCGGTAGTGTTTGCACTTGATAAATTTAGATCTTATGTAGTAGGATCTAAGATTATTGTATTCACCGATCATGCGGCCATTAAACACTTGATTACAAAACAAGAGGCCAAACCTAGACTAATCTGGTGGGTATTACCTTTGTAACACCCACCCCCTAGGGTATTACTAAGTAACACATGTGGAAGTAAATTAAAAGAAAATTTGCTGGTTGCTTTCGGAAAATTGTTTTCTTTTAAGTCAGGAAACTGGGGTATAAAATTTTTCTTTAAGGATAACTCTGAAATCCATAATACATATATTTAAGACGTAAATTCACATTCGAAACAAAGTTACATGACATACAAGATTTCTCTTTTTCAATTTTCGAAAGAAAAGGTTTAAACTACAAACGGATGTATATACCACTACATTTACCGATCTCTTTAGGTATACAACCCAACGCAGATTCCTAAGCTGGTCATTCTATCAAATATTCATTGGAGAGACCCTCAATCAGAATACTTTCCCAACCTCTAACACTAGGTCTTCAAGTGACTTATAAAGACTCCTCTGCAACATCGGTACTAGAGTACCAAGGTACTACAGCAAAACCCGAAGAGACTTGATATAACTGTAAGAGTGAGATACCGACAAATGGATATATCATACAACACATTGGCATATTAGCATTTAAGCATTATTCATAGATAAAACAATAAGTGTTATATCAGTGGGTCTCATACCCGAATCAATCAGTTTTATAAAGATAATGCATGACACTTCAATCATCAGGCTCTAAACTTAATCTCATGAGATACCATCACCATTTTATCATTAAGAAAGAAAGAGTTGATCAGGCTCATACGCCAGGTTTGGCAAGTTGTCTCCATCACCTCATGCACCCGGATCAAAATCATCACGAATCCCTTATAACGGCCATTCGGATGTATACCTCATCGAATACCACATCTTAAGCGGGTATTCGGTTAACTCAAGCACGTCTGCTAAGGGGAAATGCATATGAATAAACGACTTTTCATTATCGATACTTTTATTTATGTTCACTCTTTCCCGTTGTCGAAGCCCAAATCTAACGACTATTCACAATTTTCATCACTTGAAAATCAATAACACAGGACGCGCAATCCGAGTGCTCAATCACAACACCTAAGATCGATGCCGCAGTCCAAGGTTGTGGTCGTAGAAACAATTATAATTTTATCCATGTTTTATTTCAACAAGATAAGGACTCCTAGCCCATAACAACGAAATTAGGACACACAATCCTCAATTCCAAAATTAGGACTCCTAGCCCATAATATCACGATTAGGACCCTTGGTCCATAATTCTTGACACAGTTCCCAGATCACTTGCATAAACTGAATGCTAGAGGCGACGTCTCACGAACTAGTATTCTCTTTCACATGTGCTTACTTTTTGCTCAGTGAAAATCAAAAACCGAAACAAAACCTTGGTCACTTATCCAAGTAACCGGAACGTTTCTAAATCATTTAGGAGAAAATCTTTTCTTTTACAAATTCTTTTATAAAACATTTAAGCAATTTGTTTGCTTTTGAAATCCTTGATGGAATAAAGTTAATTATTTTCAAAGGGGTTTTTCCTCCATAAAACACATAGTTCAAAAAAGGTTTTCTCTCGTATAAACTTTGGATCATAAAAAGGTAGTTTCTATTGACTTAAAAAAAATACTTCGCCGTTTCTTTTCAAAATTAGAATCTCATTCTCTTGAAGTAAGCGTTTTAAACAAGGAACTTTTATAAATGGAACCAATACTTTCAAAGTTCTATTCAAGGCTTGTTAAGGCTTTTAATCCTTATAATCATTATGCACAGACTCAAGTCCAGCTTCTCAAACTTCAATCAGCAGTAATATATTCTCAACAATAATATCATAGTTAATGATAGTTCATCACATATATACAACTCACAATACTTTAAGGCAAGTAATAATCAACTTCAAGTAATATTCACAATAGTTCAAGTAAAAAAGTCATTCAAGTGTTTGCTCCACATCATAATAATATTCAAATCACTCAAGTAAACACATACACACATGCATATAGTCATTGAATATCCCTAGGCAATCCCCTCTTACCTTTGGTGAAGGTAAGGAGATTAGATGCTCGAAGAGGTATACCTCGAACGTCCTCGTTTCCTCCGCGATGGAAGTCTAAGGTTATGAACATAAAATCACAAGTTAAAATCAAACAAGAACATTAAACCATAAGGTATAGGTTCGTCCAAGACTAGTTCTTAGGGTTAGAGATTCCCGAAAATTATACAACTCATGGATTTATGATCCTTAAGTGTTAGGAGTTCATAAACAATGATCATTTAACAAAGTTGAATTAAAATCCTACTAAGTTATAAACATAGGGCATTCGGCCAAGGCTAGTAAAATAGGCTAGCAATCTTAAACTTTCCAATCTCTTAGACTTAGCATCCAAATGTATTAAGGAGATCAAGTCCATGATCATTTTGGAAAACAATGGACACTTAAACATTCCAATATCTTAGACTTAGCATCCAAATATCTTATGAAGCTCAAGTCCATGATCATTTTGGAAAATAATGGAAACTTAAACATTCCAATCTCTTAGACATAGCATCCAAATATCTTATGGAGCTCAAGTCCATGATCATCTTGGAAAACAATGGAAACTTAAACATTCCAATCTCTTATACTTAGCATCCAAATATCTTATGGAGCTGAAGTCCATGATCATCTTGGAACAATGAAAGTAATACATCCTAGCTTTAATAACATATAATAAGTTAGAAATCCTTAAACTTTCCAATCTATTAGACTTAACATCCAAATATCTTATGGAGATCAAGTCCATTATCATTTTGGAAAAATAAAAACTCAAACATCCTATCACCTAAACTCTAAGTTTTGGCCATCATAGGATGATGAGGAAAATATTCTTTGTTTAACAATAACTCTTATGTTTAGAATCACAAGGTATTAAGAGTTCTAAATCCATGATCAATACTTGGAAAGTTGAAACATAGTATCCTAGGCCTACTTATTCATATTTTTTGGTCATCATAGGAACAAGCTATCAAAACTTTCAAGATTTATAGATTCAAGATCAAGCGATAGTTAGAAACTCAAACACATGATCATATTCCAAAAGTTGAAACCAAAACTTCCTAACTCACAAATGCAAGCATTCGGCCTTCATTGGAAGAGATAGGTAGAGATTTTTGTTTTACACAACCTCTTAGTATTTGAAAATATAAGTTAATACAAGACTATATAAAGTGGTTTCAACTCAAAAGGAGTTTTCTACCATTTTAGAGAGATTTTAGAAGTTTACAGCATATAAAGAACACATAAAGTAAACTAAGAAATAAAAGTTGAAACATGCAAAAAGATTCATATGAGAGCATTACCCTTAGTATAAGGAAGAACTTTAATGAAGAACTTAAGTAGAAAAGATGGATAAAAACTAAAGCTTTAAGAGCTTGAACTTTTAGAAGAAAGAAGAATATGAAGGTTTAATTGAGTTTGAAGGAGGAAGATGATGAAGTGAAAATGAAAGGGGTATATATAGAGAGGGGAGAGAGTGGAATGAAATTGAGTAGAGAGGAATGACCTTGGAGAGCAAGTTTTCACCTTGTGCCTTGTTTGGTTTGAGAAGAGAGAAAAATGGGTTTTTAGAATATAATATGTTATATTTCAAAAAGTGCCAACATGACCACTTTTTAGGAGGTAGCTTAGGCCATACCTCTAGTGAGTCACCTCACTCCATCATCTCACCTCATGCCTTTTATGTCTCCTATTCTGCTCTATTTCGTACCCGGTAGCATTTCCGATCGTAATTCTTCCGACGTTTCACCCGAATAAAACATTATATTTTATTTCCGAACTCAAATTTTCGAAAATTTCCAATATCCTACAAAACATCATAAAAACACTAACCATTTCGTTCACCGGTCAAAATTAGGTTTTCTGCTTAGTAAATTTGTACCGGCAGTGAAAACATAGACCGGCTTCCGTCTGAATTTTCAACCGAAATTTTTACCGTAACTTCATATGATATAACAACACAAGAAAATTATTTTAGTTTAATTAAAATCATCCTCTGAGTTTAATCTAAAATAAACACATTTAAATATGTATTTACTGCTACAGAAAGCATAGGAAAAACAGGGTGTTACAACCTTTGCAGTAGTTTGATCTTGAGATTAGGGATCAGAAAGGTTCAGACAATGGAGTTGTGGAACACTTATCAAGAATAGTCAATCCCGACCAAGAGGAGAAACTTTTAGATATCAAGGAAGAATTTCCAGCTGAGCGTTTGTTCACAATTTTTGAAAAACTTCCTCCTTGGTTCGCAGATATGGCTAACTACAAAGCATCGAAAGTGGTCCCAGAAGGCTACACTAGGCAACAGAAAAATAAATTCTTCTCAGATGCAAAGTACTACATTTGGGAAGATCCCTTCTTGTTCAAGCAGTGCGTGGATGGATTGATGCTGAGGTGCATTCCTCATGATCAAGTTGGGAGTGTGTTGTGGCATTGCCATGACTTGGATTATGGTGGACATTTTGGGGGTAAGAAAACTGCAGAAAAAGTTCTCCAAAGTGGTTTCTATTGGCCCACCATCTTCAAGGATGTAAAAGCTTTCGTAGAGAGGTGTGATCGTTTCCAAAGGGTTGGTAATATCTCGAAGAGACCCGAACTTCCTCTCCAGAGCATGTTGGAGGTAGAAATCTTCGATGTGTGGGGCATTGACTCCATGGGACCATTTCCTCCATCTTTTTCATATCAATATATTTTGGTGGCAGTGGATTATGTGTCCAAGTGGGTCGAGGCCATACCTACCACAACAGATGATGTGTGGGTCGTCATGGAATTCCTAAGGCACAACATTTTCACAAGGTTTGGTGTCCCAAGGGTTCTAATTAGTGACAGTGGTTCACACTTTTGCAACAAACAAATGGATCACCTACTTTCAAGATACGGGGTCACACACAAGATTGCAACTCCTTACCATCTGCAAACAAGTGGTCAACTGGAAGTGTCCAACCGTGAGTTGAAGCGAATCCTTGAGAAGACAGTAAAGTCATCACGGAAGGATTGGTCAAGGAAGGTGATGATTCACTATGGGCATACAGGACTGCTTTCAAAACACCCATTGGTAGATCTCAGTATAATTTGGTGTTTGGAAAGGCATGTCACTTACCGGTGGAATTGGAGCATAAATCCTATTGGGCCATCAAGACCCTCAATTATGACTTGATGAAAGCCGGTGAGAAGCGCCTACTAGACTTGAATGAATTGACTGAGATCCGTATGCAAGCATATGAAAATGCATGGATTTACAAGGAGCGGACAAAGGCTTGGCATGATAAGCATATTTTGCCTAGAAGGTTTGAACCGGGACAATGGGTCTTATTGTACAACTCCAAGCTAAGGTTATTTCCGGGTAAGCTGAAATCCCGGTGGTCCAGACCTTTTAATGTTCACAAGGTATTTCCACATGGAGCAGTGGGGTTAGAGGGCAATGAAGCAGGTGACATCTTCAAGGTGAATGGCCAAAGACTCAAGCACTAATATGGGGAGGCCTTCGAAAGAAACCACTACAGCTTCAAGCTAGACTAGCCCTTCGCGGGCGACTTGAGTCAGGCTTGGGACGTTAAACAAGCGCTACTTGGGAGGCAACCCAAGCTTTCATATCCTTTTTATGCATTATTAGAGTCCAAAAACAATAAACAGTGTCTCATACAGGGTCCTTAGTTAGAAAATTTGTATTTATGAATCATATAGGACTTAGTTGCATTTAGAAATAGGGGGCAAAATTTTGTCTCTGGCTCGCCCCGCGAGCAAGAAGGGGAACAGAAACCCTATGCCTGGTTCACCCTGCGAATCATGTCTCGCCTTGCGAGACCGCGTGGATAGGAAAAGTTAAAAATCCCATATTCGCCCTGCGCGAACTTGTTCGCCCCATGAATCTGGGCAACAGATGAAGAATTTGAAATTCCTAGATTCACCCCGCGAGCCCTTGCTCGCCTTGTGAAAATTCCCTGGTTTGCCCCGCGAATCCTGAAATTAGGGTTCCAGAATTGGGAAATTTTAAGTTCTCGCTCCCCGAGAACACGCTGGCCCCACGAGCGATTGAAAAATAAACACCCCGCGAGACATTTGAGAGTCACTTTTCAAGAAACTCTCAATCTCCCTCTCATTTTCTCTCGCGGTTTCTCAAGGATTTCCCCAAAACTCATCAAATCTCTCAATCTTGCACTCTCAATCACTCTCCCAAGGTAAAAAAGTTCAAACTCTAAAGTGTAGTTAAGAGTGTTTGCATTAAAATGTTCATCTTTCCCTATTTTTCTCATATATCTGAATTTCAAGGTATAGGGAGAGAATAAACATGTTCATACGCCTTATTATCATCATGCATGATTTTTAATGTGATAGATAGCTTTATATCAACTCTATATGCATATGACATTATGGCAAGAATGAAGTGCATGAGAGTGTAGTGAGGATAGTGAGTAGTGAATTTAGATGTGAAATTTTTTATGTTGTTAGGTCACATGTATTCGGAATGGCCGGAGGTGGGTATTAGGCGAGGGTAGTTTGAAAATGACATGTCTAAAGTTGACTCGATTTAACTGTAAATAGCTTAGAATGAATTTCTGTATTCTGAGCTATACTGTGATATTGCTATAAACTGTACTGGGAATTTTTCTGATATTCAGGTATGGCTCCTCCATAGAACCCTTCTCGTGGGGAACAACTACTCCTTCGTCTCTGATACTATTAGGGATCGGGGCTGGAGTTATTTGGTTGATCTTCCTAGGCGAGTTGATGTTCAACTCGTCAAGGAGTTTTATGCCAATGCTTACAGTCGTGACCCTTCTGAGCCAGGCTGTATTAGCATGGTGAGGGGTGTGGCAGTTACATTCCACCCCGATGACATTAACCAATGCTTGGGCATTTCCAACACTTGGGGAGAGAGGAGCGAGCACTCTCAGACGCCGGTAGTCTAGGCACTTACCCAACCCATTTTAGAGACCTGCTGCAAACCGGGAGCGCAGTGGGAAAGAGGGACCTCCGGGAACCTAATGAGGCTTAGGATGAGGGATCTTAATCCTGCGACTTGGGTTTTACATGCTTTCATCCATGCCAACCTAATGTGCAGCTCTCATGAGTCTGATATCACAGTTGCGCGGGTCCACCTCGTCTATGCCATTATGGAGGGGAAGACTATTGAAGTGGGCGCGGTCATAGCCCAGGACATCCAGCAGAAGGCTAACTCCATGAACGCCAAGGAGGTGTTGGCTCATGGATTTTTGATCATAGAGATGATGGCGAGGGTGGGGATTATTGTTCTTGGGGAGAACGAGAAGGTTCCTCGATAGCCGATCGACAGAGATTATATCCGCCGCCATTGTTATGGAGAGCCAGCACCACCTAAAAGGCCAGCATGATAGGCCCCTCAGAGGCCATTATTAGTGGAGACGATTTTGCTCTTGCAAAACCAACAAGTAGAGAGGAGGTCGTATGAGGTACTCCGGGACTTCTTCCGATAGATGTCCCTGGCTCAGTAGGAGGGACGAGTACCCATCTACCCCTCTGAGGAGGACTTAGCACCTCGGCTAGGGTGGAAGGATTGTCATGGGGACCAGGATGCCCAGCCACAGGGGGGTGCCCGAGGTCCCAATAGATGATGAGGCGGCTGCTCGGGGTAACCAGGATGATGACATGTTGGAGCAGATCGACTTTAGTTGAGTCGGAGCGGCCGTTTTTACGTACTTTCTTTTTTAGTTCTAGCTATACTTTCGATATGGTTGTATATGCTTATTATCTAGAAACTCATATTACACTTTGATACCTTATTCACTGATTCTGACTATATACATGTTTTGTGGTGCATGTTTATATTTTAGCTCTTATCTTTTTAAGTTTTTTTAATTTTTTATTATTTTTATTGACCATTAGTTGAATTTTGAATTAGATGACTATCGATTGGAGTTTCTTACGCAAGGAAAGGCAACCAATTGATAAGAGAACGATCACTCCGGACCACCCCGATTATGAGTACGTTAGTATGTGCATACGAGAGAGACGGATCCCCTACCCTCACTTAGAAAATTGACAAAAGAACAAGAGGAGGTGGAGGATCAGTTTCACTTGAGCTTTGATAGGGGTGTGAATGACTACGTCCGGAGGGTAATTGAGCGTGAAATTTAAGAAAGGCAAAATGACTTCCCAGTTTGCATAAACATCGAGCATGCCTTATATGAGAAAGTCAAGAAGGCGGTGGAAGGAGGAGAGATTCCATTCCCGGTTGTGGAGAGCTTAACTAAGGATGAAGAGGACAAGTGGGACCAAAAATGGTTACTAACCTTCAAGGGAGCAAATGATATCGCATGGGTGGAGTTGGAGAGGATCCAACATGCAAGGGAAGGAATTCTGAGTGGAAGAGCTCCAAGAGAGGAAGCTACTGTTGTTAGACCGGACATAGTTTGGGCTATGTATCTCGATGAAGCCGAATCTAGTAGGCCAAGGAAGAAAGTAAAGAAAGACAAGGAAGAGGCGAGGCATGCTGATGAGAGCGTGGGGTCCGCTCAGACCCCTTGAGATAACTCTTTCTAAAACTCAACTATTTTCTTTTGTTTTGAATTTTATGGTTGCAAGTAAATAGTGGTCAATACACAAAAATCATATTGTCATAGAGTCTAGTGGGTAAGTCTTTATGGGATTAATTGCATTGTGCCAAAAATTGAATGCATGAGATAAAACTTGAAAAAAAATCTTTGATGTTTTTCCTTATGCTTTTGAAAAATGAGAAAAATTGATCCCCTTGAAAAAATTGAAAATTGAACATTTAGAATTTTTGTTTGGATTGAATGATTTATGACAAGTTTGGGGTGAACACATTAGGGATGTATCTCTATCAAATAATTTGCTAAAAATGTCCAGGTGAGGAATTTAAGCCTCTAACATGTTCTTAAAAATTGTGTGAATCACTTTCGAGTTGCACTTTCCCGGATTTGCTTGAATCTATACATGGTTTGCATATATATATGTTGCATCATATGATCTAGGCATTGTTTCTTTGAAATAGCTACTTGGCAAAAATGAACCATTCCTAATGCATGTTCCACAGTTAGCCAATTTGAGCCTAATAAGCCAATGTTTCTAAATGACCTAACGTTATAAGCCCAAAATCCGGAAAAACCATGTTCACCCGATCTTAGGATTTAGAAGAGCATGGATGCTTAGAAAATAAAAGGGTTGTTTATAAACTAAGTTTGGGGTGTATACAATGAGTTATCATGTTACTTGGGAATGTGAAAAAGAAAATTAAAAGGGTTGAAGCCAAAGGTAAAAGAGAAAAAGAAAAAGGAAGAAAAATACAAAAATGCCAAAAAAGGGCAAAATAAAAAGGTTATCAAAGGAAAATGTTGTAGCCACCCAAAGCGTGAAAATCAAAAAATTGAAAAAGGAATTAGAGTGAAAATAAAAGTGTAGAAAGTTCATGCTCTCTTAATTCCTAAGGACTTAAAGCCTAGTACCTTTGTATATCCTACCTTTAGCCAGTCCCCATTACAACCTTTAAAAGACCTTTTGATGTTGCATAGGTTTCTTACTTTCCATGTCTCTATGCCTCAAACAACATCTTAACTATATAATCCAAGCCTTAAACCTAATCCTCTTACGTAAACAACACAAAAAAAAAAAAATAACGGATGTTACAGTCTCCCTTTTATGTGTATACTGGATCATTGGCTTAGATTAATGATAGCATGATTGATTGGATTCTCATTGTTAAAAGTAGATGAATTTGGGGATTGATTAATTGAAGTGAGAACAAGGAAAACATCATTGAAAATTTGGATTGATAAACTTGCATGAAATTTGGGTAAAATTGATTAAGTCCATTAAGCATACCTAGTTTCGAGTCTTTTTAATTTTTAGTTTACCTGGGGACAAGCAAAGTTTAAGCTTGGGATATTTTGATAAACCTTTCGTTCATCTAGTTTTATGACTAGAAAGACCTCAATTTTGATACCAATTGCATGAGTTCATTGTCGTTTTAGCCCAAATTTGGCTTTAATTGATCACAAGCGACATTTTGAGTCTTAGGAATATTCTTGAGTAATTTATGCTATTTTCTAGATGAATAAAGAATTTAATGCTACTTTTAATTTCAGGTTAAAAGTGAAGCTCTGGGAAACATGGATTAAATTAAGAAAACAAGCAAAAGGAATTTTTCGAGGTCTCACCCCGCGAGCCAGAATTGATTCTGAGCAGGAAGTTGGAGTCTTTCAGCTTTGCCCCACGAGGCAGACAAAGGATTCTGAAGACTTTTCAGTCTCGCCCTGCGAGACACACTCCACCCCCCCCCCCCCCCCCCAGCCGCGTTAGGATTCAAACTCAGAATGGAGCCAAATTTAAGTGCTCGCCCTGCGAGCGACCGCAGAACCAGACATCTATATAAAGCTTGTTGTATTGCGAATTGAGATATCCAATCCTAGTTTTTTGTGAGTTGCGTCTCGTTTAGGTTTACATATACTTTTACTATTTTTATTTATGTTTACTTTTGGATCGATGATGTTGAAGCACTTTATGAGGAACTAATCCTCTTTTCTAAGGAAGCGATGAAGCCGCTCATGATGGCATAATGCAATTGTGATGTTTTCTTCTCGCTAATTCTCAATTCTGTTTCTTAATTTTGTTTTGTATGTGTTGATCATATGAGCTCGTGGTTAACTAGTCAACCAAGATGAGTCTGACCGGAGATTCACGTTTTAGGACTTGAATTAAGAACACAAATTGAATATTGATAGATATATAATAGGAGATTTGTGCAATCGTTATAAGGAACCAAGAACTTAATGAATCTTGCATGTTTATCATCATAGAGATCTAGTTGATTGGCATGTTAGGTATTTTCTCTTGTGCTCGACCGAGACATTAGGATAAATTCGGGTTCCTGATTGGCATGTAATTGAACCTAAGGATCGAAAATAATCACTGTTGAACTGTGTTTGATTGGGTTGGTAGATTCGTGACCTTAGATCTTCCCCATTCATAATTCATAAATTCTTAATTTTTGCTCTTGCTTTGACTAAACTCTTCCTTGATTCTTGATAATTAGTTACAATTTGATTTCACAACAAACTCTCTCTCTTGACTTGGTCAATCCTAACTGTTTCCCTTATATATTGATTACAATTGGACACCCAATCCCTGTGTTTCACCTCGGTAATTGCTAACCATGTTTTTATTACTTGCTTCGATTCGGTACACCTAACAGAGCCTATCATTGGTCACTAAAGACATCAAACTTAGCTCCATAAAGGTGATGTCTTCATACCTTTAATGTAAAAACCACGACAGCTAACTCCAGATCATGCGTCGGCCAGTTTCTCTCGTGAGTCTTTAACTAGCATGATGCATCCGCTACAACTTTTTTGTGCTGCATTAGTATGTAACCCAAACCATGGTTGGAAGCATCACAATATACTTCATATGGTTCATCTGGTTCAGGAATTACTAATACCGACAAGGTTAACAGACGTTCCTTTATCTTTTGAAAACTTTCCTCGTATTTTGGAGTCCACACAAAAGGTTGATCCTTCCTCGCAAGTTGAGTCAACGGTGCTACTATCTTCTATAAACCTTCGATAATAACTGGCCAAGCCCACAAAACTTCGGATCTCCGTCACTGTCTTCCGTCTTTCCTAAGAAAGTACTGCTTCTACTTTTGCAGGATCGACAGCAATCCCTTCCTTGGTAATCATGTGCCCCAAAAACTTCACTTCTTCGATCCAAAACTCGCACTTAAATAGTTTTACATACAACACCTTCTCGCTTAGGATCTATAGGACTTGTTGCAGATGTTCCTCATGTTCTTCAAGACTCTATAGTTCACTTGAACTTGATGAATTTCTTTTCAAATCACCCGATGTGTTATCGTTTGAGAGCTACCTTTCCTTGACTTAACTTTAGCTCAAAAAATTTGGCATAGGCCCCCTCATATAAAAATAAAATAAAATAAATATATCAAATCAATCTCGGGTTGTACTTGTGTAGCTTTCAGCAAAGCCAGAACATGCCAACTCAGATTCCTATTCCTCCACCTAACCCAAACCCAAACTAAAACCCTCCTCCTCCACCTCCACCTCCACCCTCATCTTACTTTTTTTTTTTACTGACAATGATGTTCCACTCCTTTACCTTTTTGTCTGATGACAAAAAAGAGGGAGAAAGGAAGAGAATTAAATTAATAAAAAGAAAAATCAGTTTTTTTTTTGAAAAGCATATATTTGTTTGCACATGCATGTCTCTACTTATGCTTTAAATATTATATGTCTGCTATGAGTGCTTATTTGAATGCTCTGATATTGCTTGCAATAACTTGCTTATTGATCTGATAAATTCCAAGTCTACATGTTTCTCACTCTGTTTGATATGATAAGTAATTGCTGTTAAACAATCCTGATCTGGTATAAAATGTTTGAATGCTTTGTCTTAGGGGGAGCTTTGTAAGCTCTCTTAGACTTTGCTATTCAAATTTAATTAGTTTTTGTCAGCATCAAAAAGGGGGAGATTGTAGAAAGCAAAGTGATTTTGATTTAATTAATCTCTAAGTTTTTATGTTAACAAAAGGATTAAATTTACTTGGCAAAGTGTTAGTTGTTATTTAACAAATGTTATTCAGTTTTGTAGGATTATTTGAAATCACTTAAGTTATATCTTGTATAAAGTTCTGCTTAAAAAGAGTAAGTGAATTCGCGTCTATTCGTGTAGACGAGCTGTTTGAAAACGTTTGGTAATTTTACTCTCAATTTGTTTTAATAGACAAGAATTTGAGTAGACGAGCCTTAAAATTTTATATGTAGACATGTCTAGTTTGCCATGTCAGCAGACGAGAATAATCAGTAGAATTGAATAAACTGAGAAATAAAATAATCAAGTAGACGAGCGCTAAGTGCCACATCACTAGACTTGATAGATGAGAGGATATGTTACGTCAGTAGACGAGCAAAATGAAATAATGAATAGACTTAGTCTCACATATAACTAAGTAGACGGAGCTTTTTAGCAGACGAGCTCCATCTCTTGAATGAATAAATGCAATCCAACCCATAATGAATTTATTTCAAATGACTGTTATTTATTTCTATAGAATATTTGTTCTTGTTTTATCTATTTTAATGTTTTACCTTGATGTAAAAGAAATATAGTACCATCAAAGAAATACAAAAAGCAGAATAGTACATTGAAAATTGCAACAAGATCTGCACGATGACAACTTTGTGGCTGGAAAAAGCTGGATTGTACACAAAGGAGGAACAACAGTTTTTAAGCTGCAATGCTCAGAGCAGTGAGCCTCCGTTTCGTGCTACCTAGATAACCAAGAGTACATTTCAGCATTGCCAAGATAAAACCTATCAGTCACAACGGATATTATTTCATCTCTAAACGGGAAATTCAAAATGACCGTTGAAGGTTTCCTATAGAAGGAGAAGGTCACTATAAATAGAAGACCTTAGATACTAAAGAACAACTTTTGCTAGCCCAATTTCTGCCAAATCAATACTTGCTAGAACAAGCTCTTGTTCTTTCATTCTTTCAAAAGCAGAAGTCTATAATCCTTTAGTTTGAATATTGTGAAAATATTCATCTGATCTTAAACTTTCATATCCTTACACATAGCGAGTTAATAAGATCATAAGTTAAATCTATTTGTTAGATTTAGAGCCTGGACAGGCTTCGTAAGAAAGGAATATTTGTTAGCCTGGAGAAGTGTTGAATACTTGGTTATAATCTATTTGGAAAAATAGTGGATAAAACCTTAAAGTCGAAGGGACTGGACGTAGCTCTTGGTTGGAAGAGAGTGAACCTGGATAAAATCTCTTGTGTGAATCTTCTATCCCTAAACTCTTCAGTTTTATTTCTTTGTACTGACTGTGGGGTTTTGACGTTGCTTTTGTTAAGCTTCTAAAAGATCTATTTGTGTGTGCTTATTTCTGTGTTAATCTTTTTGTGTGAGAAATCTGTTTTGAAAAAGGTTGTTTTCGAAAATTATTAACTAACACAATTCAACCCCCCTTCTTGTGTTTGCTTGTGTCAACTTCAATTCGTATCAGAGCTCAACCTCGAAACAAGTGTTGAGGGAGTACGATCTAACAACCATGGATGCAGAAGGTCATGCTATCAATAGACCTCCTCTCTTTGATGGAACAAATTATGACTAATGGAAGAAGAGGATGATGACATTCTTGGATACACAGAATATAGATATTTGGAAGCTTATTGAAACCAGCTACATAGAGCCAATAGATGAAGCTGGAGTTGCTGTTCCTAGAGCCCAATGGACTTAAGAGCAGAAAAATCAACATTAGCTTAATCTGAAAGCTAAGCACTATCTCATATGTGCTATTACCATATTTGAACATGACAAAGTTCATAGCTGCAATACTTCTAAAGAAATTTGGGATACTCTTGCTCTAGCTCATGAGGGTTCATCCCAAGTAAAGGAATAAAAAATAAGCATGATGGTTCACCAGTATGAACTGTTTAAGATGACTGATCATGAAACAATAGATCAAATGTTTGGGAGATTTCAGACTATCACCAACAGTCTCAGATCTCTTGGAAAAACATATGAAAATAGAGAACATGTCAGAAAAATTCTGAGGAGCATATCCAAGTAATGGAGACCAAAAGTTACTGCTATTCAGGAAGCTAAAAACCTGAATACACTCTCTCCGGAAGAGCTTCTTCGATCTCTCAAGGTTCATGAGCTTGAACTTAATGAAGAAGAAAATTCAAGAAAAGGAAAATCTATTTCCCTAAAGGCAAAGAAAATAAGTTCATCAAAAGCTCTCAAAGCTGCTAAGTCATCAGATGAGTCTGGACCTTCTGATAATGATGAAGGGTCAGATGAGGATGAACTATCTTTTATCTCCAGGAAGATTCAACATATGTGGAGAAAGAAAGATGGTTTCAGAAGGAAGCAGTTCAACAAGAAATTTTCAAAGGAAAAGTCAGATTCCAAAGATAAAGGTCAACCCTTATGCTTTGAATGCAAGAAACCTAGTCATTTCAAAGCTGACTGCCCAGAGCTGAAGGAAAAAAAAAGAAATTCTTCAAAAAGAAGAAAGGTTTGATGGCTACATGGGAGGATATTGACCTGTCTTCATCAGATGAAGAAGATAATGCTGAGGAAGAGGCAAATATATGTCTCATGGCTGACACATCATCAGAAAGTGCATACACTGATGCTGAGGTAATGGACTTTGACACATCCACTCTTCAAAATGGTTTTGATGAATTGTTGCATGAGTCGTCCATACTGTCTCGAGATTATAGGAGTTTCAAAAAGAAATTTTCTAAATTGTCTAGAGAATATGATAGGGTCTGCATTGAGAAACAAAACCTTAAAGATGAAAATGATACATACTAAAATCAGTGAGTGTCAGTCTAGCTGAGAAAATGGAGTGTGAGCCTGATGTTTCTTGTGAAGTTACAAAACTGAAACAAGATGTAACATATCTGACAGACTCTCTGTCAAAGCTTGTAGGTGGCTCAGATAAGCTTAGTCTCATTTTAAGGTACTCTAGGTCACCACATGACAAATCTGGACTTGGTTATGACAAAGAGAAGCAAGAAGCATCTCACAAAAATTCAAAACCACATACACAGCATAGAGCTTCAAAAGTTCTAGATAAATATGCTAAAGCTAAGTCTAGCCCGTCCAACACCTTTTGCAAAGTGTGTGGAAAAAGTGGGAATATTACATCTAGATGCATACACAATAAACATGCTAAGCATACTCGTCCAGTGACCACTAACAAGAAAGGTCCCAAGTCAGTTTGGGTACCTAAAGATAAGATAATATCTGTTGCAGATCTGCTTAACAACAGGAAAGAAATAAACATCTTGGTACTTGGACAGTGGGTGCTCACGTCACATGACGGGAGAAAGGTGTATGTTCCAAGACCTTAGGCACAAAGATGGTGGTGGAGAGGAAATAAAGGAAGTCATTGGTTTAGGTAAAATTGGTAAACACCCTTTTCCTTCCATTGATAATGTTCTTTTAGTAAGTGGCTTAAAACATAATCTGCTGAGCATAAGTCAATTATGTGACAGTGGATATGATGTTTCTTTTGATAAGAACATGTGTAATGTCAAGAAAGATGATGGATCACTTTTATTCACTACTAAGAGTCAAAACAACCTTTATAAGATTGACTTGGAGGATCTCTCAAATCAAAGTGTCTCATGTCTAGTGTCCATTGAAGATGAGCGATAGATTTAGCACAAAAGGCTAGGTCATGCAAGCTAAAAATTAATTTCAAAGCTAAATAAGCATAACCTCGTGAGAGGATTACCAAACCTTAAGTTCAAAATAGATGCTCTCTGTGATGCACGTCAAAAGGGACGATGAGTGTGATTTCAATGCATATTTCATTATCATTTTGCATGCATTTTTCATATAGTTTAGGCATGATTAGTTTGTTTTTGGTTAGTTTTCACCTTGGAACGGGTAAGGCGGTTTCGTGGTGTTGTTTTGCAGAAATTAAGGAAAAAATGCTTAAGATCAACCATAATGGAGCTTGGATGAAGATAGAGCTTGAAAAGTGAAGAAATGTGCCAAGCAGAGCCCATCCCGGCCTGGCCGTGATGACCATCACGGCCGTGATCAAGCAGAGCTGAAAAGACAAAAGGCAAAAGTCAGAAGCTGTCACGGACGTGACAGACCAAAAAGTAAAGACGCGCCCAGGGCAGAACCCGTCACGGCCTGGCCGTGATGGCCATCACAACCGTGATGCGCGACTGATCTATAAATAGAGCCACACTTAACAGAATTAGGAGACTTTTTACCAGAGACTTGGAAACCCTAAAGGGGGCTGACGACTGGGGGAAGACTGGAACCCTAAAATGACGTTCTCTCTGCTCTTGGACTGGAAGAAGATTGGAGGATTCTTCATGGAGTTTTCTTCATCTCTTCTCTCTTTCTCTTTTGTAGACTTTATTATGTGTAGCTAATTCCCCTGTTGTTGGGGTTAGATGTTTACTTTTCTGAACTTGGTTGTCTCATGATTTGGTTGTAATACAAATTCCTATTTCTTTATGAGTATTTGATTCCATGCTTAATGCTTTTCTTGGCTTAGCTACCCATGGAATGATTTGTTTCTTTGATAGACAATTGAAAGATTGATGTTAAGGCATGCTCATGAATCAATGCCAAGTAGTTCATCAACCTAGACATATGTCTTGGGGTGCTTGCAATCTTATAAATCTTGACTCTTTATGCAAAATCTCAAGTTAATCCAACTAAGACATTATGGTTTAATTTGGTGTTTTAGTCTCATTCCACCTAAGACATTAGGGTTTGAGTATTTTAGAAGATTTGATTGTCATAATTGAATTAGGATGTGTGTTATTAACCATTTCATTGCAATCAAGGGAAGATCAGTGTAGTCTAACCCTGACAACTCTATCCATTTGTTTCTGCATTCCAAGTGTTCGATAAAAATCTAAAAAAGACCAAAAATATTGTATTGCTTTTGTTTCTTTATTTTATGATTTGATCTCTCTTCATAACATAGTTTAGTCTAGATAGTTGTATAATTTGTGAAGTGGTAATTGGCAACTGATCCTCGTGGGAACGATATCGGTCTCACCACCATATTACTTGTACAACTAGGTATACTTGCCTAGAAAAATTGTATCAAGTTTTTGGCGCCGTTTCCGGGGATTAGTTTTGTCGATATCATTAGTAACAAAGTAGACAACTACTTAGACATTTTTGTTTATATATATTTTTCTGTATATATTTGATTTTTTTCTTTTGAGTTGTGTTTGTCCAAGGTGGATTGCAACACATGGAGATTTATTATTTTCTTGCCTTGGATGGAGTTACAAAATATTCTTTTGGGCCTAATGTAGTCTTGGGAGACTATGAGCTCTGGGGAAATCAATACCCTCATGCACAAGCTTATAGTGTAATCATGAAGCATGAGGAGGAATGGGAATGGAATGAGCAAACACCTTTGAAGGTTGCTCTAGAAAAATATTCCCAAGAGCTATCCATCTCTGAGACCAAAATCAGAACCAACTGTGATAGTATCGAAGCTGTGATGCAAAATTTCAAAACGTAAGTTGAGGAAATTTGTGAACAGTTAGTACAAGAGACACATGGAGCGCAAATTGAGCAAAATCTGGTTTTGGGGATGGATCAAAGTGTAGATGAAGTGGCATTGGAAGATGAGCCACAAGAAAAAGAACATGGCATGGAGAGCCAAGAGGATCTATATTTCACCATGCTTGCCAAGGATCCTGATATTACTGCCTTGGACAAATATATTGGTTCAAAGCTAAATAAGCATAACCTCGTGAGAGGATTACCAAACCTTAAGTTCAAAATAGATGCTCTCTGTGATGCACGTCAAAAGGGATGATGAGTGTGATTTCAACGCATATTTCATTATCATTTTGCATGCATTTTTCAAATAGTTTAGGCATGATTAGTTTGTTTTTGGTTAGTTTTTACCTTGGAACGGGTAAGGCAGTTTCGTGGTGTTGTTTTACAGAAATTAAGGAAAAAATGCTTAAGATCAACCTTAATGGAGCTTGGATGAAGATAGAGCTTGAAAAGTGAAGAAATGTGCCAAGCAGAGCCCATCACGGCCGTGATCAAGCAGAGCTGAAAAGACAGAAGGCAAAAGTCAGAAGCTGTCACGGCCTAGCCGTGATGCCCATCACGGCCGTGACAGACCAAAAAGTAAAGACACGCCCAGGGCATAACCCGTCACGGCCTGGCCGTGATGCGCGACTGATCTATAAATAGAGCCACACTTAACAGAATTAGGAGACTTTTTACCAGAGACTTGGAAACCCTAAAGGGGGCTGACGACTAGGGGAAGACTGGAACCCTAAAATGACGTTCTCTCTGCTCTTGGAATGGAAGAATATTGGAGGATTCTTCATGGAGTTTTCTTCATCTCTTCTCTCTTTCTATTTTGTAGACTTTATTATGTGTAGCTAATTCCCCTGTTGTTGGGGTTAGATGTTTGCTTTTCTGAACTTGGTTGGCTCATGATTTGGTTGTAATACAAATTCCTATTTCTTTATGAGTATTTGATTCCATGCTTAATGCTTTTCTTGGCTTAGCTACCCATGGAATGATTTGTTGCTTTGATAGACAATTGAAAGATTGATGCTAAGGCATGCTCATGAATCAATGCCAAGTAGTTCATCAACCTAGACATAGGTCTTGGGGTGCTTGCAATCTTATAAATCTTGACTCTTTATGCAAAATCTCAAGTTAATCCACCTAAGACATTATGGTTTAATTTGGGGTTTTAGGCTCATTTCACCTAAGACATTAGGGTTTGAATATTTTAGAAGATTTGATTGCCATAATTGAATTAGGATGTGTGTTATTAACCATTTCATTGCAATCAAGGGAAGATCAGTGTAGTCTAACCCTGACAACTCTATCCATTTGTTTATGCATTCCAAGTGTTCGATAAAAATCCAAAAAGACCAAAAATATTGTATTGCTTCTGTTTCTTTATTTTATGATTTGATCTCTCTTCATAACACAGTTTAGTCTAGATAGTTGTATAATTTGTGAAGTGGTAATTAGCAACTGATCCTCGTGGGAACGATATCGGTCTCACCACCGTATTACTTGTACGACTAGGTGTACTTGCCTAGAAAAATCGTATCAAGGGAAAACAAGTCAAAGGTTCTTTTGAATCTAAGAATGTTGTTAGTACCAATAGACAACTAGAGTTGCTGCACATTGGTCTTTTTGGTCCAACAAGGACTGCTTCTGTCAGTGGTAAGAAATATGGTCTTGTCATTATAGACGACTACACTAGATGGACTTGGGTTATGTTCCTAACTCACATGGATGAGTCTTTCAAGGTCTTTTCTGTATTCTGCAAACGTGTACAGAATGAAAAAGGCATGTGTATCACTTCAATCAGAAGTGACCATGGGGGAGAGTTTGAAAATGAGCTATTTCATAAGTTCTGTGAAGAAAGTGGTATTCTTCACAACTTCTCAATACCTAGAACACCACAGGAAAATGGTGTGGTAGAGAGAAAGAACATATCTCTTCAAGAGATGGCTAGTACTATGCTCAATGACAACTCTGTCCCTAGACACTTCTGGGCTAAAGCTCTTAATATTGCCTGCTACATTCAGAATAGAATATACATCAAACCTATTTGGAACAAGACTCCTTATGAATCGTGGAAAGGACGAAAACCCAACATATCTTATTTTCATCCTTTTGGTTGTAAATGCTATATACTAAACACTAAGGATCAACATGGCAAGTTTGATGCAAAAGTAGATAATGGAATCTTGTTAGAATATTCTGAAACTTCAAAAGGCTTTAGAGTTTACAATTGTAGAACTCTAATAGTAGCGGAAAGTATTGATGTCAAGTTTGATGACAAACGACCTGATAAGAAATTATCAGAGCTAGATGAATATTTTGCAGATCTTGATCTAAACATCTCAAGAGGCACACTAGAGATAAAAGCTGATGATCAAGTAGACGACCCCACTCAACAACCAGACACCTGAACTTCTCAGCATGATACAGTTCAAAAATCTTGGTACTTCAAGAATTATCATCCACAAGATCAGATCATTGGAAACCCCAATGACAAGCTAAGAATCGGATCAACTTTCAGAGAACAAGATAATTCTGCAATAGTCTCTGAGTTGGAACCAAAGATAGTAGACGAGGCTCTACTGGACGATCGCTGGATTATGGCTATGCAAGAAGAACTTAATTAGTTTGAAAGAAGTGAAGTTTGGACTCTGATTCCCCTGCCCAAGGACAAATCAGTTATAGGAACAAAGTGGATTTACAGAAACAAACTGGATGAAAATGGTAAGGTGGTGAGAAACAAGGCAAGACTTGTTGCTCAAGGTTACTCTCAAGAAGAAGCTATTGACTATACTGAAACCTTTGCACCTGTTGCTAGACTAGAAGCAATTAGGATTTTACTTTCATTTGCTGCACATCATAGCATTATGCTTTTTCAAATGGATGTTAAAAGTGCCTTTCTAAATGGCTTTATTAATGATGAAGTATATGTAATGCAACCTTCGGGTTTTGAGAATGAACCCCATTCAGAACATGTTTACAAGCTTAAGAAAGCTTTATATGGATTTAAGCAAGCAACTAGAGCATGGTATGATAGGCTAAGTTCATTTCTAATGAAAAATGGATTTAATAGAAGAAAGGTTGATACAACCCTATTTAGAAAGTCCATTAAGTATAATTTCATAATTGTGCAAATATATGTTGATGATATTATATTTGGTGCTACTCATTAATCTCTATGCAAAGAATTCTCTAAGTTAATGCAGAAAGAATTTGAAATGAGCTTGATGGGAGAACTCAAATTCTTCCTTGGACTTCAAGTAAAACAAACTATGGACGAGGTGCTCATCCACCAAACCAAGTATACAAAGGAACTCCTGAAGAAGTTCAACATGGATGATTGCAAGCCAATGAACACTCCTATGCACCCCACGTCCATACTGAACAAAGATGATAAAGAGAAAAAGGTAGACCAAAATGTATATAGAGGTATGATAGGATCTCTTTTATGTCTTACCTCATCCATACCTGATATTGTGTTCAGTGTATGTTTGTGTGCTCATTTTCAATCTAATCCTAAAGAATCTCACTTATCAGCAGTTAAGAGAATATTTAGATATTTAAAAGGTACTACTAATCTGGGTTTATGTTTCAAGAAAAATGAAGATTACAGATTAGTTGGATTATGTGATGCTGACTATGCTGGAGATAGAATTGAAAGAAAAAGTACTAGTGGAGGATGTCACTTCATTGGAGCTAACCTTGTCTCATGGTCAAGAAAAAGACACCATTGCTTTATCAACTGCTGAAGCTGAGTATATTTCAGCTGCTAGTTGCTGCTCACAGCTTCTTTGGATCAAACATCAATTGAAGGACTACAATGTGTTTGTAAGTAGTATTCCACTTATGTGTGAAAATACTGTTGCAATAAATCTATCTAAGAATCCAATTTTGCATTCTAGAGCTAAGAACATAGAGATTAAACATCATTTTATTAGGGATTATGTGCAAAAAGGTGTGTTTGATATACAATTTGTAGATATTGACCATCAATGGGAAGATATCTTTACCAAACCTCTTGCTGAGGACATATTTATTTTTATTAGAAAGCATCTTAATATGTTATGTGTGGATTGGTTAAGGCGTCTAGCCTAGAGAATCTTTTGCTGATGCATGTTCGTCTAAAGCATTTCAAGTTCATTGTATGATTAATATACAATTCACGTCCACTATATTTGTTTGCCGCATCCACTGCATGTTGCGTCTATACCTGCTTGCATACTGTTTGGACTCGTCCATCCATATACTTATTAAATGCATTTATTTTGTCTATATGACAAATTTATCTTTTATTCTCTTTACTGAGTCAGTACTTCCATCAATCCCATCAAGACCTTTTTAGAGTTCCAAAATACCAACGTCGTTTTATCCTTAATGACATGTCTTGTCAAAAAAAATTCTAAAAGGAAAAACCTTTGGGAGTCCAGAATCTTTTAAAAGCTATGTCTTCCCTCTGAGAAAAACTTCGCACTTCCTTGAACCTTCGAGCTATCCTTCTCTCTGCTTTCAAACCCTAAGCTCTCTGATCACCAAAAATGACTTCTTCTTCAACCTTCAACGTGGATAAACTAAACTTGGCTATTCAGCATCATTTCAACTTTGGAGTATTGCAAGACTATAACTTGGATATTAGCAAGTATGTTAATGCTGCTGGCTGGGGAGGACTCTTCACAGAGAAAGTCTCTGTTTTTCCAAACCTGATTAGGGACTTCTGGAGGAATGTTCGAATTTCTGGTACAGACTTCTCCTCTATGGTGTTGATAAAAAATATTGTAGTCTCTGAGAAGACTATCACTGACACCATTTTCTGCACCCAGGAAAGGTTGGTTCTCACTAAAACTTGTGAAGCTGATTTAGGCGGATCAGAGACCATTGAAGTCTGTTTAATGAAAGAAGACACTGTCAGAAATCACTCGTGGAAGGCTGTTGAAATGAAGGATATTGTTGGAATCCTTCATCAGGTACTTAATAAGGTAGTTCTTCATAATGTTGGGTCCAAGGACAACCTCTCTTCTCTACACAAGTTCAGCCTCTGCCACCTCATGACTGAAACAATTATGTATGGAAGATTTAGGGATGCTGTGATGAACAAGAATAGACTCTTTGCATTTCCCTATTGCCATCTTTCAAAAATCTTCAAGGCATAAGTAATCCATGAATATATTGCTGCAAGGACTCCTGAGGAACAAGCCAAAATTCTGATTGAAAAACCAATGTCAGCTGCTGACTTTGGAAAAATGAACATAGCAAACATGAACCTTAGTACATATGCTGCTGCTATTGCTAAGACTGAGGAATTGATGAAGATTAAAGAAGAAATGGCGGAACATAACATGGATGAGACAGTGGGGCCAAAGAAGAATATCAGGAAAAAGGCCACTGCTGCCAGGAAGCCTATGTCTAAAAGGCCTATTGGAATTGTCATCAGGGAGCCTAATGATACTGCCCCTCAACCTGCCATTTCCCAAAAGAGGACAAGACATCTGGTTCTGTCACAAGATGATGATGAGGATGATAAGGATAGAATTCCCATCAGTTCTATTTTAAAGAAACAAAAGACTGTTACTGTTGCTACTGCCCCCTCTGCCATTCCAACCAGAAGGAGGCAACCACAGAGGAAAGCCAAAACTATCTTTGAGACTGAGGTAAATCTACCTACTAATGACCCTAGTTTCTAGCTTTGAGCATAGGATAGATGTTTCTGGTACTTCTGTGAATGTTGATATGACTGATGTATACATTCCCACACCCCTCTCTCCACAAACAAACCTTCCAGACCAACCACAAATAGCCTTACCTCCTAAACCAACTTTCCAACCCATTATCCCCGCTGATGACCCTTGGTTCAACCATCCTGATGATGGAGTTTGCCCTGGTGTCCCCTTTCCAAAAATCAAGAAAATCAACTTTCCCTATACTGATCTATCAGTATTATATGAGGGAAAAACTGAGAATTGGGTAAAAGTCAAGAGGGGCTGGAAGACTCTTTTCCACACCTACCAAACTGAACATGAACCTATTCTAAACAAATGGTACCCTTGACTATAATATGAGTATGAACCTGCAAATATCTACTCATATTGGGCACATCATTTCAGACTGGCACACTGACCCTGCCAAGAAGGATCTCTCTGAAACCTACAAGAGATCCAGATCAGACAGCCTTGTCCCCTTCATCATGGACAGAAACA
Organism: Sophora flavescens; assembly: GCA_030762895.1. Lineage (NCBI taxonomy): Eukaryota > Viridiplantae > Streptophyta > Magnoliopsida > Fabales > Fabaceae > Sophora > Sophora flavescens. Next base: position 125,608,127 of record CM061069.1, read on the forward strand.
CTAGCTGGGAAACGTTTAAGCCTCATGTACCTATGGTAGAGCTGTTGATTTTGTTGATCAGTTAATGTATGAGATACTGAAGTGGGAGTTTAGCCACTTTAGATTTGACAGAGCTACAAACTTCGTCCCTCCAACCTGGCTCAGGCATTCATCAACAACCAATATTAGGATCAAGCCATACATGATTGCTCCAAGACTACCAATGTTGGATCTCAATAAGGACAAAGACAAGAAGAGACAAATTTTCAAAGGCAAGAAACCAGAGTATGAGCCAATCATGTTGGACCTTAACTCTGAACCATTTGACTATACTCTACTGAAATTTTGGCAATCACTTCCTATTGAAGATATATCTGAAAAAGAACCTGCAGTTGATTTCTGGAGATCACATGTTATTCACTGCACAAGAGAAGCCTCTACCTCTGGACTAACTCATGAAGAGAAGGAAGTCATTCCAACTGTCAGAGGAAGGTGTGGAATTTCATACTGCAAGTTCATCATCATCAATGACATTTTTGGACAACCTGTCACCAGTCTTCACCTGGAAAATGAAGATGAAATTAAATGGCTCGAGGAATTACCTGAACCAGTGCTGCAACCCGCTACTTCATCACCTCCTACACCTCCATCAGAGCACAGAAAAGGAAATCACTATTAAGGATCATGTTGTAGTGCATGATGCAGTTAATTTAATAAATGAGCATGAGGAAGTTGCTGAGTCTACTCCTAGACTAAGCACTTCAGATAAGCACTCATCTCAACCTCTGGCTCTCACAATAATTCACCCACAAGATCAACTTTGTGATACCCTTCTCTGGTGCTACATCGTAAGTGACATTTTAAGGCCAAAAAGTAGGTTAATTAAAATTGGCTATAAAAGAATGGGGTAAATTTTTTTTCTTTTTCGTAAGTCGTAAATATCACTACTTTGATTTAAATGAATGGACAATAAAATTTTTCATTATCACAATTAGGGTCATGAGTTCAAAAATCATTTACATGATACCCAACCCGACTCTTAAACAGAAGTCATAGAATGTACAGACTCAACATAAAGATGTGGAGACGCAGCTCCTAAAATATAAGATACTTGAAGTCACAGCTCCATAGACAGTTACATTAACTCCCAAACATACCCAGCTGGCCAAACTAAAATATAAAATACCATCCTTTCTCGTTTATCATGAGAAGGACAAACCCAACCGACGTCGTCACAAAACACTCTACTTGAGTTACTACAACAGTAACTCTCGAACCAAAACCCTTTCCTCTTCCAAGAGGAAAAACATGGTCTACGAACCATTGACAGTATGAAAGACATCCACTAGAAATTCCACCATAGCGTCTACAAGCTCGAACCTCAATTCATTAGCCAAGTGACATCTTGACGTCTCAATCTTCTCAAAAGAGTATAGAAGGCACATAGCCAGCTAACATAGGCAATATAAAAATAAGGAGGTGAGATTTCCATTTATCTTACACATAAGGCAGACATGCAGTGGTACGACTCTCAGGTATGTACAATTAACAATTATCAATCATATTTACACTCATAACAAAACAATAATTTTTCACAGAAACATGACCATAGCACCACGTTTTCCTAGATAGAAGACATCTAAGACTTGAGGAATGACAACTGAATTCCTATACCATGGTTTTACGAACAGTCGGAGAGAGTGGTTCGGAGGATTGTTCCGGAGGTACCAGCCTTGGGTAATAAAGAATGCGCCAGTAGGAGAGGATGTGCACGTCATAGGCTTTTTCGGGAACATCCTACACTACCATAAAACACGTAGTGTCTAGTCGAGTATGTCGGTGCATTGCAAGATCACCACGCCACAAAGGAGCTACCAACTGGGCTTATGTGAGTATTTCAAACCCCGACACCCCCTATGAATAAGCAGGATTCACCACTACGGAATTCGCACCCGTATTAAAGTGTTATCTCTTCTCCTAGACACAACGGCCTTACAGAATATAGTTTCACTATGTGTTTAGGCAAAATTGCCGGAAAATGCGTTCTCCTTGTCTTTCAATCAGATGACATCTTGATTCCGTCGGAATTTTTTCCATGTGCTTTCTCAGATGCTAGATGTTCTTAACATCGAGCTGAAGTTCTCAAGTAACCTTTCATCTTTGTGGAAAGATATCTTAAAACACTTGATTAAAAGTCCTAACGCATTATGAGATTGGAACACAAGTCCGATTATTTATTTCTCTGTACTTTTCTAATTGAGCCTTTTTCTTTTGCTTCCAAGAAAACAAACAATTCTGAATCCATTAAATTTTATAGAATATGGATAATGAATTATCTATACTTTATGACATAAGGTCGTGTTCCACCCCACGTCATAAATTATTACGTTCATATTTTCACTAAGTCGTTCTTGACTTAGGTTTTTTTGCATTTTACTGTAAAAACTCGTCTTTGAAGACTAAAATCCTTTTGGCTTAAAACCAAAACATTTAGATAAAATAAAATCAATTTTCAAGAATAATTTCCATCAAAGATACATAGGTATCAATTTCTCAAAACATTTGCTCGAAAATCCTTAAAAACGTTTAACGACGGTTTCGCCGCTTTTTACTAAATTTAGGCCCAAAAGCCATATTTTTGAAAACATGGTTCTTCACCTGAAATGTACTACTCTCCTAGGTTATATTACTCATATGAAAATGTTGAAACACTGATTTTACATCTAAATCTCCATTTTTACAAAATTTCTAAGAATTTGACCAAACGTTAATTTTGTAAATCGCGTAAATCCTTTTTCAACGATTTTAAACTCTAATAGTCCAAAACTCATTTTGGAGTTTTAGAACAGTTTAACAGGTATTAAAAACAGTTTCTAACTTTCCAATTACATAAATTTTCGAAAATTGCAGTTTAGTCCCTAAACTTTCAATAATTACAAAAAGGTCCTTATTCACTTAAAACCTTGTAACTTTTTATTTATAACTTCAAATCACACCAAAACAACTTCTTTATAAATATTTTTCGGTTACCTTCAAATTTCCAGAAATTACATTTCTTCCCCAAATATTTTTCAATAATTGCAAAAAGGTCCTTGTTTACAAAAAAGCTTATAACTTTTTATGTATTAATCCAATTAATATCAAACCAATTTCAATGGTTTTGTCTCATCAAGAAATAAAATCTTAACACACAAGCACATGAATTGCAGTGCAGCCACTGAAATTCTCAGAAATTGCATTTTAGTCCCTAAGGACTCATAAAATCATATCTTTTAATATACACATCCAAATCAATCCAAACCAATTTCTATATTCTTATATATTCATTCAATCCTAATAAAAATTATTCAAACAATTTAAATCATCATGAAACCCATTTAAACAGCCAAGAACGAATGGCCCAAGAATGATCATGTTAGGCAATTTTTCATGTTAAATCAAATAAACAACCATCAAGTATCCAATTAGAAATCATTGAATCAAAATCAATATATATCAACATCAAGCATCAACCAAAATCCTCCAAGAGGATCACACACATATAAATCAATAAATTACACAACTTATAATTTACAAGACCATTTACACTAAATAACAGTAAATAAACCATCAACATATCTACTTTAAGGTAGGATAGTGGTAATCTCCCCCATACCTCTTGTAGATCACTTGAAGATCAAACAAACATAAGCTAAACCAAGCAAGGTAGGCCACGGTTTTGTCCACCAAAACCTAGCCATGAGAAATCAATCAAGAAAACAAGTTAAAGAATGAAGAAAATCATCCTAACCCACTTGCACATAGGTTCGGCCAAGTTGGAAAGAAATAGCTAGGGATCTCTAAACTTTTCAAGCTCTTGGATGATGAATATAGAAGTCATATGAAGATCATAGAAATTGATCTCACATTAAAATGATTTTTCTATGATTTTTTAGGAATTTTCAAAGTTCTAGATCTAAGAATTTTAAATGATTATCATGGCATAAAAATCATGAAATGAATGAAAAATAAAACATGATTGATCATGTAGAAGAGAGGTTACCTCTTGATGAAGAGTAATGATCAAAATAAGCTTAGTTGAAAATTTGACAGCTTTGAGGGTGTGATGGTATTATGATCATATCTCACGATTTACTCATCTAAAAATTACAAACTTTGGCTTGTTAGAAAGGTAAGAAGGATAAGCAAAACTTTTATGTTTAAGGCTTTGTTTGATTCATATCAAAACATGGGAGTAAAGAGCCTTATTTCCACTGTTCTCCTGGGATGCTGAGGATTTTGAGCTGTTTTTGTAATTTAGGTATATCTCGCAATATACGTATCCGTTTTTCGTGATATTTATCTCGTTAGAAAGAAGAGATGAAGTGGAACAACTTTAATGTAGAACGTTTTTCTATTTTCAGAACAGAAAAGGGTCAGAATTTTGTTATAGTTTGGGAAGAGTATGAGCATCGATGAAGTCTTTATGTGTTCTTAGAGGAAATGATGAACAAAGAAGTGAAATGGTGTCTATGAGTGGAGGGAGCTGCGGCCAAGAGGGTGTTTATGTGAAAAAATGAGTTGTTTAATCTTAAAAGATAACCATGGTTGAGTTAAATTGACCAAGGTTAAGTTAGAAAATAATATAATAATGTAACTATAGTTAATTAGTAACTTAACTAGGGTTAATTAGTGACCATGATTAACAAACATTTGGCTCACATTTTAGGAAGGGTGTGGCTGATTATTGGCTCACATTTTAGTCTTTTCACGTTTACTTGTCATAAATGCACAATAATGGCTATGGTGAGTCATTTGGTGACTCATTACTCTTGAGTTATCATGGATGATTCATCGTTTTGTCCCCCGGTATATCTCTGCACATTCGTGTCCGGTTCCGTTGTTTACCCGATTAGGGTTTTTGAGAGAAAGATTATGAAATGAAATCAAAATGAAATGAGTTTGATTTAGTGGAGGGGCTGCATGTAATTAAGTAATTTTAGACGGTATTTTGGTCAAAATTCACTTAGGAACACTCTTGAAATTTCACTTAAAGTCCGAGGACATTTTAGACGTTTCACACATAACCATCATTACTTGCATTTAATGCAAGATGACTAACCCCTATGACTCAACACCATGAGTCATCATAGATGACTCATTGTCCTCATCCGTCCGGCGTCGGGTTTTCTCTCTACACCTCCGTTCTCGATTCCGTCGATCCTCGAACGTCGAGTATTCGCCCGACTAACGTATAATAACCTATTTATTTTGAAAATTTTCAAAATAATCACTATGGTTGGAAATAAAATAAAAATCTAAACAGTTTCATTCTCAGGTCAAAATTAGGTTTTATGCTCAGTAAAATCTTACTGTCAGTTAAAACGCAGAACGAGTTTCATCTGAATTTTAAACCTAAATTTTTACTGTAACCTTCTACCATAAGGTAGAGTATAAATATGATTATGTTTTATCCAAAATCATTTTCTAAATCTCAGATAAAAATATAAAAATTAAAAATTCTACCGATAATGAAAAATAGTAAAAACGGGATGTTACAAACCTCAACAATCTAGAGCACCGGACACCCTGCCTAGTCATGTACATGCTCAAGATAGTGGTGAAAGCTCTAGACCATCACTCTCTTTACCACCAGAATTTGAAGAGATGATTGGAAGAGTCATTGAACAATGAGTCAAAGTAGAAGTGAAGGAGCAAGTCAGAGAACAGGTTGCAGAAGCCCTGGTCCCCACAAATCAGATGGTGAACCAAATGATGAGCATCATGCTCAGCTTTCAAGAAAGCCAGAACTTGTCAACTCAGATTACTGTTCCTCCACCTAACCTAAACCAGAACTAAAACCCTCCTCCTCCTCCTCCACCCTCATCTTACTTTTTTTTTTACTGACAATGATGTTCCACTCCTTTACCTTTTTGTCTGATGACAAAAAAAGGGGGATCGAAAGGAAGAGAATTAAATTAATAATAAGAAAAGTCGGTTTTTTTGAAAAGCATATATTTGTTTGCACATGCATGTCTCTACTTATGCTTTAAATATTCGATGTCTGCTATGACTGATTATTTGAATGCTCTAACATTGCTTGCAATAACTTGCTTATTGATCTGATAAATTCCAAGTCTACATGTTTCTCACTCTATTTGATATGATAAGTAATTGCTCTGATACAATCCTGATCTGGTATAAAATGTTTGAATGCTTTGTCTTAGGGAGAGCTTTGTAAGTTCTCTTAGACTTTGCTATTCAAATTTAATTAGTTTTTGTCATCATCAAAAAGGGGGAGATTGTTGGAACCAAAGTGATTTGGATTTAATTAATCTCTAAGTTTTGATGTTAACAAAAGGATTAAATTTGCTTGGCAAAGTGTTAGTTGTTATTTAACAAATGTTATTCAGTTTTGCAGGATTATTTGAAATCACTTAAGTTATATCTTGTATAAAGTTCTGCTTAAAAAGAGTAAGTGAATTCATGTCTATTCGTGGAGACGAGCTGTTTGAAAACATGTGGTTATTTTACTCTCTATTTGTTTTAATAGACAAGAGTTTGAGTAGACGAGCCTTAAAATTTTCTAAGTAGACATGTCTAGTTTGCCATGTCAGCAGACGGGAATAATTAGTAGAATTGAATAAACTGAGAAATAAAATAATCAAGTAGACGAGCTCTAAGTGCCACATCACCAGACTTGATAGATGAGAGGATATGCCATGTCAGCAGACGAGCAAAATGAAATAATGAACAGACTTAGTCTCACATATAACTAAGTAGACGGAGCTTTTTAGTAGATGAGCTCCTTCTCTTTAATGAATAAATGCAATCTGACCCACAATGAATTTATTTCAAATCAGAATAGGACATTGAAAATTGCAACACCATCTGTACGATGACAACTTTGTGGCTGGAAAAAGCTGGATTGAACACAAAGGCGGAACAACAGTTTTTATGCTGCAATGCTCACAGCAGTGAGCCTCCGTTTTGTGCTACCTTGATAACCAAGAGTACATTTCAGCATTGCCAAGATAAAACCTATCTGTCACAATGGATATTATTTCATCTCTAAACGGGAAATTCAAAATGACCGTTGAATCTTTTCTATAGAAGGAGAAGGTCACTATAAATAGAAGACCTCAGATACTGAAGAACAACTTTTGCTAGCCCAACTTCTGCCAAATCAATACTTGCTAGAACAAGCTCTTGTTCTTTCATTCTTTCAAAAGCAAAAGTCTGTAATCCTTTAGTTTGAATATTGTGAAAATATTCATCTGATCTTAAACTTTCATATCCTCACACATAGTGAGTTAAGAAGATCATAAGTTAAATCTATTTGTTAGATTCAGATCCTCGAGAGGCTTGGTAAGAAAGGAACACTTGTAAGCCTGGAGAGGTGTTGAATACTTGGTTGTAATCTATTTGGAGAAATAGTGGATAAAACCTTCAAGTCAAAGGGACAGGTCGTAGCTCTTGGTTGGAAGAGAGTGAACCAGGATAAAATCTCTTGTGTAATTCTTCTATCCCTGAACTCTTCAGTTTAATTTGTTTGTACTGACTGTGGGGTTTTGACATTGCTTTTGTTAAGGTTCTAAAAGATCTATTTGTGTGTGCTTATTTGTGTTAATCTTTTTGTGTGAGAAATCTGTTTTGAAAAAGGTTGTTTTCGAAAATTATTAACAAACACAATTCAACCCCCTTCTTGTGTTTGTTTGTGTCAACTTCACTTTTTACTTTGATATTACCCTAATCACTTATTAAGATTAATATTTAAGTAGTGGTTTTCAAAAACACTCTTTGAAAAAACACTCTCAAAGTTCAACCCTCAATTATACATTGCCATTAAAGCGACTAAATTTCTTTCTGGTACTATGTTTTTGTTGGTGATACATTTGAACATTTAATCAGTGAAAACAAGATTCTGAGAGTAGAGGAATAATGAGAGAATCTAATAAGAGTTAGAGTAATAATAACTGAGTTTTAATCTATCAGACCAAATACAATTATACAGTTTGTCCTTCTAAGTAGCATTAACATCTTTTTTTTTTGTTGCCATTGTATTTGAACAATAGATTCAAAATCATTTTCTTCATTAGCTGATAATATTAAAAATGTAAATTCGTCAATTGGTTCAATTGAAAATTCACCATAACAATACGTTCTTTGAGAAGAAAATTATGTATTGCTACACAGGCTTAGCTTGTGTGTTTATTGGAAATGGAGAACAAAAGTAACCACAATTTAAAATGCCAAATATCCTAAGAAATAAGAGGCATAAGTTCTCAAACCCATGTGATAGTTTTTTGGTAGTTTTTTTTATTGAAAACATTGCTGTTTTTTTTTCTTTCTCTCAAAATCGGAGTGTTTAGGAGTTATTTTCTTAAATGATTTTTTTTCATCTCGTCAAGAAGTTAGCATGAGGAGACCAATTTTTATTGAGGTTTTGAAGGACTGATTTCACCCAACTAGATTTTGTAACTCCCCAGTTTTTACTGTTTTTCAATATTGTAGAATTTTAATTTGTTTATATTTTTATTCGAGACCTTGAAATTTTTTTTGGGAAAAACAAAATCATATCTAGAATCTACTATATTGTAGGAAGTTATGTTTAAAATTCAGAAGGAATCCGATTGGCATTTTCACTGACAGTAAAATTTTACTGATCAAAAAACCTAATTTTGTACTGAAACGAAATTTTTTAGATTTTTATCACTTTTCTAGTGATATGATCTATTTCAAAATTTTCTCCCAAAAATAAAATGTTATATTTTATTCGGGTGAATTTTTGAAGAAAAACACACAAAAACCTTAATCGGGAAAACAACGGAGCCGGATTTGGAACTGCAAGGATAGGTTGAGAGGATGAGAATAGTGAGTCACCAATGATAACTCACAGAGTGAGTCAGCATGTGTCTCACTAAGTTTAATGATGACAACTTGAAAAATATCTAGATATTTACGCGCAAAAAGACCATTTTACCCTTCAACTTTTAAGTAATTCCCTCTATGTTCCAAATTCAATCCAATCACCCCTCTCTTGAGCACACTCACGGAAGCCCCACCAATTAACCACCTCCATTCATTTCTTTCTTCTCACCAAAAGTTGACACATAATGTAAATGAGCATATATGTACAAAGTGGTGAATCATCAAAATGTAAGTAAATATCCATTCTACCCTTATGTTCATAATTAATTACCCTTGTGTCCTAAAACTAATCAACTAATCATCCTACCCTCCCTTCTTACTCAATTACGGCAGAAACCCACCCCACAATTACATCACTCTAAATTTTCACTTCAATAACTCAAAAACTTCAGAGAAATACTTATGCTCTCAAAAAGAAAATTTCCTCTCCTCCCTATGTCTTTTGCGCCAACCTCACAAACCACAACCACATCATTTTAATTTTTTTACTTCATCATCATCATCTCCATTTAACATTTTAATTTCTTCACTTTTTCACAAAGTAATTTGTTCCTCTTTTCTTTCTATTTTTGCGTCAACTCCCTCTTCCTTTGTACTCATCATTTATTGTTTTCCAAAACAATAATCTCATCTCTTTATTCTTAAATTCTTCAAGGTAACTTACTTCCTCTTTAAAGGATCATCATCTAGAGGTAAATCCTCATTAGTATGATCATGACTACTCTTATATTCTTTCATTCAATTCATTCATGTCAAGTTAGATATTGCCATTTTCCTTTATTTTCTTAGTTTAATTCAAGAAAAACATAGAAAACAAAATTTTTGAGATGTGATAATTTCTCCTCACTCTCTAAAACTCTAGCATCATGGATCCAAGAGCTTGAAAAATTTAGAGATCCCTAGCCAAATTTTTTGATCTTGGCCGAACCCTAGTCTAAGTGGGTTGTATGAGTTTTGTTTCAATTTTAAATTGTATTCTAATTTGTTGTGAAGGAAATTGTTGCTTGATTGAGGTGTTGAGTAGTAGGAGAAAACAAAGTCCAAGGAGACAAAGTTCAAGAGGAATTCGAAAATTCCAAGGTAAGGGGAGTTTACCTGAGGGGTTTTTGATAGCTATGTGTTCTGTGTGTCGTATGTAAATTTATTCGTAGTGATTTTGTGGTGTTTGATTTAATTATTATGTATTTGTTTATGTGATTTTTCATGTTATCTGTGAAAGCATGTGATAACCGTGATGTATGGATAATTGTGATGTATGGATTAACTGTTGTTTGAGTGATTGACTGAGAAGCTTGACAGTGGTTAGTACTCAATTATAATTGAGAATAAAACTTTAAAAAGTTTGAGGAGAAACTTAAGCATTTGATTTATGGAAGTATAAGAAAAATATTGAAAACAATATTGTTTAATGATATTTTGGTGAAAGAGTAAATCAACGAGTGACAGTGAGGACGAAACCGTGAAAAATTTTCACTTACGTTAATTTTTTTTGAAATAAATTCAAAAAGAAAATAAATATTAATTACAATAAATTAAGTTTCAACAATAATTTTAATATTTATGGTGAATTTTTTTTTTTGGAAAAGAAAAGTCATTTGATTCACAAATGAATTTATTCCAAAACGAAAAAATAATTTAGAAAAGTGATTTACAGTGAAACTATGAGAAATAGTGTTATTATTTTGGACAAAAACGTGATTGAAATGATTTTCAAGGATTTGACGTGTTTTCGAAAATAAATCTCAAAAGGAAATGAATTTGAGGAAAAAATGAATTTCTTTATGATTTAACGTTTTATAAACGAATTTCAGCGGAAAAGATTTTCTGCAAAAGGGTTTTAAATCAGTAAAAATATTTCTGATAAACTTGGATAAGTTTTCGGAGTTTTGTTTTGGTATTTGTTGTTTCACAGAACGAAAACGATGTTGAAAAAGAAAAGTAAACCTAGTAATCGAGACGTCGGAATTCTAGTGTTCTGTGATGGACTTATGTATTTTGAGGTGATGTGGAGGACTTTGTGTCCCATATCTGCGAACCTAGGACTGGTGCATCAGTCTAGGGTTTCGTGATTGAGTACTCGGACTTCGTGTCCTATGTTAACAACGAATGGGTTTGATGCCTAAGTAAGAATAGTCATGAGCTTTGAGCCTCGACAAAGAATGAATGAACGAAAAAGAAAACTAACGAGAATAAATGTTTTACATGCATAGTTTGGCAGACGTGCCATTGTTGGCTAGTGTGCCATGTATTGTTGACCATTGTGCCGTGTATTGTTGGTCAATATGCCATGTATTGTTGGCCAATGTGACATGTATTATCGAGCTACAATCCACAAAGGGTGGATTGACAAATTGGGGAAGTCAAGACCAAAGTGGGTCTATTAGGGACATCCGGGTTCGTGATCCACAAAGGCAGTCTTTGAGACACCCCGTTGTGCCCCTTTGTGTCATTTAGTTAAAACCTCATTATTTAATTAATTAATCGTACGCTTAACGTGAAAATTACTTAAAAATTGAAACTTAATTTCTTAAGCAAATAGATTCATATAGAACAGAATATGCAAACATAAATATATTACACATACTTAAAGCATCAGAGTTATCAAAACACTGTTTCAGGGCATCCCATCAATAGGCACTACAACAGAAATGACTTTAGATAGCGTTTCCGGATGCCTTTTAATAGCGTTTGTAACCGCTATCTATGCCACCGCTATGAAAACTCGTTAGCAAAGATAGCATTTAGGAAGTGCTATTAAAAGGTGACTTTAGATAACGTTTCCGTGTACAAATGCTATCTAAAGTCAGACTTTAGATAGCGTTTGTACACGGAAACGCTATCTAAAGTATGACTTTAGATAGCGTTTGTATTAACAAACGCTATCTAAAGTCAGACTTTAGATAGCATTTGTTAAAACAAACGCTATCTATTCCCCTTTTTTTTTTAATTTTACATATTTCCCAGTTTCAACATCATCCAAAACAAAGGAAAATGAGCTTAGAGTGTATACATCGATGGCGGAATTAAATAATAGGAATGCAAGTAACAAATATATATAGTGGAGCACATAATTAATTTTGTGCCCCTCCCATATCATTCATGTCTATCATCAACACCTAATTACAGTCAGACATGTACATCTAAAGTAAAAGCAGAAAGCTAGCAGCAACTACAAACAGGCAGACATATGAAGTTACAAAAAATAATCTGGAGTCTTACGTTCATCTGGATCAAACCACAAAAGATCACACATTGGTCCTTCATGTGGAACCTGTAATGCACCAGTACAGTTGTTAGGCAACCTAACTTAGGTGGCACAATCGCCAGGCACTGAATTAACGTCATCAGCATGTGTAAACATGAGTAAAGTAATGGCATTCCATTATAGACCAAAAGATGAGACATTACTAAAAGACTTCTGCACCTGGCTAGGCTTCTGATAACATTATATATTTGATGAAACTAAATAGAAGAGAAATCAGTCATTACTGTAGGTCCTAGATGAAACATTTCCAGAGCAAAACAAGAGTATTACAAACTGCAATTGCAACATAGAATAAATATTTCCCAAACCATATTAAGCATCAAATATATATCTAGCTGAAGATATCATTCTTCTGATAAAAATGTTCTATAAAACATACTAGCCACTACACACAAACCTCTTGTATACGATCCAATGCCCTGATATTATCAAGTGTATCCAAAGAAGGTGAGAGACCTCCATGCAAGCAGAAAATCTGTAATATATACATGGAAGTTAGACACTGGCATAAAAGTCAGATGAACATTCTGCAACATATTTAACTCAAACCTGACTCTCAATAAGGGCAGAAAGAGGTAAATAATCAAACAAGTCGGTAAAGTATTTCCAGACATTGGCATTTTCGTATTTTCTCAAGCATTCACCAATGACACCAATGACATCAACATTCTGTTGTTGCTGCACTTGCATCTCCTCCTCAGCTTGTTCATCCTCCAATGGCAACCTCTCATAAGTAGCATTAGCAAAAGTAGCAGCAATCACCATCACCAAAAGCCATACACCACCTGCCAATGAGTTCTGATTAACTAAAATGTTGATGTGGATCTCTAGTTAGAAATCTAAAGCATTATTCACATACCAATGAGTATTGCTGCAACTACTGTGATCAATTTGACATAATCAAACGAACTTTTCAACAATATAGCGACACCAATCTTCCTTGACTTCAGATAGTTGAGCAGTGGAGTATGTGGAGCATTTGAAGTCAGGGAAGTACTGCGACATAAAAATTAAATAAATTAAGTTACAATTGTTAAAACATTTGAACAGTCACAGTTAAAAGCTAAGTAAACAACATACCGCCATTGGTATTTTAACTTGGTTTTGCAAGATAGTTTCCTTCATGAAACGCATGACATAGTACCCACAATCTGTACTGTTGGGTTGTCTTTGGCACTATAAAAAATAAAATAGTAAATCAATATAGTTTTTTTTATCTAATTGCACATTAAGTTTTTGCAAATATACCTCTATCTGAATCCATTTAATGTTGGTTGCCTTAAAACACGGCACCTTAGTTCCAATATTTGCACGATAAACTTGCAAAGCACTAATCACAAAATCAAACAGACTTCATTAAGAAACATATTTTCAATCATCCAAAACACACGCATGCTTTTTTTATTTTGAACCACAACAGCCACAACCCAGTATATGTCAATTCAACACAGTTATTCTAATGTCAAAAATCAAAAGCACATTAGGACCATGACAACTTGCAACATGTATCTACCATGGAAGCCATTCGACATAATCATAGAAAATCATAAATATAAAAGCATGCTTACTTATCGAACAGATTCTTTAATTCTGGGCGACCCCTAGGATCAACATTCAAGGGATCCAGATAGTAAATAATCTCTTCAACAATATTTATCGCGCACAACACCCAATGATTCCTACAAAAATGTTGAGATAACAAATCCTAAGCACCTCAACTTTTATGTAATTCATTATTGTGAATTAAGTCCTATAGGATAAGCGACTCACCCAACATTGCACGGCGCTAAAAACAAGGGCTGATATTCTCTTTCTTTAGTTGCAAACCGGTCAGCTATATACGTTGTCTGTGAATCCCTCCCGAAGTAGCCGTATGTATTTGTTTGGTGTGGGGACAAGAACAGAAACCTGCTCGTTCTTTCCTTTGGAAGCAACAATTCTTCATACAAATACCTTCAATTAAAATATAAAAATGGATTACACCAATGACATCAATATTTAAATGGAAAGACTAAAAAAATATTGTACACTTTAAGCCTGATTTAGTACCTGATATATACGGAAATAACGGAGGCAGATACCCATTCATGATTTACAATTTCTCTGATATTTTCAGTATTGATCATCTCAATGATATGCTGACCAAAAATATTTTGTTCCATCTCTATGTCCAATTGGTCATCATTTTTCATATTCTTCCGTTCATGTATTTTAAGAAAATTCAAATATTCTAGAGAAATTGTAGTTGAACCAGCTGTAGGAGGGTTGGCCTCAGAGTTGCCTCCTTTATTTTCTGGGGTTGTAATTGACTCCTTTGTATATCCAGACACTCTGCCCTTGCCTTTAGATTTTGCAGGTGCCTGGAAATTTTGCATTTCAATATGCCAGTTAGTGATCAACTAATGTAATAAATATATGCCGTATATGAAAAGGTGGACAAATGAAATTACATACCATATTAATTACAACCACGAGATCAATTGGCCATGCCACATAAGTACCTATTGCATCTCTTACTGTCATTACATCTGCACCATCGATAGGTACCGGCAATGGCGCATCCCCCTCAGTTGCAACATCAACTCCAACTTTCACATGGTTAAGGGTGCTGGTCCAATTATGCGATGTAACACCCGGCTCATTGTATACTTTACCCATACCAACCATACGATAGTTTGGGGTTGATAAATATAGCTGACATGAGTTGACGCCCTAATCCAATGATAGATGAATAAGCTGTGAATTAAGGCATCCAATTGAATGTATTTAACTGCGAATGCAATACTAGTAAAAAAAAAGGCATGCATTACCTCTGGAAGCCTGATGGCAGATGGTAGAGTGCAACTATCTTTGACACTTGCTGGGACTGTGAAATTAGCCTGCCTCTCCTCATCCTCCTTTTTTTTTAGCTTTTCTTCCAAAATGTTCAATCTTTCTGAGAGTTGAGACACCAATGTCTCCCACCTTTTCGTCTCAGAGTTATGTTTTGCACGACCTTCAGGTGGGAAGTAGTCTTTTTGAGAGACGCCAAAACCCACACCCCTAACACGACCAGGGTTCTCTGGCACACCTAGGGCTTTAGCAAGAATATCCTGGCGACCAAAATCTTGTATCTCTCCCTCTCTGCTGCAGATCGTGAGTTCCTCCTGACACATAGTTATTGGTGAAATGCAAATGTTAAAATTATTATATATTATCATAAGAAAATAACAAATGAAAATGTAAACGTTAGTCTACTAACACATTTATTCCACACGGTCTGCGTATTTTTGTTGTCAATTACACCCGCCTTGTTCTCGCGGGCTTTCCTCCACACAATATGGCGTTTAATTTTCTTAACTTCGGGCCCCGCCTCCTGCATCTGTATATTGAGATAATATATATTAACCAAATAGTTTAAAAGTCATATTTACCACACATGCAGTTAAATATATATATACATACCAATTCATCCTCAATGTCAGCATACCCCTTACGTGATGCTTTGTAAGGGCATGCAGGATCTAACGCTCTGTTGCGATTTTCATTGCTTAATTTCTATTCAGACACATATAAGTAATATTAATACATGGTTAATGTCATATGTACGTATACATATAATTATAAGGACTAACGTGATATTAAACATACCAGGAATCGAGCATCTCCTGTGCGTATTGCTATAAAATCTATCCACTCATCCCTTGATATGTGTGGATATTGTGATGGAGGTTCCTCTATGATACTCCCGTTGGCATCTCTTAGAAGTTTTTTGGTCAATCTAGTTCAGAATGCCCTATGTAGGTTACCAGCTTCCTGAAGTACAAATTTTTTCCGAGATTCATCAACATTAAAAGACATCTGCAAAACAATATAAACAACGTGTCAAAGTAAGTATGTTTACATAGTTTACAATATAATTCATAAATTTTAACAATTACCTGTACATCAGCCCATATGCTATCTTTGAAAGCATCCAAAGCTTCATCCTTCCAATTAGAACAAATAATTGGGACCGTTTGCCGAACAACGGCCCCAATGTAACTCTCCAATATTTTACCATTAGCACGAATTGGTTGGTCCAAATAATTCCATTCAACCTAATAAAAATAATAAAGTAATTAAATCTAGATATCAAACAACATTATGAAATCCTTAGATTAGTAAGTAAATTACCTCAAATTTTTGTCCTTTACTCCTAGCGTGGATGACCGCCTTCATAACTGTTGGCCCACGTCTCGTCACTTTGGCAGCACTAGAATTACTTGAAGATGCCATTTACCTACAAAAATATTAGACACAAGTAAAACATCAATGGACATTAATATAATATTAATTGATGCAAAATATAAAACAACAATTGATAACAATTTAGTTGTATAGCATCCAGTTGTTTCCAATTCCCAATTCCATTCATCCCTTTTTCCATTGTTATGCATCAGTTCAAGTAGCTACATTATACTGAATTTGAGTATGTTAACAACTACTTGAGATGTCAATTTGGCCTAAGTATGCTACTCATGTTGTTGAGATGATCTCAAACATAGATAGAATTATTTATGCAGCTTCTGCTGATATTGATCATCAGCTTTTAGAGCAGGATCAGAATGTTACAAATCAGTATGAGGATAGCTTGGTTGATCAAGGTGCTAATCAGAAAGATTTTTCTGACCTTACTGATAAGGATAATGTTGTTAATCTGGACAAAGGAGTTAATAATGTTCAAATAAATCAGCATGAAACAGATTCTTCTTTAAGGGTGGTAAATAGAGATGTGCCTATACAAGGTTCTCCAGCTGTCTCAGAAACAATCAGGAAGGATATGGAATGGTTGGTAGATTTCGGGGAGATGAGGAAGAGGACAATGAATATGTCAGTCAAGAATTGATTTCTCCTTCAGAGGAAGTCAATATTGCAAGTCAATATTTGACTGAAAATTCTAAACTCCAAGAAAAAGAACTGGAGTGATCTCTATCTAGAAGGGCCCATTCTTCCAAGTAAGAAATCTACGACCAAGCACAGTAAACTTCAATTATAACAAATAATAATAATAATAACAAATAATTAGCATTGTTGATTATGACTCTCATGCAAACAGCAAACATAACGTTAGATCCTTTTAAAATAATACGCTTGGAAGTAACATATTGAGTTGTTAAAATATTACCGAACACCAGACTTGACATCAAAGTTATAAACAGGCACATCAGCACGGACGCAAGCATTTATAAACAAAAGCAATGTTGCAAAATACAATTTGAGTTTTATGAAGCTTATCACCTTTCGTCAGCTACATGCATTGCACACGAGGCATTAATTAGGATGGAAGTTAGCTTTAACTTTTGCCTCAGCAATACCAGCTTGATTCTTTTAAGTATGACAGAATGACGAAGTTCTGAGATTGTTACCCAGGCATTCCACAAATGTCTCTGGCATAACGAAAAACAATTTAGTTTAGCCTACAGTATATTACCATGTGGTAGTATTGCTATCAGCCAATAGCACAAGCATCCTCATCCTAAACATATTAGGCATAAATTATTTCACAACACATGAAATTAGAAATGCAAGCACAAACCTAAATTCAGAAAACACAAGTTTTGGAAGCCTGTAACAGACTCTCATGATAAAAACTTCAGCAAATTGACAACATAATTCAAAACCAAGAAAGAATGGTGCCATATAATGTGATTTCTAGAGCCTATAATGTGATGTTAAAAGGCTCAAATGGTGCCAACTTCATCAGATGACTCAGGGTCAATATGACAAAGAAGCTTATTTCACTGAAGTGCTCTCTAACTCCAAGAAAAAGAAGCTTAAGAAAAAGCAGTTACAGATTCAAAAGAACTAGGTCGAAGGGTGGTAATTCAAATATTTACTAATGCTGAAAGTTCTACTTTGGAATGTTAGGGGTATTGGTAACCCTGAAACAAGAATAACTTTGAAAATAAATATTAAATCATAAATAAATAAATATCAAATACCATTCCATCACTCTACCTGGGATGCGAATGGACACGCAACTAGAAGTGGAGCTGTCGAGGCCGCGAAGGTCGACACCGGCGGAGTCGCGTTCAAGCGGCGTTCGAAGGAATGGGTCGCGGTTTCAAATGGCGTTCAAGCGGTGGTTCCTTCTTGGTTTGGTAAGTTGCGCGGCTCTGGAACTGACGGACGACTGAGGTACATCGGCGAGGAGGGCTCCGATGGCGGCAAGGTCCGGCGTCTGTGTGAGATGCAACGGCGAGCTGTCAGACGCGAGTCAAGTGGAAGCTGTGAGAAGCGCGAGCGGCAAGTGGAGCACGAACGACGAGTGGAAGTGCGAGCAGAGGCCAGCGAGATAGACGAGTTTGAGAAGTGGAACGACTTAGGGTAATCTTAGAAGAGAAGAAAAGAGTCTGAGAATACCGTGGGGGATGCGCGCGGGATGTGAAAAAAAAGCCCGGGGGGAAAGTTAGAAAAGATAGCGTTTAACAAATAAGTGCTATCTTAGCTATATCTTTTGATAGCGTTTTAGAAAAAAAATGCTATTAAAGATCCCTTTGATATTTTATCATTTTTTTCAAAAGGGAAAAGATAGCGGTTCATAAAAGGAACGCTATCTTAGGTGCACTCTTTAATAGTACTTATTTTGCGCGCGGGTATATCATCTAAGATAGCGTTTCCTTGTGGAACCGCTATCTTAGGTTGTTAGTTAAGATAGTGTTTTCGTGTGGAACCGCTATCTTTTCCTGCAGTGGCACTTTTAATAGCGGTTCCTTTAGGAAACGCTATTTTAGGTGATACGTAAGATAGCGTTTCCTAAAGGAAACGCTATTAAAAGTCCCCCCCGTCACTTTTAATAACATTTCCACACGGAAATGCTATAAAAGGTGCGTTATTAAAAGTCTAATCTGATGTAGTGAGGATCCCGAACTGGTGCATAGTTATACAAAACATAAGGAGAAAGATAAAGCTTCACGACACAGACGCACTGGCCATAACTAACTAGACTGTAATCACCATGGGTCACAGCTCGTCCGAAGGCATTTGGTTCGTAGGGAGTTCCATCCAACTCCTCTTGGTTACGTTCATCCACAGGGTCTTCTCGTACGGTTCCACAAGGAGACAAAATACAACATACAAAAATATACGGGATAAGAAACAATTCTGTCATCAAAAGCGGAAAAGAGTCATAGTAAATATCGGTAATATCGGTAATAAATATATAAATATATAAATACCGATTTTCGCTGTTTCGTAATATCGGTAATAAATATATAAATATATATTTTTATCCGAGACTTAGAAAATGATTTTGGATAAACCAAGGTCATTTCCTTGTTATACTTATTTTTATAAGGTTACAGGGAAGTTTTTGGTTGAAAACTCAGACGGAAGCTGGTCTGCTGTTTTCTGTGTTTTCACTGACAGTAAAAGTTTACTGCTCAGAAGACCTAATTTTGAATCGTGAACGAGATGAAAAATATTTTTATCGTATTTACTACGATACTGAAAGTTTTGGAAATTTTGGTAAAAAAATTAAAATATTATGTTTGTTGCGGGCCTATACGACGAGATGTCTCTAGGCAGAGCCTGAGTCAGATGAATCGGGAAGTCGGCAAAGTAGCAGAGACATTGGATTGACCAACTTGACGAGCATTTATGACGAGTTTATCCTATCATAAATGGCAATAAATGGTACATTTATGGCAACATTTAATTTTGTTATGAAATGACCAAAATACCCTTGTCTTTTTATGACAATTTCTACCAAATGCCATTGGACAAATTGACCAACCTTTGCCCCATCCTCATGGCTTCAACACCTTCTTCATTAAGTTTTGAATTCTTCTTAAACAAGTTTTGAATTCTTCTTCACCAAGTATTCATTTCTTCTTCACCAAGTTTTGATTTCTTCTTCACCAAGTATTGATTTCTTCTTCATTAAGCATTTGTTTCTTCTTCATTAAGTTGGTTTCTTCTTCATTTAAATAGGTTGTCTTCTTCCTTAAGCAATTTTTCCATTTTCATGATTCTTTGCTCCAAAGAGTTCATAACTCGTCTGATTTTGCATAGCAATTCTGATCAGTTTCTATTTTGAATATCGAAAAACTTTCAACATGAAAGTTGTTCATCTTTCTCTCTTCTTTCCAACGACATAAAGATCATCCAAAACTGATAAGTATGTTGAGAGATATACTCAAAATACCAAAACTGTTCTAAACCCTAACTATGTTCATCTTCTCCCTTAAGTTTCTCAAGAACACCATGAGAATTTGTGAAGAACATCATCCAAATCATCATTTTATTTGATCATAAAGAGGTAGTCTCTCTTAATCTTGCTATTCTAAGCTCTATTCTTCATAAGATTCTTGAGTTTATGCCTTTGATCAACATGTTCTTCATTTGTTTAAAGTTCATGGAGCTAGATTCAAAAATTCATAACTAATTCTAGAAAAATCCTTTTGACATGAAACCAATTGCTATGATCTTATAATCATCTCTATTTTCATCATCTAGAAGCACAAGATCATGAGAAATTTCTTTCCCTAATTTATGGACTGGGCCGAATCTAGGTCAATATGGTGTTCTTAGGTTTTGTTTCAATTTCATGTCTTGATTCATGATTATATCTTGATAATTCTTGTATTCAAGTATATAGAAGATCAAAAATCAAACTTGCGCCTATTTGATTCTTCAAAAACCGAAACCCTAGGTATGAGCACTTGTTGGTTTTATGATTCAAAAGTTGTTTGTAACACTTGAATCTAACTCTAGGTTTTGTATGTTGATTAAATCCAAGAGTTTAGAAATTTTAGAGATTTCTAACTCCAAACTCAGCCCTTGGCCGAAACCCTAGTTCTTGGAACTAGATGAGTTTTAGTTCATGTTCTTGGTTCATAATCTTGGTTTAAGTGCTTAATCATGTTTAAGTTACTTATGGATCATTAATCCCTAAGTTAATCAAATTTAAGTTTCCTAACCTAGAAAATTGGGTGAAGCCGAACCCTAACCTCCATGAGTCAAGTATGTTTTGTTTGATTTGATTTATTTTGGTTGCAATTCGTTATGAAGGAATCGATCGGGTTGGTTTGACCTAAAGCCGACGGAGGAAGCCGGATCAAATCGGGAGATTATTTAGTTCGAGTCTTCAAGAGGTAAGGGGAGCTTACCTGAGGGATTTTTCTCAATAACTATTTGCTTGTGGTGTGGTTTATATGATTTATATGTGGTTGTGGTTATTGGTTTGTTGTTTACGTGGTGTGGTTTATCTGTGTATTGGTGTGGAGTTATGTTTAATTTATTTAATTATTTGCAATTGTATATTATACTGCTATGATGCATGATCTGCTTGGGAAATATGTGTGATATAACTGTTGGTTGATGTGTGAGAAGCCTGACAGTGGTCAGTGCTCAATTAAAGTTAATCGGATAAAAGCTTTAATAAGCTGTGTAAATTATATTCAATGTTTTATGGTAAATGTTGGAATATAATAGTGGTGGAAAAATATTATTTTGGAAAAATAATGAGTTTTGAGAAATATTATTATTTTAATAATTTATTAGTGTAAAAGTAATTTATGAGTCACAATGAGAGCAAAACCGTGAAAATATTTTTGCACTGCTAATTTTTACGTATGAAATTCAGGAATATTACAAAATATTCTTTTATAAAAGAAATTGGTGAAAATAAGTTAATCATGATTTTAGAAAATTAATTAAGTGGAAAAAGTTAAGTTTTGGCTTAAAGCCTTCAAAATAATATTTGACGGGAAATTTGGAAAAGTGTAGACGGCAAGTATTTTTGAAACGGCGGTGCATATTTTGAGGAGAATAAACCTCAAGTGACTCTTTGGTTTGTGAAAAACTAAGTTTATGACTTAAGGATTTTATAATGAATTTCTACCTTGGAAAAGAATTTCTGAGAATCAAAAGTTGATTTCACCGTGTTGAAAGTACAGTTGGACTTAGTAACCGAGACGTCGGGGTACTAAGGTTCTGTGTTGTGATGGACTCAGTCATTTGGACTTTGAGGGCCTATATTGTATACATGAGGTATACTATATTGAAACATTTGAAGATGTTTTCTATTACCACGAACCTCTGACTGGTGCATCGGTCGAGAGGTGTCGTGATTGAGCACTCGGACTGTGAGGTCCTGTGCTGTAATAAAAGTTTTAAAGATGGTTAAAACTGTGTGAGTTGTAAGCCATTTTGAGCTTCGGCAAAGAAAGATTGAGCACAAAGAAAAGTGTCAAGAATAGAGTGTTTTTCCATGCATTTGGCGACGTGTGCTGTATTTTGATCTAATGTCTGTGTCTATGTCTATGGTCATGGGCCTGTATTTTGACTGCGTGTCTGTGACTGCGTGTCTATGGTTGTGGACCTGTATTTTGACTGCGTGTCTGTGACTTTGGGTCTGTGACTGTGGGTCTGTGATCATGGGTCTGTGATCATGGGTCTGAATCGCGGGTTTGTGGATCGTGCGTCTGTGATCGAGGGTCTCAGAATCGCGGGTTTGTGGATCGCGGGTCTATGACTGAGGGTCTGTGACTGTGCGTCTGTGGCTGCGGGCCTGTAACTATCGAGTCTGATCAACTCATCACAATGTTGGAGATATCTCATGAGATTAAGTGTGAATGTTTAGATGATGGATAGAAGTGTTCATGCATAGTTTTCAATGTTGATGTTTGGGGTGTGAAACCCACTGATAAACTGTATGCTATAATTGAGATGTTTATGTATATGTGTATGTGTCTTCTTTAGTGCGAGCATTTAGTTATTTTGTTAAATCCATATATTGGCGTCTCACCCTTACAACCATATCAGAGACGTATAAGGGGTATGAACCCTACAAGAAGAGGAAGGCTGTCGAGTTGGAAGCATGTTGTGCTGCTCCTATTGGCTGTAGTGTCGGTTAGTTACGACCAGCTTAGGTCCTATTATGTTATATTGTGTTTTGAGAGTAATACTGATTATGATTTAGGTGTGAAAATATATGAGGCAGTATAGTTGTAAGATTTCTATACATTGTGTTGTTAAGTGTGATTTGATTAAGTTGATGTTATCATGTGGTTAAAAGGAAAAGGAAAAAAATTTATCACCATATTTTGGAAAGATGGACGTTGAGAAAACATTATTTTCCGAAAGTAACCAGCAAATTAAGTTTTATTTCCGTAAATGGGTAACCATGTGATGACCTGGGTAAGGGTGTCACACATCCTACCCTCACTCCTACAACTAAAACTTGATACTGAAAATGGCTATGGTTTCCCTATCATAGTTATGGTTATCGGTCAGTCGTCCAAGCGACACGTCCCATTCCCGGTGCACATCCTTAGTCATGGTGAGAATGCTCATGCAAAGCAATGACACTATAGCTGCACATTAAACCGGGTGCACACCCAGGACCGTGGGTGCTCATGCAAAGCAATGACACTATAGCTGCACGATTATCCCGGTGCACACCTTCACCATGGTAAGAACGCTCACGCAAAGCGTGACACTACAGCTGCACAATGATCCCGGTACACACCTCGTCCACTCCCAGAGGTGCTCATTCAAAGCAATGACACTCGTAGCTGCACAAGTTAAGTTTACCTTTGGACGGTTCCACAAGGACTTCGAGTCTTGTATGTGTCCCACATACGGTTATAGAAACAACACAACTTATGAACCTCACAAACTCCTATGGTCATAACCTAGTGCCTTAACCTCTCATCAAGACCTCAACACATGCTCTATGTCACAACACCTCTTTAACATATATTTTATGTAGGTTAGGCACCTCTAAAAATCATCATGATCCTCACACCCAAAACAACTCATCTCTTAGACCACATATATATCTTCGCTTAATCCACTAAGCATAAAGTAAATACCACACAGATCATGCATAACATCAAGTCAATCAAAGATATTTCAGAACATCAACAAAACACTAAATCAGTTCAATAAAGGTAATAAAACTCAAATCAACCATCAACAGTATAAACATTGATAACCCTCTGGTTATCTAGTTTTATAACTAGGAAGACCATGGTTTTTTACACCAATTACTCGAGTTTAATCTCGTTTTCACCCAAATTTGGATTTAATTGTCCTCAAGCAATATTTTGAGTTTCTTAAGTAATTTAGGGCATTTTAGTTAATTTTCGAGTCAAATAAAGCATTCACTGATATTTTGTATTTTCAGGTTAAAAGGGAAGCACTTAAAGTCAAGGGAATAAAGAAAACACCGGAAAATGCAATTCTGGAAGTTTCGCCTTGCGAGAAGCTACTCGCCTTGCGAGCCTGAAAGCCAGCCTGAACAGCAACAGTCACCCTTTCTATCTCGCCTTGCGAATCACTATCTCGCCACGCGAGCCTGAAGGCCTGTCTGTGCCAGAGAATGTCACCTTTTCGGTCTCGCCCCGCGAATCACCATCTCGCCTCGCGAGAATCCAATTTTGAACGCACGCCACTTTTAATATTCGCCTCGCGAGAGGCTACTCACCTCGCGAGCGGGCGCAGATTCTGAAGGTTATAAATTGTTGTTTTAGGGCAGATTGTAGAGAACTTTTCATATTCACGGTATACGAATATTTTCTAGGTTTTGTGTTTCCTTTGTAATGGAGAACTAATTCCCTGAGATTAGTCTGCTGTAATCGGTTTCCGCCGCACTTGAGGTTCTATAATTCCCAATCTTATTGCTTTTCCCTTTCAATATTATCTTATATGTCTTGTTTTCTTAATTCAAGCTATATAGGAAAAGTATTGGTTTATTTCGATGATCATATGTTCCTTACTCTAATCGCGTTTGCTTAATTCGTGTGTGTACAATCGTGTTTGCTTAATTCACGAAGGTCTTAATCTGTTTGCTTAATTCGGAATAGGAACATATATCTCGTAGTGTCAATTGCGCTTGTCTAATTGTTGCTACAATCGAAAAGAGATTAGAATCCGCGGAATTTATATGAATCAATGATAGTTGGGAAATCGAAAACAGTAGATTAATCGTTTTTAGCTTATTGATAATCACTTGTTTGCATTGTTTTTGTTTTTGTTAATTGAATCATCCAACCAACCCCCCCCCCCCCCCCCCCCACCCACCCACACCCACCCACACACAAAAAAAAAAAAAAAATGGTTTTGAGGTTAATAACAATCCAAGAGTCCTTGTCGTTCTTTTTGACCCGCGTACGACAGCGTGTCAACATCAACCTAATATCGATCAACCTACAATCCCCGAATCACCATGGATGTTTTATAAAAGCAATTTAAAGCGATTCTGGTCTTGTCGATTATTCGACTTCTAGTAGGGTTTAGGTCGCCCTACATAATTACTACATAATCTACTACTTATCGATTCCGACGATAGGTTGATTCTTTCCCCCACCTAGGTTATCACCGAACTCGAATCTCCTCGTCGTCACACCACAAAGTATTAACTCCACCTTCTGTGAAGGTAAGGAGATTCGAGTTATAGGTTCGGTTCATACAATAAACTAGGATTAGGGGTTTCTGAAATTTATGCGACTCTTGGATTTATGATCCTTAAGTGCTAGAAGTTTCCAAAACACATGCAACTTAGGGATTTATGATCCTTAATTAACTGCTAGGAGTTTAAAACAAGATTACTTTAAACAAAGTTGAACAAAAATCCCACCAAGTTACACTTGATGGAGATTCGGCCTTGACCAATAAGATAGGCTAGGAACATTTAAACTTTCCAATCTCTTTGGTTTAGCATCCATTAATAGTAAGGAGCTCAAAACCATGATCACTTTGGAAAATGAAAAACGAAACAACCTAGGTCCATAACCTTTAAGATTCGGTCATCCTTGGGTTTTCATGATAGAAATCTTTAAATTTTCCAATCTCTTAGAACTTTTAGCATCCAATAACTTATGGAGCTCAAGTCTATGATCATCTTGGAAGCAACATAAGACTTTAAATAACAAAGCTCATAAGCACATAAAGTAAGAACAAAATAAGCCTATAAGTAATTAAAGCATAATGACGTAAGTAAATGAATCATAACTGACATAAACATAAATGACATAAAAGTAAATGACATAATGTAAATGACATAAAGTAAATGGCATAAATATAAATGACATAAAATAAAAGAAATGAATATAAAGAACATGGAAGTAAATGACATGAACAGAAACATATTGACATAAAAATAAATAAGCACAAGTAAGGAAAGCTATAAAGAAAGCACAATAAATAAATGAAGCAAGAATAAAGTAAAGCATCACAATGTATTAGGGTTCTAAGTTCATGATCACACTTGGATAAGTTGAAACATAGTATCCTAGGCTACTAATACATAGTTTTGGCCATCATGGGAAAACAAGCTATCAAAACCTTCCAAGATTTATGGATTCAATGATCAAGGAACACTTAAAAAACTACCACATGATCATGTAAAAGAAGTTGAAACAAAACACTCCCTAGGCCATCATGAGTAGATTCGGCCTCCTCAAGAAATAGAGGATGGAGATTTTTTATTTATACAACCTCTTATTATGTTAAACTACAAGTAAATACAAGACCATAGAAATTGGTTTCAACTCAAAAGGAGTTTTCTACCATTTTTGAGAGATTTTTGAAGATAAAAGTTCATATATGACATAAAGAAGAAACTTTAGAAAAAGATGAAGTTTTTAAAGAAAATAATACATGAGAGTATTACCCTAAGCAAGAGGAACAACTTTGGTGAAGAACACTTAGTTAAAAGAAGAAAAAAAACTAGAGCTTTGGAAGCTTGAAGTTAAGAAAAATATGAAAGCTTAAGAGTTTTAATGGAGTAGAAGGAAGGAAAGTGATGAAGTGAGGATGAAGAGTGGTATTTATAGAGGAAGGGGGAGGGGTGCACGGCCTAGAGGAGAGGGAGCAAGGCTTGGAGAGGAAGTTTTGGTTTAGGGCATTGTTTGGGTCATTTAAGGAAGGTTTAATGGGTTTTTGGAATAAAATAGATTATAATTTGAAAAAGTTATCATGATCACTTTAAAGTGTGTCATAAGAATTTAATTAGGCATCCCATCAAGACTTCTCTCATCCTTTAGGGTTCCTTTAACTTCTTAAATACGTAACCGGTTGCACATCCGATCGTATTTTCTGAAGGTTTCACCCGAATAAAATATTTTATTTTATTTTATTTTTGAACGAAAATGTTCAAAATAACCAAAGTTAAAGGAAACATGATAAAAACACTAACCGTCTCTTTCACGGGTCAAAATTAGGTTTTCTGCTCAGTAAACTTATACTGGCAGTGAAAACGCAGACCGACTTTCGTCTGAATTTTCAACCGAAAATTTTACTGTTACTTCATATGATAAGGTGGATTAGGAATATGATTTTATTTTATTAAAAAAATATATTTTCTACTTTCATATTAAAATATAATTACTTATATTTTAATTGATTAAACAGTATAATGAAAATCAGGCTGTTACATTCTTGCAACCTCGTGTCGTGGATGTAATGACTGCCAAACATGGATGTACTCAATCAGGGACTACTCAATATTATTTAGGTGCTTGAGTGTAATACCCTTGAACAATTGGAGAACGGACCTAAATTAAGGGCCGACCTTCCGGATACAATTGTGTTAATGGGATATTGCAGCCTATACTGCTCGACGAAGGGAAGTTAGGATCTCCGGAGAATAAATATCAAATATAGATGAGGAACATTGAAGTGTCATGCATTTTTTACAAATGGCGATGACTGTCGGGTATGAATCCCATTGGTTAAATTATTATGATTATTGTTGGGAAGTTATGTGCTATATATATGTGCATATGTTATTATCTGTGTGTCGCACTTGTAGTTATCATGATAAAACTCATTTGTCGGTATCTCACCCTTGCAATATCTGTATATACGAGTACAGATGATGTAGAGGAGTTCCCAGCTTCATTCAGGATGTTAGTTCCATTTTTGAAGAAATCGTTGACAATAGGGATGATCACAGGGTCTTCCCAGTGGGTATTTTTTAGAGTGACCAGCTTAGGATTTTCTTTGGGTGGTAGGTTTGAGGAGGTCGGTATGTGTGATATGTGAACCATTATTTGTTTTAAATCTTCAGTTTTAAATATTGAAGGCATTTTCCAGACAACTTGTGCGTTGTGGCGGTTTGATTATGAATACAATCAGTTTATGTGTTTTGATAAGTATAATATAGTCTTACTGTTTTAATGTGTGTGTCACATTTTCAAAGTATTCCATAGGAAAACAAAAATTTGTACCGAATTTTCTGACTTATAGAAAAATAATTTTTCGAAAGCAACCAGCCGTTTTATTTATGTTTTATTTCCGAACGTGTTCACCATGTAACGCCCAAGGGGGGTGTTACAGACTTTCTCCACACGAACGCAAGAGTACTCAAGGATCAAACCCCTGACCAATCTCTAAAGGGGCCCGAGCTCATTACCACTCGAACCAACCACATGTTGGTATTTTAATTACACTAAGATTTTTTAATGTTTTTATAGTTATTAATAATAAATTTCAGTCAATGTTAATAAATGAATGTACTATGCAATTTACAGTTAATAATATATTTAACTATTTCTTAAATTAATATAATATATCTATAATCAATAATATGCGATAAATTCTTAAAATAATCAATAGTAACATTAATTACCTTGTTTAAAGAAAAAAACTTTAATTACCTCAAAACAATATTACTTCAGAGTATGTATTGAAAACTCTAATAAATATTATTTTTATTACGGGTGTTAGTATTGTGGTAGGAGACATTTATTTAAAAATAAATGAAAATTTACCACATTATCTGTTAAGGGTGCTATTTACAATGAAGAATTACACAATGATAATTAAATAAAGAGTATTTTAAAAACTCAACCGAGTTGTCCATTATCACCATATGTCTCCTTCCGCATGAATACTTGTCCATTATCACCATATGTCTCCTTCAAGATTGATATGACTATTGAAAATGATATTTAATCAACAAATATATATGGAAGATTAAATCTTCAAACAGTAAATAGAAATGTACAAAAACCCATTCGATGTAAATAATTATGTTGCATAATGTTACTTTTTTTAAGTAATTAGGTTAATTATGCCTGCAAAATTAACGACTTTCCTTTTTTCCAAAATTACTCAAATAATCAGATATATTTCTTATTAAAAAATTTATTAAACTAGAAACTTTTTATCTTAATCACTTTATCAAACAAAAAGAAATAATATTTATTTACTATTATAGAATACAAATAATAATTTTAATCTTTTTTCTTTTTCAATGTTTTTATTGTTTAATAATAATAAACTTCATTCAGTGTTAATAAATGAATGTTATTCTATCTATATAATTTATAGTTAATAATAAATTTATTTATTAATTTAATATTATATATATAATTAATGATATTCAATAACTTCTTAAAATAATTAATGGTGGCATTAATTATCTTAAAAAAATATTATTAGATTGAAAACTCTAATAAATATTCTCTATTTATATATTATTATTATTATTATTATTATTATTATTATTATTATTATTATTTTATGCGTGTTATTTGTGTATATATTTGTATCCATTGTCCCCCTTAGTATCTTCCCCCATGATAAAGATAAACCTTTGTTTTTATTCAGTTCCCAGTACATAAAGAATGGCAAGCAAGGACCTTCAAGAAGGATTGATAGAGGAAATCCTGATAAAGCTCCCTGTAAAGTCTCTGGTATGATTCAAATCGTTAAGCAAAGCATATTGTACTCTTATCACCAATAAGAGGTTCATTACTAAACACTTCCTACTTCACGGCAAAAAATCAACCCAACTTTCTTGTCTTTTACAACAACTTTGATATAACGTTGATTTCTGATGATAAATTATCATAACCCCCATTGATCTAACACCACCGTCTCCATACACAAATCATCTTATAGATGACATCATAGCTTATGGTCCTTGTAATGGTATACAATGTCTTAAAGTGACACATGTAGGCAATCCTGATCGGTTGATGTTGTGGAATCCAGCCACAAGTGCGACACCCTAAACCTGGCATCACATGGTTACCCAATTGCGGAAATAAAACCGATTATAATGCTGGTTACTTTCGAAAAATATAATTTTCTCGATGGATAAGTACACTAAAAACAGTAGTTTTTTTTTGTTTGAAAGGATAATTGAAATAAAAGTGATGATAACTCAGAACATGAATTGAAGACAACATATATATATATATATATATATATATATATATATATATATATATATATATATATATATATATATATATATATATATATATATTCATAACATGTCCTGGTGAGACCCAAGTTCTAGTACATAAGCTAGGGCCTTATCAACAGCCATTGCAACAGAGTTAGAAATCTAGAAGATACAACTGAAAAGAGAGTAAGAAAAAACACGGGGAAAGAGGGTCCGGAACCACACCACAAAAGTAACTCTAGAAAGTCAGAAGACGGAAAACTATTCACAAAAACGTTCCAAACTGGTCACTGACACTGGCTACAAGCAGGGTCTCCACAAAAACTCCCATGAGACGAGACATCAGGTAATGGGTCTATGACATCGCCGCCTTCATCCACGGAATCGTTGTCGTCGTCATGATCCTGAACGTAATACTCAGGCTCATCCTCCTCCATGATCTCATAGAAGTCCTCCTCGGGATCCTCCTCAGGGTTCTCCTCGATAGGTGCTGCCTGCTCGACGTCCAGAGGTGGTAACTCATGTAGTAGTCTGTTAACTTGCAGTGCGTGAAGGTAGTACCAAGTCAGAGGCAGAGCAACTCTCCTAGTCTCCATGATTTGGCTCCTACAAATCAGGTCTCCGTCAGCATTCAAATCAGTGGTGGTGATTGATTCGTGGTACGTAGCAGACGTCTCCCCCGGATGAATCTGCCATGCCCCAGCGTTCCCCGCGTCATCGAAGACCTCACTCTTCGAAATCATCGGCACAAGAGGGATGTTAGGATCCATCTGAGCTTATATACATACGGTGATACCAAAAAGGAAGAGAGAATAACAAGCAGAAATGAAAGAGTGAGATACCGACAACGGATATATCTCACAACAACCATATACATGATACATACAACACATTGGCATATTAACATTTAAAACATTATTCATAGGTAAACAACAAGTATTATTTCAGTGGGTCTCATACCCGAATCAATCATTTTTATAAAGATAATGCATGACACTTCAATCATCAGGCTCTAAACTTAATCTCATGAGATATCATCACCATTTTATCATTAAGAAATAAAGAGTTGATCAGGCTCGTATGCCACATTGGCAAGTTGTCTCCGTCACCTCATATACCCGGATCAACATCATCACGAATCCCTTATCAACGGCCATCCGGATGTATACATCATCAAACAGCACACCTTAAGCGGGCATTTGGTAACTCAAGCACGTTTGCTAAGGGGAAATGCATATGAATAAAAGACTTTTCATTATTAAGACTTTTCTTTGTGTTCACTATTTTCCATTGTCGAAGCCCAAAGCTAATGACTATTCACAATTTTCATCACTTGAAAATCAATAACACAGGTCGCGCAGTCTGAGTGCTCAATCACAACACCTTAGAACGATGCCACAGTTCAAGGTTGTGGTATTAGTAACAATTATAATTTTATCCATATTTTATTTCAACATGATAAGGACTCCTAGTCCATAATAACAAAATTAGGACACACAGTCCTCAATTCCAAGATTAGGACTCCTAGCCCATAATATCACGATTAGGACCCTTGGTCCATAATTCTTGACACGGACCCCATATCACGTGCATATAACTGAATGCTAGAGGCGACATATCGCGAACTAGATTCTCTTTCACATGTGCTTACTTTTGTGAAAATCAAAATACAAAACAAAACCTCGGTCACTTATCCAGGTAACCGGAACGTTTCTAAATCATTTAGAAGAAAATCTTTTCCTTTACAAACTCTTTTATAAAACAATTAGGAAATTCGTTTGCTTTTGAAATCCTTGATCGAATAAAGTCAAATATTTTCCAAGGGGTTTTTCCTTCACAAAACACATAGTTCGAAAAAGGTTTTCTCTCGTACAAACTTTGGATCATAAAAAGGTAGTTTCTATTGACTTAAAAACACTTCAACGCTTCTTTTCAAAACAAGAATCTTATTCTCTTGAAGTAAGCGTTTTAATAAGGAACTTTTATAAATGAAACCAATACTTTCAAAGTTCTATTCAAGGCTTATTAAGGCTTTTAATCCTTATAATCATTGAGCACAGACTCAAGTCCGGCTTCTCAAACTTCAATCAACAGTAATATATTCTCAACAATAATATCACAGTTAACAACAATTCATCACATGTATACAACTCACAATACTTTAAGGCAAGTAATAATCAACTTCAAGTAATAATCACAATAGTTCAAGTAAACAAGTCATCCAAGTATTTGCTCCATATCATAATAATATTCAAAT
Source organism: Sophora flavescens (assembly GCA_030762895.1). Taxonomy (NCBI): domain Eukaryota; kingdom Viridiplantae; phylum Streptophyta; class Magnoliopsida; order Fabales; family Fabaceae; genus Sophora; species Sophora flavescens. The sequence continues at coordinate 125,640,704 of CM061069.1, forward strand.
CACTCAACTTTCCAATCTCTTAGGTTTAGCATCCATATGTATTAAGGAGCTCAAAACCATGACCATCTTGGAAAAATAAGAACAAAGTATCCTAGGTCCATAACATTCTAGGTTCAGCCTTCATAGGATTTATAAGCTAGAAATCTTTAAACTTTCCAATCTCTTAGACTTAGCATCCAAATATCTTATGGAGTTCAAGTCCATGATCATTTTGGAAAACAATGGAAACTTAAACATTCCAATCTCTTAGACGTAGCATCCAAATATCTTATAGAGGTCAAGTCCATGATCATTTTGGAAAACAATGGAAACTTAAACATTCCAATCTCTTAGACTTAGCATCCAAATATCTTATGGAGCTCAAGTCCATGATCATTTTGAAAAAAATAAAATAAAAAACTCAAACATCCTATCACCTAAACACTAAGTTTTGGCCATCATAGGATGATGAGGAAAATATTCTTTGTTTAATAACAACTCTTAGGTTTAGAATCACAAGGTATTAAGAGTTCTAAATCCCCATGATCATACTTGGAAAGTCGAAACATAGTATCCTAGGCCAACTTATTCATATTTTCGTCCATCATAGGAACAAGCTATCAAACCTTCCAAGATTTATAGATTTAAGATCAAGGGATGGTTAGAAACTCAAACACATTATCATATTCCAAAAGTTGAAACAAAAACCTCCTAGGCCACATATTCATAGCTTCGGCATTCATAGGAAGATATAGGTAGAGATTTTTGTTTTACACAACCTCTTAGTATGTGAAAATATAAGTTAATACAAGACTATAGAAAGTGGTTTCAACTCAAAAGGAGTTTTCTACAATTTTAGAGAGATTTTAGAAGTTTAAAGCATATAAAGAACATATAAAGTAAACTATGAAATAAAAAGAGAAACTTGAAAAAAGATTCATATGAGAGCATTACCCTTAGTAAAAGGAAGAACTTTAATGAAGAACTCAAGTAGAAAAGATGAATAAAGCTAAAGCTTTAAGAGCTTGAACTTTTAAAAGAAAAGGAAGTAGATGAAGTTTTAATGGAGTTTTGGAGAAGGAAGGCGACGAAGTGAAAATGAGAGGGATATATATAGATAAGGGGGGAGAGTCCATGGCTCCAAGGGGGAAAAGAAGAGCTTGGGGTGCAAGCTTGGTCTTAAGGCATTGTTTGGTTGAAGAGGAAAGTGAAAAACAGTTTTTAGAACATAATATGATATAATTTGAAAAGTGTGATAATTACACTTTGGAGTGTCTCATAACCCATTTCCATCAATTCCCATCAAGTCACTTCACTTATGTTGTGCTCCCTAATCTTCTCCATTTCGTACCCGGTTGGATTTCCGATCGTAATTCCTACGACGTTTTCACCCGAATAAAATATTTTATTTTATTTTTGAACGAAAATTTTCAAAATAACCAAAGTTCAAGAAAACATAATAAAAACACTAACCGTCTCGTTCACGGGTCAAAATTAGGTTTTCTGCAGAGTAAACTTGTACTGACAGTGAAAAAGCAAACCTGTTTCCGTCTGAATTTTCAACTGAAATTTTTACCGTGACTTCATATGATATAATAACACAGGAAAATGATTTTAGTTTAATTAAAATCATCCTGAGTTTAATCTAAAATAAACACATTTAAATATGTATTTACTGCTACAAAAAACATAGGAAAAACAGGGTGTTACAATAAGAGAGGTCAAAGCTCTTCCTTTCCCTCGTGAAGTATACTTCTTCCATGAGGAATAAAGTATAAAGGTAAATGGATTTAGTTTTGATCCAGTAACTAGTGATTATATGGTTGTGAACTTTGTGGCAGGTGTGAAATTTTCTGCCAACACAGATATACGACCTACTACTCAGGTATATAGTCAGGGTACAAACTCATGGAACATTGCTAATGTTAATGTCAATGTATTCGACTCACCATTTACTTCATTTTTGAATGGAGTTTATCATTGGTTGGTTAAACTTCAAAACCACAAATCCATCCTCTGCTTTAATATGAGCAACAATGCATTTTGGAGAATGAATCTTCCCTCGATTTCTTAAGATGGTACAAATGAAAAACTTATAGATAGTAGTATTGCTATTATTAAAAAAATTGTTGCTTATATTAAGGAGTGTAAAATTTCTTCTACGTTTGGAACTCATGTTTAGATTTGGATATTGAATCAATATGGTGCTGAAGAGAGTTAGACAAAGAGGTTTAATATTGTACCTCATCATCTTCAACAATGGAAATTTTGGGGCTTTTGGAAAGATGACGAGGCTCTTATAACGGAAGATGATGACAATTTACCATTGGTTTCATATAACCTAGGAGACATGCTTCACGCTTTTAGATATGCGGAAAGTATTGTTCTCTTATCAATTTAGGAAGAATTTGTTTCAAAAAAAAATCAATTTAGGAAGAATTTTAAATTATTGATTTGCCTATGTTATTGACATTTCAATATGATTGTGCATTATAATTATTATTACGTTAATTAGATTGTCTTTCATATGAAAAAATTTATGTTGTTGTAATAAACATTAGCATGATGTTTATCAACTTTTATACACCTTTTGTATATGCTATTTGTGAATTCTTCCTTTCTAGATTTTTTTTCTTCTAACATAATTTTTGGAATGGAGATATTCTCAAAAGTAAACAGAATAATGAAACTATTGGGGTTAATTTTAAGTGGTGCTAAAAAATAAGAGGATGAAGATCATTTGAAAATTATGTCTCTTCTTCTATATCTTGCACGTACATATATGAAGTGCAAGCTCCAAAGGGAAGAAAATGTATAAGTTATTATGATGAAGTAGGTGGAAATAAAATTAATTGAAATTATGATTCTGATTCTAAAAGGTATTCAAAATATAAAAATCAGAATCTCAAGCACCAATTCTATGCCCAATTCCAGACACCAAACAAGTACTAAAATTCTAGTAATTTATTTAATCATGTTTATTTAATCATGTACTTATGTAATTTTGATTTTTGGATTTTTTTGTTATTCAACCTAAAGAGTCAATTTATCCTCGATCGATTGGTTCTTTCACTTCGATATTAACCTATTCTTCATAAGAAGAGAAAGTCTTAGTCAAACACAAACCCAACACCTCATCATTAGACATGGACGACCTGATGCTATAACTACTAATTCTAGGGCTTTAGGCCTTAAAAATAAATTTAGTTAATATTACTAACTCAAATTGTTTCCCTAAAAAAAGGCCTCCAGTTTTCCAAATGAATGGCTCTCGGTAGCCAAATATACAGACTGAAGAAATACCACTACCTCAAAAATGTAAACCAAAAAGTCCTACAGTTGGTCACCCTAGTGGAAACCGTTGGGAAGACCACCATGGTCCTCACCAACTGTAGGGGTATCCTGTGCGGGTACCTTTACTCCCGCTTCAACAGCGGGGTCCACCACATCATCCATACAATGATACTCCGGTACCTTCTCATCCTCTTGGGGGTCCTCCTCATTCTTGTCATCTACCTCTGGTACCAAAATCAGAAGGGTTGGAGGTGTAAGTGGTGCCACATCCTAGAACTGTTGGACAGGTGAAGGCAGATGCACCAAATCTCCCTGCGCTACTAGAGCTCCCAAAAGTAACCACATCGGTGGTAATGGAACCTCTACTATTTGAGTAGTATGAGTACGTCGATGTGGTCCAGCTGCATATGTGCCTTTAGTGACACATACCGGGCCTGTACATGTTGTAATGCGGGATCCTGGGAGTATGACAGATTCCCCGTGTGGTTCATGTATATTCGAATATATATAATACCGCAGTAGAAACCCAACAAGAATAATACAAGGGTGAGATACCGACAAATGAGTTTTATCATGATAACTACATGTTCTACACACAAATAAACATCATATACATTTTCAAGATAATCATAATATGCTAAACAATAAGATTCATACCCGAAAGTCATTGCGATTTTGTTAAAAAATGCATGACACTTCAACATCCATCATCTAAATTTTGATATTTATTCTCCGGAGATCCTAACTTCCCTTCTTCGAGCAGAATAGGCCATAATAATCCTCATAACACAATTGTTTCGCGTTGGGTCAGCCACTTAATTTAGGTCTGATCCCCAATTGTTCAAGGGTACCACATCTCACCTAAATAATATTAAATAGTTCCTTATTGAGTACATCTGTGCGGGGTAACCGAGTTCCATGAACAGAGATTGCAAAACCCCGAGCATTCCATGGATTTTGAGCCCGAATGTCCCTAATAGACCCAAAGACCTAAGAAGATATCTTTGGTCCGTAACTATCCAATTTGTCAATCTACCCTTTGTGAATTGTAGCTCGATGCACAATGGCACGCCTGCCATAATGGCACGCCTGCCATAATGGCACGCCTGCCATAATGGCACATCTGCCATACTATGCATGTAAACCAGTTGTTTTCATCATTTTCTTTTTCGTTCGTTCTTTCTTTATCGACGCTCAAAGCTCACAACTACATTTACTCCGGTATTAAATTCATTTCACCAACAAAGGAAGATTTTTTTTAAATCTGCAACTTATAATTTCTTTCTCATATGAACACTAGACCGACATATCGGCAATCTAGGTCCTTATCTCCTTCCTCAATTCCCTTTTCAACATAATTTCCGTTATGTGAAACACAAATACCAAAAACAAAACTCCGAAACTTATCCGAGATTATCGGAAATGTTTTTCGCTGATTTAAAATCCTTTTACAGAAAATATTTTCCATTGAAATTCGTTTATGAAATGTTAAATCACAACGAAATTCATTTTCTTTTTAATTTTATTTCCCGAAAATCCATCAAATCCTTAAAAATCATTTCTAACCCATTTCTGTCCAAATAATAAAATCGTTTCTCATAATTTCACCATAAAACACTTTTCTAAATTATTTTTCCTTTATAATAAAATCATTTATAAATCAAATGACTTTTTATTTTACAAAATGATTTTCACCATCACTATTGAATTTATTTTCGAAAAATTAACGTAAATGAAATTTTTTCACGGTTTCATCCTCACTGACACTCATTAACTTACTATTTCACCAAAAACTCATTAAATATTATTATTTTCCACATTTTCGTCCACTTCCATATTTCAAAACCCTTTAGTTTCTCCTCAAACTTTTTAGTTTTATCCTAAATTTTAATTGAGCACTGACCACTGTCAGGCTTTTCACTCAATCACTCAAACAATAATTAATCCACACATCATAGTTATCCATGCATCACAGTTATACATACATCACAACTATCACATACTTTCACAGATAACATTAAAAATCACATAAACAAATACGTAATAATTAAATCAAACATTTTTTTAAGCAAAAATGCGTGCAAAAGCATCACTGTAGTGGAAATCATCCCAACTAGGTTGGCACCAAAACCACTACCAATCATCTGTAACACCCTAATATATTATTAAAAAAAGGAAAAGAAATACAAGGAAACATGGGGGGACATAAAACCTTACCCATGAAAAGAGGAGAAATTACTTGAATCTAAAATTAGGCAGACCCCGTCTATTACAGAAGAAATCATGCCTAATAAAATTTGGAATCAAGTTCCACCAAGTAAAGCATTTTGAAATGACTCCAAAATTAGCTAGCTTATCAGCACAATGGTTAGCCTCTCTAAAAACATGAGAAATCAAAAAAAGCAAAATTGGAAGTCAAAGCAATACAATTTCTCCATTTAGTTCTAATTTTCCAAGGAACTATGTCCGGATTAGAGTAAGCAAGAACCACAAGAGAAGAGTCACATTCCATCCATAGTCTAGACCAACCCTTCTCAAATGCTACCTGAATTGCTATCATGGCAGCATGCAACTCAGCAGAGAAAGAATCCTGAGTCCCATAGAATTCAGCAAAGCAGCCAAGAGTAGCTCCACTACTGTCCCTAAAGATTGCACCACCACTTGCTTGGCATGGAGAGCCTTTAGAAGCACCATCAGTGTTTACTTTGATCCAACCTGGGTTAGGCGGAGTCCAATCAACTTGGATAATTTTAGGAGAGGTTCCCGGATGGCCATTAATCCCCAACAGCTCCAAAATTCTTATTTCCTCAGCAGAAGGAAATATTTTGTTTGTAGACACGTTGCCAGATAGTGAAATGGAAGCTTTGATTATGCTAGTAGTTGCCCTCACTGAGATTCTTTTATCTTCAAACTTCAATTTATTCCTTGAGAACCAAATGATCCAATGACAAAATCACTACGGACAAATATACAGACAACTCACAGATAGCATGTAGCTATCAAAAATCCCTCAGGTAAAATCCCTTTACCATTGGAATTTCGGTTTTCCTCTTAAAGTAGCCTCTTGAAACTTTTGTTTCCTCCACACAACTCAACACACAATACTATCACTTGATCCTTCACAACAAAGCATAAAACAAGTTAAAAATTGAAACAAAAACTATATAACCCATATGGTTAGGGTTCGGCCTACATAAAAAAATAGGCTAGGGATCTTTAAATTTTTCAAGCTCTTGGATCTATGATCCTAGAGTATTAGGGAGACAAGAACAATTGTCATACTTAAAAAAATCTATTTTCTATTATTTTCTAGAATTATTTGAAGAAAGTCCAAAGATATGGAAATATAGTGTTCTTGACAAGAATCAATTGAAATGAAAGGAAAGAATAGAAATCATGATCATAGTTGATGAGGATATACCTCTAAGTAATGAGGAATTGATCAAAGCTTCAAGTTTTCAACTATGGTGATTTAGGTTCTTTTTGTGAGAGAAATGATGTTGATGAAGCAAAAATGAAAAAGGTTAAGTGTTTAGAAGGGGGACGCCGTGTAACATGGAGGGCAAAATAGTCCAAGAAAATTTGGGACAAGCTTGGAAATAAAAGGAAAGTTCAAGCGCATTTTGGACAAATCACAACATGTAATCATTACAATGGTGAGTCATATGGTGACTCACCAAAATGAGTCTTCCATGACTCACTATCCTCATCCATTAGCGGGTCTCTGCAGTTTCTTATCCGGCTCTGTTGTTTAACCGATTTAAATTCTCTCGCACATTTTCTTTAAAAATTCACCCGAATAAAATATAACATTTTATTTTTGAGCGAAATTTTCCAAAATAATTTATATCGTTGAAAAAGTGATATAAATCTAATATGTTTTGTTCACGGATCAAAATTAGGTTTTCTTATCAATAAAATCTTACTGTTGGTGAAAAGGTAGACAGGGTTCCGTCTGAATTTTCAACCCAAAATTTAACCGTAACCTACTACTATAAAATAGCGTCTAAATATGATTTTGTTTTATCCAAAATCATTTTCTAGGTCTCGGATAAAAATATAAACTAATATATATTTATTGATATTGAAAAATTGTAAAAACGAGATGTTACAAACCCACTGCCGTCATCACCACCATCGTCCACCCATTCATCTCCTTTCTTTCTTGACATGCAGAACCTTCTCTAGCTCCATAATTTTTTGCAAATCATCAATTGTTGAACCTTGAATCCATTGCAGCAAGCAATGAATTGCCAGAATCTGTAAATGAAGGATCCTAATATTGTTCAAAGGAACCCTGAAACGAAACTCATATTTGATTTGCAACCCAAATAATAAAAAAATTCTCAATGACCATCATCTTAAGGCATTCAAAAATGCCATCAATGAATCAACATCTCTCTTCTCTGTGAGATACTTTATTGGCTGAGATAAAAACATATTGTTAGAGGAAGGAAATTTCAAGAAGAGCATAAGAGAGAAATCAAAAAACACAGTTAGTATGATAGATGGATGGATGGTTGGTTGGATGGATGGGTAGATGGATCACCTTAAGGCATTCACAAATGCCATCAACGAATCAACATCTCTCTTCTCTGTGAGATACTTTATTGGCTGAGATAAAAAATAATGTTACAGGAAGAAAATTTCAAGAAGAACATAAGAGAGAAATCAAAACAGAGTTAATATGATAGATGGATGGATGGAAGCATGGAAAGATGGATGGTTGGATGGATGGATAGATGGATGGATGGATGGATAGATAGATAGATAGATGGATGGATGGATGGATGTATATATGGATAGATGGATGGATGGATGCAACGCCGTTTTCCTCAATTTCTAGCTCCTACACTTTTGATTAAACAATGTTGCTTAGTACAATTTTTTTGTGTCTTTTCTAAAGTCATTTCCATAGTGGCAATGGAGCACCATGCTAGACATTAACAGACACATATGACATTTAACATTACACATTAGCAAATTAACGGAGAGTATTGAACGGAAAGTAATGGAGGGACTAACATGTCCCTGGTTTGTAATTGTTGAGGACTAACGGGTGAGTTTTTTTTTTCTCAGGGACTAAATTGGGTACCTCAAAATTTTTCTGGGACCAAAATGTACCTTTACTCTAATATTTAATTAGTAGCTTCAAAATAGTAACTTTTGACATTTATTTTTTCTTCTTTTATAAAACTCTAGAATACATATATATGGAGCTGGAAAAGAATGTCCAGTACATGCTGCTGAGGGTGGGCTGTTTAGAGACTCAATGCGAGCAATTATTTGATGTTATTTAGCTTATTTTGGCATTACCACTGCCCACCTGCTTATTCATGGCAGCCATTATATCTATAGAAACAATATATCAAAGGGGTTGACATTGTCTTTGGTTGGAGTGTGACTCTAAGGTAGTGGTTGATGCATTCTCATCCAATTTTTTTCATCTAGTTGTATAATCAAATGACTTATACTTCTTGTTTTATTTAGTTCTTGTCATATGCAAGCATACCAACGTGGTGTTGGTCCAAGTGGTAAGGCGGATTGGGCCCCTTAAGCAAGTGGTCCTGTGTTCGATCCCTGGATCCATGTGTATGGGAAAAAATCCTTGGGAGTGGTCGCACACTTAGGAGCGTCACAGTACCCCGGGAGATTAGTCTCTCACTTATCGGGTGGGAGGACACTTTGGGAAAACAAACAAAAAATATGCAAGCATATTTTAAATTATGCAAAGCAGTTATGAGCTTTTCGTGTTTTTACTCATTTAGTTTTGACAATTGAATGATTCAATTGAGGATTCAGATTTTGAATGATTCAAGACAGAACCTAGAAGTTAACTATAATATATATGCCGATGGATGAAAAATTTATAGTTTCGATAAGATCATAAACCATTTTTGTTATACAATTTTGGATGTTCTGTATAGTTGTATTGCTAGAAGCTAAAAATTTGTTTCCTTTACTGCAGATGTGTGATATATTAGCTATAGCTTGTATCATAAATGCCACTCTTGTAATTCCACACCTTGATAAAAGCTCATTCTGGCAAGACACTAGGTAACCTTTTGAATACTTTGTGTTTTATTTTTTCTATTACGGTTCTATCTCTTTTAGGATCTTACATAATTAGATTCTATAGTTTGTTGTTTGATTTGTAGCAATTTCTATGATATCTTTGATGAAGAATGGTTTATTAAGTTCTCTACCTAATGATGTGAAAATCATAAATGCCACTCTTGTCATGTTACTTAGTCTAACTCCTATTTTAATGGGTTGTGATTTCAAATATGAAACAATATATGAAAAATAACATGCATCGGACTAGTGTTGTAAAATTCGACTCAACCCGGCTGTCTAAAGAGAAGACAACCTTACCAATAAGGTCCAATAGGGTTGGTAGATAGTTAGGTTCCTTAAGCATGATGTCAGGGGCTTGACTCACACAGTGTGTATGGAAAAGACTTTGTTTGGCAAGATAAAACTCACTTTAATGATCACTCTACACCTCAAAAGGGATTAGTCACCAACTATTGGTGGAATAATACCCTTAGTGCAAAAAAGAAAAAGAAAAAAGAGAAGCCAACCTTGAGAAGAGTTGGGCAGTCCTGGAGATTAAAAGCCCCAAGAACAGTCAAGGAGGAACAACAACTAAATGGGAATGTGACCGCCCTTAAAAGATTCCAAGAAAAAAGTCGCCTAAAAATCCCTACCACTCTGCAACTCTGTCCAACCATCGCAAACATTCGATCACCATTTGTATCTTTTTTTTTAAAAAAACCAATTAAGGAAGAAGAAAAAAAGTGCAAAATTACTTTGTTTTTAGTTTCTGTTTTCAGAAATAATTACAAAATTGTTGCCTTGTTGTTTTCATTCTGCTTTATATTTTCAAAAGTTTTTATAGGAAACATTAAAAACGTTTTCTTATTTCCACCATTTCTTGTTGAAAGATGCCTCAAAATCAGCAAAGTTGGGTTTTCAGCAGGGATAATTGATTATGATGTCTGCATAATCGATTATGGGACTGGCAGAAGACTTGTAATCGATTAGCATAATCGATTACGTACATTTGCAGAAATATGTAACTCGGGCAGAGAAGGCATAATCGATTAGCATAATCGATTATGTGGTTTTCCAGAACTAATAGAGAAGGCATAATCGATTGGCATATCAATTATGAGGATTTCCAGAATAGACAGAGAGGTGGTAATCGATTAGCATAATCGATTACGGGAAATTCCAGAAACGTGGAAGTGCAATTAGTGAAGGCATAATCGATTAAGTCATTAACATAATCGATTATGGAAGGACTACAAAAGCTGTTATGTTCAGTTTTCTACAACATAATGCAAAAGTATTAGTTGTGTGATTTTGTGCAAGACTCTAGGGTTCTTGGAGCTCAAATTTTGTCCAGATATAATTGAGTGTATTGATTGTAATTGATTCATAGAGATAGAGAGAAAATCAGGTGAGAATAATTGATCTTGGTTTTGTGTGAAAATAGAGAGATCAGTCTGGGATTTGTTCACGTTCTTGTGAAAAGGGGAGTGACAAATCTAGAGGAGTTCTTTATTGTAAATAGTGATCATTTGATTATTAGTGGTTCTGCTCTCTCCTGTGGATGTAGATCACATTGATCGAACCACGTAAATCTTGTGTGTGCATTCTTCTATCCCTTTTTTTTGTTTGTTAAATTTGAATTTTACTGTGCCTACCAAGTGTTTGCAGTATTTCCTGTGTGGCTGTGGTTCTCTTTGTGTGTTTGTACTGTGTTCAGGGACTTTGTGGTCTTCATCTGAGTCATTAGGACCAACATTTCTTATACAAATCTTTGGAAACAAGAAACATAATGAAAACATGGTAGCAGTTTTCTAATTATTTCTAAAGAAATCAAATGAGAACAAGAAACCGAAAATAAAACAAATAAGCCTAATTCTTTTTACTTTATTACATGCTAGGGAGGACAGGGGAACATTGATTTCAGGGTTAAGGGGGACATAATTTAAATAACAAAATAGAGTTGAACTCCACCAATTTAGCAATTATGTCTTGATAATGAAAATCATGGTATCAATTCTTTCTTCCTCTCTTCCTTTTGGCAACATGATTTTCATTGAACTCCACTGGTTGCTTTTGAAGCATTAGCATAGCTACGGATACTTCCAACTCATCACGATGTTCCTTGATATTATGCTTCAGCACAGACAGTGAATCATGCAATTTTAGAAGCTCCACGCGTTGGTTCTTGTCATATTCAATCAGGATCTTATCATGCACCTTAGTCTTCTTTACAGCCTCACGAAATTGGTCCATCACACCAGCAAGTTCTTGGTTCAGCTTGTCCAATTTGGCATCATTGGAAGAGGATCCACCTTGGTCCCCTTTTGATGATTTGGGCTCTTGTTGAAGAAACCCGGAAGCAACAACATCAACATTAAGGTGCCTAAAAGAGTAAGGCTTGTTCCCAGGGGAGAACACAACAACAGAAACTTTAGCACCACACAAGATGGATAACTTATTTGCTTTCTTCAATATGCCTGTTCTACGCTTGGAGAAAGTGATTTGCCTTTTGTTGGTGTCCTGCACCATCTTGATCTCAATCTTCTTACGATCCATGATTCCTTCACTCACTACAAAATACTAAACAAAGCAAAAAAGAAAATATTAGAGAAAAAGAGAAGGGGGAGGGAGGGGTTGAGATTGGGCTATTGCTATTCCCAACACCCCCTATTTATATGCAAACACTGAAGAGGTTCATCGTTTCTTTTATGGGTCACATAGGTTCATTGTTTTTATCTTTTAACTTTTTAAAATTTAATTTTTCAATCTCCAATTTTTTCAGTTATGGACATTGTTCTCACTTTTCACTAATATGGCAGTTAATATTTTTACAACTTGATGGAACTGCTCCTCAGAATATTTTCAGTTTTTTTTAAATAAATAAAAAAATTAATGGGTGATATTAATATGTGAGCATATTAGATTTCTTGAAGAGGAGAAATCTAAATCTCATCTTTACTAAATATCATTGTAAATGTAGAATGAGGTTTTGTTTTTGTTTAGCCACTTCACCAATTGTTGTTACTTCCAATGTGATCCTGCATATATGTTTGAGTTGTTATCTTTGGCATTTTACTTTTCCACAATATTATTTTTTTAAAAAAAAGGAGAGTTAATTGGTTTTATTTCTAAGTTTGGCCTAATGAGGATGGAAAATGTTAACTAGCACTGGTGCAATAAGTGCTTTTTACGTTAGTTAAAAATGATTTTTTACGTCAGAATACTGACTGACGTAAATACAGCTGACGTTAAAAGTTACACTTTTAACGTCAGTGGAGTACTGACGTTAAATATAACACTATTAACGTCGGTTCTTTAACACAACTGACGTTAATTTTGTCAAAATTAACGTCAGTTCTTTAACATAACCGACGTAAATTTTGTTAAAACTAACGTCATTTGTTATAAAGAACTGACGTTAAAGGTCTTAATTTTAACGTCAGTTGTAGTAAACAACTGATGTTAATAGTGTATTGTATATTTTTATAAAATACTTTTAACGCCAGTTGTATGATACAACTGACGTTAATAGTATTTTTTTTTAAATTCAGTTTTAAAATATCACTCCCCTAAGCCATCCCTGCATTCAGTAAATATCCCAGTAACACAGAATATCACACACATTACAGAATTGCAAAGGAAAAATGGAACAATGATCCATATAATGTATGCCTGTTCAAAACAATATATATTAATTTATTAACATAGGTTATAAATGTATACTAAGTTTAAACTACCTATATCAATATCCCTTCGTGATGATCATCACGAGTGGCATGTACATCGTCCACCTGTGTCTCCTCGATTATAGTAGGCATGTTTGTTGAAAAAGAAGGAGTCTCAGGAATATCAAGATTTGAATCTTCATTTTCATCACTACCATTATACATGCTTTTTCCTTGGAGAACCACGGACAACCTTTTGTTAGAAGGATCGGTGATGTAAAACACTTGTTTTGCTTGTGAAGCCATTATGAAAGGCTCATTTATATGACCTAACTTGTTGAGGTCTACCAATGTGAACCCCAATTCGTCGGTTTGTACACCACCGTTACTATCAACCCACTTACATTTAAATACCGGCACCGTAAGCTTAGTGTAATCGAGCACCCAAATATCTTCAATATATCCAAAGTAAGGTGTCGGTGCTGTAACGGGTTTTGTGTCCTTTGCACTAGAGAAGTGCATTGCTTCGACCACGATCATAACCCCACTATTTTGCATGGTACTCTTGTTATCTTGTTCCTTTGTATAAAAGGAAAAGTTATTTATGTCGTATCCGCTCCAACATATGACGTTGAAGTTAGGCCCACGTGCTAGCCATTTTACGTCATCAGAAGCAGTACTACCATCCTTAAGCATTTCTTCCTTGAACCATGGTAAGAAAGTCTTGTTATGCTTGTTCAACAACCACCTTTCGCTCATTCGAGGGTTTTCTTGATTGACTTTTCTTTTATGTTCAAATAAGAAAGGCTGAACACATTCGATGTTGTTCAATACATACAAATGTGCCTGAAGCACTTCCTCCCGATCCTTCCTATTAATTCTTAAGCCATGTGTACCCTTACCTTGACATCTGATCTCATCATGCCGAGGCTTAGGAACCCCTATAGGATCCGTGTTATGAAGGTAGTCCGAACAAAACTCAATAGCTTCTTCTGCAACATACCTTTGAACAATAGATGCTTCCGGACGATGAGGATTCTTCACGTACCCTTTCAAGATCTTCATGTAGCGCTCAACTGGGTACATCCATCTCAGAAATACCGGCCCACATAATCTAATCTCCCTCACCAAATGAACAATTAAGTGAACCATTATGTCAAAATAGGAAGGAGGAAAATACATCTCCAATTGGCACAAGATTGTAGCAGCCTCAACTTCCAAGTCATCCAACATACGGGGGTCAACGACTTTGCTACATATAGAATTGAAGAATGAGCACAACCGAGTAATGGCATGTCTCACATTTTTTGTAGCAATACCACGAATAGCAATGGGCAGAAGTTGTTGCATTAAGATGTGACAATCATGAGACTTCAAGCCAACCAATTTAAGATCACTAGAGACAAGCCTCTTCATATTTGAAGAGTAACCATGTGGAACTTTGATGCCCTGAAGACACCCGCAGAAACTTTGTCTCTCTTTGTTTGACAAAGTATGACATGCTGGCGGCAAATAAGTCCGCTTACCATCCTCAACAACTGGAGCTAACTGCTCTCGTATACCCATAGCAACGAGGTCGAGACGAGCATTCACACCATCCTTTGTCTTGCCCTGAATGTTGAGAAGCGTCCCGATCACACTATCACACACATTTTTCTCCACATGCATCACATCAATGCAGTGTCTGACATCAAGCTTGCGCCAGTATGGAAGATCAAAGAATATCGACCTCTTCTTCCATATGTTTTTCTCAATAGCTTTACCTTTCTTTTTGGACTTGCCGAATATAACATCGATGTCCTTTACCCTCTGATAAACCTGCTCTCCAATTAAGGCCGCCGGCGCTTCTTCTGTCTCTTGGCATCCATTAAAAGCTTTTTTCATCTTACGATATGGGTGATCACGTCTAAGAAATCTTCGATGCCCAAGGTAAACCGTCTTCTTTCCATGATGCAACTGAGTGTAGCATGTGCCTTCTTCACATATAGGGTATGCTTTATGCCCCTTGACACTGTACCCGGACAAGTTACCGTATGTTGGAAAGTCCTTGATGGTGCAAAATAACATGGCACGAAGCTTGAAAGTCTCATGAGAATACCCATCAACTACATCAACACCTTCCACCCACAACGTTTTCAAGTCTTCAATCAAGGGACCTAGATAAACATCTAAGTCATTTCCCGGTTGCTTTGGGCCCGAAATCATCATAGACAACATCATGTATTTGCGTTTCATGCACAACCAAGGGGGCATGTTATAAATCACCAACAGAACAGGCCATGAACTATGAATACTACTCATGTTACCATAAGGATTCATTCCATCCGTAGCAAGTCCAAGCCTTAGGTTTCTTGGCTCATCGGCGAAATCCAGAAACATAGTATCGATATTCTTCCATTGAATAGAATCAGCAGGATGACGAACCTTTCCATCACGTTTCCTCTCATCATTATGCCATCTAAGATTCTTCGCATCTTTCCCATTGGCAAACAATCGCTTGAACCTTGGAATTATTGGAAGATACCACAACACCTTCGCAGGAGGACCCTTTTTTCTCACATCATCAACATCATCATCATCATCATCACCACCCTTCACTTTGTATCGTGATAACCCACATTTGGGGCAATCGTGTTTGTCTTCATGAACACCGGTGTACAATATGCAATCATTGGGGCATGCGTGTATCTTCTTATACTCCATACCCATAGGACACAATACCTTCTTGGCCTCATAGTTATGGTTAGGCAATGTGTTGTCCTCCGGAAGCAAGTCTTTCAACACTTCAAGCAATTCCGTGAAGCTTTTATCACTCCAACCATTTCTCGCCTTCACACAAACTAATTTTAGCACCGCCGACAACCGTGTATGAGTAGTACACCCTGGATATAAAGGCTTATCCGCATCACCGCACAACCTATCATACACATGCGCTCGATGAAAAGATTCTTGTCCAATATCACGGATCATGTCCTCTACTCGATCATCCTCCATATCTACGTCAACGTCCTCACTTTGGGAGACACTCGCCGTATTACTACTCAACAACATATCACCATGCCATATCCATCTTGTATAACTCAAGCAAATCCCTTCACAAATCAAATGAGTACGTATATCCTTCACCGTACATTTCCTCGTATTCAAACACTTGACACAAGGACAACAGAACATTCCATTACTATTAGGAACATTCCTTTGAGCAAATTCTATAAATTCTCCCACCCCCTTCAAATACTCAAAGCACTAGTACGCTTACAAACCATCCAACTACGATCCATAACTAGATAGGTCCTGTAGATATACAAAACATATATATCCAATATAAGGACAATACGAGAGATTGAAAACTATAGTTTTTAAAGATTAATTGCCAAGAACTGGTCACGGCCTGGCGTTGATGTCCATCACGGCCGTAACGTGCAAATCAAACAGAACCATGCCATCACAGGCGGAACTCGATCACGGCCTGGCCGTGATTAGCACCACGGCCGTGACAGATCAACCAGTAGAGCAACATGCACTCAAAACCAAAAACAGAGACGTACATTCCAAACAAATCAAACTCACGGTTTCAAGTTTCAACTACCGAGACTACAGTTTCAACATACACTCAAAACCAAAAATACAAAAATGTGCCCTAAATACTCGCTTGAAAATAGGTGCTCGCGTGGTGGTGGGGAGGGGGCTCGAGTGGTGGCCAACGTTCGATGTGGTTACTGAGAGCATAGGGACAAGGAGAGTTAGTGCGCGGGAAGGGGAAAGAGAGATGTACGTCAAGTTATTGCAAAGAATGAATGGAAAGACAGAGTTAGGGTTAATAGTGTACCTCACGGTGGTGGCGAAGAAGCCCTCGCGGTGGTTGCGGTGGAGATGAGCTCGCGATTAGGGTTACTGTCTTTGGGTGAGAGTGAGAGTGAGGGTGAGAGTGATTTAGGGTTGAGCGTGATGAAAAGAGAAAAGAGACGTCGTCGTGCAGCGAAGTGCGAAAGCGCGCGGTGTAAACATAAAACAACATTTAACGCCGCTTGTATTAAACAATCGACGTTAAAATTAATTTTTAACGCCGCTTTATTAACAATCGACGTTAAATATTAATATTTTTAAAAAAACACTTTTAACGTCGGTTGTTGAATACAACGACGTTAAAAGTGTTGTCTGTATAAAGTAACATTCTTCCAACATGTCATGCATATCTTGCCTCTTCTTTTCCTCTATATTTCTATTCCTTCACAAAATGGCTTTGAGACTGTGTTAATTGAGTGACAACAGGGCATTTCGGATAGCTAGGGATATAGGATTATTTACGTCAGCTATTTATTTAATCAAGTAAAAATCACACTTTTAACGTCAATTGTATAAACAATGAGGCGTTAAAAATAAATATTTTTTATTTTAAAAACACTTTTAACTTCAGTTTTATTCAACAACTCGACGTTAACGGACTTTGTGTGACAACAGGGGCATTTCGAGATAGGGATATAGGATTATTTACGTCACTTTGTTTATTTAACTGAAGTAAAAATCACACTTTTAACGTCGGTTGTATAAAAAACTGACGTTAAAAATAAATATTTTTTATTTTAAAAACGTTTTTTACGTCAGTTTTATTCAACAACTGACGTTAAAAGTGTATCTTCCTATTCCTTCTGGCGTTTTCTTTTCTGCACGTTTATAATATATGACTGCCAGGCCAACTCCCAATGCGCCTTGGAACCTAATGCTCTTAATGATCAATTTAATTTTTTAGCAACTTACGACGCCTAGTAACTTCATCCCCTACTCCTATAAATAGCTTCCTTCCTTCCTTTAATTTTTCTGCTTCACAATATGGCCCTGCCATGGAGATTAACTTCATCACTCTTTCTTCCTATACCTAGACTTAAAGGTCTCTGTCTTAATGGTCAAAACAACTTCTGAGGTTGTGTGAATCACGTAACATGGATGGTAAGGTTGGGTGAATCACGTAATGTGATTTGCACACACCATCATCCTGTTGGAGAATCAGCAGCTACAGTTCCAAAACTTCGGCTTTGGAACCAAGTGGCTGTTCCATGAATATTGCTGAAACAGATCGAGTGCACCATTCACTCTGCCACGGCTCCAAAGTGACTGTGGATTCAGATGGAGCATCGACTTCAAATGAGGGAGGGGATGCATTCAATGTTGGAGATTCTGAGCACAGGACTGAGAAGAAAATGATGTTGAAGCAGAAACTTTTTTATATTTTAGTGCTATATATCTTGCGGAAATTTTTTATCTTTTAAACATGTAATTGTAACTTATGAATCGCTTCAATGAGAAGAATCAATGTTGGAGATTCTGATCAGCACAGGACTGAGAAGAAAATGATGTTGAAGCAGAAACTTTTTTAAACATGTAATTGTAACTTATGAATCGCTTCAATGAGATACGATTTGATTATACATATATAACTTGTTTTATGTTAAGTGTTTATTTATTTTAATTTGCACAAGAATTTGTTAATTTACTAATTCAACCTAATTAATTAAGATTAAAAATAAACTTTTTTTAAAAAAAGATTAGAAATAAACTGCACTATATGGAGTGATGATCTGCGTTAAGAGTGACAACCCTGAGATGACAACGAAAGAAAGATAGGAATGAGTTGATTATTTACGTCAGTTATTTATTTAACTGAAGTAAAAATCACACTTATAACGTCAGGTTTATAAACAACTGACGTTAAAAGTTTTAATAATTTCTTCCAAAACACTTTTAACGTCAGTTCATTAAACAATTGACGCAAATAGTGATTTTATATTTACAAAACTGCCACCGCCTCACTTTTAACGTCAGTCCTCAAAACAACTGACGTTAACAGTGAATTAATTATTTACAAAACTGCCACCGCCCCCTTTTTAACGTCTAGTTTTTGGTTAACTGACGTAAACCTTTACCGTCTAATGTATATTTTCCACTAGTGTAGTGTCCTTAGGATATTGATTAAGGAATAAAAAAGAAAAAAGTTTTCGTTCAAAGTAATGTATTCATAATTTTCAGAAGTGTTAACTTTAATTTTACAATGAAAACTTATTTTTATTGAATTCCCAAAAAACACTTTATTACACACAAGTCGTTTTATTTTTTTAAGTAATTATGTTAATTGTGCCTGCAAAAACAATGGCTTTCCTTTTTTCCAAAATTGTTCATACAATCAAATATGTTTATTATTACAAAAAATATTAAACTAGATTTTTTTATATTAATCACTTTATCAAAAAAAGAAATAATCTTTATTTACGATTAAACAATAAAAATAAATGATTTTAAACTTTTTAATCTTTATTTACTAAATTTATTTACAACTTTTTTTTAATGTTTTTATAATTTAATAATAATAAATTTCAGTCAGTGTTAATAAATGAATGTTATTCTATCTATATAATTTATAGTTAATAATATATTTACTTATCTCTTTATTTAATATTATATATCGATAATTAATGAATTTTTTTTTCTAATTTAATGAAATTGATCAATAAATTTTTAAAATAATTAATGGTAACGTTAATTACCTCAAAAAAGTTATTATTAGATTGAAAATTCTAATCAATATTATCAATTTTTATTTATTATTATTTTTTATGGTAGTATAGTGGTAGGAGACATCTATTTGTAATAAATGAAAATCTACCACGTATTTGTTGTCTACACTTTTATATGTAACTGACTTTTTTCCGGTACTAAATATATATTTGTATCCATTATCTCTCTTAGTATCTTTGAGACACCCAAATGTCCCATTAAAAAACAATCCTAATTAATTATTCCTTAAGCCGTTTATTAATGTTAACGCGGATATACATTCGAAAATAACATAAGATTGCGGAAGCAATAAATTTAAAATCATTTAAACATACAAAACGGAAGAAAAAATAAACGGCAAATACATACAAAAAATATACGTCATGTTTCCAACTGTGCTATCGATCCCAACATATGGACCGTAAACCTACCATCTATACAACTGACTGGATAAAAAAACGTAAACTTGCCACAAAAGATAACAAAAACCTAAAACAGACAGCATCTACCCGCCAACCTCTCATAAATACATCCAAAAATCAAAAGAAAGCTATGCTCACAGAAGCACTCCCCTAACAGATGCTACCGACTAACCATATCACAGACGATATGGGCGTCTGGAACTACCCTCGCACTCGCCGTAACGGCATCTATAAACTCTGGTCCTGATGGACTCATCACTACTGATCACAACCCTCCTGCGACGGTTGTGATGCATCGTCTGCACTCTCTTTTCTCCACCTCTATGCAACACTCCAACTTTGCTGCGAGCGTAGGTACGATCTATCGGGTTCCACATATCCTCTGCAAACTCCTGACAGTAGGGGGAAATCCAAATCTCTGAAAAAGGTAGCCGCAGAGAGATCCGATAAGAGCCGAGCAACGTGAAGAACAGTCCTCCTCCAAGACGGACGTAGATGCTGACCGGGCCGACGTAACACATGAAAAATTGTGAGTGGTCGACCAGCCACCCACGGACGCCATGGTATACGATCTGAATATACCCTAGGGTCTGGACCCTTGGCAGAATCATCTGCAGGTAATGCATCGGACGATGCTCTGTCCGATCGCCATTGGCATATGGTTGTTTCTCATATGACCAACCGATACATACACATAAAGAGAAAGAAAAGAAGAGGGGAGATAAGAATCTCGGCAAACCAGCAAACAGGGATAAGGAAAACACAGTGAAGCATACTATGACACAACAATCAACACATACAACAAACATCTATCGAGTCATACTATCACAGTCAACCTCGATTATCCAACTAGGATCAATCCTCTAAGGAGTCACACTCCTATGCATGTAGGCCAATATCTCACAATAGGGATATTGATCCCCCAGACATTATGTTTCTTTCTCGAGCCTATCCATCGCCCAGAGAATGTCGGTTTGTTTGTCCTGGTAACAATTTTGCTTGCCATGATAAGTAAGGGTTACTCCCCCTATGAGCTTAACTCCAATAGGGGTATTGTAACACCCACCTTGGGCATTGCTTTGTAAACACGTGTGGAAATTAATTAAAAACGAAATTCGCTGGTTGCTTTCGAAAATTAATTTATTTAAGTACATAAGCGTCAGAAAACGAGTATAAAATTTTTCCTGGGGTGGCGGTAAAAGTTAAACCTATTTTAAAATAATACACCACATTTTCATCTATCATTGTATAGATTCTAGTCATGTACATAAAATTTGTCACGACTCAAAACCTAAGCCGTGACCAGCGCACAGACTTACAATCATAGCCTGGCAAGCCTATTTATTTTAGAAATGTACTTGAATAAAAAGCTAGAATTTTTACAAAAATTTTGATGGAGTCTCCTCTGTAATTCCAACATCCCAAAATAAAAACACCTGCTGAAATATTTATATTTTCATCCTTGAAGTTTCAGTCGTACAAAATACATCAAGATGTTGTTATTCTGAAAATATTTACATCAACAAACTATACATGACCAAAAGGAAAATCTTAGATTTCCATCCAAAAGAAACGCTCTCCGAGCCATAAACATTCCATTCATACTATCAGAAATCTACAACGTCTCAAAAACCTATGCCGGTCGTTCTAAAAGTTATTCATGAGGAAGACTCCCATGATTCTCACCATTATAACTGACATCTGACATCTGACATCTTCAAGGATTGGGACTAATATCCCCTAGTGAAGCTGGGATCCTCTTTTCATCATCTGTAGTCACGTACCAAGGTACGACACAAGACCACACAAATATAGTTCAAAGGTGAGTTACCAATATATGAGTTTTATAAGATAACCACATGCGCGACACACAAAACAACCTATAAAAATTTATAGTCATAATAACACAAATTTCTCAGAAATAAATAAGCAGTTTATCAATGGGTTTCATACCCAAACGTCGTCATTTGAAAATTATGCATGAACACTTCAATATTTGTAATCTAACTTCTTACTTAATCTCCGGAGATTCCAAACCTCTTTTCATTTTGAGCAGATCAGGATCTTGCATGGCACATTGTTAATGAAAGAAACAATGGTCAACACAATACATGGCACATGTGACACCCTGCTACCCCGCATGTTAAACTGCAAATAATAGAAAGCAATTAAACCAAACATGCATTTACTGGATAAAATAAATCATTTGTCCATGGGTAGAAAGGTCCCACATGAACTAGTTTTCAAATCACGGAAAAGTAAAACAAGTTTTAAACGAGTAAAACAACCAAAATAAACATCAAAAATCCAACCCCGATGTCACATACAGAGCTGGTATAACCGTTCCGAAAAATATCCTCGGAATACAACTGAACTAACTAAAACTACTAACTGACAGGAAAAGCCCTAACTATGAGCGGTGGCTCCTAAGAGTCATTCTTCTCCTGACTGCTCGTCATTCTCTGCAATGTGCCGATCAGGCCAAAAAAAAAACAAGGATAGGGAGTAAGAATCATGTTAACATATATAGCAACAGGATAGTAAGTAAAGTAAACAAACAACATGGCATCAACTAGCATACATCAACGTACAACAACACAATATCAATCATCCATCATAACAACAGTATGTCATGCAATGCAATGCAACTCTAATTCGCTACTCCAACAATGCATGTGGATCCAAACTAACTCAGAATGAATGACTTCAGAGTTACATATCCGTATTGGCCATAAAATCACCAACACCAGAAGTACACCAAACCTTGGGTGAACCCCATGCATAGCCAACACATCAAACCGTGGATGCCTCATCACGGGGGGCCGCAATCACTAAACCATTTGGGTGACCTATCGTGGATGGCCATATCACCGTACTCTCGGACGATCTCCCCTATGTCGAACCTCCCTGTGACACCCTAACTAGGGTCATCACATGGTTACCCGTTTGCGAAAATAAAACTTAATTTGCTGGTTGCTTTCGGAAAATAATGTTTTCTCAGTGTTCATCCTTTCAAAATATGGTGATAAATTTTTTTCTTTTTAACCTTATAATAACAACAACGTAATCAAATCACACTTAAATACATAATGTATATAAGTCATACAACTATACTGCCTCATATGTCTTCACACCTAGATCATTATCAGTTTTATTCTCCTAAACACAATATATCAAAATAGGACCTAAGCTGGTCGTAACTAACAGACACTACCGCCAACTGGAGCAGTACAGCATGCCTCGAACTATACAGCCTTCTCCTTTTTGTAGAGATCTAATCCCTTGTGCGACTCTGATATGTTTGTAAGGGTGAGACGCCAATATATGGATTTAACAAAATAACTAAATGCTAGCACAAAAGAAGACATGTGCACATATACATAAACATCTCAATTATAGCATATAGTTTATCAGTGGGTTTCACATCCCAAACATCAACATTGAAAAACTATTCATGAACACTTCTATCCATCATCTAAACATTCACACTTAATCTCATGAGATATCCCAACAAGTAATGAGTTGATCAGACTCCCAGGCACGCAGCCAGAACAGAATACCAGGCACGCAGCCGGAACAGAATACCAGGCACGCAGCCAGAACAGAACACCAGGCACGCAGCCGGAACAGAATACCAGGCACGCAGCCAGAACAGAACACCAGGCACGCAGCCAGAACAGAATACCAGGCATGCAGCCAGAACACAGGCACGTCTGCCAATGCATGCAAAACAATTTTGTTTCATTCTTTTCTTTGTGTTCAATCTTTCTTTGCCAAAGCTCAAAATGGCTTACGACCCACATAGTTTTAAAACACCCTTAAACCTTTTATTACAACACAGGACCTCACAGTCCGAGTGCTCAATCACGACACCTCTCGACCGATGCACCAGTCTTAGGTTCGTGGTACTACAAAACATCTTCAATGTTTCAATACGGTATACCTCACGTATACGGTATAGGCCCTCAGGTCCAAATGACCTCCAGTCAATCACAACACAGAACCTTAGTACCCCGACGTCTCGGTTACTAAGTCCAATTGTACTTTCAACACGGTTGAATCAACTTTCGACTTTCAGAAATTCTTTTTCCAAGGTAGAAATTCATTATAAAATCCTTAAATTATAAAACTTAGTTTTTCACAAACCAATGAGTCACTTGAGGTTTATTCTCCTCAAAATATGCACTGCCGTTTCAAAAATACTTGCTGTCTACACTTTTCCAAATTTGCCGTCAAATATTATTTTTAAGGCTTTTTAAGCCAAAACTTAACTTTTTCCACTTAATTAATTTTATAAAATCATGATTAACTTATTTTCACCAATTAATTTCATAAAAGAATATTTTGTAATATTCCAGAATTTCTTACGTAAAAATTAGCAGTGCAAAAATATTTTCACAGTTTCGCTCTCATTGTGACTCATAAATTACTTTTACACTAACAAATCATTAAAATAATAATATTTCTCAAAACTCATTATTTTTCCAAAATAATATTTTCCACTATTATTATATTCCAACATTTCCCATAAAACGTTGAATATAATTTTCACAGCTTATTAAAGTTTTTATCTGTTTAATCGGTTGTGCACTGACCACTGTCAGGCTTCTCAAACAACACTCACAAACAACAGTCAATAACAATTATCATAATTATATCACCAGGCAGATCATGCATCATAGCACTATAATATACAACTCCAGATAATTAAATAAATTAAAAGCAGATCAATCACCGATACACAGATAAACAACATAAACAATTAATCACAACCACATATAAATCATATCAACCACACTACAAGCAAACAGTTATTGAGAAAAATCCCTCAGGTAAGCTCCCCTTACCTCTCGAAGAACTTAGCTTCCGATTTAAAACTTTGTCGTGAATCTGGGAACCGTCAACCCACGTACACGATAACCTAGTTTATCCTTCATTAAACATAACACTCAATCAACAAACAAACAAATAAATCAAGCCTAAAATCCTACATGTTGGTTTCGGCCAAGGGCTGACTTTGGGGTTAGAAATCTCTAAAATTTCTAAACTCTTGGATTAATGATTCCTAGTTACTTAAAACCCTAAATCAATGATCATTGTACAAAGATTGAAATTAAATCTTCCAATCCTCAAACAATTAAATTTCAGCCATGAAAACTAAATTAGCTTAGAGGCCTTGATTCATTTCAAACAACATAGATCCAATACCTACATAACTTATAAGATTGGATCATGTAAAGAAAATGAACAAAATCCTTCCCCCACCAAGACATAGGTTCAGCCTCTTTAGGTTAACTAGGCACGAAAATTTATTTTTATGCACACTCTTGGATCTTGAATATATAGAGGATAATAGGATCATAGAAATTGGTTTCACATTTTTAGGATTTTTCTATGATTTACTATGATTTTTCAAAGTTCTAGATCTAGAAATTGGAAAGGATGATCAAGGCTTTAAATCATGAAAGTAAATGAAGAACATGATGCTAAACAAGGAAGATGAGAAAGGTTTACCTCTTGGAATCAAGAAATGAGCAAGAAATCTCCTACTTCCTTCACAAAATCAAGCTATGGCAACTTAGGAGTTTTAATGGAAAATGGCAAAGTTGATGAAGAAGATGAAGTGCTCCTTAAATAGGTGTGAAGTTGGGCCTCTTGGCAGCCTTGAGGACGTGGGTTTCAAGGGCAAAAGGGTCAATATGCCAAAAATCCAAGGACAAAGGTGTAATCTTGCTTTAGGTTAATTTGTAATTAAAATCAACCATAAGGGCATAATGGTCATTTCCCCTAAAAAGTAATCATGACCATTAGGAGTCATCCCATGACTCACCCCTTGTGACTCATCATGATTTGACATCCTATTTATCCGTTAGCGGGTCCCGAAAATCCCGTTTTCAGCTCCGTCGTTTACCCGATTTCGTATAACGCCCGCATAATATATTTTAATTCACTTTTTAAGTGAAAAATTTTTAAAATAGCCAAAGAAGTTGGAAACTTCATAAAAATCTTAATTGTTTCGTTCACGAGTCAAAATTAGGTCATTTGAGCAGTAAAATCTTACTGTCAATAAATCGCAGACCGGGTTTCGTCTGAATTTTTGACCCAAAATTTCACCGTATACTTATAAAAATAAGTATGATATGAATATGACTTTGGTTTTCCCAAAATCATTTTCTAAGTTTCAGATAAAAATATAAACATTTATTTATATTTATATCGATCTTGGAAAGCGGAAAAGCCGGGGTGTTACACTCCCCCTCAACCATCAACTCCAATGCTCTATGCATAGCAAACATCAAACAATCTCAACCACCTCCTTGCCTGGGCCATAAAGCTCCCAGGACTTCAACATCAATATCAATGTGCTTGGGACAATAAGCACCCAAGAATCTCAACATCAACAACACCTTAGAACCAAACCGCGGGGTCAAGGTTCCCTTGGCCCAAAGCTCCAAGGTACAACTCTTCAACGTACGGTAACCCAACGGGTGCCGGCTTAATCATCTTATCATCTTTAATTATTTGTGTTAGTCATTAACCAAGTTGTCTAACCTTTATCTTTGATTAGTTATATCAACTTATCATCATTGGGGAAATTGGGGTTAGAAAACCCCTTTAAGTACTTTAATTCCATCTCTGACTGATAGGGGAGCATGGGTCTGCTTGTCCCCTACACGGCCATGCTGGTCACATAAGTGAAGCACGGTCGTTCTTCCTTTTGGGCACGTTCGTGCTCCTCCGCTACACGGTCATGCTGGACGCGCGACCATTTTCCAGAAATCAATCTGGGAGCACGGGCGTGCTCCCTGTTCAGAATGGTCGTGCTCAATGCACGACAGTTCTGTTCTGGGCAGAAACTAACGTCTAACTTTTAGCCAAATTTTAGGATCTTTTTATCCATTAAGCTTATCACGTTTTAAAGCCTATTTTATCAGATTAATATTTTAAACTTGAACCTAACAACAACAACAACATCATGACAATCAATCATCCAACATCATCATGTTAAACAATTATCCAACAATATCATATTCATATCGATAACAACATAAAGAACATAATATGAACATGTGTATGAACATACATCAAAGCAGTTATAACAATTCATCATATAATCATCAATAATCATTTAGATATTTAAATCATACAAAGCATGCATCAAACGGGGCTATGGGAACCCCTTTACTTTGCTCTAACCCCAAGCCTATGAGTACACTACCCTTCTCCCCATACCTGGATTGAAGGTCGTTCCAACGTAAGCTCCTAACGCAAAGTGGTCGTGGTTCTCAAAGAGGTTCAACCCAAACTTAAACCTTAGGTAAACAGAACACAAACCTATTAGTTTCCAATGCCGAAACCATGAAAGGAAACTGGGAAGGAAAGAAACATTACCTACACACTTGACACAGAAAAGCAAAGGTCTCCCAAGGGTCTCCAACACTGAGAAACTGATTGAATTAGTGGGAAAAGGGAGAGAAAGTGTTCTGTCCACAATAGGGTGGCTGCTGCTACCAGAAATAGGGTTAAAACGAAACCCTCGGTTTTTGTGCCAACCATTTATAGGCTGCACCTGAGCACGACCTTGCTTACCATTGAGCACGGTCATGCTGGACTTAGCGTCAACTAGACGCAGTCAGCACAGTGAGCACGGGCGTGCTCAACTTAAAACTTGAAACACGCTTCAGTCTTTGAGCACGGGCGTGCTGGCTAATGAGACCGGGCATGCACAACCACCAGAAAGGGACTTTTGAACCAAAAAATCCCACTAAGACCTTAACCAACGAAACAACTTATAAAAAGCATTTAACGAAAAAGCAGGGTGTTACAGCACACTGTCCAACTTCTTGGTACAATGGCCAACACGGATCATGGCACACTATCTAAACTCTCGGTACAATGGTCAACACAATACATGGCACATCGTCCAAAACTCTTGACACGATGGTTAACACAGAACATGGCCCATTGACCATCAAGGCACAATGGTCAACGCGAGACATGGCACATTGTCCAAACATTTTGGTATAATGGTCAACACGATAAATGGAACATTTTGTCCATAAAAACATATTTCCCATTAGGGTACAATGATCAAATTTACATGATGCATTGTCCAATATTTAATTTCACCGTTAGGTTCCTCCTTAGAGTATCTACGACACGCAAATAGGTGGCCACCGAATTTACGAATAATTAAAACACTAGAAATCAGATCTAAAGCAAAATCGCAATTAACAAAGATAAAACATCAATTCATTATCATAAACAAACCTTGGGCATAGCCCCAATCCCTAGAAATTAAACTACTACTCAAGCCTTGTCATGGTGATGACAAGCTTGGTTAACAACAACATGAAAATAAAACTAAGAGAAGAGAGGAGGAGGAAGAAGAGAGATCCTAAATTATAGCCTAAGAGTAGCAGTCCCAAAAAAAGTCCTTGAAGTCCTCAGCCTGATGCCATATTTATAGATTAGGGAAGTTTGAATCCTAATCAAACACAAATCAGATCCAAATCAGTTGCTTCAGAACCAAGTAATGCGCATCATGGCCGTGATGGCCATCACGGCCAGATCGTGACGGATTCTGCCTTGGGTGCTGCTTCACTTTTTGGTCTGTCACGGTCGTGATGCTCATCACAGCTAGGCCGTGATCAGTTCTGCCTGTGAGGGTCTGGTTCAGCTGACATGTCACGGCCGTGATGACCAGTTCTGACTTTTGCCTTTTTTCTTTTCAGTTTTGCTCGATCATGACCGTGATGGTCATCACAGCTAGGCCGCGATGGGCTCTGTTTGGCTCATTTTCTTCACTTTTCAAGCCTCATCTTCATCCAAGCTCCATCATGGTTAATCCTGAGCATTTTATCCTTAATCCTGCAAAACAACACCACAAAACCGCCTTACCCGTTCCAAGGTAAAAACTAACCAAAAATCAAATTAAATATGCCTAAACTATATGAAAATGCATGCAAAATGATAAGCAAATATGAGGTGTAATCACACTCATCAATGCACAGATTCCTCAATAGTTTGTTTTCTCTTATTATATATTCTAAATGCTTTACTAGATAGAGAGTAACCTAGGAAACTTCCTTCATCAGCCTTTGCATCAAATTTTCCATGATTATTCTTTCTTTATTGTTACCCATTTTGTGTTTGGAGAAGGCTCTATATCATGATTCCAATTTTTGCTCTTGACCTTCCACCACACCTACAAAATAGAATTTCATGTTTGTGCTATAGGTACCCAAATCTGTTTGGGTCCTTTTGAGTTAGTTTCAGCAATAGTTCCTTTAGGAACCCATATATACTTAGATTTATTGTATGCTGATTTTCTGTATTGACATGTAGAAGCTGTGTGACCTTTTCTAGCACAAAAGTTGCATTTAACAAATGGTGTGTTTAATGTCTTGGGTGTAGCAAAAAATTTCTTGAAAGATTTCTCATGTATCTTAGGTTCATAGCCTATTCCAGCCTTATCGTAAACACACTTTTGCTGTCCTAATAAAGCATTCAATTTATCTCTGCCATTTGTGAACTTGGCTAAGTCATTTTTCAGTTTTTCAACTTCCTTAGTCAATATACGACACTTAGAACAATTAGAGCTAGATGCAATCAAGACCTTATTCCTAGCTTCTAGTTCTCTTTCTTTCATTTTCAAGCATGCATAATCATCACATTGTTTAGCAATTATTTTTCTAGATGAGACAAGTTGTTTAGCAATCTTAAGATATTCAGCATATAACTCATCAAATGCATCTTGCAATTCATCAAAAGTAGGTTGTGAATAAGAATTTACCTTACTATCTGAATCACTGTTATTGCTGGCCATCAAGCACAAGTTTGCCTCCTCGGGTTCAAACTCTATAGTGGAATCTACATCATTATCATCCCAAGCAATGTAGGCCTTTCTTGGCTTTCTCCACTTCTTGTCCTTTGAGTCAAACTTTTCTGTTTTGTCCTTCTTTTACAGTTTTGGACAGTCAAGCTTCATGTGACTAATCTTTCCACATTCATAGCATGTGATGTTGTTGGAAGAGTTGTCACCTTTGCTGAAATTTATCCTTTTAAAAGTGGATGGCTTCTTTTTGAAGTTGCCTTTCTTCTTTAGGAACTTCTTCAATTTTCTAACTAGCATTCCCATCTATTCTTCAGAGTCTGCCTCTTGTGCTGAATCATCATCATCACTATCTTCTACTTCTCTGACTTGTGATTTCAGAGCCAATCCCTTTTTCTTTTTGTCGGTTTCTTCATTCTCATTTAGTCTGTTCAACTCCAATTCATGCTCTTGCAGTTTTCCAAACATTGTGGCAATGGACATTGATGAAAGGTCTCTAGATTCTGAGATTGCAGTGACTTTAGGCTGCCATTCCCTGCTCAAGCATCTCATTACTTTGTTAATTTGATCCTCATTTGATATATCTTTTCCAAGACCAGCAAGTTGGTTGACAATGTCAGTGAATCTCTTTTGCATTTCAGTCATAGGTTCTCCTTGCTTCATTCTGAACAGCTCATACTCATGTGTGAGGGTGTTCATTCTTGCTCTTTTGACATCTGTGGTTCCTCCATGTGTTACTTACAATGTATCCCACATCTCCTTTGCTGTTTTGCAATTTGAAACCCTGGAAAAATCATCACGGCTTAAAGCAGATGTTATAATATTCTTAGCACGTGCATTATATTGAACTCTTTTCTTATCATCCTCATTCCATTCAGTTTTAGGCTTATTTATTGGAGCACCATTAGCATCTATAGTAGAGGGGACAAATGGTCCATTTTCTACTACATCCCATATGTCAACACATGCTGCCTCAAGAAAGATTACCATTCTTTCCTTCCAATAGATATACTCAGATCCATTGAAGGCTGAAGGGTGTCCAAGGGAAGCCCCTTCATTCAAACAGTCATTGGAAGCCATACTCTTATAGTTGTTAAGCCAAACTTAAGAGTTTAGCTCTGATGCCAATTGTTGTTTTGGCTTCAAAGACTCAAGGGACGGGGGGGGGGGGGGTGAATTGAGTTTTCAAAAATTCTTCCTTTTCAAAAACTTACTTTTCAAATCAGAGTTGCCTCAGGATCATTTACAAAAATAGTGAAGGGATTTTTATGAAATCTAGAGTAGAAGGTGATGAGGTGAATCAGTTCAGAAAGATAAATCAGTGCTTCTGTCACTTTAGTGGAAGAGCGCTTCTGTCACTTGTGTGGACGAGCACTTCTATCACTTTAGTGATTGAATCAAACAGTGATTGAATCAAACAGAAAGAAGTTCAGTTTCAAAACTCAGTAATAAAAAAATACAGAAACTGATTAAACCTTTAAAGATTAAGAACAAGTTATGCAAGTTTCAGATACAAGCATTAACAATCAAGAACAAACTTGCAGGTTTTAGTTTCAGTGATTAAGAAACAAAAATTAAGCTATTCAAATTTGATCATATATGATGCAAGATTCAATTCAAATATTGATCCTTGAGAATAGAATTGAATACACAGTTATTATTACAGTTTACTCAAGGTTCAATACTCATTATGCAGATCAAGAACTGATATCAATTGACAACTTAGAACATCAAGATCACAGTTATATTCGCAAGACAGAAATTAAAGAGTTTGATTTTAGAGATACCACACAACCAGATTTATCCTGGTTCAGTCACCACCACTGTGACTTACATCTAGTCCCCACTCCACCTGTGGGTTTTCACACACTAACATAACAAGCTTTAGCCAGGTAGCTTGAAAAACCTTTACAACACAGAGAACTCCTTCACCTCGAGATATCACACTCTTGTGAAGAGCCTCATTGTTCTTCCTTATGGATACCTCAACCTAATCACACAGAGGGACTCTCTCTCTCTTTACAGTCAAATAGAACGAAAAGATTGATTCCTAAACTCTCAATAGTCAGATATACAAATTGAAGCACTTATAAGAATGAAACACTCTTTTCACAATAAGCTCAAGAAAGATGATGAATGATTTTCACAATTGATCTCTCAAATTGATTTCGTGTATTTCTGATATGTTTCTTGTTAAAAGTGTTCCTTTTATCTCTCTATATATAGCAAACAAGTTATAGTCGTTGGGATCAATTAAAACAGATTTGGGTCTGATAACAGAATCTGTTTTCTTGATTCTGGTTCTTGAACAGGGGTTGAGTATAGGGCTGTATTAACCAATTTCATACTGATAGTTCTGATAGTTTTTCAAAATCTTGAACTTGGTTAATCCATCAGTACACCCATTCAGTACATCTATGTATTGAATCCATAACCTTAAATTCATTTGCCAGTTACTGTAGCAGGCATACATCCATTGATTACGTGGCTGTACCTGACAGATAATTTTCTTATTTCCAAAAATCATTTTCATTAAAAAAAACTTATTCCTTCTAATGCAGGTTATGAAAATTGATTTTCTTCATGCATCTTTTTAGTTGAGCTATATTGTGACTAAGATATTTCTTTCTCTTACAAATCATCTAAGACTTAAATCTAAAATTCTCCTTTAAGCTTGGTCTTGATGATCCTTTGATCTTTGACTTTGCTCTTTTGATTTCTACATGCAGCTCCTTGATTCCTTCAAGTTCTTCCTTGTATTTGCTTAATGAACTTGTTGATCACTGCTTGATACTTGTCTTTGCAATTTTACACTAAAACACTTGCACACACATTAAATTGTATTTGTCATATATCAAAATCTCTAAGCCATTGAGTCTTACAGTAGAGCTAGCGAGGACGATGCTCAATGAGACCAACCTTCCTAAGTATTTCTGGGCAGATGCGGTGAACACCACATGCTATGTGATGAATAGAGTCCTCATAAGACCTATTATGAAACAGACGCCCTATGAAATTAACAAGGGAAGGAAGCCCAACATCTCCTACTTTCACGTATTTGGATGTAAGTGCTTTGTATTAAATAATGGTAAAGATAACCTTGGTAAATTCGATGCTAAAGCTGATGAAGGTATATTTCTTAGATATTCCCATTCTAGTAAGGCCTTTCGAATTTATAATAAAAGAACCATGACCATTGAAGAATCTGTACATTTATCTTTTGATGAGACACCTCATTCCGATCTTCCAAGAGATTGGAGAACATCTAGATACCATCCTCTTGACAATATAATAGGTGATATCTCAAAAGGGGTAACAACTCAAAACTCTCTCAATCATGCTTGTCACTATATGGCTTTTGTTTCACAAATTGAACCTAAGAATATTGATGAGGCCATAGTTGATGAACATTGGACTCTTGCTATGCAAGAAGAGCTAAACCAATTTGAAAGAAATGATGTTTGGGAGTTAGTCCCTAAACCTAAAGACCATTTGATCATAGGAACTAAATGGGTTTTTCGTAACAAGCTAGATGAAAATGGAATAATAACTAGAAATAAGGCTAGGCTTGTTGCTAAAGGGTATAACCAACAAGAAGGTATAGATTTTGATGAAACCTATGTTCCCATAGCTAGATTAGAAGTCATTCGTATGCTTCTTGCTTTTGGTTGCATCATGGATTTCAAACTCTTCCAAATGGACGTTAAGAGTCCGTTTCTAAATGGTTTTATACAAGAGGAATTTTATGTGGATCAACCTCCTGGTTTTTCAGATTTTGAATTTCCTAATCATGTTTTCAAATTGAAAATGGCTTTATATGGTTTAAAACAAGCTCCTAGAGCTTGGTATGAACGCTTGAGTAAGTTTTTGTTGCAAAATGGTTTTCAAAGAGGAAAAGTTGATACAACTCTTTTCATCAAAAACAAAAGGCTTGATATTTTACTTGTGCAAATTTATGTGGACGATATGATATTTTGTGCAACTAACGAAGCTTTGTGTAAGGAATTCTCTAAAATCATGTAAAGTGAATTTGAAATGTCGATGATGGGAGAGCTCAACTACTTTCTTGGGTTGCAAATAAAGCAATCAAAGGAAGGTATATTCATTAACCAATCCAAGTATTGTAAAGAGCTACTCAAAAGATTTGGGATGAACAATTCAAAGGATCTATCCACTCCTATGAGCACATCTTGTTATCTTGACAAGGATGAAGATGGTAAGTCAGTCGACGTAAGTAAGTATAGATGTATGATCATATCCCTTCTTTGCCTTACTGCTAGACGTCCTAACATAATGTTTAGTGTTTGCATGTGTGCACATTTTCAATCAAACCCAAAAGAATCACATCTCACCGCAGTAAAACGCATAATGAGATATCTCATTGGCACACAAAATATAGGCTTATGGTATCCTAAAGGGGCTGACTGCACCCTAATTGGATATTCGGATTCCTACTTTGCGGGTTGCAAATTGGACCAAAGAGCACTAGTGGAACTTGCCACTTATTAGGAAATGCCTTAGTTTCTTGGCATAGCAAGAAATAAGTAAGTGTGGCTTTATCCACCGCCGAAGCAGAATATGTTGCGGCGGGTAGTTGTTGTGCACAAATAATTTGGATGAAGCAACAATTGAATGACTATGGAATAGAACTTAAAACTGTACCACTCAAGTGTGAAAACACCGGTGCAATAAATCTCACAAAGAATCATGTATATCACTCAAGGACTAAACACATTGAGATCAGGCATCACTTCATTAGAGACCATGTTCAAAAGGGGGATTGCATAATTGAATTTTTTGAACCATCTAAACAACTCACAGATTTTTTTTACAAAACCCCTACCTAAAGAAAGTTTTTTTTTTTCTTAAGAACAGAACTATGAATTTTGAACCAACCATTCACTGATTGAACCCTCAATATTACACCTTGTTGTTTGCTAACGTGTTTATTAAGTGTGTAGGTAGAGAGGACATAATCGATTAGAATAATCGATTATGCCAAGACAAAATTTTCAGTTCTCAAAACAGAGAAGCACTAATCGATTACCGGAATCGATTATGACATCACTGGATCCTCAAGTAATTTTAATAGAGAAGCACTAATCGATTATAGGAATCGATGATGCCCCCACTGGATCCTTGAGCAGTCCTGACAGAGGAGTAATAATCGATCATAAGAATCGATTAAGTCAAGAATACTATTCCAGAAAGCAAGTAATCGATTAATTAATTGATTATTGGGCAAAATGGTTATCAGATAAGCTTTCATACTAATTACTTCAATTCTTATATTTCCTGGCTTTTTTTTTATTCCGCGCATATCTGATATATGCATGCCATGGCTTATATCTCATGCTTAAAATTGAATACTACTTTAGTGGATATATGCCATATTAAAATTATAATACTTTTCCCATTTTTTGATAATGACAAAAGGGGGAAAGTTACATGAGTGCATGATTAAGGGGGAGATAAGCTAATAAATGAATTTTATAAATGCATGCTTAAGGGGGAGAGAAATTTCAATAGGTAAATCTTCTATTAATTGCATGCTTAAGGGGGAGTAAAGCAAAATTATGAAATGAGATATATTTATTGCTTGCTCAAACTGCATAAAGTGAGGGGGGTAGAGCGAAATTATAATGAGTGATATATTTTATTGCTCTAACTCTATCATTTAGAAATTCTCTCATGAGATGTTTGTCATCATCAAAAAGGGGGAGTTTGTGGATATATGCCTTGACAGGTATTTTTGTTTTGCTGATGAGCAAAAGGGGAATTTCAAGTCCAAGGACCAACATGCAAATTCAAGTCTAAAGGACCAAATTGCAAAAAAAAAAAAGTGTGAAAAGGACCAACAAACAAATACGGGGTTAATAGGGAAATTTTATTTTACTGTATTGTTTGTTTTAGATTAAATGTAAATGGGTGTGTGTCTCTGAAAGGCAAAATAAATCACACACACAAAAATCTGTTTTAGAAAAAGGTCTTCAAAATTAATTTCACCATATCTTCTTTAAGACCTTTAAAGATTTTCAAAAACCAATTTACAGGGAGAATAATCGATTATGATAATCGATTATGCAGCTCATAATTGTGCTTAAATGAGACTTTAAATAACAGAGCTGTTGGGATTTTGAAATTCGAAATTCAAAGTATCATAATCGACTATGGCTTTTTCAACCCGTTTTAAACTCAGTTTTTAAATGGCTTAATTTTGCTTTAATGGAGATTTGATTCTGTCTTAGTCATTGAGTTTAAAATTCAAATTATAATCGATTATGGCTTTGCAAAAATCGATTATTGCTTTTCAAATCAAAAAGTCAGAGGCTTCATAATCGATTAGGATAATCGATTATGCTATTTTGATTCAGTCTGAGCTTTCAAACAGAGACCGGGTAATCGATTTTTGTACTCAATTATGACCTGATTGTTTCTTCATGTGCCTTTTGACTTTAGCTAAAATAATCGATTATGCTTTTCTGATAATCGATTATGAGTCGAGAAAAATGAGTTTTCAAGTGTTTTGACCTAACTTTCAAAGAGATATATATTGTTCTATTGCAGAGAAAGTTCATACAACACCCTGGACGAATTTGAACTAGTTTTCTAATTTTCTCTCTACTCTTGAACATAAGTCAAAATCACTCTCATACTCTTATACTAGCAAATCAATTACTTGAGAGAGACATACCCACCAAATAGGTGAGTGTTGTAGTGCTTCAATTTGTTTCATATCTCCACTTGTGAGTTTGAACTAGTTTTCTAATTTTCTCTCTACTCTTGAACATAAGTCAAAATCACTCTCATACTCTTATACTAGCAAATCAATTACTTGAGATATGAACGAATTTGAACTAGTTTTCTAATTTTCTCTCTACTCTTGAACATAAGTCAAAATCACTCTCATACTCTTATACTAGCAAATCAATTACTTGAGAGAGACATACCCACCAAATAGGTGAGTGTTGTAGTGCTTCAATTTGTTTCATATCTCCACTTGTGAGTGCTTTTTGATTATCCTTTTCTGAATTCTTGTGAGTCGTTATCTCACGTTTTGAGACTCTATCACTGGGGGATAGTACGTCCCTGGCCTGTGAGGAGTTCTCGTTGTTGTAAAGGTTCTAGCTGCGCCTGTTTAAAAGCTAGGGATTGAGTGAAATCACTTGGTGGTATTGCCTTTGGGACTGGACGTAGGCCACATGGGTAGTTTGTGGCCGAACCAGGATATATCGCTGTGTCAATCTTCTTATCTCTATCTCTTTTACTTTTCCTTTATCTTTTGCCAAAATGGTTTTTTAATCGCACGCGTATTTCTAATAAGATGTTTTTCATAAAATATTAAAAGTGAAAAAGGTTTTATTTTAGCAAGTTTTTGAAAAATACAATTCACCCCCCTTTTGTGTTTAGAGTCACTTGTCAACACATATATCATAACTAAAATTATCAACATCCTCATCATGCATCAAGTCATCAACATCAACATCAGTATCATATCAGGCATAGCAAACAACACACATCAGGCACCATATCAACTGTAAACAGCATAAAGCAGTAAAATAGATAAGCATATGCACATAAAACGACTAAGTAAACCTAAAATCGATAAGAGTGTCATAACTAAATCTTGTGTACAGTTTTAAAATCATTTTCACTAGGGATTTAATCACCGCAGGCTATTCGACAACTAGTAGGGTCTAGGGAACCCTACACATATATCATAATACACTATACTATGCTTGCCTCCCTTGCAGGTCGGATACTTTCTCCCCTCCTTAGAAAGTTGTAACATGATGCCTTGAGCCTCGAAACTCGTGCCCCCTCACCAACACAGCTGCTGCCTCGCTTAGAAACGAGCTCCTCGGTGGTCCGAAATTTGACCTGAACACATGGACAGAGTCCTGACAGTATCATAACCCAAATCTTACAATAGTTTCCCAAACAAAGCCAGACTCGAAGCAAGATTTATAAAATAAGGTAAATGACAATGTCAACGAGTTAGGGATTCGAGCATATCATCCACTGTTTGACGAATCGAATGTATGTATATGACATGCTCATTGCCTTGAATGCAGATATGAATTCGGAATCGAAAATGGACGAGCGAAACTCCCAGAATCACCACTTTCTCACTCCAGAACCAGCCCTTCCCTCTCTCTTCGTATTCTGGTCAAAAATGTGAAATGAGAGGCATGCAAGTGGGTTGGGGATGAAGAAAGTTGGGGTAGGTGGAGCCAGTGCTGGGTGCTCGAGCGCCCACCACCCCAGCACTTGAGCGCTACGGCGCTGACCTAGCCACGCTTGAGAGCTGCATGCTGCTCAGGCCACGTGTCACTAAGTTTGACATGATGTGCCCTGTGTCAGAGACCCCAGAACGCTCGAGCATTGACCATGCAGCGTTTGAGCATTCTGACTTATGCTGGTTGTCCGATTTCACGAGTTTCGGTACACTTTGAGTCCGTTTTAAGTCTGATTGACCTCAAACTTGATACACTGACTCATTAACACTTAACAAAAAATATTAAGCCATCATGCACGCTTAATTTTTGTCTTGTTCCTTAATCGATAAAAGTGGGTGTTACAATCTTCACCCCAAGATAAACAATTTATTTATACTTAATTCCCAGTAGATAAAGAATGACAAGCAAGGACCTTCAAGAAGGATTGATAGAGGAAATCTTGATAAAGCTCCCTGTGAAGTCTCTGGTATGATTCAAATCGTTAAGCAAAGCATATTGTACTCTTATTGCCAACAAGTGTTTCATCGCTAAACACTTTTCCTACTTCACGACAAAAAATCAACCCAGCCTTCTTGTCTTTTACAACAACGATATAACGTTGATTTCTGATGATAAATTATCGCAATCCCCCATTGATCTAACACCACCATAGCCATACACAGATCATCTTATAGATGACATCAAAGCTTATTGTCCTTGTAATGGTATACTATGTATTAAAGTGACACATATAGGCAATCCTGATCGGTTGATGTTGTGGAATCCAGTCACAGGAAAGGTCAAAGATCTTCCTTTCCATCATGGAGTGTACATATTCCTTAAGGAATACAATATAGAGGTAAATGGATATGGTTTTGATCTAGTAACTAATGATTATAAGGTTGTGAACCTTGTGGCAGGTGTGAAATTTGCTGCGAACCCAAGTATATGACCTACTACTCAGGTATATAGTCTGGGTACAAATTCATGGAACATTGATAATATTAATGTCAATGTCCAAGCTTATGACATACTCGACTCACCATTTACTTCATATCTAAGGCGAAGGCTACGGTGGGAGATCTTTACATGTCTCCCACCATGAGCAAGTCCTTATATGCAATTTATTGTTATTTTAAAATTCCTTAAAAATTTTAAAATTAAGAATTGACCCCATCTCCTTTAGACCCACTTCCCTGTCACTCTAACCTCCTCCCTCCACCTAGATGGATTTCAACATCTTATCTGCCAAGCACTTTAAGAAAGTCAACTGGAGAACTCGGATCGCCACCTCGCCACCAAGTGTGATGATTTCAGGTTCACT
Organism: Sophora flavescens; assembly: GCA_030762895.1. NCBI lineage: Eukaryota > Viridiplantae > Streptophyta > Magnoliopsida > Fabales > Fabaceae > Sophora > Sophora flavescens. The sequence continues at coordinate 125,680,048 of CM061069.1, forward strand.
TCCCCTGTCTGGAACTAACATTTCTCTCTCCCTCTTCCTAACTACGCTTTTCGGTTCTCGATTCCTTTCTAAATCTGATTTGGTTGGGTCTGGGTTATCCATATCATGAGTTTGATCTGATTGGAAATTGCAGTATCATCAACTTGTGCAGAAACTGAGTTGGAAGTTGTGTATTCGATACCTTGAAAGTTTAAAAGTTATCATATTCAATACAAAGTTGTTATTCTTGGCTTTCTTAAACAATGCCCTTAGGACACTGGTTACCAAGACCCATAATTAAAATTACATATAAGGACTTGCTCATGGTGGGAGACATGTGAAGGTCTCCCACCCTAGCCTTACCCCATGTCTGAATGGAGTTAATCATTGGTTGGTTAAGCTTCAAAACCACAAACCCGTCCTCTGCTTTAATATGAGAAACAATGCATTTTGGAGAATGAATCTTCCCTCGATTTCTCAAGACGGTACAATTGAAAAACTTAATAGATAGTAATATTGCTATTATTAAAGATTTTGTTGCCTATATTAAGGAGTGTAAACTTTCTTGTACGTTTGGAACTCGGGTTGAGATTTAGATAATGAATCAATATGGTGCTAAAGAGAGTTGGACAAAGAGGTTTAATATTGTACCTCATCGCCTTCTACAATGGAAATTTTGGGGCTTTTGGAAAGATGACGAGGCTTTTATAACAGAACAAGATGACAACTAATTACCATTGGTTTCATATAACCTAAATGGCCAACAGTTTAAGGAGATTGTTCCAGAATATGTAGGAGACATGCTTCACGTTTTTAGATATGTGGAAAGTATTGTTCCCTTTTCAATTTAGGAAGAGGTTTAAATTATTGACTTGCCTGTGCTCTTGACATTTATATTTGATTGTGCATTATAATTATTATTACATTAATTAGATTGTCTTTCATATGATAAAATTTATGTTTCTGCAGTAAACATTAGCATGATGTTTATCAACTTTTATACACCTTTTGTATACGCTATTTGTGAATTCTTCCTTGCTAGATTTTTTTCTTCTAATATAATTTTTGGAATAGATATATTCTCTTCTTCTATATCTTTCATTATGATTCTGATTCTAAAAGGTCTTCAAAATATAAAAATCAGAATTTCAAGCTCCAATTCTAATCCCAATTCCATATACCAAACAAGTACTAAAATTCTAGTAATTTACTTTTAAGAAATCAATTTATTTAATCATTTAGTTATATAGTTTTTTTTTGGATTTTTTTGCTATTGAACCTAAAGAGTCAATTATTCCTCGATCAAATGGTTCTTTCCCTTCGATATTAACATGTTCTTCATAAGAAGTGAAAGTCTTAGGTAGACACAAACACAACAACTCATCATTAGACAGGGACGACCCGATGCTCTAGATACTAAAGCTAGGGTTTTAGGCTTCAAAAAAATAAATTTATTTAATATTACTAACTCAAATTTTTTTCTCAAAAAGGCCTTATGTATTCCTGTTAACGATTTCGTAACTGTTGTTGGAAGAAAGAAGTTTTATTAAAATTCAAATTAATAAAATCTTATCTATGATCAACAACATCTCGACAAAGATTAAATGAACTACCTTTATTATTGATTGAAAAATAAATGTTAAACAAAATCGATCACAATAATTCAAAATATTACTTTGCATTTAAAAAAGCCCAAAAGATAAATTTTAAATAAAAAATTGATAATTATAATAAATTATTATTATTATCTTTTAAAAGGAATCATCTCAAATTTGCTTTAAGCCTCAATAAGTGTTAGTTCGGCCCTGTCATTAGGCACATTCAATGATATGGCAACACTATCACCTAAGATTTTTTTTGACACTCCCACTTTCAAAGTCCATTATTTCCTCACTACTCAATGTCACTCAAGAATTTCTCTCATAATAATAATATTTAGAGTAAAGTCTAATTTTGGTCCCTGACGAATTTCGAGGTACCCAATTTAGTCCCCGAGACAAAAAAAAGTTACCCGTTAGTCCTCAACAATTACAAACTAGGGATAGTTAGTCCCTCCGTTAATGTCCGTAGAAAGGCTATGTTGGTTTGCTGATGTGGCCCGTTAACTCATCCTCCTATCCATTTTTTATTTAATTTAATTAAACAAAATTGTATGAAAATACAAGAACAGAGGATTTCGTTGCTGCCGCGCCACCACCATCCACCAGTTCATCTCCTTTCTTTCTTGACATGTGGAACCTTCTCTAACTCCATTCTTTTTTGCAAATAAGCCAACTGTTGAAACTTGGATCCATTGCAACAAGCCATGAATTACCATAATCTGTGAATGAACGATCCTAATATTGTACAAAGGAACCTATGATTTGCAAACCCAAACAATAAAAAAGTTCTCAATGACCATCATCTTAAGGCATTCACAAATGCCATCAATGAATCAACATCTCACTTCTCTGAGAGATACTTTATTGGCTGAGATGAAAACATATTGTTAGAGGAAGAAAATTTCAAGAAGAGCATAAGAGAGAAATAAAAATCATAGTTAATATGATATATATATATATATATATATAGAGAGAGAGAGAGATTACCTTTGGGTTGGGATTGTGAAAATATGGAAGTAGCTATGGTAGTTGAAGGAGATACAGGGAGGGACATTATGGAGTGATAAGAATGTAAGCACTCCACAAAAAATGCAAAAGAATGGAAATGGCTAGTTGCAATGGAGTAGTTAGGGTTCTTGATTTGATTTCAGAGAGAGAAAGAAGACAATTGGTGCGATGCCGTTTTGCCTAAGTTTCTAGCTCCTACACTTTAGACTAAAAGACATTGCTTAGTGCACTTTTTCTTTTTCTTTTTCTTTTTTTACCTTTGTAAAGTCTTTTCCACGGTGGAAATGGAGCACTTTACACGTGGGACATTAATGGATACATATGACATTTAACAGTACACATTAGCAAATTAAAGGAGAGTACTGGACAAAAAGTAACGGAGGGACTACCATGTCCCTAGTTTATAAGTGTTGAGGACTAACGAGTTTTTTTTCTTGAAGACTAAATTGGGTACTTCAAAATTTGTCAGGGACCAAAATGTATCGTTATTTAATTATTATATTCAAAATCGTAACTTTTGACATTTATTTTTTCTTATTTTATTAAACTCTAGAACACAGATGGAGCTGCAAGAGAATGTCCAGGACATGCTGCTGGGGGTGGGCTATTTAGAGACTCAATGCGAGCAATTCCTTGATGTTATTTAGCTTATTTTGGCATTACCACTGCCCTCCAGCTTATTCACGGCAGCCATGATATCTATAGAAACAACATATCAAAGGGATTAACATTTTCTTTGGTTGGAGTGTGACTCTAAGGTAGTGGTTGATGCATTCTCATCTAATTTTTTTCTTCTAGTTGTATAATCAAATGACTTCTACTTCTTGTTTATTTAGTTCTTTTCATCGAGCCTACCTTCTGAAATTATGGTTGAAAGGGACGGTTTCTCTTTCTATGTGACTGTGGAATATGAGAAGATCCCAAACTTTTTCCTCTTCTGTCAAACCATTGGCCACTCTGTTGATAACTACACCAAGAAAACTACCCAGGCCGGCAAGAACCAATCTGCCACGAAAAAAGGTAATCCTCCTGTGGTTCAATGTTATGTTCCAAAGAAGAATGTCATGGTTAATGATGCTCCTGAAATGGCCAATGGCATTTTCAATAATGTTGTTATTGCTGACCCCAACATGGTTAATGGTGTGTCTGCCAAGAATGGCTTAAATTTCGATCCAAGACAGAATCACAACCATCCGCAGATGGTGCAACCTAGTTCTGCTCCTGCTGCTGTTTTAATCAATGAGGATGTTGAGACTGAGGAGGTGCTAGAGACAAATAACAGAAGGGGGTTTTCCTGCCAAATGATGTTCCTTACGTGTTGGAATCCACTTCAGTCTCTCCCTTGGGGAATGGCTTACAGGATAACATTGCTGTTAAAAATAAAGTTCAGAATGTGGACTCTAGTAATAGCAAAGGGAAGACGCCTTTGACAGGTCATAGTCCTAGTGTTTTGCATCTGGGACAATCTAGCAAGGTTCAGAATGCCTTGACTGGTTGTCATGGAGCTGCTGCTATCGTTGAAACGTCTGTTTCTGCAGTCGAAAATGGTTCAGGTAATCCTCAAAGTCCTATGGCAAATTCAGAGCCTATTTTGTTCACACAATTTTATACTTCTGTTGTTGAAGCCAAGTCTGCGCCTGATATTTTATGTGGAGGGGGTTCAGGCCTTAATAGAAACAATCCAGTTCTTTGTGCTGAGGAGTCACCATCCGCTGATGTTGCTAGCTTGATTCCTGCAAGTCCAAACTCTGCAAATACAGTTGTGGTTATGTCTTCTTTGCCTCCTAGAGTGTCTAGAGACTTGGGAATATTAGGCAAATTCTGGGCTGATCAGGTAGAAGAGGAGGAAATTGAATCTCCAATGGTCATGAATGTGGCTGGTTGTCCGGATGCTGAATTTACAATAGTTCTGTCTAAATCCAAGAAGAAAAAACTGCGGCAAAAACTAAGACAGCAAAAGAGGCAGCCGATCAAAGTGGATGGTTATAACACCCGTCTCAAGGGTGCTCTCTCTAAAGGTGCCCAATGAAGCTCCTGTTTTGGAACGCCAGGGGCCTAGCCAATGAAAACACTAGGCTGTTTCTGAAGAAGCTTTGTAACTCTAACAAGCCTGACTTCATTTTCTTAGCCGAGCCTTGGATTCCAATTGCTCAGTTCCCAAACTCCTTTTGGAATCAAACAGGTCTTCAACCTTTTATGGTTAACTCGAGAGGTCATCTTCTTCCAAACTTATGGTGTGCTTGTGATAGGTCCTTTTCCCCTACTGTTATTGTAACTTCTTCTCAGTTCTATGTTTTTTCGATTCTGATTAACAATACGCCTGTTTTTATTGCAGCTATCTATGCTTCTACATCTTATATTCTGAGAAAACAGCTTTGGTCTGATCTAGCAGATGCAAAGTCTAAATCCGGGTCCCTGGTTGTTCCTTGGTGACTTTAATGCTACCTTAGGGGCTCATGAGCAAAAAGGGGGTGGGAGTCCATCTAGAATTTCTTGTGATGATTTTAGGCATTGGTCTGATAGCAATAACTTGCTGCATCTCCAAACCAAAGGTGCTAAAATGACTTGGACTAACAATAGAATTGGTATGCAGCACTCAAAAAAGGCTTGACAGGTCTGTTTGCAATGATTCTTGGATAAATTTTTGGGACAATTCCTTATGTGGCACTTTGACTAGGATGTTCTCTGATCATTTCCCCCTGATCATGGTCCTTGATAAAGATGTAAGCAAGTTCCCCGCTCCTTTCCGTTTCCAACAGATGTGGATTGATCACCCGGGTTGTTTGAATCTTGTGAAAGGTGTTTGGTCAAAATAGTGTTCTGGCTGTCCTATGTCTGTCCTCTTTCAGAAGTTAAAAGCTCTTAAGGTAGCTCTTAAGGAATGGAATAGGAACACTTTTGGGAATGTCCATGAAAATGTTAGATTATCTCTTACTATGGTCGATCAAATTCAGCAAGAAATCGCTTCTGCAGGTTACTCGGATGAGCTTCATGAAGCAGAAGTCAAGGCCCAATTAGATCTTCAACATGCCCTCAATTATGAGGAAGCCTTCTGGAAACAAAAATCTAAAGTGGATTGGTTCATTCTTGGGGATAGAAACAGGGCTTATTTCCATAAGATTGCCAAAATCAGAAGTGCTTCAAAGCAGATGACCATGCTGAAGCAGGGCGATCGGGTTCTGGTTGACAAATAAAAGATTGAAAATCATGTTATTGACTTCTACACTTCTTTGTATGCCTCTGAAAATTGCTGCACAACAAATGATTGAATCTCTAAAGTTATTCCTTCGATAGTCTCTTCGGATGATAATAATATGCTCACTGCTTTACCCTCATTAGATGAAGTGAAATCTGCCATTTTTTCAATGAATGCTTCAGGTGCTCCTGGTCCTGATGGTTTTGGTGGCGTTTTCTATAAGACCTTTTGGGATGTTATTGCAGATGATGTGTACAACTCTATTCTTCAGTTCTTTAAGCAGAGTTGGATTTTACCAGGAATGAACTCTAACATTGTTTCTCTTATTCCTAAATTTCCTGGTGCTGATAGGCTTGAAAACTATAGGCCAATTGCTTTGGCTAATTTTCAGTTTAAGATCATCACAAAGGTCCCGGCAGATAGACTTTCTAACATTGCCCCAAAGGTCATATCAAATTAGTAAAGAGGTTTTATTAAAGGTAGGCATATATTTGATTGCATTTACATTGCCTTTGAAGCTTCTAATATGCTGGATTCCAGAGCTTTTGGAGGGAACTTAGCCATGAAGTTTGATATTAAAAAGGCCTTTGACACCTTAGATTGGGGCTTTCTGTTAAATGTTCTTGCTGCCTTTGGTTTTGACAGTAAGTTTTGTGATTGGGTAAAGGTTATCTTGGAATCTGCTAAGCTGTCTTTTGCTGTGAATGGGAAGCCTGTGGGTTACTTTTCTTGTAAAAGAGGGGTGAGGCAAGCTGACCCGCTTTCTCCTCTCTTATTCTGTTTCGCTGAGGATGTTTTGAGTAGAGGCATTTCCTATCTTGTCAATCATAATTTTTTAGATCCTATGGCTGGCCCTAGGGGTTTCCAAACTCCTAGCCATTTATTGTATGATGATGACATCCGTGTATTCTTAGAACTCTCATAGGCTTCTTTAAGGAGTATGGGGACATGCATATCTGGTCAATTGCTTGGGTTGGACAAATGTAAATTCTACAGTAGTACTTTGACCCCTAGTAGATCAGCTGCAATTTCTGAAATTCTTGGTTTTGGCCCTGGGTCTTTTCCTTTCACCTATCTTGGGATCCCGATCTTTAAGGGTAAGCCAAGAATGGCGCACCTGAAGCCTATTGCAGATAGGATAAGAGCAAAGTTATCTTCTTGGAAGGGTTCTCTTCTCTCTATTATGGGCAAGGTCCAACTAGTCAACTCAGTCATCACAGGTATGTTATCCTATAGCTTCCATGTCTATTAGTGGCTTGCAGCCCTACTCAAAACAGTTGATGGCTGGATTAGAAACTTTGTGTTGTCGGGTGATGTTGACACGAGGAAAATTGTTATTGTGGCTTGGAATACTGTTTTCTCTCCTACTTGTGATGGGGGTCTTGGCCTTAAATCAGTTGCTTCTATTAACAAGGCTGCGGTTTTGAAACTCAGTTGGGATATTTTGTACAAGGACTGTCAGTGGTCATCCTTTTTAAGGTCCAGATTTATTAGGAACAATGTCCTAGTGACCTATCATATCAGATCTTCCATTATCCCTGCTGTAAAATATCACTTATCTGCTATCAAGGATAATACAACCTGGATTCTGGGAGATGGTAAAAGCATTAATTTCTGGAATGATAAGTGGTTGGACAAAACTTTGGAAGATATTTGATGAGCCTCTGGTTGACTGGTTTTATAACTAGTAAAGACATTGGCTTTGTGCTAATTTTATATCATTTTCACCCAAATTAGACTTGATTGTCTCTAAGCAGTATTTTGAGTCTGTAAAGTATTTTTAGGTTAATTTAGTTGATTTAGAGTTAAATAAAATACTTATTCTATTTTCTGTTTTCAGGTTAATAAAGTGGAATAATTCTGGAGTATTTCGCCCCGCGAGAAGGCATTCGCCTCGCGAACCAGAAGGTGACTGTGCCAGAGAAATTGCAACCATTCTGTCTCGCCCCGCGAACACTTGACTCGCCTCGCGAGTAATCCAGACCTGGAAGTCAGAAAACATCACGGTTTACCCGTGTGAAAGGTCACGGGCGTTACAGTTTGGAATTTGAAGAGTTCGCCTCGCGAATACAATCCTCGCCTCGCGAGAGTGAAGCCCAGAAGTCATGACCTTTCCATTCCTCGCCACGCGAGCCGTGCTTCGCCTCGCGAGAATACCAAACACTGCAAGATTCGCCTCGCGAATGAGTGCTCGCCTCGCGAGTCCGCGTAGTCCAGAACTTGTATATAAGTCTGTTGTAGGCAGAACTGAAGAGTTAGTCAGAGTTAGCTAGTTTTGGCTAATCTTTGGTAGACAGTAGTAGTAGTTTTCAGTAGTTTATTTCTTTACTTTTGTGTTTAATTCTGTAATGGAGAACTAGTCTCCTTGATTAATCTACTGGGATTGGTTTCCATTTACATTTGAGGTTCTATAATTCCTGTTTTCACTTACTTTTCTTTTTTCAATACGATGCTATATGTTTCTGTTTGTTATTTCAGGAGTATATAGTATTGTGTTGATTCATTTCGGTGATGTTATGTTTCTATACTTAATCGCGTTTGTTATTTCGCGTGTGTTCGTTCAATGTTCGTTTGTTCATGAGAGCTTAACCCCGTTTGTTATTTCGGGAATAGGAACATACATCCGTAGTAGTGATTGCGTTGTTAATTGTTGCTACAACCGGGAGGGGATTAGAATCTGCTTAGGGCTTGGATTTATATGAACCGATGATAGTGGGAAACCGAGAATAGTAGGTTGATCGTTCTTTAGTTTATTTGATAATTACTTTTTATTGCATTGTTTTTCTGTTCTGTTTTCTTTATTTAGTTTTCAATCTCAAAACCCCCCATTTCTAACTTTTACTAATTTTCTGTTAATAACAACAACAACTAAAGAGTCCTTGAGAGACGATATCCGAGTTGTCGTTCCCTATCTGCATTATTTTGTAAACGCTCATTCTTTTTGGCGCGTGGCGACAGCGCGTTCAAAAATTGGCATCGTTACCGGGGACTCTGGTTTGTTCACTACAAAAAAAAGGTTGTTTAGCGACCGAAAATAGTGACCAAATTTTTCGGTTGCTTTTTGCGACCGAACTAGCGACCGATTGTAGGATCTACATGAAATAGTGATTAGAGATAATACTGCGACCGAAATAGAGCGTAGCAGGGTTATCGGTCGCTACTTCCGTCGCTATATGAAGGAACTTAAAAGTCAGTAATTTTATCCCTTCTTAGCGACCGAAATAGCGACCGACTTAAATGCAACGGTTGAAAGCCAAAAATTTTATGTATTCTTATCGACCGAAATAGCGACCGAATTAAATGCAACGGTTAAATTTTATTTACATTTGCGACCGATATTAATTCGGTCGCTAAATGGCGCAGAAAAAAATTAAAATCGCGCGTGTTAGCGACCGATTGAGTTCTCCGTCGCTAAATTTATGAATTCAAATTTCAAATTAACTCATCCCGCGACCGAATTTAGCGACCATTTTTTATTTAAGTGATTGGCGACCGATTTAGCGACCGATTATTTCGGTCGCTAAATTATAAATCCATAAAATCGTGAAATCTTCCCCTTCTTCCTCATTTCTGCCTTCTCTTCCTTCCTCCCTCACCCATCTTCGATCTTCTCCCTCGCGTTCAGGCCGCCACCACCGTGCAGTGGGCACCGCCACCACCGCCGTCTCCTCTAAAGCCTCCGTCCCTCCTCCTCCTCTTCTTCCATCTCTTCCCTCTTCCTCTCCTCTCTTCCTTTCCACTCTTCCCCGCTCTGTTTTTAATCCCCCTCTGTTTCAGGCCGCCATACGCCGCCCCCTCTGTTTCAAGCCGCCATACGCAGATCTCCGGTCACCACGCACGGGCGAGCTCCTCCTACCCTCTTCTATCCTCAGTTTGTGCATACCAGCATCTGCCTTGAGGTAACCATGCATGGACTCTCTATGTATAATTTTTTATTTTGCTTCATTGTTTCATTGCTTGCTTTATTGCTTACTACTGAGAAGAGCTACTTGTGTATTTCATGTGAGTTGTGATATAGGTGACTGTGATTGAGTAGAACACCTTACCATTGTTTCTAATGTAAGTTGTGATTAATGTTGATGTAAATTCCTATTTAAAAATTACTGTGGTTTTCAATTTTCATTCATATATTTATATCATGTAATGAATATTAAGATACATATAATAGATGTCATTATATGAGATGTGAGATTTGTTTAAAATAAGACCTTACCATTGTTTCTAATGTACACGACTTGCTTGTTTATAAAAAAAAATTATGGTGGTTAGTGGTTACTTGTCAAGTTTAATTCTTATGGGTTATAAATACTTGTTTGGGGGAATTGGTAAAGGTATATGAAGGGGTGACATTAATTGAGATGTGTTGTAGAGATGTAGAGATAATGGCAATAAATTGTGGATAAAAGAGATTGAGACTGATATTACAGACATTAATTTGTAATTAATCTTGTTAATAGATTCATATCTTATATTTAATACTGAGATTTGTGGAAGATATATTTTGATATGAGATATGTGAGATTTGTTTGAACTAGAAAATTAAGAATATGATACGGGTTGCTTAAGAGAAGGTAAAATTACAGGGAGAGCAAAGAGTTTTGACAGGAGAGTAAGTGTGGCTACTTTGCCAATTACATTTTTTTTGCTTGCGTATTGGTAATTGTTTCCTATTTATTACCCATCTCATTTTTTTGTTTCGTTTTGTGAGAGAAGTCATAAGATTAATTGTTGCACGGTTGCGAATATGAGGCGTATATATGGTTATCAAGCTTTATCTATTAATTTAATTTAACATTTGTTACTTGAAGTCTATAACTTTATGTAAGTAATTTAAACCATTCTATTGATAGGCTATTCACCCATGGTTCTTCAGTTTCTAAATCACTTCTTTTTGGTGATTGATGATTTCAGAAAGCACATGAAATGACCATGGTCTATTTCATTGTATTTGAGTGTACCTTATTTCATGTAAATTTATTGAAGGCTGGTACTTATATCTGAGTATGTTCATACATTTGGATTGCTATGAAGAATAGTTTATTCTCTTTAAAATAAAAATCTTTCAATAACAATGAATCATTGTAATTAGAATAATTTGATATGTATTTATTGATAACTTGTTTGGAAATGATTATGGAATCATATTTGTATATATTTACATTATAAGCATTGCAATGAATTGATAAAGTGTTATTAGTTCGTAAATGGCATGACTTTGTTGTTGTTAATATTCATTTACTAATTTAAAGTCCATGAGCTTAATTAGAAAGTCTCTTCTTGAAGCCAACAAAAGCGAGTCTCTTAGATAATGAAGGATTAGGTATAGGGTTAGATAAAATGAAGGGCTAGGCACAGTTTGCCAGGCACATGCATGACCGGCCGTCATTATTAAAACATTATTCACATTAGAAAGCAGCTTTGTACACAATATTATGAAAACAACTCTGGTTTTTTACTCATTTGTTTTATTAGGAAATGGAGCTTTCCAGAAATAGTTGTTGATGACCATCCTTACTAGGTTATCTAGGCACTTCCGGTAGGAAAAGTCCTCTCTATGACCATCCTTCAAAACGACGTAAAAGCATCTGCTTTCCTGAAAACTACTGTGTTTGCTAATATGTAAAGTTGCATGTGAAGTTGCATTTCTTTGTTCTATTTTAACATGATAGTATGCTACATTGATCTTTCCATCTTTTCTTATTATCACTACTATATATCTTGTTGTTTGTTAGTGGAGAGCTGAGCTCAATAGGAAGGTATCCTGCCTGAAAGGCAAGATGCTGATTGTGTGCTGATAATTTAATATTTATGCATGCATTTGCAATTATGTGTTGTTTGCATGTGTATTGTAATTTGGTTTTGATTTTGTGATGGTGTTGATATGCCAATATGTGAGAATAGATATGTTAAAGGATCTTGCTTGACAGGTGTTTGTTATATTGTTTACAAGGAGATGTTATAGTTCTTGTCACGAAAACCCGTATGGACATAGGTTCAGTGTTTTCCTTATAACTGTTTCTGTAGAACTATTTTGTTTATGATTCTTATTTTATGTCATTAGTTGTTAAGCGATAGATTGAGAGATTATAGAATGCTCATGTGAATGGTTTATGTGTTTTGTTTTATGTCATTAGTTGTTAAGCGATAGATTGATTTATGAGTTAAGTTATTCAATCTTATGATTAAATGATTGTGAAACACCATTTGGCATCCAAAGGTAGTAACCATGCTAATCCTCTCTATGACCATCCTTCAAAACGACGTAAAAGCATCTGCTTTCCTGAAAACTACTATGTTTGCTAATATGTAAAGTTGCATGTGAAGTTGCATTTCTTTGTTCTATTTTAACATGATAGTATGTTACATGGATCTTTCCATCTTTTCTTATTATCACTTGATGAAGTTTAGACATATGACTTGTTTTCCTTATCGTTTTATCAGAAAATGGACCCAACTAAATGTTTTGAGACAGCCATCCATATAGACCAGGTACAGTATCTCATCAACTTAAGAATAACGATCGGATTCACGTAATGATGGTTAAGGCATAAACTAATCATTTACTAAATTGTTCTTGTGTATTTGCAGGATTTGATTTCAATCCCGCGATCATTCTACCGTCGTTGGGGACAACAAATACCGCGTGTTGTGACTATTGAAGACAAAAGCGGAAATCTGTTCAATGGGAATATAGTAATCCATGAGGATCGCCCATATTTTGCAACCGATACAAATGGTATCAAGGAGTTGTATTTGTTGTCCACTGGTGCATTGGCAAAGTTTAAGTACGTTGGGGGTTCTCGTTTCTACATGTTCATCCCTTTGGAAGATTGATGAGTTTTGATATTTTGATTAGTACTTATTGACTGTGGTGTATTTTTATGTTTTGATCGTTAATTAATACTTATTAAACTTTTTTTTATAAACCATTATTAAACTTGCGTTAATTAATGTATATGTTTTCTTGATCATATTGACTGTGGTGTTTTGGATCGTTAGTACATCATATTTATGTTTTCTATTTATTTAAAAAAAATATTGGTGTATTTTGTTTATATCAGAAATTAAAAATCAATGGGGTAATAGTTGAAAAACTATATTTGGTCGGCAGGATCGTTACAGGAAAAAAAAATCAAAATTTTGCGACCGAAATAGCGACCGAATATCGGTCACCAAATTAGGCGAGTTGGTATGCGACCAACTATACGGCGACCGAAATATATACTTTTGCAACCGAAATATCGGTCGCAGATTTGCGACCGAAATATAATTTCGGTCGCTAAACATTTAGCGACCAGGGTTTCTGCTACCCCCTTAATTCGGTCGCTATACATTATAGCAACCGAATTATCATGTTTAGCGACCGAAATCTTCGGTCGCTAAATAGGTTTTTTTTTTGTAGTGGTTGTTATTAGCAGAAAATAAAATTTTAAAAAAAAATATCTTTGCTGAATTAGTTTTGTCTGTTTTGTCTGGTTGTGAATTTTTGCACCCCCCCATGGATAATCACATATATGGATCCATGCCTAATGTTTACTATGAACCACCACCATGCATATATTTTCCTGATTTTTATGGTTTATCGCACTGGTTGCCTAGGTTTAGTGGTCTTGCAGGTGAGAATCCGCAGGAGCATCTGAGGGAATTCCAGATTGCTTGTTCTATAATGCTGAGACCTGCAGGAATAACAGAAGACCACATCAAGATGGAAGCTTTCCAGTTCTCACTTGAAGGCGCTGCAAGGGATTGGTTGTATTGTCTTGATGAGCATTCCATCTCAAGCTGGTTTGATTTGAAGGAAGCCTTCCTATTTAGATACTATCCTAGCCAAGTGACCACCTCTGCACCTTCCGAACCTTCACAGAGCACCTTGGATGAGATTGCTTCTATGCTACAACAAATGGCTGAGAACACTCAACGGATGATGGAAGAGAATAATCAATGGTTGGCACAACAAAATCTTGAATTCCAACAGAGGATGGAGGCTGAATACCAGAGGGGAGAAGCTGAATCTCAAAAGTTGTCCATTTTAATTGATCAAATTGTCGCCAACTCGGCTGCAATGCTAACTCCACAGCCCCTTGAAAAACCTACAGAGTCACAAGTTATTCTTGAAAATATTTCTGATGATAATTTTGATAATGTTTCTGTTGATGATGAATTGTGTGTTGAATCCCCTGATCCTAATTCATCTGCTGATTGTTATTGTGATGGCACTGCTTTGTGTATAGACTGTTATGCAGCTTTATTCTATTCAGGAAACATAGGAAATGAGGATCAGGAGGATCAGGAGGACATCTGGTTCCCCGTGCCTGAGGATAATGAAGAACCTGTGGAATCAAATGCATGTGTTGAAAGTGATGGGATGGATGAATTGAGTGCTGAAAGTCCAGACAACCAGACCATTACTAATTCAGTTTCTGTTACTATATGTACTGACTGTACTGACACTAACCCGTGTGCTGTTTGTACTGAGTTTCTTGATTCTATTTTGCAGGGTGATAGTGAGAGTGATGTTGTTTGTTCAGCCGAAGTTCCAAATATACCATCCATTGAACAGCCACCCTCCGTAGAGCTCAAGCAACCTCCAGACATTCAGCCGCTTTCTGATTCAGTTTATTGTAACATATTTACTGATTGTACTAACTCTAACCTTTCTGTCGTGTGTGATGAGATTTCTGCAGGCTTAGCAGGTGATGGATTTATCAGTGCAGTAATTGAAAAAGATGCAGAAGTTGAAGCAGCACCAGTAACCCCAACTAACTGTTTGCCACCTCCCACTGTGGAACCACCATTGATGGAGTTCAAGCCTCTGGAATTTGCACCATGGCCAGTCCAAGTGGTTGAACCCCAATTTTATTGGGAGAATTTTGTTGAAAAAGCGGTCATCTGTGACCCAAGAGGGAGTGAGAAGTCTGTCGCACTCGGCGAGGTCATCATAATTGTCAAGTGCTCACTCCCACATCAAGGCTGCGAGTTAGGGAAGCATGGAATGAACTACCACCCTTTGGCTACTACGTGGGACTTATAATACAAGCAATGGGATCCTGGTGGAACCGCCCTCCAATGAGTTTTCTTAACCTTGCTTCTTTTTAATTTTCCTTTCTTTACTTTATTTCTGTCTTGTTTTCAATAAAGCTCCTGAATAATTTGAGAAGCTCAGGAGTTGTGTTAAGTCTTGTGTTGGCAAGTTGATGGGATTTGATTAATTTTGCATAGATTGATTGCATGATGGTGTTGACTGTTTTCCCCTAGAATATGAAAAATTTTTGAAAATTTGATCCCCATGTGATTGAAAACTGAACTTTGAGATTTTGTTATGATGGCATGATTTATGATAAGTTTGGGGTGTTAGGAAGCACACACTAGGGATAGAATCTCTGTCAAGCAATTTGCAAAAAAATGTCCAGGTGAGGTTTTTGAGCCTCCAACATGTTTTTGACTGTGTGAAAATCATTTTTGAAGTTGCACTTTCCTGAATTTGCTTGAATCTCTTTTTGATTTGCATGATTATGTGTTTGGTTCAAATGATTTAGGCATTTTCTTTGTAAATAGCTACTTAGCCTAAAATAACCATCCCTAATGCATGTTCCCTAGTTAGCCCATTGAGCCTAATTAGCCTGTTAATTCTTGTTAACCTTATGTTATAAGCTAAAATCTGGAAAACCATGTTAGCCCGATCTTAGGATTAGGAGAGCATGGAATCTTAGTAAGAAATTTGGTTGCAAGAAATTAAGTTTGGGGTGGCTACCAGGTGCAATGTGTTGTTTGGGATTGAAAAAAAAAAGTGTAAAAATGAAAAGAAAAAAAAAGAAAGAAAAAAAAAAGAAAAACAATAAAAAAAAAGTATTAGAATAAAAGGTTGTAGCCACCCAAGGCATAAAGAAAAATGAGAAAAGGGACTTGAGTGGAATTTCATTGTGTTGAAGTGTTTCATGCTCTCTTAGTTCCTAGGGTCTTCAGTCTAGTACCTTTGTATATCCTACCCTTAGCCAGGCCCCATTACAACCCATAAAAGACCTTTTGATGTTGCTTGCATGTTTTCTGTGGGAATCATTTAGAGATGAAAATCAAATTTATGGGAAGTGCTCTTAAAAGTGAAATTGAGTGAATGTAGTTAGCCTGACAAACTGAGCGAATGAGTGAACACAAATTTCCCTTGTGAGGAAGGCAGTTGTTTGAATTTGGTGATCTCCCACTTGTGTGTAACTTGGATCCCCTGCCTAGATTAATGATTGTTTGAATGATGAAATTCTCAACTGTTTAGAATAAATGAATATGGGGATTGCTTTATTTGAAAGGGGGGAACATTGAAGAAAATTGTTTTGATAGATTGCTTGAAATTTGTGCAAAGTTGATTGAATCCTTAATCTTGCCAGGTCTTGAGTCTTTTTAAGTTTTTAAGTTTTAGTTTGCTTGGGGACAAGCAAAGTTTAAGTTTGGGGTATTTTGATGAGCCTCTGGTTGACTGGTTTTATAACTAGTAAAGACCTTGGCTTTGTGCTAATTTTATATCATTTTCACCCAAATTAGACTTGATTGTCTCTAAGCAGTATTTTGAGTCTGTAAAGTATTTTTAGGTTAATTTAGTTGATTTAGAGTTAAATAAAACACTTATTCTATTTTCTGTTTTCAGGTTAATAAAGTGGAATAATTCTGGAGTATTTCGCCCCGCGAGAAGGCATTCGCCTCGCGAACCAGAAGGTGACTGTGCCAGAGATATTGCAACCATTCTGTCTCGCCCCGCGAACACTTGACTCGCCTCGCGAGTAATCCAGACCTGGAAGTCAGAAAGCATCACGATTTACCCGTGTGAAAGGTCACGGGCGTTACAGTTTGGAATTTGAAGAGTTCGCCTCGCGAATACAATCCTCGCTTCGCGAGAGTGAAGCCCAGAAGTCATGACCTTTCCATTCCTCGCCACGCGAGCCGTGCTTCGCCTCGCGAGAATACCAAACGCTGCAAGATTCGCCTCGCGAATGAGTGCTCGCCTCGCGAGTCCGCGTAGTCCAGAACTTGTATATAAGTCTGTTGTAGGCAGAACTGAAGAGTTAGTCAGAGTTAGCCAGTTTTGGCTAATCTTTGGTAGACAGTAGTAATAGTTTTCAGTAGTTTATTTCTTTACTTTTGTGTTTAATTCTGTAATGGAGAACTAGTCTCCTTGATTAATCTACTGGGATTGGTTTCCATTTACATTTGAGGTTCTATAATTCCTGTTTTCACTTATTTTTCTCTTTTCAATACGATGCTATATGTTTCTGTTTGTTATTTCAGGAGTATATAGTATTGTGTTGATTCATTTCGGTGATGTTATGTTTCTATACTTAATCGCGTTTGTTATTTCGCGTGTGTTCGTTCATGTTCGTTTGTTCATGAGAGCTTAACCCCGTTTGTTATTTCGGGAATAGGAACATACATCCGTAGTAGTGATTGTGTTGTTAGTTGTTGCTACAACCGGGAGGGGATTAGAATCTGCTTAGGGCTTGGATTTATATGAACCGATGATAGTGGGAAACCGAGAACAGTAGGTTGATCGTTCTTTAGTTTATTTGATAATTACTTTTTATTGCATTGTTTTTCTGTTATGTTTTCTTTATTTAGTTTTCAATCTCAAAACCCCCCATTTCTAACTTTTACTAATTTTCTGTTAATAACAACAACAACTAAAGAGTCCTTGAGAGACGATATCCGAGTTGTCGTTCCCTATCTGCATTATTTTGTAAACGCTCGTTCTTTTTGGCGCGTGGCGACAGCGCGTTCAATATTCTTCACATTCCTGATTCAGTTGCTAAATCCCAGCAGGCTACTGTCAGTGATTTCATCATCTGTGGTCACTGGAGCTTCCCTCAAGCTCTTTTGGATATTGTCCCGAACCTCCCCCACATTTTCAGAAACATTCAGTTGCCCCTTTATGTGGACTATGACCAACCTGTTTGGTGTGGTAGTGATTCTGGTTTGATGTCTTTCAAGGAAGCTTATGACTTCCATCACCCTCATGGTCAATGCAAGCATTGGGGCAAATTGATTTGGTCAGGATCAGTCCCTCCTTCTAGGTCCTTCCTGATGTGGAGGTTGATACATGGAAAGCTTCCAACAGATGAGAACTTGCGTGCTAGAGGCTGTGTGTCTGTTTCTATGTGTTGTCTTTGTGGCACTCACGATGAATCCTCCCAGCATCTTTTCTTTGAATGCCAATTCGCTGTCCAAACATGGTTGTGGCTGCAAAGTAAGCTAAACTGTTCAGTTAGCTATGCCTCAGCCTTGGATGTTCTGCGAGTTTGTGATGCTAAGTGCAGCCCGCAATTGAAGGACGCGTACCTTGCTACGGTTCTTAACACAATTTGGTCCATGTGGTTTTGCAGGAACCAATGTAGATTTAGTAATGTCATCATTAGTTGGAGAACAGCCTGCTCTATGATCCTGGCTCAAACCTCGTTAGCTGGTTCGTTATCAAAAGGTCATATGTTCAGTTCTATTGCGGAGTTTCAGGTGCTAAAAGGCTTTGCTGTAACAACTCATGCTCCTAAAGCTCCTACTATTAAACAAGTAGATTGGTTTCCTCCCTCCTTTGGTTGGTTAAAGTGAAACACTGATGGGGCTGCTAAGGGATGCCCTGGCCATGCTGGTGCTGGAGGAATTTTCAGAAACTCCCTTGGAGATTCCTTTGGTTGCTTCTCCTCCTATGTTGGTATTACATCTGCTTTTCATGATGAGATCAGTGCTGTCATGATTGCCATTGAATTAGCCTTCAAGAAAGGTTGGAAAAACATCTGGTTTGAGTGCGACTCTACCTCGGTCGTTGCTTCAACTAAATATCACACTTTAGTCCCTTGGAAATTCAGAGTCAGATGGAGAAATTGCATGATGATTGGTGCTCAGTTGAATTTAATTTTTACTCATATTTTCAGGGAGGGCAACCAATGTGCTGATAAGTTAGCTTCCTTTGGTGCTTCTAGTTCTAGTTACACTTGGTGGGATAATTTACCGGATTTTGTAAGGGTGGATTTCCTTCATGATAAACTGGGATTACCTCAGTTCGGGTTTAGATAGCTATCCATGGGTCTTGGCACAGTCCCCCCATGCTTTCTCTTTGTATTCTCCATCTTTATATTAATAATATCTTGTAGGTTTGTTGCAGATGATTGGTAGGGTCTGGGGTGCCAACCTAGTTGGGATGCCTGCCCTATTGTGATGCCTTTGCATGCCTAGTCTTTTATATATATATATATATATATATATATATATATATATGCAAGCATATTTTAAATTATGCAAAGCAGTTATGAGATTTTCGTGTTTTTACTCCTTTAGTTTTGATAATTGAATGATTCAATTGAGGATTCAGATTAAGAGTGAGAAACTGTGGAAACCTCCATCACGCAAGTCGTGTACAAAGCCTACTTATAATTACACTAGTAATAAACTTAAATAAACTTATGTTGCAAGTTGTAAGTATGGAATTTCTTTTAGTACATAATTGAAGTATTAAATTTTTATCTTGCTTAGTTGATTGTTCTTAGATGTTAGAAAGTTTTGCAGGTTTAGTTTAGTTTATGAGTAGTTATACAGCCACATGTTACATCAAGACAGAACTTAATTAGAAGTTAACTAAAATATATGTTGATGGTTGAAAAAATTTAGAGTTTCGAGAAGATCATGAACCATTATTTTTTTTCAATTTTGGATGTTCTGTATAGTTGTATTGCTAGAAGCTGAAAATTTGTTTCCTTTACTGCAGATATGTGATATGGTAGCTATAGCTTGTATCATAAATTCCACTCTTATAATTCCACACCTTGATAAAAGCTCATTCTCTCAAGACACTAGGTAACCTTTTGAATTCTGTTTGTGTTTTATTTTTTATATTATGGTTCTGTCTCTTTTAGGATCTTACATAATTAGATTCTATAGTTTTTTGTTTGATTTGCAACAATTTCTTTGATATCTTTGATGAAGAATGATTTATTAAGTTCTCGAGTTAATGATGTGAAAATCATAAATGCCACTCTTGTCATATTACTTAGTCTAACTCCTATTTTAATGTGTTGTGATTTAAAATATAAAACAATATCTAAAAAATAACATGCGTCAAACTAGTGTTGTTAAATTCAACTCAACCCGGCTGGCTAAAGAGATGACAACCTTGCTAACAAGGCCCATCACAGTTGGGAGATAATTAGGTTCCTTAAGCATGATGTCAGGCACATCGAATGTATAGAAAAGAATTTATTTGGAGAGGCAAATTTCACTTTGATGATCTCCTGTTTTTGGTGGAAGAATACCCTTAGTGCAATAAAAAAAATAAAACCCTGAGAAAAAGTTAGGCAGTCTTGGAGATGAAAAACCCCAAGAATGGTAAAGGAGGTACAACAACTAAATGGAAAAATGGCCGCCCTTAAAAGATTCCTAGCAAAAGCCGCCCAAAAATCCCTACCACTCTGCAGACTCTGTCCAACCATCACAAGCATCCGATCACAATTTGTAACTGATTAAAAAAAAATTGCAACTAAGGAAGAAGAAAAAAAAAGTGCAAAATTTGCATTGTTTTCAGTTTCAATTTTCAGAAATAATTACAAAATTGTCACCTTGTTGTTTTCATTCTGTATTCTATTTTCAAAAGTTTGTACAAGAAACACTAAAAACAACTTTTTCTTATTTCCACCATTTCTTATACAAATCTTTGGAAACAAGAAACATACTGAAAACCAGATAGCAGTTTTCTAATTATTTCTAAAGTGATTGTGTTTGAAACATACAAACCTAGTTTTTTTTGTTTCTAAAATTGTTTTATAAAATAATTTTTAAGAACTATTTTTTAAAACAAAAAAAAATAAAAAAAGCAGTTTGATAACACTATATCTTAAAAGAGTTTTAAAAATTAGAGAACAAAAAAATGTGCTTGCTATTTGTTTTGAAAATATTTTTTTTAAAATAAAAAATATTTGAAAACAAATTTGTTCATCGTATGCAAAAGTGACCAAACAGGAACAAGAACTTTCTAAAGAAATTTCTCTTGAATTCTCAGTTAGGTTTTGCTATATTATGAAAAAAAAGTCATGCATTGTTAACTTTCTAATATGAATGCTAATAGTTAAGAAATTTAAAACCCATTTCAATCTTCACCTCACACACACACACACAAAAATTTAAAACACAAACACACACACACAAAATTTTAAAACACATATTGACTTGCTTCAAATTTTCAGTTTTCAATCTTCACCTCACACACACACACACACACATCTCTTGTTCAATGAATAAGAACAAAATAAATTTTTAAACAATGTTGCACAGATTTGTAACGAAGAGTTATAGGAATGATCTGAGTTACTGTGCCGCAAACGTAAGGAGCTTGGCCGCTGGAAGAGATGAGTGTGCATTATTAGCTTGTTTGATATTTTCAAATTTTCCATTAATGAGAACAATTGTTCTCCGTGTTTTTTATGTTTCCAGAGTAGAAAACTAAAAACCAGAAGGAAAAAACAACTCATTACTGTTCTCCAAATCCAATTTTAAAAACTTAAAAACAATTGGTCTATTTGCTTTGTTTTCATATTCATGTTTCCATTTCCTGTTTTCAAAAATAACTATAGAACTACCACCTTGTTTTCATTCTGTTTCATGTTTTCAAAGATTTGTGCAGGAAATAGATAAAACAAAAAAGTTGTTTTCAGTGTTTCCTGTACAAATTTCTAAAAAACAGGAAACAAAATGAAAATAAGGTGGTAGTTTTGTAATTATTTCTGAAAACAGGAAATGAAAACAGAAAATTGGAAACAAAGCAAATAGACCCTTATTGTTTTTAGAACTAGTTTCAATAAAATAGTGTAATCAAACAAGTTTTTTTTTTTTTTTGTTCTTGAAAACAAAAAAAAACAGTTTTAAGAACAGTAAACAAACAAGGCCCTATTTCTTTCACTACAAGAAAAAGGTTAATTAGCGACGGAATTTTTGCGACGGCCTGAAATCCGTCGCTAATTTTAAGTTTTGCGACGGCTTAAAATAAGAGATTACTGACGAAAGTTCCGTCGCAAATATGTTAGTAACGTTCCCGCCATTTTACGTGAAATGTTGGCGCCAATTTGCGACGGGCATGGCCGTCGCTAATGTGCAAATCTTTATCCAAGATCATTTGTAACAGCCACATTGGTTTGCGACGGACCCTACTTTTGCGACGGTCATTCTCAATTTGTGATGGAATCATAATTTACGACGGTGAAGCCGTCGCTAATATTAAAAGGCCATCGCTAATTTCCAATAAGTAACTCGAACAGTTTTCTTCCTCCCTCAGTTGTCATCTTAGCATTTTTCCTCCCTCAGTTGTTCTCTGCTCCATCTGGTTCTGGTTTTCTCCTCTCACCGCGTGACGCCCAAGCACCACTGCTCGCGCCGCCTCTACAGACCCAGCAGGTGGGTTATTCATATCATATGCTTTCCTTGGATCTATAAGATACAGGTTATGTTTGATTTACAGTTGCAGACGTACTTTCTAAAACTAAGTTTGTCCTAAAGAAACTATATAGATACTTTGTCTCAAATGTATATTTGTAGTTTCTTATCCGTAAACCAAACATGCACAAAATCTTTGGATAAATTGGTGGTAGAGTCTCTAAAGTTTTAGTGCTTTATTTTTTTGAAGGTGATTCTGATCAATGGTATGTTTCCTGGCCCTCAACTTGACTTGGTAACTAATGACAACGTAATTCTCAACCTCGTCAACAAGCTGGATGAACCATTTCTTCTCACTTGGTGAGTTTCTCTATTTCCCAGTAATTCTCTTCCTACTTTAACTCGAAATTTTTACTTTATGGTCTGTATAGTCTGCTTTAACTCAAAACCATATGTCAACTTCTTATGGGAATTTAAGGGAATCTCTAGTCTCTTTCGCTGCTTCATCATGTTAAATTTTAACATCTTGGATGAAAATATGTTGAAAGGAAGGTAGCATTGGTGATATACAAGGATTTTACTGTTTTAAGTTCTAGAAGTATGGCAATCTTTTAGTATCAATTGCTGTTTAAACTTTATAAAGTCATATTTTCATCATTTTGATAAATGGCATTCTTTACATTTACTAGATGTACAAAGATTTATGGAAAGTGGGTCACTGTCTCAGGGTTAGTGAATTTTTAGCTAGAAGAGCTGCATTACTATTCAATAACTTAGAAGATTTGGACATCTTATTATATTTTAGTCAATGCCAGAAAGTAAAACACAAAGGGTTTTTAAGTTTTCTAAGGTATCTGCCTTTACCGTTTCTTTTTTGGGGCCTATAAATGGAAAGATTAAGATAATGACATAGCACAGAAATCTGCATTTTCCCAGTATCCTTATTCATAACATCTGGTCATGGTTTTCTCCTCCCACCGCGTGACGCCCAAGCACCACCGCTCGCGCCGCCTCTGCAGACCCAGCCCGAAGACCATCAGTACCACCTCCTTTCCTCCACCGCCCATTCACTGCCGCGACGTACGTAATTCTGGTCGCATTCCTCATTCCCTTTCATTTTTTAAACTTTAAACTGTGTTCCTCATTCACTTTCATTTTTACATTTTTGAACTCTGAACCGCATCCCCTTTTTCCCTTTCATTTTTATGCGTAGGCACTCCCTCTCCCGCAGCGACAGTGGGTTGATTTCTGGTTTGGGTTCTTCTCCTCATAGTAAGGTTTGAGCATTTATCTATGTTTGCACATGTTGAGATTGTCACTTTGGCATTAATTTGTAGTCTCCATGTTCTGGTTGGTCTGTTGACGCTAACACTTGATGAGTTTATTTTTGCCTGTACTAACTTTTATGCTCTTTAAGATAGTTTAGAAATCTTACTTCAATGTCCTGAGATATAAGAATATTATGTGAAACTTGATGTGAAAATTGATAAATTTGTTAAAATCTGGTTTGTTGATACTTTCACTGTCGTGACTAGTCTCTATATGTGTTAAATGTTGGTTGATGAGTTTGATTCCTTTTACTGAAAATAATTTGGCTTTGAATTTGATTGCTTGATTGTACACTAAGGATACCACATGTAAATCCCAAATGGAAATCATATATGGACTCATTAATTATCTCAGACAGGATAATAGTTCAATATGTATGTTCACTTTGATAACATGTCAATTATTTCGGTAAAAAACTTGAATTGAATTTCCCTTAGGTGTGAGGGTGAAGGACTTTTTTTTCCGCTTCAGCTGTTTTAATTCTTCTAAGAAGGGTTAGAATTTCTCTTATTGTATTCTTTGTTGTGGAAATATGATCTAAATTTCGAAGGATTTGTTTTAAGGAGGTTTGAACTTGAATGAAGACTTAATTTCAAAATGACTGTGGATTTTGTTAGCTTTATAAAAACTGATTGGGCTAGATATTTAGAAGAGTGTTTCTTTTTTTTACAAGATACAAGTTAATGGAAATAAGCAATTTGTACTTGTATATGATACATGACCAACATCTATTTTTCTGGTTTCAACATGTTAACAGGTGCAAAACCATTATTTTGTTTCTCTCTTCTTCAGTTTTGTGTTGGATGGTTGTTCCTATCCAATGGTATTTAGATATCGTTATTTTTCATGGTGAGTTTAAGTAAATTTAATGAGAAGAGTATAGTTAGGATCATCACTTATTAAGCTTCTTTTATGCTACTGTATGATTTTGCAGCTGTGATTTGAATTCAGCAGTCCTTGAGGATGGTTTTGTCCCGAACTCCGTTTTTATTTGAATTCAGCTGTGATTTGAATTCAGCTATGATTTGAATTCAGTTGTGATATGAAAACATGATATGCTTAGATTTTAAATTAGCTTTTGTATATATTAGATTTTAAAGTGATTCCTATAGTCAACTTGCTACTAAGAGCCTCAAATTAAATGGCTTCAATTGGAGACCAACCATGTTAACCAGATATGCTTAGATTTTAAATTAGCTTTTGTATATATTAGATTTTAAAGTGATTCCTATAGTTTCTTTTACTCCTGAGTCCTGAGATTTTAAAAGTTGGCTTTTGTATATATCTTGATGAACTTGAAACTGATGATAGTTTCCGGTCCAGTAAATTAATTCACATAGATCAAGTGAAACCCACATCCATCCTAAGGTTTCCTCATCCTTTCTATATAAGGATACTTTTGTGTGCTCTGCACTGTGCAGTCACTACTTATTAGTGACAAGGGAGCATGTTCTCTTTATATTTTTGAAATTTGGTTCTCCAGTTAGAGTTTTGTTTCTTCTAAAAAATCATTGATCTTTATATCTGGCTACATTTTACCTTCAATTGTTCAGCACTGATGAAGAATGATGGTTAAGTGGTTTATGTGTGGGGTGTGTGTATATTGTACATATTGTCTCCTATATGTATCCAATTTGTTTGATGAAAGATTTAAAAGACCTTTTTGTTGTTGATCTAACACTGTTCAGCATTATGATATTGGTGAAACTCTTGTTGGCATTGCTGGAATATGAAGACTTAGAGTCTTAAAAAACAATTTATTTTCTTGAATCTGTAGCCACTTAAAATAGTTGATTGATGTTTGATCTTGGAAAGAGAGAAATCTCTATCTTTGATTTCAAGTAATTTAGGTCCAAATAAATGTTAAGTTAATAGTGTTACTAAAATTAAAGGTTGATTATACTTATAATAACATTAATCCTTTGATTTTAATATGGTCCACTTGGCGTTGGTGTCCTTTCCTACTAGCTTGAGTAGAAGAACTTTGCTAAGACTAGCAATACCCATTGATAAGGAAAGAAAGCTAGTGTTGCTCTCATTCTAATTGGTAAGTGATTTTAATTACTTTTTCCTTGTGGTTTAATGTAGTCTATCTCTTGTGTATAGACAATGGGTTTAAATACCCACTTTCATGATGATTTTTCAATAATTGATTGGGTGTTAGTCCGCTATGTTTTGGCAATGATGTAAATGGATACTACAATTAAGTTGAAATTTTGCATCATTAATTTTTGTTCCATACTTAATCTCATAATTGTTGCATATATTTGTTTATGAATTAGTTCTGGAGAGTCACGTTCGCTGAGAGAGTAAGAATGCGACTGTGAGGTTCAACAACAAGGGAAAGTCGCTTCCAAGCAAACAAAGCAAGAGAAGGTGTGTTTTTTTTTTTCGTTAATTGAAAGAATGTTTGATATTGATTTGATCATTTTTTGGTGCACCTTGATGTGGAGATTGTAATTGTTTTGGTAATATAATGCCTTTTGATTAATGTCTATAATCTGTTTGTTGAATCACCTAAATGCTTTTAGGTTGGAATGTGGTCATGTTATAGGTGGTTGTGTTAGTTTTCTTTTGATATTAATGACTGAATTGGTCAGTAGCTTGAATCATAATCTCTTCTTGTGCTGAATGGACTATGAATTTTCTTTATTGGTTTTGTGTATTTTTGACAGGGTTATGGTTATCAATATTATATCAAATGATCCTTATATCTTTTTGTTCACTTTTGCCTATATCTATGAAGTGTTTTAACTTTTAAGTTTCTTGCCTATATTATATTAAATGATTCTTATTCTTGTAATGTTGTTTATGTTTTTGTTTCAAGTATGTTAGGGATATTATAAATTGTCTTTATAATAAATATTTATTTTCTAGATGAGTTGATCGTCGAGAAAAACCTTAGTTA
Organism: Sophora flavescens; assembly: GCA_030762895.1. Taxonomy (NCBI): domain Eukaryota; kingdom Viridiplantae; phylum Streptophyta; class Magnoliopsida; order Fabales; family Fabaceae; genus Sophora; species Sophora flavescens. Next base: position 125,706,461 of record CM061069.1, read on the forward strand.
CCCGTTTGAGGTGCAATATTTTAGAGCACGTGTACTGTTGCAAGTCATTGTGATCTTGATATTGGACCTAGAATTGTCCAAGTGGGACAGTTTGAGAAAAAACTTTTTCTTTTTACTATTATGATAGCTATTCATTAATTCTTATGTGATATATCTGATGAAAATTTGGTCTGACGCATTACCATTTGTTCTCTGGGTACATACTTGATTGTGATATCTCACCCTGATCAAGTCATGTACTTGGAGACCAATGGGAAATACTGCTGAAATTTCGTCAGATATGAGACATGAGAAGTGATGAGTAACTATTATACTAGTGTTGAAAAAGGTTTTTCTTGAATGGGATAAGGCCATATCAAATAAAGAAATGGAGCAGTTCTGCGAGTTTGCCCAAAATAGTTTTTCATTATAGTTATCTTTTTTTGGCGCAAATGCAGAGGATGGAATTTGTTCCTTTGAATCGTACTTGGATGTATGATAGGGTTTATCCACGTAGAGGGGGATTAAAACAATCTTTCTTAGATGGTGTTGAAGAATTTATTACCATGGCAAGTCAGCAAGATACTTATAACAATGAGGGGTTGATTAGATGTCCTTGTGTGAAGTGTGACTGTACCCGAATTAAGAATGTAGACGATGTGAGGGTCGACCTGTATAAAGTTGGGTTTAGGCCTAATTACTGGATTTGGACAAATCATGGAGAAGAAATGCCGCAATTTGATTTTGGCATTGACCAGAATTGCACCGGTGGTTCAAGTAGTGGTGCAGAAGCTGGATATGGAGATCATATTGTTTCCATGGAGGAGATGGTGTGTGACGCTCTTATGATGTCCGGGTCGTTTGAGTCCAATAATACAGAAGAGCCTCCTAATGCAGATGCACAAAAATTTTATAATCTCCTAACAGAGGCAAATAAGCCTTTGTGGGAAGGGTCCCCCGACTCGAAGTTATCGATGTGTGTTCTACTGTTGTCTGCCAAGTCCAATTGGAGCATACCCGAGTTAGGCTTGGATTTCATTGCCCACCTGGAACCTTATCAATTTTTTGTCTTCCCGGTCGTCATTCCGGAAAGGAGTTGACACATTATTTAACGGAGGCAGAGTGGAACTCAGCTCATGTTCATGTATTGATCAATTGCGCCGAGGTTAAACCATACCATGAGTAAGTATGAGCTTATAATTTTTATTCCTTCGATAGAATATGTCAATTTTCATTGATGTTATCCATAAATGTTCAGTGCATTCTTGTCTTCTCGTGATGCATCTGCTCGTACTCATGAAGATTTTCCAAAATGGTTTAAGCAACAAGTAAGTATCTTCCCATTTATCATTCTGTTATTCACTATAATGTATGTGGATAAAAACATATATCATTAAACTTTGTGAATAGGTTTACAATGAGGAACCTACTGTCATTAATCAACATTTACGAAACTTGGCTGACGGTCCTCTAACACAAGTCAAAGAATGGCACACATACTTCGTGAATGGGTACAAATTTCATACTCAATCATGGACAAAAGACAAAACAACAATAAATAGTGGTGTTTACGTAAAGGGTGAGCCAGGCGGAGTTGCAGATGACTTTTATGGTGTCATACAACACATATATGAGTTGTCATATCGTTATTTAGATTACCCTAAGAGAATAGTGTTGTTTTATTGTAATTGGTTCAATCCATCTAGTAGAGGCACTAATTTGAATAAAAAATATAATATTGTGGACATCCAATTGAGTAGAAGATATCATATGTTTGATCCGTTTATCATGGCACATAATGTGAGACAAGTATATTACGTTCCTTATCCAGCAACTCAAACAGAAAAACGAGGTTGGTGTGTTGCAATCAAGACAAAACCAAGGGGTCGCATTGAAATAGATGTTTCAGAGTTGGATGAGCCATATCAAACGGATGAAATGTCACATGCAAATGAGGTCATTGAAGTTGAACCAATCTCATGTTTACAAGACACACAAGTTGTAGGAGAGGAAGTGGATACCTCCAACTTGACATCAAAGTCATTCCGTATGAAAATGTTGAAGAAGTAGAATCAACAGAAGATGAAGAAGATGAAGATGGCTATGAATATGACACTGGCTCAAATTCTGAATAACAATTACTTTATTTATTTTAGTGATATATTTTGTATTAAGTTGTATTGTCATTGTCATAACTTTAAGTTCATTATGATTAGCATCATTTTCCATTATTTACAAATGTGTGTTTGTGCTTACTTTAAGTTAATTATTATCACCATCAATTTCCATTATTTGCAAATTTGTGTTTTGGTTACTTTTAATTAATTATTATTAGCATCATTTTTCACTATAGACATGACTGATGGTAAGGGAAAGGGTAAGGCACCTGCTGGAGGGGCACATCATCGTGGTCGACCCCGCTTTGTGACACGGACAGTCGATGACGGATTCGTGTCCCTCCCGTCTACATCTGTTACACTACGCCCACCGCCCACACCCATGCCTCCACATGATATGGCACCGGCACCCCCACCTGTTGCTCCTACACCATGTCCATCGCCCACACCTGTGCCTACACATGTTCTGACACCTCCCTACCAACTTGTTGCTCCAGCCACTCAGTTCATGGACACCTCCATTGGGATCACAATGATGCCCACCCCAAGGATTCCGACTCAGACCCATGAAGACAATTCCAGACAATCAGATGCATCAGGGGTGGATTTGCCCATGGACGGTGATCATCAGTCTAATGGTGATGACGAGGAGACTTATGGATATTCCTCGCCTATATCATCAGATGATGAGGAGATCGAGGTTATGTCAGATGACCGAGTTATTGTTACCCCGACCGGTAAAGGGTAAGAAAGATCTCAAATAATGTTATTTTATTATTGAGTGCAGATTTTATATGTATGTGTATTGATTGTTCTCATGTTCTATTGATAAGGTTCCTTCCATCGAAAAAATCTGCAGAGGCCGTCACGTATGCAGTTACATCTCAGTTTGATCGGGCCTGGAAACATTGGAGTGAGCTTGAGGATCAGGATCGGGATCGATTCTTTGCGGCTTTTAAGGTATTTTGTACTTTTGAATTTACTTCCATTTTTTAGTTACTTTTAATGTTTCTTTAGTTTATTATTATCCTAAAAAATATTATATTCTCCTTATTTACAGGAGAATGCTGCTTGGAGAGTAGAGCATTCCGCTGATGTAGAGATAATTTTTCATCAAAAAGCGAGCAAACGCCTCTCTGAGTTGTTGACGAGATATCGGAAAAAGGGACAGCGTCCAAAATGGTGTTTCCCACCCATTTGGGAGGAGCTATGTGCTTACTGGGCTACACCTGAATTTAGAAAAAATCCACCCACGCAAAGCTCAACAGGGCCTCGGAAAAGGGTGGGAGCCTGCACACTGGAGGCGAAGATCGATGTCGTGGAGCATGCTCGACGCCTTGTAAGTTCCAACATCATATTTTGTTAATTCATTAGATGTCTGGCTATTAAGGTAGTGTAACTTCAAATATGAACAAGTTTTTTTTTGGTCCAGGCTAGGGAGCTTAGCCGTAGTGTCAAGCCGGTTGAGCTTCATGCCCGAACTCATACTAGGAAGGGTACTGGCGAGTATGTAGATGAGCGCTCTAGACGCACTCAGGTGATTTACATGTCTCTTTGTTGGAAATTATTTTTATTTTATATTTAATAATTATGGTCATTTTGTATGATGATGTGCATCAATTTTAATGACAGGAGGACTATCGTGATAAGTTATCTCGGAGTTCGGTCTCGGGCAAAGATCATCTTCCCCTTCCACCACACTTGACCCAGAGGTGGAAGCCCAATTGGAGTTGCAGGCATGGGTCGAGGTTGCTGGCGGTAAGAACAAGGGTCGCATATACGGTATGGGAGACCTAGCCGGTAACTATCGACGTGGGTGCTCCAGCATCTTCACTCAGCAGAGTCGAACATCGTCCAGTACTAGGCCCCGCCAGTCTCATGAGTCTGCGGAGATGGTCAAGATGCGACAGAAACTGGCAGCTCAGGATGAGATCAATCGGCAGCTACTTACTCAGCAGACACAGATGATGGAGCAGATAGAGATGATGGCAGCTACACAGAGAGAGCTCATGCTGCGTTTAGGAACCAGCACCCCTCAGCCACACGCGATCAAAGAAGACCAACACCTTCACAGCACCCCTCAGCCACAGCCACCACCGTCCCAGCCTGAGGGTCATCAGCAGACCAGTGACGAGGATGATCAATCCTTTACAGATTTGTTAATGCGGGCTATAGAGAGGGTTATTAGTTTCTTTAATATTAGATTTTATTTGGTATGATGTATGCACTCTGTCAAAACAATTTGCTTTTATTTATGAATTTCATTTATTGTTTAAAATTATTATTCATTTATCATAATATAGTCTAAATTATAATTAATATAAAAAATAACTAATGTTTATATTAATTTTGAATTTTATATTAAATATTAAATAATTAATTAAAAATAATTCATATTTTAAATAATTAATTAATAAAAAATTAGTTAATTAAATTATTTAAGTTTTAGAAAAATGTGTTGCAATTTGCGACGGCTATTCCGTCGCTAATTTATGTTGATTTACGACGGTTAGGCCGTCGCTAATTTCTATAATTTGTGACGGCCATGCCGTCGCTAATTTCTCATAATTTGGCCGTCGCTAATTAGCGACGGTCATTTAAAAAAACCGTCAAAAACTGTTTGTGACGACCCAACATGTGACGGATTTGTGGCCGTCGCAAATCCGTCAGAAACATGTGCTTTGCGACGGATTTAAGCTGTTTGTGACGGCCTTTGGCCCTTGCTAAATTCATTTTTTCTTGTAGTGTTTTAACTTTATTACATGCTACGGAGGATGGGAGCAACAAGGTTAAGGGGGGCATATTATAAATAACCAAATAGAGTATAACTCCACCAATTTAGAAATTATTTCTTGATAATGAAAATCATGGTATCAATTCTTTCTTCCTCTCTTCCTTTTGGCAACATGATTTTCATTGAACTCCACTGGTTGCTTTTGAAGCATTAGCATAGCTTCGGATACTTCCAACTCATCACGACCGTCGTTGATATTATGCTTCAGCACAGACAGTGAATCATGCAATTTTTGAAGTTCCTCGCATTGGGTCTTGTCGTATTCAATCAGGATCTTATCATGCACCTTAGTTTCTTTACAGCCTCATGGATTTGGTCCATCACACCAACAAGTTCTTGGTTCAGCTTGTCCAATTTGGCATCATTGGAAGAGGATCCACCTTCGTCCCCTTTTGATGATTTGGGCTCTCGTTGAAGGAACTTGGCAGCAACAACATCAACATCAGGGTGCCCAAAAGAGTAAGGCTTGTTCCCAGGGGAGAATACAACAATAGCAACTTTAGCACCACACAAGATGGATAACTCATTTGCTTTCTTGAATAGGCCTGTTCTACGCTTGGAGAAGGTGATTTGCCTTGTGTTGGTGTCCTTCACCATCTTGATCTCAATCTTCTTACGACCCATCATTCCTTCACTCACTGCAAAATACTAAACAAATCAAAAAAGAAAATATTAGAGAAAAAGAGAGAGAGGGAGGGAGGGGTTGAGATTGGGCTATTGTTATTCCCAACACCCCCTATTTATATACAAACACTGAAGAGGTTCGTCGTTTCTTTTATGGGTCACATAGGTTCATTGTTTTTATATTTTAACTTTTAAAAATTTAATTTTGCAATCTCCATTTTTTTCAGTTATGGACATTTTTTTCACTTTTCACTAATATGGAAGTGTTTCAATATTTTTTCAACTTGATGAAACTGCTCCTAAGAATATTTTCAGTTTTAAAAAAAAAAATTCAATGGGTGCTATTACTTAATATGTGAGCATATTAGATTTTTTGAAGAGGAGAAATCTAAATATCATCTTTACTAAATACTTCCTCTGGTCCTTAATATAAGAAACAAATGGGTACTTTTTATGGGTCCAAAAAACAAGAAACATGCATTAATTTTCACATATATTAAATGCTAATTTCCAATACTACCCTCATTTATAATAGGGTTTATATTTACGAGATATACCAACTTTCCATATAAGTGAGTTTGTTCATTAATTAGAAGGGCTATTTTTGGAAACTTATATGAATATTAATTACAATTAGCTCATCTTAATGCATTTCCTTAGTCTGTGTGTTTTAGGGTTTTTTTTTTCTTATATTAAGGACCGGAGGGAGTATCACTGTAAATGTAGAAGAGGGTTTGTTTTTGTTTAGCCACATTCCAAAGTGATCTCGCATATATGTTTGAGTTGTTATCTTTAGCATTTTACTTTTCCACAATATTATTTTTTTAAAAAAAAAAAGAGAGCTAATGGTTTTATTTGTAAGTTTGGCCTAATGATGATTGCAAAATAAATAGTAAATAACTTGTAAAATAAAAATGGCCTTTTATTTGTAAGTTTGGCCTAATGATTATGGAAAATGTTAACTGGTGCCCTTAGGATATTAATTAAAGAATAACAAAGAAAAAAAGTTTTCGTTCAAAGTAATGTATTCTGTAATTTTCAGAAGTGTTAACTTTAATTTTCCAATGAAAACTTGTTTTTATTGAATTCCTTAATAAATACCCTTAAAACACTAGTTAGTAAGCCCCAATATAAGTGTTTTTCTAACATGTGCAATATTGCACAGGTTTCATTAAATGCATATTTTTAATTAAATTTGACTACCTAATTAATCATTCTTTTTTTAAAATTGATTTTCTCTTTCCACTATTTATTATCCTATTTATTATATGAATTTATTTTCCTATATAACGTCTCTCTCAAGATCCATATTCTCTCCCCTATTTATTATTATCAGATGTAACCATTTTTTTAAAAGATAAGTAGCCATATATACTCTATCGAAATAAAAACAGTTTATACATACTGTCGGAATAAAAACGAAAGCAAGTTATAGGAAACAAGTAAAATATACAATATACCTTTGTTTTTTCTTTTTATTTTTGGTTAACGCTTCTGTATGGTTAATAGTTATTGTCGTGGACACTAGACATTTATTGTTTTTTTTTCAAATGATAAGGTATTTTCAAAGTTTATCTATGAATAGTAATCTTTTAACGGCACATCTTCCATGTAGTACTCCCTCCGGACTCAATTATAATCAAAATTAACTAATTTCATACTTCATAAGGAAGTTAGTTAATTTAGTTTAATTGTCTTGATTTATGTAAAAAAAATGAATTACAATTACTAATCTACCCTTTAATTGTCTTCGGAGTATGCAATGCTCTTTAAAAAGATTTTTATAATTAAATACATTTTTTTCTTTTAATATTTTAATCTCCTTTAAGGAGTTGTCATTTTACTAATTTGCCCACAGATTTGGAGGAAAAATATATAAGTCTTTCTTCTACTTTTATACAAAAATATTTATAGTGTACCCTATTGTATGTAATTGGCTTCTACCTAATGCTGAATATACATTAGCAGTCACTAGTTCCATTGAAGAAAATAATTATACTGATAATGCATATCAATTAAATCAAAAAAATAAATGCTTAGTGCATATTTCAATTTTACTTTAATAATTTAATTTAAATTTTATGCCACTCAAGATCCAAAATTAAATTTAAAATTAATGTTAATAAACGAATTTTATTCTATATATATAATTGACATTTAATAATATATTGAATTTTTTCTTACATTAATATTATTATATATAATGAGATTTAAAAATCAGTAATTTATTAATAAATTCTTGAAATAATATTAAACTATAAATTAATAATTAATAGTAGCATTAATTTCGTCAAGGAAATTTAATTTTATAATAATAGTTTAAAACTTTTGTAAATAGTATATATTTTATTTCATATTAATTTTGTCGATGTTAGCAGTGTGACTAAAAACGTTCATTTCAAATAAATGATATTTCATAACACATTTACTGTTATATGTAATTGGCTTCGACCAATTGCTGAATATATATTAGCATCCACTAGTCTCTTTGACGTAGAATCTTTACACTAACAATATATACTAATTTATTCATATAAGCTATTAATATAATAAGGATTTAATTTATATACAATGACAGTGTAAGGTTTGTTTACACTGTCAACCAATTAGAAATCGATACATCATTATAAACCTTTGATTCTTATCTTAACCACCTTAAAAGTCATCAATTTCATGATTTATGATTGGTTGTTAGTGTAAAAATCTTTACACTGATAGTGCATAGAAATTAAACTCATATAATAAATAGATATTTAGTGCATATTTGAATTATTATTTCTCCTTTTATTTAATTCAAATTTTATGTCATTCAAGATTCGATAAAATATTTAAATCAATGTTAATAAAATGAATGTTATTCTATCTGTACAAAATATTTACTAACATACATAAGTATTTCTTACATTAATATCATATAATGATAATTATTAATTAATAATATTTAATAAATTCTTAAAATAATATTGTACATTAATATTTTAATAGTTTCATTAATTTCCTAAAGGCAATTTAACTTTATAGTAAAGACTGAAAACTTTTATTAATACAATATATTTTGATTCATATTATTTTAGTGTTTTAGTATTGTGACTAGAGACATTCATTTTTATTTTATTTTTGTGATATAAAGTTTTGGTGAGTTGTGCGACACCCTATTTTCAGGGTATCACATTTAAGTAACTTGTTGTGGAAATACCCTCAATAAAATGTTGCTGGTTGCTTTCGGAAAATATAATTTTCTAGTTACTCATCCCTTTCAAAATTAGTGGTAAAATGTTTTTGTTTTATTTTACTTCATATACAACCCAATCACCATTAACATAATATAAATAGGTATCATAAGAGTTTTACATTTAGACCTTCACATAATAGGTCATCTCCCGAAGTCATAACATAAGAAAATAAAGACGTAATTGTACCGTAGCGGTAATCTGGAATCACACTCAAAAGAATGACTCTCAATAGCCAAACATCCAGACTAACCAAGTACCACTACTTTATAAGACACCAAAAGACATATAGCTGGTCACTCTACAAGACAATTATTGGAAATACCCTCATGACATTCCCACTAACGAATACCTCTTCAAGCATCTAGAAGTTAAGTCCTCGAACGACTCAATGAATTCCTTCGCTTCATCCATACTAGTGTACCAAAGTACTACCTTAGTCTAGAATAAACCTGATATATTTGTAAGGGTGAGTTTCCAATATATGAGTTTTGATAAGACAATCCCATGCACGATACACAAATAGCATATACCATAGATCCACAACATATAAAATTACTCAAAACAGTAGAATAATTTAATTCAAGGGGTTTCATACCCGACAATCATCGTCATTTTATAAAAATGCATGACACTTCAGTATTCAGGCTCTATTTTGATACCTAATCTCCGGAGATCCCAACTTCTTTCAAATGAGCTGATCAGGCTCAAAAACACTTCATCTCAACCTCATGTGACCATTGCTCAAACAGCTATTGCAACTGTTCACATGACTCCTCTATGACAACCACTCAAACAGCTATTGCAGTTGTACACAGATTACATTATCGGATAATCCACCTCAACCTCATGTGACCATTGCTCAAACAGCTATTGCAATTGTTCACACGACCCCTCTATGATAACCACTCAAACAGCTATTGTAGTTGTACACAGATGCATAACCACTCAAACAGCTATTACAGTTATGTACAGAGTCGCTTGCACAATAACCACTCAAACAGCTATTGCAGCTATGCACAAGTATTATCCAACCTCATATGATAGCCACTCAAACAGCTATTGCAGCTTAATCATACGGCCCCTTGTGACAACTATCCAACTATTGTTGTAGTCATACACATGGTAACTCATTGGTCCACACAGAACACAATGATCATAACATATGGAACGTCTGCCAAAAATGCATGAGAAAAACTTTTATTCTCGTTTTGTTTTCTTTGACGTAATAATCTTTCCTCGTCGAAGCACAAAGCTAACGACCATGCTTAATTTCTTATTAAGACTTTTCACTTAAACAAACACAGGACACACAGTCCAAATGTTTTAAACTCAACACATGACACACAGTCCGAGTGCTCAATCGTAAAGCCCTTAAACCGATGCACCAGTCTTAGGCTCACGGATATGGAACTCACACTTTCCACATCAATTTAGGACACAGTCCAAAAAAAAATCATTGCAGGACACTCAGTCCAATGACACGGATCCCTGATCTAAGTGTCCATAGAACACTAGAACCCCGACGTCTCGGTTCCTAGGTTCATTTATCTTTTTGTAAAACATTTCACTCAGTGAAAAACATATACAAAACAAAAGCTCCGAAAACTTATCCAAGTTTAACAAAATAATTTCACTGAATAAAATTCTTTTACAGAAATCCTTTTTCTGTTAAAACGTTGATAAAACCTGAAAATCATTGATAAATTCCTTTTATCTCTAATTATTTCATTTTTGAAAATAAATTTCAATAAAATTTAACTTCCAAAAAGTATTTACTAATTCAACTCTTAAATTCATAATAATAAAATAATTATCTTTTTCTCAAAATAAATCAATAAAATTCTGTATATTACTTAAATAATTTGTGTCAGTTGTAATTGTTCTGACTGCTATATAACGTTATATTCGGAACTTAATTACTTTGAATAACATTTTATAATAAAATTGAATTTATTTTGTAAAAATTAGAGCCTGTGAAAAATTTTATAGTTTCGTCCTTCTTCTCTTATTGACACAAGATCCACAAAATATTATTAAAATAATAAAAAAATTCATTTTTCTCAAACCTTCCCAAATTAATCACTCTGATTAATTATGCAAGCTTATTAAGCTTTTATCCTTAAATTAATTTTAAACACTGACCAATGTCAGGTTTCACAGAATAGCATGACATATATCAATTCATGACATGGATCACAAGTATAATATAACCAAATAATTATAATCATGTAAATCCACATATCTCATAAACTCAATTACTCAGATAAATATCTAATCAATCCAGCAGTTAACAGTAAACAATGTAATATCATAAAATATTTTCTACAGAAAATTAACAAATGACTCAAACAATATGCATGTGATTATCTTAAACTCCTCAGGCATACTCCCCTTACCTCTTGAAGATTCGAGTATTTGTTTTACGAACGATTTCCTGATTCGATCTCTGTTTCCTTCGTACACTCAGGACAATCAACAACGATTTATCCTTCACAACAAATCATCACAAAATTAATGAAAATCAAACAAAAAAACTTTCTAAACCATATGGTAATGGTTCGGCCTACTCAAGATCATTAGGCTAAGGATGTTAAAAAATTTCTAACTTATGGATTTATGATCCTTAAACATGATGGAGACTTAATCAATGATCATGAACCAAGAACTTTGAATGAAACTCATCTAGTTCCAAGACTAGGGTTTCGGTTTTTCACAAAATAAAAAGCTAGGGATTTTGAAATTTTATCAACTCTTGGATTCAACAAACATAGGTAACTTAGAGTTGGATTTAAGTGTCACGAGACAACTTTTGAATCAATATTCATCCAAAAACAAAATTTAGGGTCTCGGCCCTTTTGGAATAAATAAGCTAGGGTTTGATTTTTGGTTTTCAAATCACTTGTATACAATATTTATCATGATAACAAGAGATTAAATCATGAATCATGGCTTAAAGTTGAAACAAAATCCAAGTACACCTATTTGACATAGGTTCGGCCTAGCTTAGAAAAATAGGGAAGAAATTTCTCATGATCACATGATTCTAGATTATGAAAATATAGATGATTATGAGATTATAGAAATTGGTTTCATGTCAAAAGGATTTTTCTACAATTAGTTATGAATTTTTGAAGAAAGCTTCAAGAACTTTGAATCATATGAAGAACATGATGATCAAAGGCATAAACTCAAGAATCTTGTGAAGAGAAAAGCTTAGAATAGCAAGATTAAGAGATACTACCTCTTGATGATCAAATAAAATGATGATTTGGATGATGTTCTTCACAAAATCACCTTGGTGTTCTAAGTGTTCTTGAGAAGTTTAGAGAGAAAGATGAAGATGATGAGGATTTAGACCAGTTTCGGTAATTTGGACATATCTGTCAATATACTTGTCCGTTTTTGATGATCTTTATGTCATTGGAAAGAAGAGAGAAATATTAACAACTTTCATGCAGAAAGTTTTCCGAGATTCATAACATAAAAGGGTCAGAATCGCTATGTAAAATCTGACGAGTATGAACACCTATGGTTGTTCTTGGAGTTCTTAAGAGAAAAGCTTGAACTTTGGAGAGAAATGGCATGAAATAATGAATAAATTTTCCTAAGTGTGTTGCTAAAGGGGGGAATCCATGGGTTTAGGGGCAATTTGGTCCAAAATCCCGATGGCAAGGCTTGCAAAATTCATGGAAAGCTAGGGGCAAAATCGTCCATTCCATGCAAAAATATCCTATTGTCATAAATGCGTCATTATGGCCATTATGACTCGGATAAGATAGTCATAAATGCTCGTCACATAAGTCACATCAATCATATCAGCTCAGTTGCTGACTCCCTGATTCATCTGATGCAGGTTTTTCCTAGAGATGTCTCGACGTTTTCGCCTGCAGCAATTATAATATTTTAATTTTATGCTAAAATTTTCAAAACTTCCAGTATCGTAGTAAATATGATTAAAACATTTTTCATCTCGTTCACGAATTGAAATTAGGTTTTCTAAGCAGTAAACTTTTACTGTCAGTGAAAACACAGAAAACGGCAGACCGGTTTCCGTCTGAATTTTCAACCAAAAACTTCCCTGTAACCCTATGAAAATAAGTATAACATGGAAATGACCTTGGTTTATCCAAAATCAATTTCTAAGTCTCGGATAAAATATTTATGTTTATATATTTATTACCGATATTAGAAAGCAGCGACAATTGGGGTGTTACAAGTTGGGTCTAGGGGACTCACAAGGGCAGGTCCGGCCCAAGGATGAGGCCACTAAAGCCCTTGCTTTAGGCCTCACCCTGAAACTTTATATACTATTATTATGTATGCTTCAACAATACAAGAAAGGCTTGTTAGTTGTGCGGTAAAGTTACTATTTTGTTACTTCTTGATCCGTGTTCAAATCTCTGCTAGAGTCGTTTTCCACTTTTATGCTTGCACCTGCATTTCATTTTTTATTTTCTTATTATGTCTTTTTTTATTTATTGATTTATTCTTAAGGAATTTATTTAACTATATCTTTTATTTTATTGAAATAATACCAAACTATTAAACAAAACAAAGTTAAAAACAAGGATAACCAACGAAGGTTGGTCCAGTGGGTAAGGATACGGCTCACACCCCACAAGATCGTGGGTTCGAATCCCACTACCGATGTGAGGACCTCATTGGTGGGTAATCTGTAAGTACCTCTGTAAGTGCTCATTGAGCCCTGAGGCCTGCCCTGGCCCTGGTGAGCCCCGAACCCAAGTCACCTAAACTTTTGAGCACAAAAAAAAGTTAAAAATAAGGAATTAATTGGTATACACTGACAATTTAAATATTTTTTTACACTATCAACCGATTAGAAATTGATATAGCATTAAAATTATTTGACTCTTATCCTAACTGAGACGACCCGATGTCCCATTAAAGAAAACCCAAAATATTAAGACCTAATTTAGTTATTATCGTTAAGCAGATGTATTAAAAACAGCGAAAAATTAAAAACTTAAAATATAAAACACATATATAAACATACATTACAGAAACATAACTATAATATATACATACATGCTAGTACAAGTACTGTCAAGGGATTCCCATCAGTAGGATCCCGATATATACAAATGGGTGATAACATGAAAATACATCGAAAGACTAAAAGGAAGATGCCTCACCGATGCTCTCCACATCCTGCCCCCTTTCAAAATACAATACAACTTCACTAACACCTATACAGATGGCACTGGCCCAAGGCATCATATACTACCACCCTCGTTCGCATCTCGTGGTCCAACAGGTCCGGATACTCCTCCGCTCTCACTAGAAGAGCTCCTGTCTGACTGCTTCTGAAAGCTCTGTCGGTAAAGTTTGCTATCGCGGGGATGAAGCTGTCTTGTAGATACTCGAGAAGACTCTGAAACCGTAGCCCGGACCTCTGGAGGTGCTGGTACCTCTGGAAGGAAGCCCAACATCTCCCACTTTCACGTATTTGGATGTAAGTGCTTTGTTTTAAATAATGGTAATGATAACCTTGGTAAATTCGATGCTAAAGCTGATGAAGGTATATTTCTTAGATATTCCCATTCTAGTAAGGCCTTTCGAATTTATAATAAAAGAACCATGACCATTGAAGAATCTATACATTTATCTTTTGATGATTCTAACCCTAAAGTTGTACTGGAAGAAAGTGTTGATGATCTTGAAGAAATTTCGGGAAACACTTATCTTGAGGAGAAAGGAACTCAAGAAAAGAACAAAGTAGATCAAATACCTCCACAAGAATAAGAGACACCTCATTCCTATCTTCCAAGAGATTGGAGAACATCTAGATACCATCCTCTTGACAATATAATAGGTGATATCTCAAAAGGGGTAACAACTCGAAACTCTCTCAATCATGCTTGTCACTATATGGCTTTTGTTTAATAAATTGAACCTAAGAATATTGATGAGGCCATAGTTGATGAACATTGGACTCTTGCTATGCAAGAAGAGCTAAACCAATTTGAAAGAAATGATGTTTGGGAGTTAGTCCCTAAACCTAAAGACCATTTGATCATAGGAACTAAATGGGTTTTTCGTAACAAGCTAGATGAAAATGGAATAATAACTAGAAATAAGGCTAGGCTTGTTGCTAAAGGGTATAACCAACAAGAAGGTATAGATTTTGATGAAACCTATGCTCCCATAGCTAGATTAGATGCCATTCGTATGCTTCTTGATTTTGCTTGCATCATGGATTTCAAACTCTTCCAAATGGACGTTAAGAGTCCGTTTCTAAATGGTTTTATACAAGAGGAAGTTTATGTGGATCAACCTCCCGGTTATTGAGATTTTGAATTTCCTAATCATGTTTTCAAATTGAAAAAGGCTTTATATCGTTTAAAACAAGCTCCTAGAGCTTGGTATGAACGCTTGAGTAAGTTTTTGTTGCAAAATGGTTTTCAAAGAGGAAAAGTTGATACAACTCTTTTCATCAAAAACAAAAGGCATGATATTTTACTTGTGCAAATTTATGTGGACGATATTATATTTGGTGCAACTAACGAAGCTTTGTGCAAGGAATTCTCTAAAATCATGCAAAGTGAATTTCAAATGTCGATGATGGGAGAGCTCAACTACTTTCTTGGGTTGCAAATCAAGCAATCAAAGGAAGGTATATTCCTTAACCAAACCAAGTATTGTAAAGAGCTACTCAAAATATTTGGGATGAACAATTCAAAGGAACTATCCACTCCCATGAGCACATCTTGTTATCTTGACAAGGATGAAGATGGTAAGTCAGTCGACGTAAGTAAGTATAGATGTATGATCAGATCCCTTCTTTACCTTACTGCTAGACATCTTAACATCATGTTTAGTGTTTGCATGTGTGCACATTTTCAATCAAACCCAAAAGAATCACATCTCACCGTGGTAAAACGCATAATGAGATATCTCATTGGCACACAAAATATGGGCTTATGGTATCCTAAAGGGGCTGATTGCACCCTAATTGGATTTTAGGATTCCGACGTTGCGGGTTGCAAATTGGACCAAAAGAGCACTAGTGGAACTTGCCACTTATTAGGAAATGCCTTAGTTTCTTGGCATAGCAAGAAACAAGTAAGTGTGGCTTTATCCACCGCTGAAGCAGAATATGTTGCGGCGGGTAGTTGTTGTGCACAAATAATTTGGATGAAACAACAATGGAATGACTATGGAATAGAACTTAAAACTGTACCAATCAAGTGTGACAACACTAGTGCAATAAATCTCACAAAGAATTGAGATCATGCATCACTTCATTAGAGACCATGTTCAAAAGGGTTATTGCATAATTGAATTTGTTGAAACATCTAAACAACTCGCAGATTTTTTTACAAAACCCCTACCTAAAGAAAGTTTCTTTTTCTTAAGAACAGAACTATGAATTTTGAACCAATCATGCACTGATTGAACCCTGCATATTACACCTTGTTGTTTGCTAACGTGTTTATTAAGTGTGTAGGAAGAGAGGACATAATCGATTAGGATAATCGATTATGCCAAGACAAAATTTTCAGTTCTCAAAACAGAGAAGCACTAATCGATTACAGGAATCGATTATGACATCACTGGATCCTCGAGTAATTTTAACAGAGAAGCACTAATCGATTATAGGAATCGATGATGCCCCCACTGGATCCTTGAGCAGTCCTGACAGAGGAGTAATAATCGATCATAAGAATCGATTAAGTCAAGAATACTATTCCAGAAAGCAGGTAATCGATTAATTAATCGAGTATTGGTCAAAATGATTACCAGATAAGCTTTCATACTAATTACTTCAATTCTTATATTTCCTGGCTTTTTTTTTCTTCCACGCATATCTAATATATGCATGCCATGGCTTATATCTCAGGCTTAAAATTGACTACTACTTTAGTGGATATATGCCATATTAAAATTATAATACTTTTCCCGTTTTTTGATAATGACAAAAGGGGGAAAGTTACATGAGTGCATGCTTAAGGGGGAGATAAGTTAATAAATGAATTTTATAAATGCATGCTTAAGGGGGAGAGAAATTTCAATAGGTAAATCTTCTATTAATTGCATGCTTAAGGGGGAGTAAAGCAAAATTATGAAATGAGATATATTTATTGCTTGCTCAAACTGCATAAAGTGAGGGGGAGTAGAGCGAAATTATAATGAGTGATATATTTTATTGCTCTAACTCTATCATTCAGAAATTCTCTCATGAGATGTTTGTCATCATCAAAAAGAGGGAGTTTGTGGATATATGCCTTGACAGGTATTTTTGTTTTGCTGATGAGCAAAAGGGGAATTTCAAGTCCATGGACCAACACGTAAATTCAAGTCTAAATGACCAAATTGCAAAAAAAAGTGTGAAAAGGACCAACAAACAAATACGAGGTTAAAATGGAAATTTTATTTTACTGTATTGTTTGTTTTAGATTAAATGTAAATGGGTGTGTGTCTTTGAAAGGTAAAATAAATCACACACACACAAAAATCTGTTTTAGAAAAAGGTCTTCGAAATTAATTTCACCATATCCTTTTCAAACCTTCAAATATTTTCAAAAACCAATTTACACGGAGAATAGTCGATTATGATAATCGATTATGCAGCTCATAATTGTGCTGAAATGAGACTTTAAATAACAGAGCTGTTGGGATTTTGAAATTCGAAATTCAAAGTATCATAATCGATTATGGTAATCGATTATGGCTTTTTCAACCTGTTTTAAACTCAGCTTTTAAATGGCTTAATTTTGCTTTAATGGAGATTTGATTCTGTCTTAGTCGTTGAGTTTAAAATTCAAATTATAATCGATTATGGCTTTGCAAAAATCGATTACTGCTTTTCAAATCAAAAAGTCAGAGGCTTCATAATCGATTAGGATAATTGATTATGCTATTTTGATTCAGTCTGAGCTTTCAAACAGAGACCGAGTAATCGATTTTTGTAATCGATTATGACCTGATTGTTTCTTCATGTGCCTTTTGACTTTAGCTAAAATAATCGATTATGCTTTTCTGATAATCGATTATGAGTCGAGAAAAATGAGTTTTCAAGTGTTTTGACCTAACTTTCAAAGAGATATATATTGGTCTATTGCAGAGAAAGTTCATACAACACCCTGAACGAATTTGAACTAGTTTTCTAATTTTCTCTCTACTCTTGAACATAACTCAAAATCACTCTCATACTCTTATACTAGCAAATCAATTACTTGAGAGAGACATACCCACCATATAGGTGAGTGTTGTAGTGCTTCAATTTGTTTCATATCTCCACTTGTGAGTGCTTTCTGATTATCCTTTTCTGAATTCTTGTGAGTCGTTATCTCACGTTTTGAGACTCTATCACTGGGGGATAGTATGTCCCTGGTCTGTGAGGAGTTCTCGTTGTTGTAAAGGTTCTATCTGCGCCTGTTAAAAGCTAGGGATTGAGTGAAATCCCTTGGTAGTATTGCCTTGGGGACTGGTCGTGGGCCACGTGGGTAGTTTGTGGCCGAACCAGGATATATCACTGTGTCAATCTTCTTATCTCTATCTCTTTTACTTTTGCTTTATCTTTTGCCAAAATTTTTTTTTAATCGCACGCGTATTTCTAATAAGATGTTTTTCATAAAATATTAAAAGTGAAAAAGGTTTTATTTTAGCAAGTTTTTGAAAAACACAATTCACCTCCTCTTGTGTTTGGCGTCACTTGTCAACACATATATCATAAATAAAACTTATCAACATCCTCATCATGCATCAAGTCATCAACATCAACATCAGTATCATATCAGGCATAGCAAACAAAGACACATCGTGCACCATATCAATCAGAAAACAGCATAAAGCAGTAAAATAGATAAGCATATGCACATAAAACGACTAAGTAAACCTAACATCGATAAGAGTGTCATAACTAAATCTTGTGTATAGTTATAAATCATTTTCACTAGGGATTTAATCACCGCAGGCTATTCGATAACTAGTAGGGTCTAGGGCATGTTGTGACTCCGGAAAGTGTACCGGGTCGTCGCAAGTAATAAAAATAACACGGTAAGTAAATACCGAGGTCGAACTCAAGGATTGGGATACCAATTCGACTAATCCGCGGGAAATCCGATGTGTTCGGTCGAGTTACAGAAGAAGGTGGTTGAGAGAGAAGATTATTAGCGAAATTCAATTAACAATCTAAATAAACTAATTAACTAAAAATCAGAAAACTAAAATGTCCAAGGTCACAAATCCACCTACCCAATATGTACACCCAAGTGATGATGAATTCCTCCCTAGGTTCAATTACAATGTCAACCGGGACCCCTAAATTCTCCTAAATCCACTTCCGTGCTCATTAGGACGTATTCGATGATTTGAGTTAATTACTTGCTAGGTCTCTTAACCCTAATCTCGAATTCTGTTAATTCGTGTTCCCTATAAGGTCGCACCGATCTCCTACTCACTCTCGTGCAATATTCGATCGATGATTCTAATTCAAGTTCTAAACGTGAATCGCTGACTAAGCCTCATCAACGTTAACAAGTCAATCACGCAACACATATGTTTAACACAATCAAATCAGAATTAGAAAACAAGAATTGAATTAAAGGAGAAAGACATACATCATATTGGATTTACATCGCCATGGGTGGCTTCATCGTTCCCTCGGACGAGGGGATTAGTTCCTCATGCTCATAGACAAGCGATCGGACATAACCTCCATAAGAAAAAGGGAGACGCAGCTCCAAAGAGAAAAGAAAATACCCTACGCTACTCTAAACAGTGGAAAACTACTAGGATTCGCGGCCCTCTAAAAGCCCTACAGCCTCCTTCCCATTCGATTCTTTAATCTGATCTGCAACAGCCTTTAAATAGGAATCCTGATCTGCGCTCGCTCGCGAGGCGAGCAGCCATTCGCGAGGCGAGAATTAAAATTGGCGCGCTTTCAATTTGAACTCTCGCGAGGCGAAAGAGTGTTCGCGGGGAGAGCCTTCAATTCTAGGCTGTGACCTTCATCACGGCTGGGCCGTGATGGTCTCTGACTTCCAGGGTTTTCAAACTCTCGCGGGGCGAGATCCTTCTCGCGGGGCGAGCATTCAAACCTTAAACTGCCACGGGCGTGGTATTCATCACGGCTTGGCCGTGATGGTCTCTGTCTTGCAGGTTCTCATGATCTCGCGAGGCGAGACACCTCTCGCGTGGCGAGACTGAAGTGATGACTTTTGCTGCTTTGTTGACTTTCAGGCTCGCGGGGCGAGAATACACTCGCGAGGCGAGTGTCTCCAGACTTGCAATTTCCACTGCTTTTCGACTTTCCTTGACTCCCGGAGCTTCACTTATTTAACCTGAAACAACAAAAGCACCCACAAGCGTAATTCTATTCAAAATAACCTAAAAACTACACAAAAGACGCAAAACGTGTCAAAGTCCACTTAGGAACAAAACAAGGCAAATTTGGGCGAAAACGAGAGTGAACTCGAATAAATTGGCACATAAACCCTAGTTTATCTAGTCATAAAACTAGATAAGCCAGGGGCTTATCAGGGCACCCTACAAATACAACATAATACACTATACTATGCTTGGCTCCCTGGCGGGTCAGATACTTTCTCCCCTCCTTAGAAAGTTGTAACGTGATGCCTTGAGCCTCGAAATTCGTGCCCCCTCACCAACACAGCTGCTGCCTCGCTTAGAAATGAGCTCCTCGGTGCTCCGAAATTTGACCTGAACACATGGACAGAGTCCTGACAGTCTCATAACCCGAATCTTACAATAGTTTCACAAACAAAGCCAGAATCGAAGCAAGATTTATAAAATAAGGTAAATGACAATGTCAACGAGTTAGGGATTGGTGCATATCATCCATTGTTTGACGAATCGAATGTATGTATATGATGTGCTCATTGCCTTGAACGCAGATATGAATTCGGAATCGAAAATGGACGAGCGAAACTCCCAGAATCACCACTTTCTCACTCCAGAACCAGCACTTCCCTCTCTCTTCGTATTATGGTCCAAAATGTGAAATGAGAGGCATGCAAGTGGGTTGGGGATGAAGAGATTGGGGGTATGTGGAGCTAGTGCTGGGTGCTCGAGCACCCACCACCCCAGCGCTTGAGCGCTGCGGCGCTGACCTAGCCACGCTTGAGAGCTGCATGTAACACCTCGGTTTTTACTATTCTTCAATAATAGTAAATATCTGTATATGTTTATTTATTTATTTTTGTTTAGTTTTATGTGATTTGGTTTGAGTAATTTTAATTACTCATTTAAAAAATTATTTTTGAGTGCGTTAATACTGTCTTATGTCGTTATAGGCATGATTACTAGACAATACTATTATGTTATTTTTACTATGAGTATTTGTTTAGAAAAAAATTTGTAATAATGAGATTGGAAGAAAATTATTGTTATATATTTATTCTATTTAATTTCAGAGTTAAAAATATTTTGGTTTGACATTAATCGAAGATTAATTTTGGACCGTTGATTTTCTTAGTAGATCAATTCAACTATCAATCTTGACTCTAATTTAAATTTTGAAAGTATATAATTGTCAACCATTATTTTTAAATCAAAAACCCAAAAATATATTTATTTTTAGGCTCAATATTTACTACTCATTTTGTACTTACTATTACTAATCACATTTTTTTTTCCTCCTTATATCTCCCACTCTCGTACTCTGACGCCACCCCTTCTCTTCTTCTTCTTTTTTTTTTCTTTTTTTCTTTCTTTCCTTTCTTTCTTCTTCTTCTTCTTCCTCAAACACCAAAACCTCCTCCCACTCCAAGCTCATCTCCTCCCTTCTCCCTTCACAGACTCGATCGCGCGCCGCCTCTAGGAGCTCGTCGGACGCCGTTCGTCGCCGCAGGGAAGGGAAGATGTGCCACCTGCACACGTTCGCCTCTGCAGCCGCGCGAAGAACCATCTCCGCCGCAGTGAGCCGTTGCGGTGAGTGTTCTCAGCCGCTGTTGATGGTGGTTCTGCCACCCTGGGTTGCTAAACCTTCTTCCTTTCTTTCTAAAAACTTATCCCTTTGTTCTTGAATGTCCCAGAAAATGCGTCCCTGTCTCTACCGCCGTGTCTGGGCCGTCAGCCGCCGTGCCGGTTGGGTAAGTGTTTTACCCCTAATCTCTTCTATTTTGTAAAAACCTCAAATTGATTTTGGAAACCCTAACCCTAAGATTTTGATTTCAGTTGTTAAACATGAAATTAATTATGTTTGTAATCAATTGAGCTGTTGAATTAGTGATTTCTTGAACCGATTTCATGATTCTTTAATTAGAATGAATTTTTCCCAATTTAGGTTATGAAGCTAAAGCCCAAATTTGATTTTTATTAAAATTGGTTATGATTGGTAAAATTAACTATGCAATCATGAAATTAGGACTGTTAATTTAAGTTTTGACAAATCAATTTCGTATTTACGTGAGTAAATCTCATTTTCCCCAATTTCAATTAAAACCCCAAACTTCCCAATTTGAAACATTAGTCAAATCATGTTGGCTTCTCAATTTTGATTATGTTTTAATGTAATTAGAGTTATTAATTTATGATTCCCTAGTCTAATTCCATATTACTTGATTAAAATTGGTTTTTCCCAAATTCCTAGAGAACACTAAAACCCCAATCATTTTAAATGAAAAACCAATATCGTTTACTTAGTTGAATTAATTATTTAAGTGGTACAAACTTATGTTTTGTGATGAAAAGTTTCTGATTTTTGGTTGTGCTTGCTATTGGCTATGTTGACGGCCAATTTCCATCTATGTGGATGTGAAGGTCATAGTTGAAGGAGAAGAGGGTAAGTGGTTGGAGCTATCTCGAAGTTGTTATAACCGTTGCGAAGCGTTAGAGGAACCCGGAATGAGTGATCTTATTCTTGTCTTCAAAGGTAAGGGGAGACTGCTTGAGGGATTTTCGGTAACTGCATGCTAATTGTGTGTTTTATTCGAGTTTTTTTGTTGTGATGTGTGGTGTCAAATTAAATTGTTATATGACTGTTATGTGGTTTTTAATGTTTTCTGTGAAAGCATGATTATATTGTGATATATGGATATCTGCTAAGTATGGATTATCTGTTGGTTGGTTGATTGATTGAGAAGCGTGGCATTGGTCAGTGCTCAATTAAATTAAAGATAAAAGCGTTGAAAAAGCTTGAGAAGAAATTCAAAGGACTTGATTTATGGAAGAAAAATATTGAAAGTATTTATATTTGATGATGTTTTGGAGAAAAGAGTGATTTATAAGTAAATAGTGAGGACGACATCTTGAAAATATTTCAGTTACGTTGTCTTTTCCAAACAAATTCAAAAATAAGACGAAAATTTATTCTAAGAAATGTAAGTGTCAAGGATATTTTAACAATGATTATGAAGAACTTTTGTAAAAGAGAAAATCATTTGATTTACAAATGACTTTATTTCCAACGAAAAATACTTTAGAAAAGTATTTGACAACGAAAACTATGGGGGACAATTTTATTATTTCAAATAGAAATGAGTTGGAAATGATTTTACGTGGATTTGAAGTTGTTACGGAAAAAGGAGTTTTCAAAAGAAAACTAATTTGAGAAAAATGAATTTCTCTATGATTTGATGGTTTTATAAATGAATTTCAAACGGAAAGGATTTCTGGAAATGAGTTTTACACAATGGTGTTATTTCCGTCAACTTGGATAAGTTGAGGAAACTTTGGTTTTGTTTTGTATTTCACAGAACGAAAATGGTTTAAACGAACCTAGCAACCAAGACGCCGGATCTAGTGTTTTATGATATGGGTCAGGGGTCCGAATGATATGGGGCCGGGGTCCGAAAGGTGAAGTTATGGACTAGATGTCCTATAAGTGGTTTCTTTGTTTTGTGCACTAAAATCTACGTATCTAAGACTGGTGCATCGGTCCAGATTTCGTGATTTGCACACTTTTGACTTGAAGTCAAATTGTTTTGAAAGAGGTATTAAACTTGAAAGTTTAAAATGATGATTTGGTCGTGCTGCTTTTTAGCTCCGACATATAAAGATTGAACACAAAGAAAACAACATGAACAAAATGTTTTACATGCATTCCAGAGCAGACGTGCCTTTGCATAGGACTTGAATGCTTGATGGCAGGTATTCATGATGTTTGCGTCACTGTACCTTGATGGATATACGACCACGAAAACCATGTGCTATATGTAGTCACCACTTTGCCTCATTTTGGATTGTAAATGGTTATTTGAACTTTGCCATATCGGGCATTGATTCTGCCTTAATTGACAACTAGAGCCTGATCAGCTCATTTATTTGTTGGTTGGAGCTCCGGAGATTAGGTCTCAAAGTTAGTTGTGAAATATTGAAGTGTCATGGTTTTTAAAACGGGTACGACTGTCGGGTATGAAACCCTTTGATAAATATATTGTTTATCTTTGAATATTCATGTTAAATGGTAATTGAGAGTCGTGCATGTGGTTATCGTATTTAAATCCATATATTGGTATCTCACCCTTGCATGTATAGGTTTTTCTGGTTTTGTTGTTGTACCTTAGTACACGCGTACAGAAGATGCAGGAGAGGTTTCCAGTTTCGCTCGGGGATATTATTCCCAATCCTGGAAGATGTATAATGTCAGGTATAATGGTAAGAACCATAGGGGTCTTACCCATGAATATCTTTTAGAACGACCAGCTTAGGTTTTGAGACGATGTTGATTAATGTTAGTATGTACGTTTATGACTCGGAGAGCCTTTATTTTTGGATGGAATGTAAATGGCTCGGAGAGCCCTTCTTTTGGTTGAAAAATTTAAAATCTTTCATTTTGGTGAGGTATTTGTTTATGTAAATATTTTCTGAAAAATACCGTCTTTATGTTTTCTTGTATGACTGGAATTTCTGGGATGAAAATGGAAATATTTCAACAGGTGTTTCTATCTTGGGATGTTGCAATTACAGAGGAGACTCTGTCAAAATTTTTATAAAAATATTCAAGTTTTTTATTTAAGTACATTTCGAAAATAAATAGGTTTGCCGGGCTAGGTTTGTAAGTCTGTGCACCAGTCACGACTTAGGTTTTGGGTCGAAAAAAAATGGTCTATATATGACCAGAATTTGTACCATGATAGGTGAAAATGTGATGTTACTATTTCAAAACAGGTTTAAATTTTACCGTAACCACATTTAACAAACTTTATACCTGTTTTCTGGTGCTTATATATTTATATAAATTAATTTCCGAAAGCAACAAGCAAAATTCCCTTTTAAATTTATTTCTGCACGTGTTTACAAAGTAATGCCCAAGGGGGGTGTTACACTGCATGCTGCTCAAGCCACGTGTCACTAAGTTTGACATGATGTGCACTCTATCAGAGACCACAGAACGCTCGAGCATTGACCATGCAACGTTTGAGCATTCTGACGTATGCTGGTTGTCCGATTTCACGAGTTTCGGTACACTCTGAGTCCGTTTTAAGTCTGATTGACCTCAAACTTGATACACTGACTCATTAACACTTAACAAAAAAGATTAAGCCATCATGCACTCTTAATTCTTGTCTTGTTCCTTAATCGAGAAAAGTGGGTGTTACAATCTTCACCCCAAGATAAACAATTTATTTATACTTAATTCCCAGTAGATAAAGAATGACAAGCAAGGACCTTCAAGAAGGATTGATAGAGGAAATCTTGATAAAGCTCCCTGTGAAGTCTCTAGTACGATTCAAATCGTTAAGCAAAGCATATTGTACTCTTATTGCCAACAAGTGTTTCATCGCTAAACAATTTTCCTACTTCACGACAAAAAATCAACCAGCCTTCTTGTCTTTTACAACAATGATATAACGTTGATTTCTGATGATAAATTATCGCAATCCCCCATTGATCTAACACCACCGTCTCCATACACAGATCATCTTATAGATGACATCATAGCTTATGGTCCTTGTAATGGTATACTATGTATTAAAGTAACACATGTAGGCAATCCTGATCGGTTGATGTTGTGGAATCCAGCCACAGGAAAGGTCAAAGCTCTTCCTTTCCCTCGTGGAGTGTACATATTCCCTGAGGAATACAATATAGAGGTAAATGGATTTGGTTTTGATCTAGTAACTAATGATTATAAGGTTGTGAACCTTGTGGCAAGTGTGAAATTTGCTGCGAACACAAGTATATGACCTACTACTCAGGTATATAGTCTGGGTACAAATTCATGGAACATTGATAATATTAATGTCAATGTCCAAGCTTATGACATACTCGACTCACCATTTACTTCATATCTAAGGAGAAGGCTACAGTGGGAGATCTTGACATGTCTCCCACCATGAGCAAGTCCTTATATGCAATTTATTGTTATTTTAAAATTCCTTTAAAATTTTAAAATTAAAAATTGACCCCATCTCCTTTAGACCCACTTCCCTGTCACTCTAACCTCCTCCCTCCACCTGGATGGATTTCAACATCTTATCTGCCAAGAACTTTAAGAAAGTCAACTGGAGAACTCGGATCGCCGCCTTGCCAACAATTACGACGATTCCGAGTTCACTTCCCCTGTCTGGAACTAACATCTCTCTCTTCCTCTTCCTAACTACGCTTTTCCGGTTCTCGATTCCTTTCTAAATCTGATTCGGTTGGGTCTGGGTCATCCATATCATGAGTTTGATCTGATTGGAAATTGCAATATCATCAACTTGTAGTTCTTTATGTGCAGACACTGAGTTGGAAGTTTTGTATTCAATACCTTGAAAGTTTAAAAGTTATCATATTCAATACAAAGTTGTTATTCTTGGCTTTCTTAAACAATGCCCTTAGGACACTGGTTACCAAGACCCATAATTAAAATTTCATATAAGGACTTGCTCATGGTGGGAGACATGTGAAGGTCTCCCACCCTAGCCTTACTACATGTTTGAATGGAGTTAATCATTGGTTGGTTAAGCTTCAAAACCACAAACCCGTCCTCTACTTTAATATGAGCAACAATGCATTTTGGAGAATGAATCTTCCCTCGAATTCTCAAGACGGTACAATTGAAAAGCTTAATAGATAGTAATATTGCTATTATTAAAGATTTTGTTGCCTATATTAAGGAGTGTAAACTTTCTTGTATGTTTGAAACTCGGGTTGAGATTTAGATAATGAATCAATATGGTGCTAAAGAGAGTTGGACAAAGAGGTTTAATATTGTACCTCATCGTCTTCTACAATGGAAATTTTGGGGCTTTTGGAAAGATGACGAGGCTTTTATAACAGAACAAGATGACAACTAATTACCATTGGTTTCATATAACCTAAATGGCCAACAGTCTAAGGAGATTGTTCAAGAATATGTAGGAGACATGCTTCACATTTTTAGATATGTAGAAAGTATTGTTCCCTTATCAATTAAGGAAGAGGTTTAAATTATTGACTTGCCTGTGCTCTTGACATTTATATTTGATTGTGCATTATAATTATTATTACATTAATTAGATTGTCTTTCGTATGATAAACTTTATGTTTCTGCAGTAAACATTAGCATGATGTTTATCAACTTTTATACACCTTCTGTATACGCTATTTGTGAATTCTTCCTTGCTAGATTTTTTTCTTCTAATATAATTTTTGGAATGGAGATATTCTCTTCTTCTATATCTTTCATTATGATTCTGATTCTAAAAGGTCTTCAAAATATAAAAATCATATTTTCAAGCACCAATTCTAATCCCAATTCCATATACCAAACAAGTACTAAAATTCTAGTAATTTACTTTTAAGAAATCATATTTATTTAATCATGTAGTTATATAGTTTTTTTTTGGATTTTTTTTGCTATTGAACCTAAAGAGTCAATTATTCCTCGATCGAATGGTTCTTTCCCTTCGATATTAACATGTTCTTCATAAGAAGTGGAAGTGTTAGGTAGACACAAACACAACAACTCATCATTAGACAGGGACGACCCTAGCTATGCTCTAGCTACTAAAGCTATGGTTTTAGGCTTCAAAAAAATAAATTTAGTTAATATTACTAACTCAAATTTTTTTCTCCAAAAGGCCTTATGTATTCCTGTTAACGATTTCTTAACTGTTGTTGGAAGAAAGAAGTTTTATTAAAATTAAAATTAATAAAATCTTATCTATGATCAACAACGTCTCAACAAAGATTAAATGAACTGCCTTTATTATTGATTGAAAAAGAAATGTTAAACAAAATCGATCACAATAATTCAAAATATGACTTTGCATCTAAAAAAGCCCAAAAGGAATCATCTCAAATTTGCTTTAAGCCTCAAAAAGTGTTAGGTTGGCCCTGTCATTAGGCACATTCAATGATATGGCGACACTATCACCTATGATTTTTTTGACACTCCCACTTTCAAACTCCATTATTTCCTCACTACTCAATGTCACTCAAGAATTTTTCTCATAATAATAATATTTAGAGTAAAGTCTCATTTTGGTCCCTGACAAATTTCGAGGTACCCAATTTAGTCCCCGAGACAAAAAAAAAAGTTACCCGTTAGTCCTCAACAATTACAAACTAGGGATAGTTAGTCATTCCGTTAATGTCCGTAGAAAGGCTCTGTTGGTTTGCTGATGTGGCCCGTTAACTCATCCTCATATCCATTTTTTATTTAATTTAATTAAACAAAATTGTTTGAAAATGCAAGGATAGAGGATTTCGTCGCCGCCACGCCACCGTCATCCACCAGTTCGTCTCCTTTCTTTCTTGACATGTGGAACCTTCTCTATATATTGTACCCTATTGTATGTAATTGGCTTCTTCCTATTGCTGAATATACATTAGCGGTCACTAGTTCCATTGAAGAAAATAATTATACTGACAGTGCATATCAATTAAATCAAAATATAGATGCTTAGTGCATATTTCAATTTTACTTTAATAATTTAATTTAAATTTTATGCCACTCAAGATCCAAAATTAAATTTAAAATTAATGTTAATAAACGAATTTTATTCTATATATATAATTGACATTTAATAATATATTGAATTTTTTCTTACATTAATATTATTATATATAATGAGATTTAAAAATCAGTAATTTATTAATAACTTCTTGAAATAATATTAAACTATAAATTAATAATTAATAGTATCATTAATTTCGTCAAGGAAATTTAATTTTATACTAATAATTTAAAACTTTTGTAAATAGTATATATTTTATTTCATATTAATTTTGTCGATGTTAGCACTGTGACTAAAAACGTTCATTTCAAATAAATGAAATTCCATCACACATTTACCGTTATATGTAGGCTTCGACCAATTGTTGAATATATATTAGTATCCACTAGTCTCTTTGACGTAGAATCTTTACACTAACAATATATATTAATTTATTCATATAAGCTATTAATATAATAAGGATTTAATTTATATACAATGACAGTGTAAGGTTTTTTTATATTGTCAACCAATTAGAAATCGATACATCATTATAAATCTTTGATTCTTATCTTAACCACCTTAAAAGTCATCAATTTCATGATTTCTGATTGGTTGTCAGTATAAAAATCTTTAACTGACAGTGCATAGAAATTAAACTCATATAATAAATAGATATTTAGTGCATATTTGAATTATCATTTCTCCTTTTATTAAATTCAAATTTTATGTCATTCAAGATTCGATAAAATATTTAAATTAATGTTAATAAAATGAATGTTATTCTATCTATACAAAATATTTACTAACATACATAAGTATTTCTTACATTAATATCATATAATGATAATTATTAATTAACAATATTTAATAAATTCTTAAAATAATATTGTACATTAATATTTTAATAGTTTCATTAATTTCCTAAAAGCAATTTAACTTTATAGTAAAGACTGAAAACTTTTATTAATACAATATATTTTGATTCATATTATTTTAGTGTTTTAGTATTGTGACTAGAGACATTCATTTTTATTTTATTTTTGTGATATAAAGTTTTGGTGAGTTGGGTCTGGGGGACTCACAAGGGCTGGTCCGGCCCAAGGATGAGACCACTGAAGTCTTTGCTTTAGGCCTCACCCTAAAACTTTATATACTATTATTATGTATGCTTCAAGAATACAAGATAGGCTTGTTAGTTGTGCGGTAAAGTTACTATTTTGTTACTTCTTGATCCGTGTTCAAATCTCTGCTAGAGTCGTTTTCCACTTTTATGCTTGCACCTGCATTTCCTGTTTTATTTTCTTATTATGTCTTTCTTTTCTTTCTTGATTTATTCTTAAGGAATTTATTTAACTATATCTTTTATTTTATTGAAATAATACCAAACTATTAAACAAAACAAAGCTAAAAACAAGAATAACCAACGAAGGTTAGTTCAGTGGGTAAGGATACGACTCACACCCCACAAGATCGTGAGTTCGAATCCCACTACCGATGTAAGGACCTCATTGGTGGGTAATTTGTAAGTACCTCTGTAAGCGCTCATTGAGCCTTGAGGCCTGCCCTGGCCCTGGTGAGCCCCGAACCCAACTCACCTAAACTTTTGAGCACAAAAAAAAGGTTAAAAATAAGGATTTAATTGGTATATACTGACTGTGTAAATATTTTTTTACACTATCAACCGATTAGAAATTGATATAGCATTAAAATTTTTTGGCTCTTATCCTAACTGAGACGACCCGATGTCCCATTAAAGAAAACCCAAAATATTAAGACCTAATTTAGTTATTATCATTAAAAACAGCAAAAAATTAAATTAAAATATAAAACACATATATAAACATACATACATAAACATAACTATAATATATACATACATGCTGGTACAAGTACTGTCAAGGGATTCCCATCAGTAGGATCCCAATATATACAAATGGGTGATAACATGAAAATACATCGAAAGACTAAAAGGAAGATGCCTCATTGATGCTCTCCACATCCCGTCCCCTCTCAAAATACAATACAACCTCACTCACACCTATACATATGGCACTGGCCCGAGCCATCATATACTACCACCCTCGTCCGCATCCCGTGGTCTGGCAGGTCCGGACACTCCTCCGCTCTCACTAGAAGAGCTCCTGTCTGACTGCTTCTGAAACCTCTGACGGTAAAGTCTGCTATCGCGGGGATGAAGGTGTCTCGTAAATACTCGATAAGACTCTGAAACCGTAGCCCGGACCTCTGGAGGTGCTGGTACCTGTGGAAGGGGTGCTAGGTCCTAGGCGGGGGCAACCAGGTCCTCCTCCTAGATGGTTGCCAACTCGGGCTCCGATGTTGGTGCTGGTGGGAAGCCTGGTACAAGTACCTCAAAGGGTACCATGAAAGGGACTGGATCCACACCTGTCATCAGCGGCATCGGTGGTAGGTGTCCATTAGGCTATCCTATTGGGAAAAGAAGAATAGTGCCAAAACTGAAAGTGCCGACGAAACCTTTCGGTACTCCCTGTCCAAGCCCGGTGGTGATGGACGTAGGACTCGTATACACAACGAAGCGAGTGAATGGGTCATCGAGCCACCTATTCTGATCGACGCACTCTACCTCAAAGGTCCCCAAGAGGGGGAACCCCAGGTCCTGAGTCATCCACGGATGATCCCAGTGCGCCATCTACACGATCTGGATCTGAGATACAAAACATATTTATATACACACACACACACATACATACAACACAACAAAAGAAAAGGGAATAAGAGGCCATATAACATCAAACGTGGAAAGGGTTTAGCAACATTTAATTCTATAACAGCACACTAAACATCTGTCTCCAATAATATAAATATCTATATATATTTAATAGAAATCATCCTCGATCCACGTCTAAGATTTTTCCTCTACCCTCCATCATGATGCAATGTAATGTTGTATGAATCATCTCATCAGGTGTCAGCCATATCCGGATATCACATCAATAGAATCGACATGTCCCAGAGTCCCCAGCGCACACCCTCGTCCATGAATGGAGGATGCTCATGCAAAGCAATGACACTATATCTGCACAATCCGGTGCACACCTCTGAACCACGGTCAGGCTGCTCATGCAACATATGAACTATAGGTGCAACTAAAATGAAATCATGTTTGGGACGGTCTGCCGTTAGCCTAAACCCCAGGAATTCTCCCTCCGAGGAATAGACCCCAAAGACCATGTTCCAGGTCCACCAAACCATGTTTCAGGTCAACCATATCACAGACCATGTTTCGGGTCACCCCCTAGTTCCCTAACCGCTCATCATAATCTCATAGATAAACTCAATAATAATCTCGTCTCATCAATCTCATCATCATATCACAGTAATCATCTCGGTTAGGCACTATTAACACATATATAATATGAATTCCCCAATACATCACCATAACTCATTATAACTTATCACTTGCTCAACCTCTAAGCACAATCATAACACTCATCATGCCATCATGTTATCAAAATAATCATCATTACCATTATGTCATTATTTCCAACATAATAAATACCAAATATAATAATAATAATAATAATAATAATAATAATAATAATAATAATAATAATAATAATAATAATAATAATAATAATAATAATAATAATAATAAACACTTTCAAAAATAATTACAACACTCAAGATATCATTCATCAAGTACTAAGTTCAAGTCAACCAGTCAAGCAGGCAATCATCACATAATAAAATAATATATGTATATATTTATCATGGTGACGATAAACGTACAATTTCTATATCATCATTGGTACTACTAGGTAGTCCCCAATGTGATATGGACATTGTCCGTTACTCCTTCTCGTGTAGGGTTTGGGTCACCCTACGCCATTATTGAATTAAACGCAACCGCGCCGTTTCCGATGTTAAATAGTTTCTTTCCCCCACCTGAAGAGTTGTACACTAAACGGAACGAGACGAAACGAACTATAATGAAACGTCCTCCAACTCCTCGATTCTACCTTGCCCCAAAATAGGGCCTCTGAGCCTCAAAATTAACCTAAGAAACCACATTGTGAACAACACATTGTAAGGACTTAGTATCAGCAGCAAACACCGTAAAATCCGTCACTGATTTGTCTCTATATTCACAATGTAGACCTTTTTCTAAAAAAGTGAACGATGAGATTAAATAGATACCTTTCCTTTACCTTCTCTAAATATTTCAGCTCGATCCAACGGTGGATGAGCCTAGGATGAACCTCCCAAGGTGACTGGTCAGGAGCGACTCGGGTTGAGTTTCTCTCCAACTTCTGAGCTGAATAACTCATACTCGGAGGCTTGTACAAAAATTCCAACCGTTGGATATGCAGAACTCCTAATCCAGAACCTCCATATCAAATTTGAACACAATCCAACGGTGCAAGAAGGTGACATGATGATTTTACAGAATCTGTTCCAGCTTCAAAGCTCTCAAAAATGGTGATTTAGGGTTCTTGGTAGCCTTCCTTCCTCACTCTCTATCTCTCTCTCTAGATTTTCTCTCTTCCTCTCTCTAAACTCTCCTCTCTGTTCTTTGGCTTCTCTCTATGGTCTCTACCTCATATTCTTTTGTTTATGACTTAAATGACTTAAGTCACTTAAGTCATTTTATTTTTGCTGAAACACGTCCCCACGCTCGAGCATGAGAAGTTCCATGCTGGAGCGTGCCCACGCTTGAGCGTGGGAATTTCCACGCTAGAACGTGGGAAGCCACCGTGCCATGCAACCACTCAGAAGCTGCCACGTAAGCCCTGACGACACGTGGCAAGTCAAAGCATGGCCCTTGTCTGTTGACTTGGGCGCTTGAGCATGGATACACCCACGCTTGAGCGTTGACTTCTGACAAAAGTCAACCCTTTGAGTTCAGGGTCCGTTCGACGTCCAATTGCGCTCAAATTTGAGATATAGGCTCATTAGCACCTAATAAACAAACTAAACCATCAAAAAGGTCTAATCTCAATTCTAACTCCAAAATTCTTATTTCACACTCAGACGTCTCAAAAACGCTAACCGGGAAACCTTAACTTTGTTCCTACGTTCAAACTCACCCGAAAAAGCTGCATACTAAACATGCAGGGGTCCCTATGCCTCAAACCACATCTCAACTATATAATCCAAGCCCTATACCTAATCCTCACACGTAAACAATACATAAAATACTGGATGTTACATTTCTACCCCCCTTAAAAGAAATTCCGTCCTCGGAATTTACATACCTAAAAACAGATGGGGGTACTATTGAATGTCTGCCTCACGCTCCCAAGTAGAGTCTCCGGTAATACTATCCCATATGACCTTGACCAGGGGAATCTGTTTACCATGGAGTTCTTTAATCCTTCTATCTGCAATCTTAGATGGTAAAGCCTCATATTCTAGATTCTCTCGGAGTTGTATGGTCTCAAGCTCAATGACATGAGAAGGATCAGGAAAATATTTTCTCAACTAGGATACAAGGAAGACATCATGAAGGTTGGAAAGGTAAGGGGGTAAGGCTATCTGGTAAGCTACTGGACCAATTCCAGTCTTCGGAGTGACTCGGGGAGTGAGCTTTCTAGACTTTATAGCTCTGCCAATTCCGGTCTTCGGAGTGACTCTCAAAAACACGTGATCACCTTCTTAGAACTCTAAGGGTTTCATCCTCTTGTTACTATAGCTTCTCTGCCTATCCTGTGCTTCCTTCATTTTCTCTTTGATTTTCCTGACTTGCTCCGTTGTTTGTTGTACCACATCAGGACCCAACACTTGGCTCTCGTCGGTCTTATACCAACACAATGGAGTCCTACACTTTCTTCCATACAGAGCCTCATACGATGCCATCCCAATACTACTGTGAAATCTGTTATTGTATGTGACCTCAATCAAAGGTAGGAACTCATCCCAACTACCAACATGTTCCAACACAAAAGTTATTAGAAGATCCTACAATGGTTGAATTGCTCTTTCTGATTGTCCATCTGTCTGAGGATGATAAGCAGAACTCATCCTCAAATTTGTTCCTAAAGCATTGTGTAAATGCCTCCAAAATCTAGACGTAAATCTAGGATCCCGGTCAGAGACAATACTCGACGGCACACCGTGCAACCTCACATCTTCCTTGATGTAGATCAGGGACAACTTTTCAAGACTATAACTTTCACCAATAGGTAAGAAGTGAGCACACTTCATCAACCTATCAATGATAACTCAAATCGCATCAAACCTCTTTGGAGTTCGTGGTAATCTAACCATAAAGTCCATAGCTATATTATCCCATTTCCATTCTGGGATATCCAAGGACTGCAGCAACCCTATTGGCTTTTGATGCTCTATCTTAGCTTTCTGACACACCAAACATGATAGAATATATTCTGTCACTTCTTTCTTCATCTTGGGCCACCAAAACATTTTCTTCAAGTCTTGATACATCTTGGTGGCTCCTGGGTGAAAACTCAACTTACTCATACCTAAGCATATTCTATCCTCAGTCAAATCCATACCTAGGTTCATATCTCTAAACTGTTCAAGCAAGTCCATCTTTTTCACCATCATTACGGACACTTAAAAAGATTTCCGACTTAGTGCATCCGCCACAACATTTGCTTTCCCTGGATGGTATTGAAGGTCAAACTCATAGTCCTTAATGAACTTCATCCATCTACGCTGCCTCATGTTCAGCTCCTTCTGATCAAACAGATAGTTTAAACTCTTGTGATCACTGAACACATTAAATTTAGCTCCATAAAGATAGTGTCGCCATATCTTCAACACGAGCACTATGGTTGCTAACTCCAGATCATGGGTCGGGTAATTCCTTTCATGAACCCTCAACTGTCGGGAAGCATAAGCCACAACTCTTCCCTCTTGCATCAAAACACAACCCAATCCTTGATATGATGCATCACAGTACACATCAAACTGTCCTAATGGATCTGGTAATGTCAGCACTGGAGTGTAGTCAACTTCTCCTTTAACCTCTGGAAGCTCTCCTCACGCTTTTTCGTCCAGACAAACGTCGTACCTTTCCTCGTCAACTGCATCATAGGCAACGCAATCTTCGAGAAACCCTCGATAAACCTCCTGTAATACCCTGCTAAACCTAGAAAACTCCTCACTTCACTCACTGACTTAGGCCTCTCCCACTTGATCACTGCCTCTACCTTAACTGGATCAACATCTATCCCTTCCTTGTTGATTAAATGCCCTAGAAATTGCACTTCCTCTAACCAAATTCACACTTGGTTAGCTTAGTAAACAACTGCCTATCTCTCACTACAACAAAAATGACATTTAATAGCGGTCTTTTAATAGCGTTTGTGAGACGGAAATACTATAATAAATGTTTGCACCTTTTTATTAGCATTTTATAAC
Organism: Sophora flavescens; assembly: GCA_030762895.1. Classification (NCBI taxonomy): domain Eukaryota; kingdom Viridiplantae; phylum Streptophyta; class Magnoliopsida; order Fabales; family Fabaceae; genus Sophora; species Sophora flavescens. The sequence continues at coordinate 125,742,408 of CM061069.1, forward strand.
TGAACTGCTATTAAAGAATGAACATAAGATAACATTTCTTTTATGAAGCGCTATCTTTTCTTTTTTGAAAAAATTATAAAATATCAGTAAGATCTTTAATAGCATTTATTTGAAAAAATGCTATCAAATCATATAGCTAAGATAGCACTTAATTGATTAAACGCTATCTTTTCTAATTTTATAACTTCCCGTACATATTTTTGTCACATCCCGGGCGCATTTGTGAGAGTTATTCGTCACTGTGTAAACCGTAACACCACTACGCTTTCTCAGAGTTGTTCGCCACTGCCCACTGCATCATTCCTTGCCCTCTGCCTCCGCTTCTCTCCTTGCCCTCAACCTCCATTTTCACTCACCCTACGTTCAACGTGGAAGGGGGAATCGTGCGCCGCTGAGCTCGCCCTGTGTTTTCAGGTACCGCCGCTGAGCAAAGCCACCTCCGTGCCTTCCGCCTTGCTCACGTCCCTTTTTTGCCACCGCCGCTGAGAAAAGCCACCTCCGTGCCTTCCGCCTCGCTCAGTTCCCTTTTCCGCCACCACCGCTGAACACTAAAGGTAACACTTACTCGGTTATGTGTATGGAAACAAATTCTCCCCTGTAAATGAGTTGTTGACAAGGTTTTATGGTACTGAATTTAATTATTTATTGGTGGTAGTGATTTTGCACATTTGCAGTTTTGGTGATTCAGCTTCTCTTTGAAGAGTATACCACAGATTGGTTGCTATCCAGTGTTGGTGGGCGTGTGTGTACTGAGTTATCAGTGTTTGCGTTGTGTGAGTGTCTGTTGTTATCTGTGTAGTGTGTGTGTGTGTGTGTGTGTGTGTGATGTTATCAGTGAGAGTGTGTGTTGTGTTTCAATGGGTGTGTGTGTTTTTAGGTGTTTTTTCAGTGTGGGTGTGGGTGTGAGTTCTTCTTCTTTAATGTCAAGACTCAAGAGCATTGAATATTATTTATAAATATAAAGTTTAATTACTTGAGAGGTGCTGCGAGGATAATGAATAGAACCAGATATGAGAATTTTTTTCTGGCCATCAATGATAAGAGATCTTCCATCATATGTCACTTCTGCTTTAACTCCAGAACCTTCCATTAATGTCAATGCCATCAGAAAAATCACCAAAGCTAGCCACTTTTCCATCTCCAATAACTCAATTATCTCACCTCTCTACTGCCCCTTCTCTTCCTCTCTTTCCTTTGGAGATGTGGGGACAATTACCGAGTTAGCTTATTTTAATTTTCCGTGCGCAGGTCCTGCTATGGTTGTTTGTGATTACATGAGCTACGTTTTCATGTTTCTATCTATTGCTACTTCCAATATGGTTGCTACTGCCCTTACTAAACAGGTTAGTTTTATTTTTGGGTACAAAATAATGTTGATGAATACGTATTCCTCAATTGAAAAGGGTTCAGTTAATAAGCAAAGTAATATGTTTTTTTATGCCATGTCTTCTTGCATTTAAACGTTTCATAAGGCACACAAGAACAATAATTAATTCCATACACTCTTTTGAGTATAATTTGCTTTCTGTTAGAGTCTTGATGTTTATAGGTTAACCTTTGATATTGTTGTATTATTTAACTGAGTGGTAATGCTACTACCAGTGCTTTATCAATTGTTATTTTGATTTGACTAAATCTACGTGCTTGGCTATATCTAGTAGATAATATAAGTAAACTTCTAGTTATTATTGTTATGTGTCATAATCTATGACTTTGTGCATATTCCTGTAGGATAGAGAAGAAGTGCAGCATCACATATCTGTCTTGCTTTTTGTTGGGTTAGCATGTGGCATCGTGATGCTTTTGTTCACAAGGTTATATGGTGCAGCAACACTCGCTGGTATTGAAAATGGAGTGTTTTAGCCATTTGTGCCCTTCAACAAATTTTGGATGACAAGAATTCGCTTTCGCAGGAAAGGTGCAGAGCCAATCCCATGACTTACGAGTTTACTATTTTTTCCTTTTTCATCTTTTACTGGGGCAAAGAATGTACATGTAGTACCTGCAGCTAATACTTATGTCCAGGTTTGTTTTCTTCTGATTATATAACCTTCAATTTAAATTAAGATTGCGATTCATTTTTTATAAATATTTTATAATTTGAAGAAGTCATAGAACATTTCAGGGAGGGAAGTAATTAATCTCCAATTTCGTTTCTTATGATAGCAAATTAAGGTTTCATAAATTTTTTAACAAAGGCATACAAGCTTGTTGATAAGATTCTGTCTTTGTTTCTTAAATTTTGAAAATGATCAAGCAAAGATATCATTCTCATCTTGATTATGACACAATATCTTTTGGTGTTAGATTCGACGCTTGGCGTGGACTGCTTTACTCATTGGATGGGTTGCTCAGAGTGCAAGGTGTAAATAAGCTATTCATTTCTCTTTTGTGATTTTCTGATGTGAGAGGTTGCATATTTTTATGTCAAATCTGAGATACTGCTCTCGAGTCTTGACATTCTATTTTTCATTTTCATGTAGCTGTTTATACCATATCTGTTGAAAAATTCTGTTCAATTTGGTCATAGAGTTTGTCTTAATATTTACTTAGAAATTCTTGGCTAAAACTTTATTTGCTTTGACATTTCTGAGATAGCAAGGCTCCTTTTCCAGTACTGTTTGTCGTATCTTGATGATATCTTGTGTGTTCCTTATATTGTAAATGAAAGTACAAATTTCCTACTCTTTGGTTCTACCTAAATTTTTTTGTGAAGATGTCTTTTCAAAATCAGTACCACTATTTGGTAAGAACACATTTTGTAAAAATTTCACAAAGCATTACCTTTAGTTAACTTTTTCTTTCTGAACAAAAAAGTTTCAAAAATAAAAGTGCAAGTCACCATAAACAGTGGTGATACTTAGAATGTGATTTCATCTGAATTCACATCATACTACTCAACATTTCTATTTTAAAATTGCTCTGACCCTCAACAGATTTTAATGTAATAATAATATATCAGTATTTAGTAGACATTTACTTTGTATGATTTTAACAATATGATAAACATTGGCTTCTCAAGTTGATTCTTTGTCTTGGTATTCACATTCGCTCTTGCAGTCTTGGTATGAAAGATTCCAGGGGTCCCTTGAAGGCTTTGGCTGCTGCCAGTGCTATAAATGGAGTTGGCGATATACTTTTGTGAACCTATCTAGGATATGGTATTACAGGGGCTGCATGGGCTACAATGGCATCACAAGTATACTGAACAAACTCTTATACATCATAAATTCATAATGCATTAATTATATTATTTAGTTCCATATATCTTCAATGTACTCAAATCAGTATACACTACTTTTTCTCTTCACTTTCCGTTTCTAGGTTATTGCTGCTTATATGATAATTCAAAATCTAAATGAGAAAGGATATAATGCGTTTGACTTCTCCATCCCTTCAGTGAAGGAGTTTCTGACGATACTTGGTCTTGCTGCTCCTGTATTTGTGATATTGATGTCCAAGGTTGCATAAAGTGTTTTATTATATTTGTGGTTCTTCGTTTGGAGTAGTAACTTGTTAATGTAACTCAATTTCTATCTCCAAAGGAAAGAACGAGGAGGTTTCTGTTCTTGTCCCCACATCAAACAAATACATACGGCTTCTTCGGGGGGATTCACAGACAAAGTATATAGCTAACTGCTTTGCAATTACAGAGAGAGAATATCAGCCCTTGTTTCTAGCGTCGTGCAATGTAGGGTGAGTCACTTATCCTATAGGACTTAATTTACAATAATGAATTATATAAAAATTGAGGTGCTTAGGATTTGATATCTCAACATTTTGTAGGGATCATTGGGTGTTGTTAGCGATAAATATTGTTGAAGAGATTGTTTACTATCTGGATTCCTTTCATGCTGATCCTAAGAATCGCCCAGAATTAAAGAATTTGTTCAATTGTTCAATAATTAAGCATGCTTTTATTTTTTCTAATTTTCTATGATTCTGTCGAATGGCTTCCATGGTAGATACATGTTGCAAGTTGTCATGGCCCTAATGTGCTTTTGATTTTTGACATTAGAATAACTGTGTTGAATTGGCATATACTGGGTTATAGCTGTTGTGGTTCAAAATAAAAAAAAAAGGCAACCAGAACCTTCATTTTGTATTTAGATGTTACCATTGAGAATTTTTGTTGAAAAATCCATGCGTGTTTGTAATGATTGAAAATATGTTTCTTAATGAAGTTTGTTTGATTTTGTGATTAGCGCTTTGTAAGTTTATCACGCACGTAGCGGAGCTAAGGTGCCTCATTTAAAAGCAACCAACATTAAATGGATCCGGATAGAAGTATATTTGCAAAAACTTAATGAGAAAGTATTTTAAAAAAATTAAAACTATTGATTTACTATTTTCTTTTTTATAGTGCCCAAGACAACCCAACGATATAGATTGTGGGTATTATGTCATGCGCTTCATGAAGGAAATTATCTTAGAGAACCAAGTTAAAATACCAATGGCGGTATGTTCATTCAGTGCTTATTATTTACTTTTAAATGTGATTGTTCAAAAGTTATAGCAATTGTAACTTAATTTATTTAATTTTGGTGTCGCAGTACATCCCTGACTACAAATGCTTCACATACTCCACTGCTCAACTATATGAAGTCAAGGAAGATTGGTCTCGCTATATTGTTGAAAAGTTTATTTGATTACACTTGTTATATATGGTCTAAACTTTGTATTGTGTTATGCATGGTTTGGTTCAAGTAACTTAGGTGTCTTGGTTTTGTTGCACATACTGTTGGAGATTGCTACCTATAATTTGGATTGTGTTTCAGTTATTTGTGTAAACCTTATGTTTTTTAGGAACATGCAGGTGGAGGTAAAGTTAATAAATAGGTAAACTAAAAACAAAATAAGGGAAAAGATAGCGTTTATTTCTGTAAAAACTATCTAAAGGCAGCTTTTAGATAGCATTTGTTTAAACAAACACAATCTAAAGTCATGCCTTTAGATAGCGTTTACAGAAACAAACACTATCTAAAGTCACAGAGGGCCTTCCGAAGATGGCGGTAAAAACACACTTTAGATAGCATTTGTCTATACGCGGAAACACTATCTAAAGTCATCTTTTAATAGCGCTTCTTAAATGTTATCTTTAATAACTACTTTTAATAACAGGGGAATAGATAGCGCTTAAAAGTACTATTAAAAGGCACACGAAAATTCTATCTAAAGCCTTTTCTGTTAGTGTCTCAACACCTGTAACACCACTCTCCGATGTTCCTCGTGTTCTTCCCTGCTACGAGAATAAATGAGAATATCATTTATAAACACCACAACAAACTTGTCGATGAATGGTATAAAGATCCTGTTCATGTAATCCATGAACACCGCTGGAGCATTAGTTACACCAAAAGGCATAACTAGGTACTCGTAGTGTCCATACCTCGTCCTGAAAGCGGTCTTAGGTATATCATCCTTCTTCAACCTAATCTGATGGTATCCTGATCTTAAATCTATCTTGGAAAACATCGAAGCTCCTTTCAACTGATCCATCGGATCATCTATCCTAGGCAACAGATATTTATTCTTGATTGTAACCTTATTCAACTGCCTATAATCCATGCACAACCTATAACTTCCATCCTTTTTCTTGACAAACAACACCGGTGCTCCCCATGGCGACACAGTCGGTCTGATGAATTCCTTCTTCATCATGTCATCCAGTTGTTTCTTCAACTCTGCCAACTCCACGGGTGACATCCGATAAGGAGCTACTGATATAGGTCTGGTCCCTGGTATGAGATCTATAGCAAACTCCACCTCCCTCTCTGATGGAAAACATGGAACATCAGGAGGGAAAACCTCAGGAAACTCCCTCACAATAGGAAAATAATCTATACTCGGTGTCTCCTTAGCTTCCAAAGAGAAAAGTAACACATACTGCTGAGACTCGTCACTCCTCGTAGCTGCTCCTCCTATGGAACCACTGGCTCCTCTGCCGGCAGCTGACTGCTGTTGTACCGCTCTCTGTCAGCAATCCCTATCAAAATGACCTAGTTTACCACAAACGTAGCAACCAGATCTATATGTGGAATCTCTGACATAATGCGGACCTCCGCATCTAAAACATATTGGGGCCCTCTGCTGCTGGCCCTCTCTGGTAACTGGTGGTGCAGAGGTCTGAGCACTCTGCCCAGGTCTAGTATATGGTCCTCTCCACCATTGAGAACCCCTATCACCTCTCCTCTGATGACCTGCTTTGGTAGGACCCCCACTACGCTGCTGTCTCTGCTCTACAGCCTGCCTCTGGTCCATACTCTCAATGGCACTGCACCTCTCTACAAGCTCTGGGAAACTCAAAATATCCAAGCACATTATAGCCCTTCTCAGCTCGTGCCGCAATCCCTCCTCAAACCTTCGTCACATCCAGTCCTCATCTGGAAACCTCTGGTAGAACTCATAAAACTGAATCAAGGCCTCGAATCTGGCCGCAGAATCACCAACATACCTGTCTCCCTACTGGAGACTCGTGAACTATCTCTCCTTCTCGCGTCTGACTAACCGCGGGAAGTACTTCTCGAAGAAACACTCTCTGAACAGCTCCCAAATGATCAACCTGCCCTCAACCTCAAGCAATCTCCTCTTGCCTCTCCACCATGACTCAGCCCCTCCGCTCAGCATGAAGGCGGCATAAGTCACCTTCCTGTCATCTCGGCATCGCATGGTGTCAAATATCTTCTCGAGCTCCTGTATCCAATACTCTGCTCGCTCGGTGATAATCTGCTAGATTATGTGATTTTTATGTGCTTTTTAAATGAATTTTTGCTCCCAATTATGCTAATTGATTGAGTTTTGTCCCTAAGTTTAGCTAATTGAGTCTTTAATAGTATTTTACATATTTTAGTTTAATTTCATGTATTTAGAGTTAATCTATATAATATTTTTACTGGTTTATGTTTGTATGAAATAATAAAGATATGCATTAATTTGGGTGAGAAGCAAGTCTAATAGTATAATTTTGCTGCCAAGACAAAGCTCATATATTGTAGGAGCCCACGTGAAGGAAAATAGCTTGACCTAGTGACAAAACTTGATACAAGAGTGCAAAAGGGCCATTTTGGATTCAATATGGAAGAGAATTTGATAAAAGGATGGTGAAATGGATTTAAAAAAATAAGACAAGCCCCTGACTTGATTTGGTAAAGCTGTTGGAGCTTTGAGAGGAGAATGAGAAAAAGGCAAGAAAAAGGAGCTGGCCCATGTGAAAGGTGGCTGGATAAAAGAAAGAAAGATAAAAACCTAGGAAGGTGCCTTTGGAGACAGGAGCCGCACAGCAAAGAGGAACGTGATGCACAGTAACAAAATAAAAGAGGAGCGGCACTGATAGGAGCCGTACAGGAAAAAAAAATAGAGAGACTCATGATGACTATCTTGTCTTCATCTTCTTCATCTGGTTCTTCTTTTTTAATTATGTCTAGCTAATTTACTTTTGTTAGAGGTAGATGGAACTGCCTAGATAACTTGTTTTTAATTATGGATAATTACTTGTTCTGGTTTGTTTAATTTCAAGAGTTTATTCACTGTTTGTATGTTTATCTACTGTATGAATTTTGCAATTGGGAAATTCGGATTCATAGTTGCTGTTTGTGAATGAACGATTCGTGCGTGTTACTTAGGAATAAGAACACAATAAAATTAATTTTTTTTGAGTGGAAATCTTTCTTAATGCTTCTGCTATTTATCTAATACTCAAGGAATTGAATTAGTAACTTAGACAGAAAGGTTTATTCACCTAAGGAATTAGGGGATAAATTACAAAACTCAGTTTCTTGAAATTGGATAAACTGTTCAAGTTAATTTCCAGGATTGAATAGGTAGGATAGGCAGGAAAATCGATCCTCTAACAATTTTTTCTTGATTATTAAAAAACCAATTTTCTGTTGCTTAATATTTCTCATTTGAAAAATACCAAAAATATTTTCTTTTCTTTGTTAAGTTGTTGTCCTTACTTATTGACGAAAGCCACTTTCAAACCATTCGGTTGCTCAAACGAAATTGAGTTGGTACATTAGTAGTTAACGGTTCAATCCTTGATGACGATATTTTTATTACTACAGTTAGCGATTTGGTGAACTTGCCAATTTTGCTCAACAAGTTTATGGTGCCGTTGTCGGGGATTGATTTTTTTTAATATTAGTTGTGTCAAGGAAATCTCGATTTGAGCATTTTATTTTCTGTTATGATAATTGCTGCAATTTTATTTTTATTTTATATTATCAGTGTGCACTGATTTTCTTTTGAGTTGTGTATGAGAGGTACTGTTGACAAGAATTCTTTGTTGTTTGATCCTGAAACTGAAAAGGCAGCTAAGAGTAACAGGAAGGCAGCCAAGCTTCGTAGGCAATAAGAAAGGGAACAAGCACTTTTACAACAACAGGTGGTTGAAGTTGAAACAGTCATGGCCTAGCAACCTGCTAGGCGGACGTTGAGGGATTATTCCAAGCCCAATACTGAAGGTGCCCGGGGTTCTATTGTGAGACCTGATGTGTAGGCTAACAACTTTGAAATTAAGCCAGCACTCGTTAATTTGATGCACCAGAACCAGTTTGGTGGAGGAGCTCATTAGGATCCCAATCATCATCTGGAGAATTTCTTGCAGATATGTGATACAGTGAAGTTCAATGGAGTTTCAGATGACGCTATTAGATTGAGGCTTTTTCCTTTCTCATTGAAGGATAAAGCTAGAAGTTGGCTTCAGTCACAACAATAGGGCAGTATCTCAACATGGGATGATTTGGATTCCAAGTTTGTGCAAAAATATTTTCTAGCATCGAGGTCAGCCAAATTGAGGAGTGAAATTACCTCATTTGTGCAGCTAGAGTCAGAAACTTTGTATGATGCTTGGGAGAGGTTCAAGGAGTTACTCAGAAAATGTCCTCATCATTCTTTGCCCAATTGGTTGTTAGCTGAAACCTTCTATAATGGGCTGGATCCAAATGCAAGACAGATGATAGATGCTATATGTGGAGGAGCTTTTGATTTGAAGGGCCCAGAAGAGGCTTTGGAAATACTAGAGACCATGGCAGCCAGCAGTGCTAATATGCAACATGTTAGGCAAAACAGAAAAGTCTTGGGGGTGAATGTTGTGGATAGTAATCTAATTGAGCAAAGAGTTAACAAGGTGATTTCTCAATAGATTGCTACTTTGTTCGGGAATGGCCAAGTTAATGTACTGAATACACCTCCCCTGGTGTGTGATTTTTGTGGTGGAGAGCATCGTAATGGTGATTGTGGTACAAATCAACTCGGAGAGCAAGTGAATGCATTGGGGCAACAAATTAACCCCTATTCAAACACTTACAATCCAGGTTGGAGGAACCATCCTAATTTCTCATGGGGTGGACAAGGTCAGAATCAATTCAAGCACAACAACAAGGGAATTCTTCATTCCAAGGTCAATCACAACCTCAAAACAGAATGTCATCTTTGGAGAGTGCTTTGGAGAAATTGTCTGTTAATACTTCTAATTTTGTGGAGCAATCTTCAAATTTCATGACCGAGACAAGGGCCAACTTCAAGAATCAAGAGGCGTCTATCCAGAATTTGGAAGTGCAAATTGGGCAGATTTCTAAACAGTTGTCTGAAAGAGCTTCATGTACTTTGCCAGGTGATATTGTTCCTAATCCAAAAGAGCAATGCAAAGCAATTCATTTAAGGAGTGGCAAGGTTCTGAACAATATTGACCAGGAGGAGTCTTCTAAAGAAAAGGATGCTGAAAAAGTTGTTCATGATGAGAAACAAGAGGAGGAAGAAGTAGTGGTTGAAGAGAAGAAAGAAGAAGCTGAAAAATCTGAAAAATCACAAGTTGACAAGCCAACACAGTCGCTTCCCTTTGTTCCTAAAATTCCTTATCCTCAAAGGTTGAAAAAGAAGAATGAAGACAAACAATTTTCCAGGTTCTTGGAGGTGTTGAAAAAGCTGCAGATTAATATTCCATTTGCTGAGGCATTGGAACAAATGCCAAGTTATGCTAAGTTCATGAAGGATTTGTTGTCCAAGAAGAGGAAGACCAATGAAGAGGAAACTGTTATGCTTACAGAGGAGTGTAGTGCTATCATTCAACAAAAATTGCCTCTTAAGTTGAAGGATCCAGGAAGCTTCACCATTCCTTGTGAGATTGGTAATATGGAGGTTGGCAGGGCTCTTTGTGATTTGGGAGCAAGCATCAATTTAATGCCTTTGTCAATTTTTAAAAGGCTGGGAATTGGTACAGTGAAGCCTACAATGATGGCTCTTCAGTTGGCAGATCGTTCGATAAAATATCCTTATGGTATTGTGGAAGATTTGCTTGTTAAATTTGATAAATTCATCTTCCCTACAGATTTTGTAGTGCTAGATATGGAATAGGATGCTAAAGTTCCTCTTATTCTTGGTAGGCCATTTTTGGCTACAGGTCGTGCTTTGATCGATGTGCAGAAAGGTGAAATGATTTTGAGAGTAGAAGATGGAAAAGTGGTTTTCTCAATCAAAGAAGCAATGAAGCATGCTCAAGATTCTTCTTGTTGCTTCTAGGATGAAGTTTTGGATTCCTTGGTCCTAGAGGAATTTGAAAAAAGTGCTACAGAAAGTCCCTTGGAAGCAACTTTGATGAAAGGTAAAGAAATCAAGGTGGTGCATGATGAAGTCAATTCTGAGGTGGTGGAATGTATCTATCAATTAGAAGCTTTGGAATCTACCTCTTCTTCAAATAAAAAATTACAAGAATTGGTAAAAGAGGAAGAGGTAGTGAAAGAGGAGCCACCCAGTGAGCTGAAACCATTGCCTTCGAATCTGAAATATGTTTTTCTGGATGAGAAAAGGAAGAATCCAGTTATTGTGAATGTGGAGTTGTCAGAAAGTGAGGAGGAAAAATTACTCATAGTATTGAGGGATCACAAGTCAGCCATTGGTTGGAACATCAGTGATTTGAAGGGGATAAGTCCTACATTCTGCATGCATAAAATATTTATGGAGGAGGACTTTAAACCCGTGGTTACACATCAAAGGAGGCTCAATCCAACTATGAAGGAAGTGGTGAGGAAAGAAGTGATAAAGTTACTTGATGCAGGTTTAATTTATCCCATTTCTGACAGTAAGTGGGTGAGCCCGGTTCAGGTGGTTCCCAAGAAAGGTGGTATGACTGTGGTGATGAATGAAAACAATGAGTTGATTCCTACAAGGCAAGTCACTGGTTGGAGGATGTGTATTGACTACCGGAAGCTTAATCAAGCTACAAGGAAAGATCATTTTCCGCTTCCGTTCATTGACTAGATGAGAGAAAGGTTGGCGGGGCACGAGTACTACTGCTTTCTGGATGGGTACTCGGGTTACAATCAATTTGCAGTAGCCTCGAAAGATCAAGAAAAAACAGCCTTTACTTGTCCATTTGGGGTATTTTCCTATAGGCGTATGCCTTTCGGGTTGTGTAATGCACCCGCCACATTTCAAAGGTGCATGTTCTCAATCTTTTCTGATTTAATTGAAAAATGCATAGAAATTTTTATGGATGATTTTTCTGTGTTTGGATCTTCATTTGATATTTGCCTATCCAACCTTGTTTTGGTTTTAAAAAGATGCCAAGAAACTAACCTTGTTCTTAACTGGAAAAATGTCATTTTATGGTAAGAGAAGGTATAGTTCTTGGTCATCAAATTTCTGTAAAAGGAATTGAGGTGGATAGAGCAAAGGTGGAGGTAATTGAGAAGTTACCACCACCAGTTAATGTGAAAGGTATAAGAAGTTTTCTTGGGCATGCTGGTTTTTATAGGCGGTTTATAGAAGATTTTTCTAAAATTGCTAAGCCCTTGACAAACCTTTTGGAAAAAGAGGCAAATTTTGTATTTGATGATGCATGTCTGGATGCTTTTAATCAAATAAAAGAAAGACTAATTTCTGCACCTGTGATGGTTGCTCCTGATTGGAGTTTACCTTTTGAAATTATGTGTGATGCGAGTGACTATGCTGTAGGTGCAGTGTTAGGACAAAGAAAAAATAAAATTCTGCATGTGATTTATTATGCAAGTCGTGTGTTGAGTGATGCTCAGAAAAATTATGCCACAACTGAAAAAGAGTTACTTGCTATTGTGTTTGCTTTTGACAAATTTAGATCCTACCTTGTTAGGTCTAAAGTCATTGTTTACACTGATCACTCTGCCTTGAGGTATTTGTTTGCTAAGCAGGATGCTAAGCCACGATTAATTAGGTGGATATTGCTTCTCCAAGAATTTGATTTGGAGATACGAGACAAGCAAGGGAAGCAAAATGCTGTGGCAGATCATCTCTCTAGACTTGTCCAAATTGAGGGGAACAAGGACATTCCTTCCATTTCGGAGGAGTTTCCTGATGAAAAATTGATGATGGTAAATTCTTTCCCTTGGTTTGCTGATTTTGAAAATTATAAGGCTGCAGGTATTGTCCCTCTTGATTTAAGTTGGGAGCAAAAGAAAAAGTTTTTTCATGATGCTAAATTTTATGAGTGGGATGAACCATTGTTGTTTAAAAGATGTGCTGATGGGATCATTAGGAGACGTGCCCCTGATGATGAATTTGAAAAAATGTTATGGCACTGTCATGCGTCTAAATATGGTGGGCATTATAGTGGCAAAAGAACGGCCGCTAAGGTCTTGCAATGTGGCTTTTATTTGCCGACTTTGTTTAAGGATGCCCACAATTTTGTTGAAAAATGTGATAGATGTCAAAGAGTAGGGAACATTTCTAATAGGAATAAAATGCCTCTAAAATCCATCTTGGAGGTTGAAATTTTTGATGTTCGGGGGATTGACTTTATGGGACCATTCCCATCGTCTTTCTCTAATAAATATATTTTGGTTGCTGTAGACTATGTCTCCAAGTGGGTGGAGGCTGTGGCATTACCAACCAATGATGCCAAGGTTGTGGTTTCTTTCCTTAAGAAACACATTTTTACAAGGTTTGGGGTGCTAGAACTATGATAAGTGATGGGGGGTCACACTTTTGTAATAAAAAATTTTAATCATTGCTGAATAAATATGGTGTGAAACATAGGATAGCTACCCCCTACCATCCACAAACTAGTGGACAGGTTGAAATTTCAAATAGAAAGCTGAAGAGGATCCTAGAAAAAGTGGTAGGTTCCTCAAGAAAAGATTGGGCTAGAAAATTGGATGATGTGCTTTGGGCATATAGGACAGCTTTCAAAAATCCAAGTCCCCATATCAGTTAGTGTATGGCAAATCATGCCATCTTCCAGTTGAGTTGGAACATAAAGCTTATTGGGCAGTGAAGCTGCTTAAATATTTTAACTTGAAAGCTGTGGGTGAGAAAAGGTTGTTGCAGTTAGATGAGCTGGAAGAGTTTAGGTTGCAAGCCTATGAGAGTTCTAAAATTTATAAAGAAAGAACCAAGAGATGGCATGATAAAAAAATAATTGTGAAAGAATTTGAACCAGGACAACAAGTGTTATGGTATAATTCTAGACTAAGACTTTTCCCTGAAAAGTTAAAAGTCTAGATGGTCAGGTCCTTTTGTTGTTAAGGAAGTGAGTCCCTATGGTGCAACTGAGATTGTAGAGCCAAATTCTGGAAGAAGTTTTAAGGTAAATGGCCAAAGATTGAAATTGTATTTTGGGGGTGATTTGAACAGGAACAGGGTTAATATTACCCTTCACTCGCCTTCTAAGGAAGGTGAGCAATCTCACTAAGTCCTATAACTTGTTAGTTTCTGTAAAAAAAATTAAAAAATAAACAAATAGAAAATTTAGAAAAAAATTTGATTCAGATATATATTTAGTTTTTTTTTCTTTTTTTTTATGACTTGTCTATCTTGTGCTAATGTTTTCTCTATTTTGAGATATATATTTAGTTGTGCTTCATGGTATCTCATGACAAAAAGGAAGGATAGGAGGCACTAATGATGGCGACCTCAAGTTTAGACCAAATTTGGGAAGCGCATGATAGGGGAGTTTTCTTTTCTTTTTCTTTATTTTGTTTTTTTTTTTCTATTTGTGTGTTGTTTTATTTTTGAGTGTTCGCAAGTTAAGGTCATTACCATTCTTTGGAAAAGAAAATAATAATAATAATAATAATAATAATAATAAGCATGCTTGTGTGGAACCCCATTCTTGGTAATTTCATTGTATTGTGCACCCACCATGTTTGTTTTCCTTTGATATGAAGATGACACTTGTGGTTTAGTTTTCATTTGAGTTTGTTCTTGACTGGATTTCATAACTTTGGTGCATTGTGTTAAACCTTGTTGATTAAAGTTCATGGCTATAAAATTTTGGTGAGAATTAATTGGATTGCTTAACTTTATCCTTGTGAGTCATTTGAGCCTATAATTGTAAATTCTTTCTTGTGAGTGCACCTTTGAAATTCATGCTCTTGAGTTTGCTTGGTTCTTGTTTGAAGTTCATGATTCACATGCATGTTATAAGAATGATTTGGGCCGTTCTTCATGTAGCTACTTTGACCAAATAGCCAACCGTGAATTTTTCCCTTTGCTTGGCCCATTTGAGCTTTAAATGTATATCTTTGTTTGTTTTACCCATGAACCTTACCTTGAAAAACAATGTTACTAACCAAACCTTAAAGGAAATAGGAGAGCATTGAATTATTGTGTGTGGGTTTGACATAAGTATGGGGGAGAATATTGTGCTTACATGTTGCTGAAAGGAAGGAATGGTTACCAAAAAAAAGAAGAAGACAAAAAAAAATGCAAAAAAGAAGAAAAAAAGTATGAAAAATGGTATGAACCACTTGAAAAAAAAACAAAGTGGTGCTTCGAAAGAAAAGAAGGTGAAGGAAGTCAAAAAGAAAGAGGTGGGAAAAGGGTTGTATGCAAAACATGGTTCTTTAAAAGTAATTGTTGCTCTCCTATTTCCCTTGGTGCTAGCTTGTTTATCCTTTCTTATCCTTCCCATTTACCTTGGCCACATTACATCCTAAATAAAGTCCCTTTGATTTATGCATGCTGTGAATTGTGGATGAATGACTGAGATGAAAATCAAACTTGAAGTTGCATGGTTTTGATGTATGAAATTGAGTGATACACTAACCTACATAAATTTGAGTGATTGGGTGAAATTACACTTCCTGTGAGTATTTGGGTGTCCTTTAGTTCTTCCTTAATTGAATTAGCCACGTTCTTTAATTTTTCAAGTGTGGAAATATAGGTGCACCATTGTTATGATTTCTTCTTTGGAATATTCTTGGATGTGAACTTGTTATAAGGTGGTTCTTTTGTTTTAGGATTTCTTACATGGTTGGGTGGTGTATTGCTTTGTTATTGTTAAGTTAGGGTGTCCCTTGAGTCGAGGTTTGCTTGGTTTGTTGTCCTTAGTGTTTTGTGTGTTAGTTTGAGTTACTTTTTCTTGGGAACAAGCAAAGTCTTAGGTTTGTGGGTGTGATAATCTGCTAGATTATGTGATTTTTATGTGCTTTTTAAATGAATTTTTGTTCCCAATTATGCTAATTGATTGAGTTTTGTCCCTAAGTTTAGCTAATTGAGTCTTTAATAGTATTTTACATATTTTAGTTTAATTTCATGTTTTTAGAGTTAATCTATATAATTTTTTTACTGGTTTATGTTTGTAGGAAATAATAAAGATATGCATTAATTTGGGTAAGAAGCAAGTCTAATAGTATAATTTTGCTGCCAAGCCAAAGCTCATATAATGTAAGAGCCCACGTGAAGGAAAATAGCTTGACCCAGTGACAAAAGTTGATACAAGAGTGCAAAGGGGCCATTTTGGATTCAATATGGAAGAGAATTGGATAAAAGGATGGTGAAATGGATTTAAAAAAATAAGACAAGCCCTTGACTTGATTTGGTAAAGCTGCTAGAGCTTTGAGAGAAGAATGAGAAAAAGGCAAGAAAAGGGAGCTGGCCCACGTGAAAGGTGGCTGGATAAAAGAAAGAAAGATAAAAACCTAGGAAGGTGCCTTTGGAGACAGGAGCCGCACAGCAAAGAGGAACGTGATGCACAGTAACAAAAGAAAAGAGGAGTGGCACTGATAGGAGCCGTACAGGAAAAAAAATAGAGAGACTCATGATGACTATCTTGTCTTCATCTTCTTCATCTGGTTCTTCTTTTTTAATTATGTCTAGCTAATTTTCTTTTGTTAGAGGTAGATGGAACTGCCTAGATAACTTGTTTTGGATTATGGATAATTACTTGTTCTGGTTTGTTTAATTTCAAGAGTTTATTCACTGTTTGCATGTTTATCTACTGTATGCATTTTGCAATTGGGAAATTCGGATTCATAGTTGCTGTTTGTGAATGAACAATTCGCGCGTGTTACTTAAGAATAAGAACACAATCAGATTAATTTTTTTTGAGTGGAAATCTTTCTTAATGCTTCTGCTATTTATCTAATACTCAAGGAATTGAATTAGTAACTTAGACAGAAAGGTTTATTCACCTAAGGAATTAGGGGATAAATTACAAAACTCAGTTTCTTGAAATTGGATAAACTGTTCAAATTAATTTCCAGGATTGAATAGGTAGGACAGGCAGGGAAATCGATCCTCTAACAATTTTTTCTTGATTATTAAAAAACCAATTTTCTGTTGCTTAATATTTCTCATTTGAAAAATACCAAAAATATTTTCTTTTCTTTGTTAAGTTGTTGTCCTTACTTATTGGCGAAAGCCACTTTCAAACCATTCGGTTGCTCAAACGAAATTGAGTTGGTACATTAGTAGTTAACGGTTCAATCCCTGAGGATGATATTTTTATTACTACAGTTAGCGATTTGGTGCACTTGCCAATTTTGCTCAACACTCGGGATCATACTCTCCTTCAAACTGTGGTGGCTTACCTTTGAGAAAGGTAGCCAATCTTGCATCCCCAGCCTCCGCGGCTCTCCTTCTATCCTGCCGCACCTGCAACTCTGCCTCTCTCTGTACCCTCTGAGCATTCTGTTGCACCTGCTGCCACAGAACGGATGCTAACTCAAGGATAGTCCAAAGAGTCTCGTCAGACTCTCCTCCACCTCCAATCCCTGCCTCTGGCTGATGATGCTCATCCTTAACACCCTCAATAGCTCTACCACCACCACGTCTGCCACGTCCTCGTCCTCTGCTTCGAGCCATGATCCTGTTCAAAGAAATCATTAGTCCACATTAATATGACATATAATACTACATAAACTGGAATATAAATGCTATATGCCATAGAAATGTCGCTTAGGACTCACTACCCAACTTCTAAGCATAGTTGTTATCTGATGTGGATTCAACTAAATGGCCAGTTTACCCTAATCATAGACGTCACAGTCCGTTTCAGAACCGAACTGCTCAGATACCACCAAATGAGATGCCCCGACATACCATTAAAAAAACCCAAAATATTAAGACCTAATTTCGTTATTATCGTTAAGCGGATGTATTAAAAACAGTGGAAAATTAAAAACTTAAAATATAAAACACATATATAAACATACATACAGAAACATAACTATAATATATACATACATGCTGGTACAGGTTCTGTCAAGGGATTGCCATCAATAGGATCCCGATATATGCAAACGGGTGATATCATGAAAATACATCGAAAGACTAAAAGGAAGATGCCTCACCGATGCTCTCCACATCCCGTCCCCTATCAAAATACAATACAACCTCACTCACACCTATACATGTGGCACTGGCCCGAGCCATCATATACTACCACCCTCGTCCATATCCCGTGGTCCAAAAGGTCCGAACACTCCTTCGCTCTCACTAGAAGAGCTCCTGTCTGACTCTCTCTAAAACCTCTGTTAGTAAAGTCTGCTATCGCGGGGATGAAGCCATATGGTAGATACTCGAGAAGACTCTGAAATCGTATCCCGGACCTCTGGAGGTGCGGGTACCTCTGGAAGGGGTACTAGGTCCTGGGCGGGGGCAATCGGGTCCTACTCCTAGATGGGTGCCAACTCGGGCTCCGGTGCTGGTGCTGGTGCGAGCCTTGGTACTAGTACCTCAAAGGGTACCATGAAAGGGACTGGATCCACGCCTGGCATCGGCGGCATCGGTGGTAGGTGTCCATCAGGCGGTCCTATCAGGAAAGGAAGAGTAGTGCCAAAACAGAAAGTGCCAGCAAAACCTATCGGTGCTCCCTGTCCAAGCCCGATGGTGATGGACGTAGGACCGGTATACACAACGAAGCGAGTGACTGGGTCCATGAGCCACCCGTTCGGATCGACGCACTCTACCTCAAAGGTCCCTGAGAGGGGGAACCCTGGGTCCTGAGTCATCCACGGATGATCCCAGTGTGCCATCTACATGATCTGAATCTGAGATACAAAACATATATATATATATATATATATATATATATATAATACAACACTGCAAAAGAAAAGGGGATAAGAAGCTATATAACATCAAACGTGGAAAGGGTTTAGCAACATTTAATTCTATAAAAGCACACTAAACATCCGTCTCCAATAATATAAATATCTATATATATTTAACCCAAATCATCCTCGATCCACGTCTAAGATTTTTCCTCTACCCTCCATCATGATGTAATGCAAATGTTTATTAATTATCTCATCAGGTATCGGTCATATCCGGGCATCACATCAATAGAATCGACATGTCCCAGAGTCCCCGGAGCACACCCTCATCCGCGGATGGAGGATGCCCATGCAAAGCAATGGCACTATAGTTTCACAATCCGGTGCACACCTCTGAACCACGGCCAGGGTGCTCATGCAACGGATGAACTATAGCTGTAACTAAAATGAAATCATGTCTGGGACTGTCCGCCGTTAGCCTAAATCCCAGGAATTCTCCCTCCGAGGAATAGACCCCAAAGACCATGTTTCAGGTCCACCAGACCATGCTTCAGGTCAACCATATCACAGACCTTGTTTCAGGTCACCCCCTAGTGCCTTAACCGCTCATCATAATCTCATAGATAACCTCAATAATAATCTCGTCTCATCAATCTCATCATCATATCACAGTAATCATCTCGGTTAGGTACTACTGACACATATAATATGAATTCCCAACACATCACCATAATTCATTATAACTTACCACTTACTCAACCTCTAAGCACAATCATAACCCTCATCATGTCATCACCATCCTGCCATCATGTCATCAAAATATTCATCATTATCATTATGTCATTATTTCCAACATACTAAATACCAAAATATTATTATTATTATTATTATTATTATTATTATTATTATTATTATTATTATTATTATTATTATTATTATTATTATTATTATTAATAAAATATAAACACTTTCAAAAATAATTACAACACTCATGATATCATTCATCAGGTACTAAGTTCAAGTCAACCAGTCAAGCAGGCAATCATCACATAATAAAATAATATATGTATATATTTATCGTTAAGCGGATGTATTAAAAACAGTGGAAAATTAAAAACTTAATATATAAAGCACATATATAAACATATATACAGAAACATAACTATAATATATACATACATGCTGGTACAGGTACTGTCAAGGGATTCCCATCAATAGGATCCCGATATATACAAACCGATGATAACATGAAAATACATCGAAAACTAAATGGAAGATGCTCACCGATGCTCTCCACATCCCGTCCCTTCTCAAAATACAATACAGCCTGACTCACACCTTTACAGATGGCATTGGCCCGAGCCATCATATACTACCACCCTCGTCCACATCCCGTGATCTGACAGGTCCGAACACTCCTCCGCTCTCACTAGAAGAGCTCCTGCCTGACTGCCTCTGAAACCTCTGCCAGTAAAGTCTGCTATCACAGGGATGAAGCCGTCTGGTAGATACTCGAGAAGACTCTGAAACAGTAGCCCGGACCTCTGGAGGTGCTGGTACCTCTGGAAGGGGTACTAGGTCCTAGGCCGGGGCAATCGGGTCCTACTCCTAGATGGGTGCCAACTCGGGCTCTGGTGCTGGTGCTAGTGCGAGCCCTAGTACTAGTACCTCAAAGGGTACCATGAAACGGACTGGATCCATGCCTGGCATCGACGGCGTCGGTGGCAGATGTCCATCTGGCGGTCCTATCAGGAAAGGAAGAGTAGTGCCAAAATAGAAAGTTCCAGCGAAACCTATTGGCGCTCCCTGTCCAAGCCCGGTGGTGATGGACGTAGGACCCGTATACACAATGAAGCAAGTGACTGGGTCCACAAGCCACCCGTTCGGATCGACGCACTCTACCTCAAAGTTCCCTGAGAGGGGGAACCCTGGTTCCTGAGTCATCCACGGATGATCCCAGTGTGCCATCTACACAATCTGGATCTAAGATACAAAACATATATATATACAACACAGCAAAAGAAAAGGGGATAAGAAGCCATATAACATCAAACGTGGAAAGGATTTAGCAACATTTAATTCTATAACAGCACACTAAACATCAGTCTCCAATAATATAAATATCTATATATATTAAACCCAAATCATTCTCTATCCACGTCTAAGATTTTTCTTCTACCCCTCCATCATGATGCAATGCAAATGTTGTATGAATTATCACAGCGGGCATCGGCCATATCCGGGCATCACATCAATAGAATCGACACATCCCGGAGTCCCCGGTGCGCACCCTCGTCCACGGATGGAGGATGCCCATGCAAAGAAATGGCACTATAGCAGCACGATCCGGTGCACACCTCTGAACCACGATCAGGGTGCTCATGCAACGCATGAACTATAGGTGCAACAAAAATGAAGCCATGTCTTGGACTGTCCGCCGTTAGCCTAAACCCCGGGAATTCTCCCTCGGAGGAATAAACCCCAAAGACCATGTTTCTGTTGGGAATTTGCGTATCTATAAAAAATAACCCAGCGGAAAAATTCCCATCGAAGGATCCTTGCGAATGGTCATGATTCATGGTTAGAAGATTTACCTCTTGAAGCGATGACAGTTGATTTAAAAACGTCTATCACGAACACCGCACGAACGATGTCTCTAAGGTATCCACACAAGCAGATTCCGTGAACGTCCAACGTCACGAACCCGAAGCGTCTCTGTCTCACAGTGCTAGCTTCGAAAACCGAGACCTGCTGCTTACTATCACTCTCTATGTGCGGCTAGGGTAAAACAAAACTGTGTAGGCACAATAGCTTAAGTGGTCTACTTATAGCAGCGCCTCCTTAAGTGAGTTAGTGAGCAGCGTTTGACCTAAGCCCCATGTACTATGTGCTAGGCCCAATAGAAAAGTCCAACTCTCCTTTTAATGCTTCTTTTAATCCGCTCTTATGTGTGTGACCCTATAGGTTCCCAAAACGTTAGTAGTAATATTAAATCCCATTTAATATTACAAACAGTGAGCGGTATCTAGCAATACATCACTGCTACCTAAGTAGTGAGAAAGTTAGTGATTTGACGAAACCTTTCTGTGACAAATATTCATGTGCATTATTATCCCTTTGCCCATATATCTATATTGAACACAAGACATGGAATGTGTCACCCTTGTATGGTTCAATATCATGTTCCCTGATACCCGAGTAGACTTAACAACAAATGAGGTCAATATCTCATATTGACTCATTTCAGCACGGCCATGCATTTTACAGTCTCACTCTATCAGGGGGCCAACAGATATTACTCCTGTTATGTAGGAGGGACAAATTCCATCTAGGTCACTCACATCCCTCTGCATGGCTTGTGGTATGCCCATTGTCCGTCTTTATAATCATCCTATTACAGATGACGTTTGACGATATTAAAGCACACGACTCCTCATGTAGGGATCGTAGCGATTTCAGGTCGAAGGATTGCATACACATCACTATGATAACTACTTATGACACTCACACAACGCTCCATGTAGTGTTCTCATGGTGGGTCAATCCAGTACATCATTACTCTAATGTGTACCTATGTGGCGACTCGATATCTCATATCCATGACCCGTGACATATGGTCATCAGTCTGCACACATAATAGTCTCAATGTATTATTATTGTCCTTATTAATAAAATACTTGACTATGGATATTCAAGAATGGGAGTTCATTGTTCAATAGTGTCTCACGATCAAGTCATATACTTGATATTCTATTAAACTGAAATTTCTATTCTAAGGACTTTATTATGTTTAAACAAGTAACACAATAAACTGGAATGCCTCATATCATATATATATATATATATATATATATATATATATAATAGCAAGATACAAATGTAATTCTAAGAAATACACTGGCCTCTAGGGCTTACACCAACAGTTTCAGGTCCACTAGACCATGTTCAGGTCAACCATATCACAGACCTTGTTTCTGGTCACCCTATAGTGCCCTAACCATTCATCATAATCTCATAGATAACCTCAATAATAATCTCGTCTCATCATTCTCATCATCATATCACTGTAATCATCTCGGTTAATTAGGCACTACTAACACATATAATATGAATTCCCCAATACATCACCATAATTCATTATAACTTACCACTTACTCAACCTCTAAGCACAATCATAACACTCATCATGTCATCACCATCATGCCATCATGTCATCAAAATAATCATCATTACCATTATGTCAATATTTCCAACATACTAGATACCAAAATATAATAATAATAATAATAATAATAATAATAATAATAATAATAATAATAATAATAATAATAATAATAATAATAATAATAATAAATATAAACACTTTCAAAAATAATTACAACACTCTTGATATCATTCATCAAGTACTAGGTTCAAGTCAACCAGTCAAGCAGGCAATCATCACATAATAAAATAATATATGTATATATTTATCATGACGACGATAAACGTACAATTTCTATATCATCATTGGTACCACTGGGTTGTCCCCAATGTGATATGGACATTGTCCGTTACTCCTTCTCGTGTAGGGTTTGGGTCGCCTTATGCCATTATCGAATTAAATGCAACCGTGCGTTTCCGACATTAAATAGTTCCTTTCCCCCACCTGAAGAGTTGTACGCTAAACAGAACGTGATGAAACGACCTAAAACAGAACGTCGTTGAACTCCTCGATTCTGCCTAGCCCAAAAACAGGGCCTCCGAGCCTCAAAATTCACCTAAGAAACCACATTGTGAAGAACACATTGTAAGGACTTAGAATCGGCAGCAAACACCATAAAATCCGTCACTGATTTGGCTCTATATTCACAATATTGACCTTTGTTTTAAAAAAAGTGAACGGTGAGATTAAAGAGCTACCTTTCCTTTACCTTCTCTAAATATTTCAGCTCGATCCAACGGTGGATGAGCCTAGGATGAACCTCCCAAGGTGACTGGTCAGGAGCTACTCGGGTTGAGTTTCTCTCCAAATTCAGAGCTGAATAACTCATACTCGGAGGGTTGTACAAAAATTTCAACCGTTGGATATGAAGAACTCCTAGTCTAGAACCGCCATCTGAAATTTGAACACAATCTAACGGTGCAAGAAGGTGACGTGATGATTTTAAAGAATCTGTTCCAGCTTCAAAGCTCTAAAAAATGGTGATTTAGTGTTCTTGGTAGCCTTCCTTCCTTACACTCTCTATCTCTCTCTCTAGATTTTCTCTCTTCCTCTGTCTAAACTCTCCTCTCTGTTCTCTGGCTTCTCTCTATGGTCTCTGCCTTGTATTCTTTTGTTTATGACTTGAGTCACTTAAGTCATTTTATTTTTGCTGAAACACATCTCCACGCTCGAGCGTGAGAAGTTCCAAGCTGGAGCGTGCCCACGCTTGAGCATGCCCACACTTGAGCGTGGGAAGCCACCGCACCATGCAACCACTCAAGCTGCCACGTAAGCCCTGATGACACGTGGCAAGTCAAAGCATGGCCCTTGTCTGTTGACTTGGGCGCTGGAGTGTGGATACACCCACGCTTGAGCGTTGACTTCTGACCAAAAGTCAACCCTTTGTGTTTAGGGTCCGTTCGACGTCCGATTGCGCTCAAATTTGAGATATAGGCTCATTAGGACCTAATAAAAAAACTAAAGCTATCAAAAGGCCCAATCTCAATTCTAACTCCAAAATTCTTACTTCACACTCAGACATCTCAAAAACGCTAATCGGGAAACCCTAACTTTGTTCCTACGTTCAAACTCACCCGAAAAAGCTGCGTACTTAACATGCAAGGGTCCTTATGCCTCAAACCACATATCAACTATATGATCCAATCCCTATACCTAATCCTCACACGTAAACTATACATAAAATACTGGATGTTACACTAACCACCTTAAAAGTCACAAATTTCATGATTTTTTTATTGATTGTCAGTATAAAAATCTTTATACTGACAGTGTATAAAAATTAAACTCTAAAAATAATTGATAATTGAAAGGAATATCTTTTTGTTTAAGATTTAAAGTGGCATTTACATTGTATAAAAAGATTATTTTAAAATTTTTTATTTAAATCAAAATTTAATTTGTAATTATTTATAATTTCAAAACTTACTTTTTAATTTTTATAAAAATTACTTTTTTTTTATAAAATATTATTATTAGGTTAACAAAGGGCTCACATGAGAGTCTACTTTAGGCTTCAATTAGTGTTGGGCCGGCCCTGCACAAGGGTCAGGGCAGGTCTCACGACTCAAAGAGCGCTTATAGAGGTTCTTACAGATTGCCTACCAACGAGGTTTTGACATCGGTAGTGGGATTCGAACTCACGACCTTGTGGGTTATGAGCAAAATCCTTACCAACTGGACCAACCTTAGTTGGTAGAGACATTCATTTCAAACAAATGAAAATTCACCACACTTTCACGATGTGTCATGTTATTGTAATTGACTTCTACTTATTGCTCAATATATATTGGCAGCCACTAGTCCCCTTGACGAAAAAATCTTTACACCGACAAATCATGCCAATTAAATCATATAAGATTTTAATATAATACATAGATATTTAGTGCATATTTGAATTATATTATTTATTTAATTTAATTTAATTTAGATTATAGTCAAGAACCAATAATTTATAATGTACCTTGTTATATACAATTGGCCTGGTTCCTACCTATTGCCGAATAAATATTGGCAATTGCTAGTTTTCTTGGCACAAAATATTTATATTGATACGGCATATCAATTAAATTATATAAGCTTTTAATATAATAAATAGACATTTAATGCATATTTGAATTATATTATTTCTTATTCAATTTAGATTATATGTCATGCAAAATCTAATAATTTACAATGTACCCTGTTATATATAATTGGCATCTACCTATTGCCGAATATATATATATGGCAGTCGTTAGTTTCCTTGGCACAAAATATTTTTACTGAAATACATATCAATTAAATTATACAAGCTTTTAATATAATAAATAGACATTTAATGCATATTTGAATAGTAATTTTTTTCTTTATTTAATTTAAATTTTATGCCGTTCAAGATCCAATAATTTCATTATTTAATAGTATTATATATTATTAATTAATAATAGCATTAATTTCGTCAAGGCTATTTAATTCTACGGTAAAGATTGAAAACTTTTATAAATACTATATTGGACTAAAAGAGAAAATCATAGGTCTCCTTCAAGAGGACCAACTTAATTATAGGACTGTTATTTCAAATTGTAGGAATCTTTTATCATCTTATGTTACCAACTCTTCAGTAGAGTTTGATAGGAGGAAAACCCATGTAGTTGATCACTCTTTGTTAGGAATGGCTACATATATTACTATTCTCCAAATTTATGATCATGTCACCGGATATATTACCTTCTCCATTGTTAATGAAATTGCTTAACTTTTTTATTTTGTCAAAAAAAAAGTTGTGATGACTAGAAACATCACTTCAAATAAATGAAAGTTTCATCACACATTTATCATATATCCTGATATATGTAGTTGACTTCCACCAATTACTTAATATATATTGGCAGTCACTAGTCCCTTGAAGAAAAATCTTTACGGTGACAGTACATACTAATTAAATTATATATGTTTTTTTTTACAAAAATTATATAATATTTTAATATAGTAAATAGATATTTAGTGCATATTTGAAATATTTTTATTTCTATTTAATTTAATTTTATATCTGTAACATCGATCCCCTTTGGGCATTAACTCATTTCATGGCTAACTCAATTTCGTAAAAACATATTAAATGAAAAGAAATGCTGGTCTTTGATGTTCAATTTTAGCTTTTTGATAAACTAAACATGAAGCTACATATTCCATTACGTCGTTCTTCATCACATACCACTAATATAACTGCTTGAGATCTTGATACATCTTGGTGTCTCCCGGATGTAAACTCGGTTTACTCTTGTGAGCTTCCTCCAGAATTAACTTATTAAGCTCGGCATCATCCGGTACATAAATTCTTATCGAACCTTAAGATTCCATCTGCTCCTTCTTTGAATTTCGATACTGCTCCTTGTCGCACTAATTCCCTTTCTCCTTGTAGGTACTAGTCACTTTCTTGTTTCTCTCGTATATGTTCCATCAATCCGTTGGAAACAATAATCATACCTAGGCAAAGCTTTCCTGGCGACAACATAACTGTCAAACGCATATCTCGGATAAAAATATAAACATTTATGTATATTTTACCGATATTAAAAGCAATGAAAAATTGGGGTGTTACAATATCATTCAAGATCCAATAATAAATTTCAATCAATGTTAATGATTGAATGCTATTTTTATCTATATAATTGATAATTGATATTTAATAATATATTAAATTATTTCTTATATTCATATTATTTAATGATAATTAATATTTAATATCATCTTGAAATAATATTATACATTAATTTTTAATATCGCCATTAATTTCCTAAAGATAATTTAAATTTATAGTAAAGATTATCCAAGAGCGCTTGGATGAGATAGCACGGGTCTCTTCCAACTTAACCAGAGGTCTTGAGTTCGAATCCTGGTCCTGGGAATGCAGCATCATTAAAACTCGTGAGGGAGAGCTTTGCCGCCCTTGTGGTCCTACCTGACTAGAGGGATTAGTCTCCACAGTTGCGTGTGGAGGATACATTGGGAAACCAAAAAAAAACTTTATAATAAAGATGGAAAACTCTTATCAATTCTATATATTTTTATTTAGGGAAAAGTGTATACAGACCCCTAAATTTTAACCCATTTGTAAATAGGCACCTTCAACTATTAATTCTTCTTAATTAATCCTTAAACTTTAACTATTAGTGAAATTAGTCCTTTTGTTAATTCAAAATTAGATGACTAAGGATGATCAAATCCAACCATTTATTTTGCTTAAACATCAACCGTTGATTATCTTTTATTTTTGAATAAAGGAAAAAATAAACACAACAAGGAAGAGTTCTATTTCGTGTTCTGGTTCAATGTTCTTCCTATGTTTGTCTTCTTCCTCCATTCCAAGGTGGAAGGAAGGATGTAGGTTGATGTCGCGTCAGTCGACGTGCGACGACGCTCGTGCGAATCCGGCAAGTGTACCGGACTGCCGTCAAGTAATAAAAGATATCGAACCCACAGAGACTGTGTTCCCGAATCACAATGAATTTCGAATCGATTAAGTTCTGGACTTTTTAGAGAGGGTTTTGAAATTGGTTTTTGAATTGAAAGATAGATGAGCAGAGAACAATTAAAACAGAAAACAATTGTTTATGGGGTTTTTATCTAAAACGGATTCCTAGGGATTTGGGTTACCTTTGAGGCTGTTTATGTTGCTAACAGATTTACCTTTGTTGATTACCGAAATTGCCTTGAAGGCGAGTTTATCCTCTGATAGCTTAAGCTCCCTCTCGGGTTACAAAAGCCGTGCCCAATTGACCCGACCCCTACTCTCGTGGAAGTCGATCCCAGATTGGACCCTTTGCGTATAGTGACAACTCGTTGCTCCTCGAGGGACGGCTTCTAACTCTCGTGATTTCAGTCCCAAGTCTGACTTCTATAGGTCCGACACCCAAGTTCACCGCTAGGTTCCTCCTTGAAATGTCTCGGTCATGCAAATAACCTAAGTTCACCGCTAGGTTCCTCCTTGGATCATTCACATCTCACAAACCAGTGGCTGCCGGGCTTTACGAGTGAATCACCCTAGAGATCCTAAGTTCACCGTTAGGTTCCTCCTTAGAACGTCTATGTCACGTAAATAAACGGTTGCCGAAATTTATGAGTGATTAACACACTAGAAATCAGATCTAAAGCAAATCGTAATTAACAAAGAGTTTACATCAAATTTACATCATAAACAAACTTGGGCAGAGCCCTAATCCCTAGAAACTATGCTACTACTCCAGTCTTGCCATGGAGATGACAAGCTGGGTTGACAACATAATAAAAATCAGAAAAGAGAAGAGAGGAGAAGAAGAGGAGAGATCTATGCCTAGAGTAGTAGCCCCCAATGTCTAGATGATTCTCTGTTTCTGATGCCTCGGTCCATATTTATAGAAATGGGGAAGTTAGAGTCCCAAACCAACTCAAAATCTGATCTATTTCGGTTTCTTCAAGTCCAAGTAATGCGCGTCACGGTCGTGATGGACATCACGGCCAGGCCGTGACGGTCTCTGCCTCTGCAAATCTGGAAAATTCAATTTCTCGCGACGCGAGATGCTGCTCGCGACGCGAGCCTTCCTTTCATGGCCCGTGATGAATTTCACGGCTGGGCCGTGATGTGCTCTGACTTGTGGTGGTTTTGGGTCACGGCCGTGATGGCTATCACGGCCAGGCCGTGACGAACTCGACTTGACCTTTCTTCTTTTTCAGTTTTGCTCGATCATGGCCGTGATGAGCATCACGGCTAGGCCGTGATGGGCTCTGTTTGGCTCATTTTCTTCAGTTTTAAAGCTCCATCTTCATCCAAACTTCATCATGGTTGATCTTGAGCAATTTACCCTTGATATCTGCAAAACAACACATGAAAACCGCCTTACCCGTTCCAAAGGAAAATTAACCTAAAATCTAATAAAAATATGCCTAAACTACATGAAAATGCATGCAAAATGATGGACAAAGATGAGGTGGAATCACACTCATCAAATCACCCCAAGCTTAAAACTTTGCTTGTCCTCAAGTAATTACTCAGGCCATAAGATATAAATCATTCAAAGCATGGATAGTGAACCAAGAACCCTAGAAGCTAATCCAAGTAATAGGCATTTTTAATAAGCACTCTAGAGATAATCAAGTTCCAGTCCAATTAGAAGCTAAGGTTTTTCAAGTTCATGTCCTCACTGATTTGGGCACTCATCTCACCTCACTCAAGTGTTTTAGGGTTTATTGCAATTCACTCCATTTCCTCAAGGAAAGTATTTTACCATAGGCTTGACTATTAATCAAATCTCCACTTTATTAATGAAAACACTTAAGAATTAAGAGGTCTTTTCCTTTGGTTGTAATGTGGCCATGGGATTTATTGTAAGGTGGGAAAATCAAGGAAAGGGAATTTCAAGAAAGCTAGACAGATTATCAAACATTACAAAGTATGACACCTTCTAAAATACCCCTTTTTGGGCTTTGGTTTACTTTTCCACCTTTCTTCCTTCATTTAATTTTTTTTTTCTTTTCATTTCTCACTTTCTTTGTCATCCCCTTCTCCATTTTTTTTTCTGTTTATTTCATTTTTATTTGTTTGGAGAAGGGGAGATTTATAGCTCAAGAGAAATTACTTTCTAGCTTTTCTTCCCATACTTTTTCCAACTACCAATTACCCTTTTTGTAATACTTTAAAAGGTGCCATACCAAGCATTATTTATCAAATTAAATCATGGTACCAAGAAAAGTATTTTATCTTTAGGCTCAAAATTGGGCAACTAAGGGGTAGCATTTATCATTCAAAGCTCGGGAGGCCGGAAAAATACCTAGTGCCTCAATCATTTCCAAAAATGTTTTCAGAAATTTTTAAGTTTTGAAATGGTTTCAAGTCAAGTTCTAGAAAATACAGTCCAAGAGGAATTACAACACTCTAGCACAAGAAATGGGGTAGATTTAGTGAATACCCCTTTTGGCTCAAAATCTTACATTTAGTAGTTCAAAAATCAGTGAGGTACACAAGTTTAAGGAACCACATGCTAATTATCAACTATCAAATGATTATCTCAAGAATTTTTATTTTTAGCCATATCACAAGAATAATGAAAAATTGGGTTCCAAATTCACTATCTCACTTCATTTGGCTCCAAGTTTTTACAATCGGATGCATGTTCTAAGTGAGGGGAAATCTAGAGAATGTGATCATACCAATCTAAGCCTATGTGAATGCAACATGAATGCAACAATGCAAATGCAAAAATAAATACCCCTACCCCAAGCTTGATTACTTACATTGTCTCCAATGTAAATAATCAAGTCGGAGAGAGGAGAAAAATTGGAACAACTTACCGAGTCGGTAGCGGGTGTTGGCTTCACATTCCAGTCAAAATTTGGGTAGAAATTTTATCACGGCCGTGAGGCTCATCACGGCTAGGCCGTGATCGTTTCTGGTCCTCAGGAGTTGCCCTGTCACGGCCGTGATCTACATCACGGCTAGGCCGTGATGCTCTCTGGCTTTGGCATCCTACTCATCACGCCCGTGATGGTTGTCACGGCTAGGCCGTGATCCTTTCTGTGCTCTTGTTTAGTTCATCACGGCCGTGACCACTGTCACGGCCAGGGCGTGATGGCCTCTGACTTTATCTTTTTATTGCTCTTCTTCTCTTTCTCAACCTGAAAACACTAGACAAACCTATTAATGATATTTTTGCCTCTTGATCTTCTCAAATTATTCAAGAGGTTAAATCAAAAACAAAAGGAAAAAAGGGAAAGAAAACTTGGGTTGCCTCCCAAGAAGCGCTTATTTATGGTCTTAAGCTTGACCAAACTTCCTTCAGTCAACCGGGGTCGGCTGGGCGTAGAAGTGCAGGAACACTTCTTTTCCAGGGAGCTCCTTCAAATAGCCGTTTCTGCTCATACGGCCAGTAACGCTTCCGCTTTGCTCTTTTCTCTCGGAGCTTCCTAGCCTTCCTTTCTTCCGGCGGAAGTTTTGTTTCCGCATGGACAGCAACTCCAACTTCACCACTGCTTGGGTGCATCATTAGCCCAGCAACGCTTTGGGGTTGCTTCCATGCTAAGTTCTTTCTCTACCGCTGGAGTCTTTACATCAATTCTGCACACATGGCTCTCAAAAGGAGGGTTGTTACAAGAGTTAATCAACTGAAAATTTACCCTACCTTCCTCTACATTTAGAGAGAGTTTGCCATTCCTTACATCTATTAATGCTCCAGCGGTTGCCAAGAATGGCCTTCCTAAAATGATGGGGAATTTAGAATTCCCTTTCATGTCCAATACCAGGAAGTCGGTAGGGATGAGAATTTTCCCTACCTTTACAGGAACATTCTCTAGTATGCCTAGAGGAGTCCTAGTTGAGCCATCCGCAATTTGTAAGGGGAATTTGAATGGTCTCAACTCTTTGCTTCCCAACCTTTCCATGATAGTGAGGGACATCAAGCTCGTGCTAGCCCCTAGGTCACATAAGGCTTGGTCAATTTGCAGTTGTCCGATCGAGCAAGCGATGGAGAAACTACCTGGGTCTTTCAGTTTAGTAGGTATTTTAGTCTCTACATCTTCTTGCTTTTTCCTGACCAACCTCTCGTGGGAAAGGTATCGGGGGTTGGTACGGTGGTGGAGGGACATATTTCGGTTCGGCTCTTCTTTTTCGCTCGTGTCCTCCTCCGGTTCCACCTCCATTTCAGCTACCCCCACCCCAAGCTTATCATCCCTCAAGTGTATGACATTGCAATGCTCATTGGGATTTGCTTGGGTTGCCCAGGAATGTACCCTTAGGTCTCGAGCACGTGATGGCTTGTTGGGCAATCTAGGTTTCTAGCATCTTGTTATGAGTTGCTAAGTTGTCTACCTTAGATGCTAGATCCTTTATTGCCTCACTCACCTGCCCCTTCCTTGTTGTCTAAACTCCTCATTCTGTTTTGTCCGAGTTTCGACAAAACTTTCAAATAAAGTCTCGAGTTTAGATCTCTCGTACTGAGGGTACCCGGTGCTGTTCTCTTATTACCTTGACCTTCTTGGAGCTCATGATTAAGCGTGTTGCTGTAGTTGCCGTAGGGGAGAGGTAAAGGTTGTTCCTTCTTTGGTTGTAGGGATTTGGGGGAGCATAGTTGGGCAGCTTCGGGTTCGTATCATAGTAGTTGTTACAAGAGTTCACTTGCTCACCCGAGCGCCTGGATCCATGTGGGCATCCAATAATGTCATCACCCAGCATTCAACAAATCTCACAAACAAGGTTAGTATCACCTAATTCACTCACAATATCTCTTTAAAGCCGATCAAAACTTTTATTAAGTGAGTCTATATTTGACATAATAAGATCTGTGCTATTTACCTCAAACTTACCCCCCGAAATCTTGTTCGGGTTATTACCTCTTTCGGATCCCCATTGGTGGTAGTTGGTGGCGACATTCTCGATGATGTTGAATGCCTCAGTGAGAGGCCTATTCATAAACGCTCCACCGGCTGCAGAATCTCGTGACACCTTCGAAGAGTAGTCCAATCCGTTATAGAAGGTGTGCACTATTAACCACCTCTCGAGTCCGTGATGTGGGCACGACTCCAGCAGTCCCTTGTATCGATCCCAAGCTTCCGATAATGATTCTCCGTCTTTCTGGAAGAAGCCGGTGATCTGGGTTCTTATGTAGGCCGTCTTGGATGGAGGGAAGAATTTCTCCAAGAACGCCTGCTCCAGTTGGTCCCAAGTGGTCAAAGTGTTAGTGGGGATTTGCTTAAGCCAGGCCTTCGCCTTTCCAGTGAGAGATGAGGGGAAGGTCTCAAACGCACAACATCGACTGAGGCTCCATGAATCCGGATTGCATCGGTGAACTCTAAAAATGTCTCTATGTGATCGGTCGGGTCCTCCGAAGGCAATCCTCCGAATTGATGTTGCCTAATCATGTTGATTAGCATAGGTGGTATGGTATAGTTTTCCGCCTCAATCTCTGGCCTTGCAATCCCAGTTCGCAAGCCTCTCGCATTTGGGGCTGCGTAATCCTTCAAAGGTTTTGTATCCGGTTGATTCGCCATGAGTGGAACGGGACTCAACCTTTCTCCCTCTCTTTGTAGTCTTCTACGTCTGTGGAAGGTCCTCTCGATCTCCGGATCAATCTCACTAAGGCTCCCAAGACTTAGAGATCTTTGCATATAACACAAGAGAGATGGATACAATAGAAGGAAAAGAAATTTTTTTTTTTTTTATATTTCAGAAATAAAAATCAAACAAAAAGAAAAGGTCCAGAAAAATCAATTCAAAATTTGAATTGAAATTCGAAATGGCACAGTCCCCGGCAACGGCGCCAAAAACTTGATGTCGCGTCAGTCGACGTGCGACGACGCTCGTGCGAATCCGGCAAGTGTACCGGACTGCCGTCAAGTAATAAAAGATATCGAACCCACAGAGACTGTGTTCCCGAATCACAATGAATTTCGAATCGATTAAGTTCTGGACTTTTTAGAGAGGGTTTTGAAATTGGTTTTTGAATTGAAAGATAGATGAGCAGAGAACAATTAAAACAGAAAACAATTGTTTATGGGGTTTTTATCTAAAACGGATTCCTAGGGATTTGGGTTACCTTTGAGGCTGTTTATGTTGCTAACAGATTTACCTTTGTTGATTACCGAAATTGCCTTGAAGGCGAGTTTATCCT
The DNA here is from genome assembly GCA_030762895.1 of Sophora flavescens. Lineage (NCBI taxonomy): Eukaryota > Viridiplantae > Streptophyta > Magnoliopsida > Fabales > Fabaceae > Sophora > Sophora flavescens. Next base: position 125,775,980 of record CM061069.1, read on the forward strand.
CTGATAGCTTAAGCTCCCTCTCGGGTTACAAAAGCCGTGCCCAATTGACCCGACCCCTACTCTCGTGGAAGTCGATCCCAGATTGGACCCTTTGCGTTCAGTGACAACTCGTTGCTCCTCGAGGGACGGCTTCTAACTCTCGTGATTTCAGTCCCAAGTCTGACTTCTATAGGCCCGACACCCAAGTTCACCGCTAGGTTCCTCCTTGAAATGTCTCGGTCATGCAAATAACCTAAGTTCACCGCTAGGTTCCTCCTTGGATCATTCACATCTCACAAACCAGTGGCTGCCGGGCTTTACGAGTGAATCACCCTAGAGATCCTAAGTTCACCGTTAGGTTCCTCCTTAGAACGTCTATGTCACGTAAATAAACGGTTGCCGAAATTTATGAGTGATTAACACACTAGAAATCAGATCTAAAGCAAATCGTAATTAACAAAGAGTTTATATCAAATTTACATCATAAACAAACTTGGGCAGAGCCCTAATCCCTAGAAACTATGCTACTACTCCAGTCTTGCCATGGAGATGACAAGCTGGGTTGACAACATAATAAAAATCAGAAAAGAGAAGAGAGGAGAAGAAGAGGAGAGATCTATGCCTAGAGTAGTAGCCCCCAATGTCTAGATGATTCTCTGTTTCTGATGCCTTGGTCCATATTTATAGAAATGGGGAAGTTAGAGTCCCAAACCAACTCAAAATCTGATCTATTTCGGTTTTTTCAGGTCCAAGTAATGCGCGTCACGGCCGTGATGGACATCACGGCCAGGCCGTGACGGTCTCTGCCTCTGCAAATCTGGAAAATTCAATTTCTCACGACGCGAGATGCTGGTCGCGACGCGAGCCTTCCTTTCATGGCCCGTGATGAATTTCACGGCTGGGCCGTGATGTGCTCTGACTTGTGGTGGTTTTGGGTCACGGCCGTGATGGCTATCACGGCCAGGCCGTGACGAACTCGACTTGACCTTTCTTCTTTTTCAGTTTTGCTCGATCATGGCCGTGATGAGCATCACGGCTAGGCCGTGATGGGCTCTGTTTGGCTCATTTTCTTCAGTTTTAAAGCTCCATCTTCATCCAAACTTCATCATGGTTGATCTTGAGCAATTTACCCTTGATATCTGCAAAACAACACACGAAAACCGCCTTACCCGTTCCAAAGGAAAATTAACCTAAAATCTAATAAAAATATGCCTAAACTACATGAAAATGCATGCAAAATGATGGACAAAGATGAGGTGGAATCACACTCATCATAGGTCACCAAAATAATCGATTATGCTTTTCTGATAATCGATTATGAGTCGAGAAAAATGAGTTTTCAAGTATTTTGACCTAACTTTCAAAGAGATATATATTGATCTATTGCAGAGAAAGTTCATACAACACCTTGAACGAATTTAAACTAGTTTTCTAACTTTCTCTCCACTCTTGAACATAACTCAAAACCACTCTCACACTCTTATACTAGAAAATCAATTACTTGAGAGATACATACCCACCATATAGGTGAGTGTTGTAGTGCTTCAATTTGTTTCATATCTGCACTTGTGAGTGCTTTCTGATTGTAATCCTTTTCTGAATTCTTGTGAGTCGTTATCTCACGTTTTGAGAATCTATCACGGGGGGATAGTACGTCCCTGGACTGTGAGGAGTTCTCGTTGTTGTAAAGGTTCTACCTGCCCCTATTTAAAAGCTAGGGATTGAGTGAAATCCCTTGGTGGTATTGCCTTGGGGACTGGACGTAAGCTACGTGGGTAGTTTGTGGCCGAACCAGGATATATCGCTGTGTCAATCTTCTTATCCCTATCTCTTTTACTTTTGCTTTATCTTTTACCAAAATGTTTTTTTAATCGCACGCGTATTTCTAATAAGTTGTTTTTCACAAAATATTAAAAGTGAAAAAGGTTTGATTTTAGCAAGTTTTTGAAAAACACAATTCACCCCCCTCTTGTGTTTAGAGTCACTTGTCAACACATATATCATAACTAAAACTTATCAACATCCTCATCATGCATCAAATCATCAACATCAACATCAGTATCATATCAGGCATAGCAAACAGCACACATCAGGCAGCCTATCAACCGTAAACAGCATAAAGCAGTAAAACAGATAATCATATGCACATAAAACGATTAAGTAAACCTAACATTGATAAGAGTGTCGTAACTAAATCTCGTGTACAGTTTTAAGATCATTTTCACTAGGGATTTAATCACTACAGGTTATTCAACAACTAGTAGGGTCTAGGGCACCCTACACATACATCATAATACATTATACGATGCTTGCCTCCCCGGCGTATCGGATACTTTCTCCCACCGTAGAAAGTTGTAACGTGATTCCTCGAGCCTCGAAACTCGTGCCCCCTCACCAACACAGCTGCTGCCGTGCTTAGAAACGAGCTCCCCAATGCTACGAAATTTACCCTAAACACATGGACAGAGTCCCGACAGTGTCATAACCCGAATCTTACAACAGTTTCACAAACAAAGCCAGAATCGAAGCAAGATTTATAAAATAAGGTAAATGACAATGTCGACGAGTTAGGGATTCGAGCATATCATCCATTGTTTGATGAATCGAAGGTATGTATATGACGTGCTCATTGCCTTGATAGCAGATATGAAGTCGGAGCGGAAATGGACAAGCGAAACTCAGAATCACCATTTTCTCACTCCAGAACCAACCCTTCCCTCTCTCTTCGTATTCTGGTAAAAAATGTGAAATGAGAGGCATGCAAGTGAGTTGGGGATGAAGAAAGTGGGGGTAGGTGGAGCCAGTGCTGGGTGCTCGAGTCCCCACCATCCCAGCGCTTGAGCGCTTCAGTGCTGACCTTGCCACGCATGAGAGCTGCATGCTGCTCAGGCCACGTGTCACTAAGTTTGACACGTGGTTCCATGTGTCAGAGACCCCAGAACGCTCAAGCGTTGACCATGCAGTGTTTTAGTGTTTTGACTTATGCTGGTTGTCCGATTTCACGAGTTTCGATGCATTGAGTCCGTTTTAAGTCTGATTGACCTCAAACTTGATACAATGACTCATTAACACTTAACAAAAAAGATTAAGCCATCATGAACGCTTAATTCTTGTCTTGTTCCTTAATCGAGAAAAAGGGGTGTTACAATCTTCACCCCAAGATAAACAATTTATTTATACTCAATTCCCAGTAGATAAAGAATGACAAGCAAGGACTTTCAAGAAGGATTGATAGAGGAAATCTTGATAAAGCTCCCTGTGAAGTCTCTGGTACGATTCAAATCGTTAAGCAAAGCATATTTTACTCTTATCGCCAACAAGTGTTTCATCGCTAAACAATTTTCCTACTTCACGGCAAAAAATCAACCCAGCCTTCTTGTCTTTTACAACAACTTTGATATAATGTTGATTTCTGATGATAAATTATCGCAATCCCCCCCATTGATCTAACACCACCGTCTCCATACACAGATCAAATTATAGATGACATCATAGCTTATGGTCCTTGTAATGGTATACTATGTATTAAAGTGACACATGTAGGCAATCCTGATCGGTTGTTGTTGTGGAATCCAGCCACAGGAGAGGTCAAAGCTCTTCCTTTCCCTCGTGGAGTGTACATCTTCCCTGAGGAATACAATATAGAGGTAAATGGATTTGGTTTTGATCTAGTAACTAATGATTATAAGGTTGTGAACCTTGTGGAAGGTGTGAAATTTGCTGCGAACATAGGTATATGACCTACTGCTCAGGTATATAGTCTGGGTACAAATTCATGGAACATTATTAATATTAATGTCAATGTTCGGGCTTATGACATACTCGACTCACCATTTATTTCATATATGAGGCGAAGGCTACGGTGAGAGATCTTGACATGTCTCCCACCATGAGCAAGTCCTTACATGCAATTTATTGTTTTTTTAAAATTCCATAAATTTTTTAAAATTAAAAATTGACCTCATCTCCTTTAGACCCACTTCCCTGTCACTCTAACCTCCTCCCTCGACCTGGATGGATTTCAACATCTTATCTGCCAAGCACTTTAAGAAAGTCAACTGGAGAATTCGGATCGCCGCCTCACCACCAAGTCCGACGATTATGGGTTCACTTCCCCTGTCTGGAATGAACATTTCTCTCTCCCTCTTACTAACTACGCATTTCTGGTTCTCGATTCCTTTCTAAATCTGATTCGGTTGGGTCTGGGTCATCCATATCATGAGTTTGATCTGTTTGGAATTGCAGTATCATCAAATTGTAGTTCTTCATGTGCAGACACTGAGTTAGAAGTTGTGTATTCAATAACTTGAAAGTTTAAAAGTTATCATATTCAATACAAAGTTGTTATTCTTGGCTTTCTTAAACAATACCCTTAGGATACTGGTTACCAAGACCCATAATTAAAATTACATATAAGGACTTGCTCATGGTGGGAAACAGGTGAAGGTCTCCCACCCTAGCCTTACCCTATGTCTGAATGGAGTTAATCATTAGTTGGTTAAGCTTCAAAACCACTAACCCATCCTCTGCTTTAATATGAGCAACAATGCATTTTGAAGAATGAATCTTCGCTCGATTTCTCAAGATGGTACAAATGAAAAACTTAATAGATAGTAATATTGCTATTATTAAAGATTTTGTTGCCTTAAACTTTCTTCTACGTTTGGAACTCGGGTTGAGATTTGGATAATGAATCAATAGGGTGCTAAAGAGAGTTGGACAAAGAGGTTTAATATTGTACATTTGTACCTCATCGTCTTCTACAATGGAAATTTTGGGGCTTTGGAAAGTGGACGAGGCTTTTATATATAACAGAACAAGATGACAACTAATTACCATTGGTTTCATATAACCTAAATGGCCAACAGTCTAAGGATATTGTTCCAGAATATGTAGGAGACATGCTTCACGTTTTTAGATATGTGGAAAGTATTGTTCCCTTATCAATTTAGGAAGAGGTTTAAATTATTGACTTGTCTATGCTCTTGACATTTATATTTGATTGTTCATTATAATTATTATTACATTAATTAGATTGTCTTTCATATGATAAAATTTATGTTTCTGGAGTAAACATTAGCATGATGTTTATCAACTTTTATACACCTATTGTATACTCTATTTGTGAATTCTTCCTTGCTAGTTTTTTCCCTTCTAATATAATTTTTGGAATGGAGATATTCTCTTCTTCTATATCTTTCATTATGATTCTGATTCTAAAAGGTCTTCAAAATATAAAAATCAGAATTTCAAGCACCAATTCTAATCCCAATTCCATATACCAAACAAGTACTAAAATTCTAGTAATTTACTTTTAAGAAATCATATTTATTTAATCATGTAGTTATATAGTTTTTTTTTTTTTTGGATTTTTTTGCTATTGAACCTAAAGAGTCAATTATTCCTCGATCGAATGGTTCTTTCCCTTCGATATTAACATGTTCTTCATAAGAAGTGAAAGTCTTAGGTAGACACAAACACAACAACTCATCATTAGACAGGGATGACCCGATGCTCTAGCTACTAAAGCTAGGGTTTTAGGCCTCAAAAAAATAAATTTAGTTAATATTACTAACTCAATTTTTTTTCTCAAAAAGGCCTTATGTATTCCTGTTAACGATTTCGTAATTGTTGTTGGAAGAAAGAAGTTTTATTAAAATTAAAATTAATAAAATCTTATCTACGATCAACAACGTCTCGACAAAGATTAAATGAACTGTCTTGATTATTGATTGAAAAAGAAATGTTAAACGAAATCGATCGCAATAATTCAAAATATGACTTTGCATCTAAAAAAGCCCAAAAGATAAATTTTAAATAAAAAATTGATAATTTTAATAAATTATTATCTTTTAAAAGGAATCATCTCAAATTTGCTTCAAGCCTCAGTAAGTGTTAGGTCGACCCTGTCATTAGGCACATGCAGTCAATGATATGGCGACACTATCACCTAAGATTTTTTTTGACACTCCCACTTTCAAACTCCATTATTTCCTCACTACTTAATGTCACTCAAGAATTTCTCTCATAAAAAGAATATTTAGAGTAAAGTCTCATATTGGACCCTGACAAATTTTGAGGTACCCAATTTAGTCCCCGAGACAAAAAAGTTACCCGTTAGTCCTCAACAATTATAAATTAGGGACAATTAGTTCCTCCGTTAATGTCCGTTGGAAAGGCTCTGTTGGTTTGATGATGTGACCCATTAACTCATCCTCCTATCCATTTTTTATTTAATTTAATTAAACAACATTGTTTGAAAATGCAAGAACAGAGGATTTTGTCGCTGCCATGCCACCATCATCCACCATCCCACCGTGCGTGGTCACCAACTCCGACCACCGTCATCCACCAGTTCGTCTCCTTTCTTTCTTGACATGTGGAACCTTCTCTAACTCCATACTTTTTTGTAAATCAGCCAACTGTTGAAACTTGAATCCATTGCAGCAAGCCATGAATTACCAGAATCTGTGAATGAACGGTCCTAATATTGTACAAAGGAACCTATGATTTGCAACCCAAACAATAAAAAAAGTTCTCAACGACCATCATCTTAAGGCATTCACAAATGCCATCAATGAATCAACATCTCTCTTCTCTGAGAGATACTTTATTGGCTGAGATGAAAACATATTGTTAGAGGAAGAAAATGTCAAGAAGAGCATAAAAGAGAAATAAAAATCATAGTTAATATGATATATATATATATATATATATATATATATATATATATATATATATATATATATATATATATGTAGAGAAAGAGAAAGAGAGAGAGATTGCCTTTGGGTTGGGATTGTGAAAATATGGAAGTAGCTATGGTAGTTGAAGGAGATACAGGGAGGGACATTATGGAGTGATAAGAATGTAAAGCACTCCACAAAAAATGCACAAGTGTGGAAATGGCTAGTTGCAATGGAGTAGTTAGGGTTCTATATTTGATTTTAGAGAGAGGAAGAAGACAATTGGTGCTATGCCATTTTGCCTCAGTTTCTAGCTCCTACACTTCAGAATAAACGACATTGCTTAGTGCCCCCCCTTTTTTTTTACCTTTTTAAAGTCTTTTCCACTGTGGAAATGGGGCACTTGCCACGTGGGACATTAAGGGATACATATGACATTTAACGGTACACCTTAGCAAATTAAAAGAGAGTACTGGACAAAAAGTAATGGAGGGACTAACATGTCCCTTAAGTGTTGAGGATTAATGAGTTTTTTTTTCAAGAATTAAATTGGGTATCTCAAAATTTATTAGGGACCAAAATGTACATTTACTCTATATTTAATTATTAGTTTCAAAATCGTAACTTTTGACATTTATTTTTTCTTCTTTTATTAAACTCTAGAACACAGATGGAGCTGCAAGAGAATGTCCAGGACATGCTGTTGAGGGTGGGCTGTTTAGAGACTCAATGCAAGCAATTCCTTGATGTTATTTAGCTTATTTTGGCATTACCACTGCCCTCCAGCTTATTCACGGCAGCCATGATATCTATAGAAACAACATATCAAAGGGATTGACATTGTCTTTGGTTGGAATGTGACTCTAAGGTAGAGGTTGATGCATTCTCATCCAATTTTTTTCATCTAGTTGTATAATCAAATGACTTCTACTTGTTTTATTTAGTTCTTGTCATATGCAAGCTTATTTTAAATTATACAAAGCAGTTATGAGCTTTTCGTGTTTTTACTCCTTTAGTTTTGACAATTGAATGATTCAATTGAGGATTCAGATTATGAGTGAGAAACTGTGGAAACCTCCATCACGCAAGTCGTGTACAAAGCCTACTTATAATAACACTAGTAAGAAACTTAAATAAACTTATGTTGCAAGTTGTAAGTATGGAATTTCTTTTAGTACTTAATTGAAGTATTAAATTTTTATCATGCTTATTTGATTGTTCTTAGATGTTAGAAAGTTTTTCAGGTTTAGTTTAGTTTCTGAGTAGTTATATAGCCACATGTTACATCAAGACAGAACTTAATTTGAAGTTAACTAAAATATATGTTGATGGATGAAAAAATTTAGAGTTTCGAGAAGATCATGAACCATTATTTTTTTTACAATTTTGGATGTTATGTATAGTTGTATTGCTAGAAGCTGAAAATTTGTTTCCTTTACCGCAGATATGTGATATGGTAGCTATAGATTGTATCATTAATGCCACTCTTATAATTCAACACCTTGATAAAAGCTCATTCTCGCAAGACACTAGGTAACCTTTTGAATTCTGTTTGTGTTTTATTTTTTATATTATGGTTCTGTCTCTTTAAGGATCTTACATAATTAGAATGTTCTATAGTTTTTTGTTATTTGCAGCTATTTCTTTGATATCTTTGATGAAGAATGATTTATTAAGTTCTCTAGCTAATGATGTGAAAATCATAAATTCCACTCTTGTCATGTTACTTAGTCTAACTCCTATTTTAATGGGTTGTGATTTCAAATATAAAACAATATCTAAAAAGTAACATGCATCAGACTAGTGTTGTTAAATTCGACTTAACCCGGCTGGCTAAAGAGATGACAACCTTACTAACAAGGTCCAACACAGTTGGGAGATAGTTAGGTTCCTTAAGCCTGATGTGATCAGGCACATCGAAGGTATAGAAAAGAATTTATTTGGAGAGGCAAAATTCACTTTGATGATCTCTCTACACCTCAAGAGGGATTAGTCTCCTGTTTTTGGTGGAAGAATACCCTTAGTGCAATAAAAAAAAAATAAAGAGAGAGGCGAACCCTGAGAAAATGTTAGGCAGTCTTGGAGATGAAAAGCCCCAAGAATGGTCAAGGAAAAGATTCTTAGCAAAAGCCTCCCAAAAATCCCTACCACTCTGCAGACTCTGTCAAACCATCGCAAGCATCCCATCACCGTTTGTAACTAATTAAAAAAAATTACAACTAAGGAAGAAGAAAAAAAAGTGCAAAATTTGCTTTCTTTTCGGTTTCTATTTTCAGAAATAATTACAAAATTGTCACCTTGTTGTTTTCATTATGTATTCTATTTTCAAAAGTTTGTACACGAAACACTAAAAACAATTTTTTTCTTATTTCCACCATTACTTATACAAATTTTTGGAAACAAGAAACATACTGAAAACAAGATAGCAGTTTTCTAATTATTTCTAAAGTGGTTATGTTTGAAACATACAAACCTAGGTTTTTTGTTTCTAAAATTGTTTTATAAAATAATTTTTAAGAACTATTTTTTTAAAAATAAAAAAAATAAAAAAAAATGTGTTTCATAACACTATGTCTTAAAAGAGTTTTAAAAATTAGAGAACAAAAAAAACATGCTTGCTAAATTTGTTTTGAAGATATTTTTTTTAAATAAAAAATATTTTTTAACAAATTTGTTCATCGTATGGAAAAGTGACCAAACAGGAACAAGAACTTTCTAAAGAAATTTCTCTTGAATTTGCAGTTAGGTTTTGCTATATTATGGAAAAAAGTCATTCAATGTTAACTTTCTAGTCTGAATGCTAATAGTTAAGAAATTTAAAACACATATTGACTTGCTTCAAATTTTCAGTTTTGCATCTTCACATAACACACACACACACAGAGAGTGCAATGTCTTCGTCTCTTGTTCAATGAATAAGATCAAAATAAATTTTTTAAAAAGATACCCAGATTTGTAACGAAGAGTTATAGGAATGATCTGCGCTGCTGTGACACAAACATAAGGAGCTTGGCCACTGGAAGAGATGAGAGTGCATCATTAGGTTTACAATTGGAGTAGGTTTTATTTAGGCTAGATTGTTTGATATTTTCAAATTTTCCATTAATGAGAACAATTGTTCTCCGTGTTTTTTATGTTTCCAAAGTAGAAAACCAAAAACCAGAAGGAAAAAACAACTCATTACTGTTCCCCAAATCCTATTTTAAAAACTTAAAAACAATTGGTCTATTTGCTTTGTTTTCATATTCATGTTTCCATTTCCTTTTTTTCAAAAATAACTATAGACCTACCACCTTGTTTTCATTATGTTTCATGTTTTCAAAGATTTTTACAGGAAATGGTTAAAACAGAAAAAAGTTGTTCTCAGTGTTTTCTGTACAAATTTCTGAAAAACAGGAAACATAATGAAAATAAGGTGGCGGTTTTGTAATTATTGTTGAAAACAGGAAATGAAAATAGAAAACTGGAAACAAAACAAACAGACCCTTATTGTTTTTAGAACTAGTTTCTATAAAATAGTGTAAGCAAACAAGGTTTTTTGATTTTTTGTTCTTGAAAACAAAAAAGAAAAAGAAAAACAGTTTTTAGAACAGTAAACAAACAAGGCCCTAATTCTTTTAACTTTATTACATGCCAGGGAGGATTGGAGCAACAAGGTTAAGGGGGGCATAATGTAAATAACAAAATAGAGTTTAACTCCACCAATTTAGCAATTATTTCTTGATAATGAAATTCATGGTATCAATTCTTTCTTCCTCTCTTCCTTTTGGCAACATGATTTTCATTGAACTCCATTGGTTCCTTTTGAAGCATTAGCATAGCTTCGGATACTTCCAACTCATCAAGACGTTCCTTGATATTATGCTTCAGCACAGACAGTGAATCATACAATTTTTGAAGCTCCTCGAGTTGGGTCTTGTCGTATTCAATCAGGATCTTATCATGCACCTTATTAGTCTTCTTTACAGCCTCATGGAATTGGTCCATCACACCAACAAGTTCTTGGTTCAGCTTGTCCAATTTGGCATCATTGGAAGACGATCCACCTTGGTCCCCTTTTGATGATTTGGGCTCTTGTTGAAGAAAATTAGCAGCAACAACATCAACATCAGGGTGCCCAAAAGAGTAAGGCTTGTTCCCAGGGGAGAACACAACAACAGCAACTTTAGCACCACACAAGATGGATAACTCATTTGCTTTCTTGAATAGGCCTGTTCTACGCTTGGAGAAAGTGATTAGCCTTGTGTTGGTGTCCTGCACCCTCTTTATCTCAATCTTCTTACGACCCATGATTCCTTCACTCACTGCAAAATACTAAACAAATAAAAAAAGAAAATATTAGAGAAAAAGAGAGAGGGGGAGGGAGGGGTTGATATTGGGCTATTGTTATTCCCAACACCCCCTATTTATATACAAACATTGAAGATGTTCATCATTTCTTTTATGGGTCACATAGGTTCATTGTTTTTATCTTTTAATTTTTTAAAATTTAATTTTGTAATCTCCAATTTTTTCAGTTGTGGACATTGTTTTCACTTTTCACTAATATGAAAGTGTTTCAATATTTTTTCAACTTGATGAAACTGCTCCCAAGAATATTTTCAGTTTTTTTTAAAAAAAAATCAATGGGTGCTATTACTTAATATGTGAGCATATTAGATTTTTTGAAGAGGAGAAATCTAATTATCATCTTTACTAAATACTCCATCTGGTCCTTAATATAAGAAACAAATGGGTACTTTTTATGGGTCCAAAATACAAGAAACATGCATCAATTTTCACATATATTAAATACTAATTTCCAATACTACCCTCATTTATGATAGGATTTATATTTACGAGATATATCAACTTTCCTTACAAGTGAGTTTGTTCATTAATTAGAAGGGCTATTTTTGGAAATTTATATGAATATTAATTACAATTAGCTCATTTCAATGCATTTCCTTGGCCTGTGTGTTTTAGGGTTTTTTTTTCTTATATTAAGGATCGGAGGGAGTATCACTGTAAATGTAGAAGAAGGTTTGTTTTTGTTTAGCCATATTCCAAAGTAATCTCGCATATATGTTTGAGTTGTTATCTTTGGCATTTTACTTTTGCACAATATTATTTTTTTTAAAAAAAAAGAGAGAGAGCTAATTGGTTTTATTTGTAAGTTTGGCCTAATGACGATTTCAAAATAAATAGTAAATAACTTGTAAAATAAAAATGGTCTTTTATTTGTAAGTTTGGCCTAATAAAGATGATGGAAAATGTTAACCAGTACCCTTAGGATATTGATTAAAGAATAACAAAGAAAACAAGTTTTCGATCAAAGTAATGTATTCATAACTTTCAGAAGTGTTAATTTTAATTTTCCAATGAAAACTTGTTTTTATTGAATTCCTTAGTAAATATCCTTAAAACACTAGTTAGTAAGCCCCAATATAAGTGTTTTTCTAACATTGCAATATTGTACAGGTTTAATTTCATTAAATGCATATTTTTAATTAAATTTGTCTACCTAATTAATCATTCTTTTTTAAAATTGATTTTCTCTTTCCACTATTTATTATCCTATTTATTATATGAATTCATTTTCCTATATAATGTCTCTCTCAAGATCCATATTCTCTCCCCTATTTATTATGATCAGATATAACCGTTTTTTTTAAAGACAAGTAGCCATATATATTGTATCGAAATAAAAACAATTCATACATACTGCTCATTGGAATAAAAACGGAAGCAAGTTATAGGAAACGGGAAACCAGTCAAATATACGATATACCTTTGTTTTTTCTTTTTCTTTTTGGTTAACGCTTCTGCATAGTTAATAGTTATTGTCGTGGACACTAGACAGTTATTATTATTTTTCAAACGATAAGGTATTTTAAAAGTTTTATCTAGAGTAGTATTCTTTTAACGAGACATCTTCAATGTAGTACTCCCTCCAGACTCAATTATAAGCAAGATTAACTAATTTCATACTTAATAAGAAAGTTAGTTAATTTAATTTAATTGTATTGATTTATGTAAACTAAATGAATTACAATTACTAATCTATCCTTTAATTATCTCGGGAATATGCAATGCTCTTTAAAGAGATTGTTATAATTAAATGCATTTTTATTTTCATTTAATATTTTAATCTCCTTTTAGGAGTTGTCAATTTACTAATTTGCCCACAGTTTTGGAGGAAAAATATAAAAGTTTTCTCCTACTTTTATATAAAAATATTTATAGTGTACCCTATTATATGTAATTGGCTTCTACCTATTGCTGAATATACATTAGCAGTCACTAGTTCCATTGAAGAAAATAATTATACTGACAGTGCATATCAGTTAAATCAAAAAAATAGATGCTTAGTGCATATTTCAATTTTACTTTTTTTTTATTTAATTTAAATTTTATGCCACTCTAGATCCAAAATTAAATTTAAAATTAATGTTAATAAACAAATTTTATTCTATATATATTATTGATATTTAATAATATATTGAATTATTTCTTATATTATTATTATATATAATGAGATATAAAAATCAATAATTTATTAATAACTTCTTGAAATAATATTATACTATAAATTAATAATTAATAGTAGCATTAATTTCGTCCAGGCAATATAATTTTATAATAATAATTTAAAACTTTTTTACATAGTATATATTTTATTTCATATTAATTTTGATGATGTTAGCAGTGTGACTAGAAACGTTCATTTCAAATTAATGAAAATTCATCACACATTTACCGTTATATGTAATTGGCTTCGACCAATTGCTGAATATAAATTAGTATCCACTAGTCTCTTTGACATAAAATCTTTACACTAATAATATTTACTAATTCATTCATATAAGCTATTAATATAATAAGGATTTAATTTATATATAATGACAGTGTAAAGTTTTTTTATACTGTCAACCAATTAGAAATCGATACACCGTTATAAATCTTTGTTTCTTATCTTAACCACCTTAAAAGTCATCAATTTCATGATTTCTAATTGGTTGTCAGTGTAAAAATATTTACACTGACAGTGCATAGAAATTAAACTTATATAATAAATAGATATTTAGTGCATATTTGAATTATTATTTCTCCTTTTATTTAATTCAAATTTTATGTAATTCAAGATTCGATAAAATATTTAAATCAATGTTAATAAAATGATATATGTTTTTTTTTTTGTTACAAAAATTATATGAGATTTTAATATAGTAAATAGCTATTTAGTGCATATTTGAAATATTTTTATTTCTATTTAATTGAATTTTATATCATTCAAGATCCGATAATAAATTTCAATCAATGTTAATGATTGAATGCTATTTTTATCTATATAATTGATAATTGATATTTAATAATATATTAAATTATTTCTTATATTTATATTATTTAATGATAATTAATATTTAATATCATCTTGAAATAATATTATACACTAATTTTTAATATCGCCATTAATTTCCTAAAGATAATTTAACTTTATAGTGAAGATTGGAAACTCTTATGAATACTATTTATTTTTATTTAGTGAAAAATGCATACAAACCCCCTAAACTATAACCCATTTGTAAATATGCATCTTCAACTATTAATTCTTCTTAATTAATCCTTAAACTTTAACTATTAATGAAATTAGTCCTTTTGTTAATTCAAAATTAGATGACTAAGGATGATCAAATCCAACCATTTATTTTTCTTAAACATCAACCGTTGATTATCTTTTATTTTTGAAAAAAGGAAAAAATAAACACAACAAGGAAGAGTTGTATTTCGTGTAAAGGAATGTTTTTATGTGTTGTTTATTCATCAAGCTGAAGGAAAATATATACATGAATGGGCAGCAACCAAAACTCCTATGCATGCGCCCAAGGAGATGAATCACAGCCACAAAATCTGCTGTTATAACTCCTAATAATGTTACAACAACTATCAAGGGATACAAATCAAATGTGATTGTTGTTATCTGATATTATGCGAGACTAATAAAGGCTAATAAAGCTAATAATGGCTAATAACCCCCCTCAAGATGGTGCATGCAAGTTTCGAATGCCTAGCTTGTCAAGGAAGAACTGAAACTGTGGTTTTCCTGATGCCTTTGTGAAAATATCCGCAAGTTGACTTGTAGTAGGAACATAGGTTGTTCGAATATTCCCTTTGAGAATCTCATCCCGGACAAAGTGGCAATCTACTTCAATATGCTTGGTGCGTTCATGAAACACAGAATTTTTGGCAATATGTAACGCTGCCTGACTATCACAGTGAAGAGTCATGGGTTTGTTGTGAGAAACACCTAGGTCGGAGAGAATCCCCTTTAACCATTTTAACTCACATGCAGCAGTTGCCATGGACCTGTATTCAGCTTCAGCAGAGGAATGAGATACAGTGTGTTGCTTCTTTGTTTTCCAGGATATAGGGGAGCCACCAAGGAGGACTAACCAGCCAGTAACAGAACGTCTGGTTAAAGGACAACTAGCCCAGTTGGAGTCGCACCAACCATGAAGCTGGAGGTCACATGTACTATCCAGAATAATTCCTTATCCTGGATTCCCTTTCAGAAATCGAACTACTCGAAGTGCAGCTTCCCAATGCTCGGTTGTGGGATGTTGCATAAATTGAGACAGCGTGTGGACACTGTATGATAATTCAGGTCGAGTGAAACACAAGTAAATCAGACGCCCAACCAAGCGCCTATACTGCTCGGGATTAGGGAATAGCTGATCCGGCCGCGATTGCCAAGCGGTGGTTTTGCTCTAATGGAGTGGCAGCAGGTTTAGCACCAAGGAGACCAGCTTCAGATATAATATCAAGGGCATATTTACGATGACAAAGAAAGATCCCTGTAGGATTTCTGGCAACTTCAATGCCCAAAAAATACTTCAATACGCCAAGGTCTTTCATATGGAAACACGTGCTCAAGTAGAGTTTAAAGCGCTTGATGGTAGAAGAAGTGTTTCCAGCAATAATCAAGTCATCAACGTATACTAGGACCACAAGGTGAGTGTCTTGTTTTTGAAAAGTGAACAAAGAATAGTCAAGAGATGATTGTTGGAACCTGGCTGCGCTGTCGCCACGCGCCAAAAAGAACGAGCGTTTACAAAATAATGTAGATAGGGAAGCGACAACTCGGATGTCGTCTCACAAGGACTCTTAGGTTGCTATTACTAACAGAAAATCAGTTTTTTTTGGGAGGGGGGGGGGGGGGGGGGGGTTGGTGTGAAAAAAAAAAAATAAAACAAACAAAAGCAGAGCAATGAAAACAGAGCAGTTTAAGAGATTAACAAATAAACTAAAGCGATTAACCTACTGTTCTCGGTTCCCCACTATCATTGGTTCATGTAAATTCCAAGCCCTAAGCAGATTCTAATCCCCTCCCGATTGTAGCAACAATTTACAAGCGAAACCACTACTACAGATATATGTCCCTATTCCCGAATTAAGCAAACGGGGTTAAGCCCTCATGAACTAAGCGAACATGAATGAACACACGCGAATTAAGCAAACGCGATTTGATATAGGAACATAACATCACCAAAATAAATCAATACAACACTATACACTCCTGAATTAAGCAAACAGAAATATATAGCATAGTATTGAAAAGAGAAAAGCAGACAAAATAGGAATTACATAACCTCAAGTGTGGTAATGGAAACCAATCACAGTAGATTAATCTAAGGAGACTAGTTCTCCATTACAAAGGCAAACGATAAACTAAAGAGAAAACGAAAGACTAACTACTGACTAAAAACTAGCTACTCTGACTAAAAACTAGCCAGCTTACTAGCTCTCTCTCTCAGTTTTGTCTAAAACTGACTTATATACAGAATCTGGAATCAGCGGACTCGCGAGGCGAACGCTGTCTCGCGAGGCGAATCTTCAACTTTTGGTATTCTCGTGAGGCGAGCTTATCATTCGCGATGCGAAACTCTTCAATTTCCAAACTGCCACAGCCGTGACCTTTAACATGCATAAACCATGCTGACTTTTGGTCTTCAGGGTTGGATTACTCGCGACGCGAGTCAAGTCTTCGCGGGGCGAGGCAGAATGGTTGGCAATTTCTGGAACAGTCAACTTCTGGTTCGCGAAGCGAACATCCTTCTCGTGGGGCGAAAGATCCAGATTTATTTCTTTTTATTAACCTGAAAACAGAAAATAGCATAAGTACTTTATTTAACTCTAAATCAGCTAAATTAACCTAAAAATACTTTACAGACTCAAAATGCTGCTTAAAGACAATCAAGTCTAATTTGGGTGAAAATGATATAAAATTAGCACAAAGCCAAGGTTTTTATTAGTTATAAAACCAGTCAACCAAAGGCTCATCAAAATACCCCAAACTTAAACTTTGCTTGTCCCCAAGCAAACTAAAACTTAAAAACTTAAAAAAAACTAAAGACATGGCAAAACATGGCAAGCTTAAAAGATTCAATCAAATTCGCACAAATTTCAAGCAACAAAACAATTTTCTTCAATGTTCCCCCCTTCCAAACAAAGCAATCCCCACAATCATTTATTCTAAACAATTGAGAATTTCATCATTCAAACAATCATTAATCTAAGCAGGGGGTCCAAGTTACACACAAGAGGGAGATCACCAAATTCAAACAATTGCCTTCCTCACAAGGGAAATTTATGTTTCACTCAATCGCTCAGTTTTTGTCAGTCAATCAACATTTCACTCAATTCACCTTTCAGAAGCACTTCCCATAAATTTGATTTTCATCTCAAAATGATTCCCACAGAAAACATGCATGCAACATCAAAAGGTCTTTTATGGGTTGTAATGGGGCCTGGCTATGGGTAGGATATACAAAGGTACTAGGCTGAAGACCCTAGGAACTAAGAGAGCATGAAACACTTCAACACAATGAATTTCCACTCAAGTTCCTTTTCTCATTCATCTTTTTTTTCCTTGGGTGACTACAGCCATTTCTTCTAATACTTTTATATATATATATATATATATTTTTTTTTTCATTTTTACACTTTGTTTTTTTCTCTTTTTTTTTTCAATCCCAAACAACATATTACACCTTGTAGTCACCCCAAACTTAGTTTCTTGCAACCACTCTCTTGCTAAAATTCCATGCTCTCCTAATCCTAAGATCGGGTTAACATGGTTTTTCAGATTTTAGGCTTGTAACATAAGGTTATCAAGAACAATAAGCTAATTAGGCTCAAAGGGGCTAACTAGGGAACATGCATTAGGAATTGGTTCTTTTTAGGCTAAGTGGTTATTTACAAAGAAAACGCCTAAATCATCTGAAGCAAACACATAATCATGCAAACCATAAAGAGATTCAAGCAAATTCGGGAAAGTGCAACTTAAAAATTATTTCACACAGTCAAAAACATGTTGGAGGCTCAAAACCTCACCTGGACATTATTTGCAAATTGTTTAACAGCAATTCTATCCCTAGTGTGTGCTTCCTATCACCCCAAACTTATCATAAATCATGTCATCATAACAAAATCTCAAAGTTCAGTTTTCAATCACATGGGGATCCTTTTTCAAAAAAATTTCAAATCCTAGGGGGGAAATAGTCAACACATAACATGCAATCCATCTGTGCAAAATTAATCAAAACCAGCAAACTTGCCAACACAAGACTCAACACAACTCCTGAGCTTCTCAAATTATTCAGGAGCTTTATTGAAAACAAAACAGAAATAACGCAAGGAAAAGAAAATTAAAAGAGCAAGGTTCAGAAAATCTCATTGGAGTAGTCCACCAGGATCCCATTGCTTGTAACATAAGGCCCAAGTGATAGCCAAAGGGTGGGAATTCATTCCATGCTTCCATAACTTGCAGCCTTGATATGGGAGTGAGTGCTTGACAGTTACGGTGGCTCCTTCCAGTGCGGCGGACTTCTCACTCCCTCTTGGGTCAAAGATGACCGCTTTCTCAACAAAATCCTCCCAATAAAATTGGGGTTCAACCCCTTGGACTGGCCATGGTGCAAGATCCAGTGGCTTGAACTCCATCACCGGTTGTTCCACAGTGGGAGGTGGTAAACAAGTAGTTGGGGTTACTGGTGCTGCTTCATCTTTTGCAGGTTCTTCATTCACTGTACTATCAAATCCATCACCTGCTAAACATGCAGAAATTTCAGCACACACCACACAAAGGTTAGTGTTAGTAGAGTCAATACATATATCACAACAGACTGAATCAGTAAAGTTCTGAATGTCTGGAAATTCGGCAATTAGTTCATCCATCACATCACTCTTAACACATGCATATGAGTTAATTGAATCATCTACTTCCAAAGGTTCTTCATCATCTGTTAAACCTGCAAAAATCTTAGCACACACCACACAAAGGTTAGTGTAAGTACAGTCAGTAGACAGGGGACAATAAAATGAATCAGCAAGGGTCTGACTGTCTGGAGATTCAACACACAGTTCATCAACAGAAATATTATCAAAATCATCCTCAGGGGTATTGTCAGGAATAACTACTTGTGAGTCTGTATGTTCTTCAAGGGGATGTGGAGTTAGCAGTGCAGCCGAGTTGGCGACAATTTGATCAATTAGAATGGACAACTTCTGAGATTCGGCTTCTCTCCTCTGGTATTCAAGATTACTTGCTTCCATCCTCCATTGAAATTCAAGAGTTTGTTGTGCCAACCGTTGATTGTTCTCTTCCATTTGTTGTATCATAAAAGCTAACTCATCCAGGCTGCCTTGATCTCTACCCTGTTGGCTAGGATAATCATTCATTCCAAACATACCAAAATCATTACTAAACTCATAACCTCCAACAAAATTAGGATAATTTGTGCATGGTGGTGGTATACCAAAATCAGGATAATACATGCATGGTTGCTCATAATAAACATTAGGCACATAATTTTGCATATAATTATCCATGGAGCAAACTAAAATTCACAACCAGACAAAGCAGACAAAACTGATTCAGCAAAGATTTTTTTTTTTTTTTAATTTTCTGCTAATAACACAACAAGAGTTCCCCAGCAACGGTGCCAATTTTTGGTCGCGCTGTCGCCACGCGCCAAAAAGAACGAGCGTTTACAAAATAATGTAGATAGGGAAGCGACAACTCGGATGTCGTCTCACAAGGACTCTTAGGTTGCTATTACTAAAAGAAAATCAGTTTTGGGGGGGTTGGAGTGAAATAAAATAAAAAAACAAACAAAAGCAGAGCAATGAAAACAGAGCAGTTTAAGTGATTAACAAATAAACTAAAGCGATTAACCTACTGTTCTCGGTTCCCCACTATCATTGGTTCATGTAAATTCCAAGCCCTAAGCAGATTCTAATCCCCTCCCGGTTGTAGCAACAATTTACAAGCGAAACCACTACTATAGATATATGTCCCTATTCCCGAATTAAGCAAACGGGGTTAAGCCCTCATGAACTAAGCGAACATGAATGAACACACGGGAATTAAGCAAACGCGATTTGATATAGGAACATAACATCACCGAAATAAATCAATACAACACTATACACTCATGAATTAAGCAAACAGAAATATATAGCATAGTATTGAAAAGAGAAAAGCAGACAAAATAGGAATTACATAACCTCAAGTGTGGTAATGGAAGCCAATCACATTAGATTAATCTAAGGAGACTAGTTCTCCATTACAAAGGCAAATAATAAACAAAAGAGAAAACGAAAGACTAACTACTGACTAAAAACTAGCTACTCTGACTAAAAACTAGCCAGCTTACTAGCTCTCTCTCTCAGTTCTGTCTAAAACTGACTTATATACAGAATCTGGAATCAGCGGACTCGCGGGGCGAACGCTGTCTCGCGAGGCGAATCTTCAACTTTTGGTATTCTCGCGAGGCGAGCTTATCATTCACGAGGCGAAACTCTTCAATTTCCAAACTGCCACAGTCGTGACCTTTAACATGCATAAACCGTGCTGACTTTTGGTCTTCAGGGTTGGATTACTCGCGATGCGAGTCAAGTCTTCGCGTGGCAAGGCAGAATGGTCGGCAATTTCTGGAACAGTCACCTTCTGGTTCGCGAGGCGAACATCCTTCTCGCGGGGCGAAAGATCCAGATTTATTTCTTTTTATTAACCTGAAAACAGAAAATAGCATAAGTACTTTATTTAACTCTAAATCAGCTAAATTAACCTAAAAATACTTTACAGACTCAAAATGCTGCTTAAAGACAATCAAGTCTAATTTGGGTGAAAATGATATAAAATTAGCACAAAGCCAAGGTTTTTATTAGTTATAAAACCAGTCAACCAGAGGCTCATCAAAATACCCCAAACTTAAACTTTGCTTGTCCCCAAGCAAATAAAACTTAAAAACTTAAAAAAAACTAAAGACATGGCAAAACATGGCAAGCTTAAAAGATTCAATCAAATTCGCACAAATTTCAAGCAACAAAACAATTTTCTTCAATGTTCCCCCCTTCCAAACAAAGCAATCCCCACAATCATTTATTCTAAACAATTGAGAATTTCATCATTCAAACAATCATTAATCTAAGCAGGGGGTCCAAGTTACACACAAGAGGGAGATCACCAAATTCAAACAATTGCCTTCCTCACAAGGGAAATTTGTGTTTCACTCAATCTCTCAGTTTTTGTCAGGCAATCAACATTTCACTCAATTCACCTTTCAGAAGCACTTCCCATAAATTTGATTTTCATCTCAAAATGATTCCCACAGAAAACATGCATGCAACATCAAAAGGTCTTTTATGGGTTGTAATGGGGCCTGGCTAAGGGTAGGATATACAAAGGTACTAGGCCGAAGACCCTAGGAACTAAGAGAGCATGAAACACTTCAACACAATGAATTTCCACTCAAGTTCCTTTTCTCATTCATCTTTTTTTTCCTTGGGTGACTACATCCATTTCTTCTAATACTTTTATATTATTATATTTTTTTTCATTTTTACACTTTGCTTTTTTTCTCTTTTTTTTTTCAATCCCAAACAACATATTACACCTTGTAGCCACCCCAAACTTAGTTTCTTGCAACCACTCTCTTGCTAAAATTCCATGCTCTCCTAATCCTAAGATCGGGTTAACATGGTTTTTCATATTTTAGGCTTGTAACATAAGGTTATCAAGAACAATAAGCTAATTAGGCTCAAAGGGGCTAACTAGGGAACATGCATTAGGAATTGGTTCTTTTTAGGCTAAGTGGTTATTTACGAAGAAAACACCTAAATCATCTGAAGCAAACACATAATCATGCAAACCATAAAGAGATTCAAGCAAATTCGGGAAAGTGCAACTTAAAAATGATTTCACACAGTCAAAAACATGTTGGAGGCTCAAAACCTCACCTGGACATTATTTGCAAATTGTTTAACAACAATTCTATCCCTAGTGTGTGCTTCCTATCACCCCAAACTTATCATAAATCATGCCATCATAACAAAATCTCAAAGTTCAGTTTTCAATCACATGGGGATCCTTTTTCAAAAAATTTTCAAATCCTAGGGGGGAAACAGTCAACACATAACATGCAATCCATCTGTGCAAAATTAATCAAAACCAGCAAACTTGCCAACACAAGACTCAACACAACTCCTGAGCTTCTCAAATTATTCAGGAGCTTTATTGAAAACAAAACAGAAATAACGCAAGGAAAAGAAAATTAAAAGAGCAAGGTTCAGAAAAACTCATTGGAGTAGTCCACCAGGATCCCATTGCTTGTAACATAAGGCCCAAGTGATAGCCAAAGGGTGGGAATTCATTCCATGCTTCCATAACTTGCAGCCTTGATATGGGAGTGAGTGCTTGACAGTTACGGTGGCTCCTTCCAGTGCGGCGGACTTCTCACTCCCTCTTGGGTCAAAGATGACCGCTTTCTCAACAAAATCCTCCCAATAAAATTGGGGTTCAACCCCTTGGACTGGCCATGGTGCAAGATCCAGTGGCTTGAACTCCATCACCGGTTGTTCCACAGTGGGAGGTGGTAAACAAGTAGTTGGGGTTACTGGTGCTGCTTCATCTTCTGCAGGTTCTTCATTCACTGTACTATCAAATCCATCACCTGCTAAACATGCAGAAATTTCAGCACACACCACACAAAGGTTAGTGTTAGTAGAGTCAATACATATATCACAATAGACTGAATCGGTAAAGTTCTGAATGTCTGGAAATTCGGCAATTAGTTCATCCATCACATCACTCTTAACACATGCATATGAGTTAATTGAATCAACTACTTCCAAAGGTTCTTCATCATCTGTTAAACCTGCAAAAATCTTAGCACACACCACACAAAGGTTAGTGTAAGTACAGTCAGTAGACAGGGGACAATAAAATGAATCAGCAAGGGTCTGACTATCTGGAGATTCAACACACAGTTCATCAACAGAAATATTATCAAAAT
Source organism: Sophora flavescens (assembly GCA_030762895.1). Classification (NCBI taxonomy): domain Eukaryota; kingdom Viridiplantae; phylum Streptophyta; class Magnoliopsida; order Fabales; family Fabaceae; genus Sophora; species Sophora flavescens. Next base: position 125,798,982 of record CM061069.1, read on the forward strand.
CATCCTCAGAGGTATTGTCAGGAATAACTACTTGTGAGTCTGTATGTTCTTCAAGGGGATGTGGAGTTAGCAGTGCAGCCGAGTTGGCGACAATTTGATCAATTAGAATGGACAACTTCTGAGATTCGGCTTCTCTCCTCTGGTATTCAAGATTACTTGCTTCCATCCTCCATTGAAATTCAAGAGTTTGTTGTGCCAACCGTTGATTGTTCTCTTCCATTTGTTGTATCATAAAAGCTAACTCATCCAGGCTGCCTTGATCTCTACCCTGTTGGCTAGGATAATCATTTATTCCAAACATACCAAAATCATTACTAAACTCATAACCTCCAACAAAATTAGGATAATTTGTGCATGGTGGTGGTATACCAAAATCAGGACAATACATGCATGGTTGCTCATAATAAACATTAGGCACATAATTTTGCATATAATTATCCAGGGAGCAAACTAAAATTCACAACCAGACAAAGCAGACAAAACTGATTCAGCAAAGATTTTTTTTTTTAATTTTCTGCTAATAACACAACAAGAGTTCCCCGGCAACGGCGCCGATTTTTGGCCGCGCTGTCGCCACGCGCCAAAAAGAACGAGCGTTTACAAAATAATGTAGATAGGGAAGCGACAACTCGGATGTCGTCTCACAAGGACTCTTAGGTTGCTATTACTAAAAGAAAATCAGTTTTGGGGGGGGTTGGAGTGAAATAAAATAAAAAAAACAAACAAAAGTAGAGCAATGAAAACAGAGCAGTTTAAGAGATTAACAAATAAACTAAAGCGATTAACCTACTGTTCTCGGTTCCCCACTATCATTGGTTCATGTAAATTCCAAGCCCTAAGCAGATTCTAATCCCCTCCCGGTTGTAGCAACAATTTACAAGCGAAACCACTACTACAGATATATGTCCCTATTCCCGAATTAAGCAAACGGGGTTAAGCCCTCATGAACTAAGCGAACATGAATGAACACACGGGAATTAAGAAAACGCGATTTGATATAGGAACATAACATCACCGAAATAAATCAATACAACACTATACACTCCTGAATTAAGCAAACAGAAATATATAGCATAGTATTGAAAAGAGAAAAGCAGACAAAATAGGAATCACATAACCTCAAGTGTGGTAATGGAAACCAATCACAGTAGATTAATCTAAGGAGACTAGTTCTCCATTACAAAGGCAAACAATAAACTAAAGAGAAAACGAAAGACTAACTACTGACTAAAAACTAGCTACTCTGACTAAAAACTAGCCAGCTTACTAGCTCTCTCTCTCAGTTCTGTCTAAAACTGACTTATATACAGAATCTGGAATCAGCTGACTCGCGAGGCGGATGCTGTCTCGTGAGGCGTATCTTCAACTTTTGGTATTCTCGCGAGGCGAGCTTATCATTCACGATGCGAAACTCTTCAATTTCCAAACTGCCACAGTCGTGACCTTTAACATGCATAAACCGTGCTGACTTTTGGCCTTCAGGGTTGGATTACTCGCGACGCGAGTCAAGTCTTCGCGGGGCGAGGCAGAATGGTCGGCAATTTCTGGAACAGTCACCTTCTGGTTCGCGAGGCGAACATCCTTCTCGCGGGGCGAAAGATCCAGATTTATTTCTTTTTATTAACCTGAAAACAGAAAATAGCATAAGTTCTTTATTTAACTCTAAATCAGCTAAATTAACCTAAAAATACTTTACAGACTCAAAATGCTGCTTAAAGACAATCAAGTCTAATTTGGGTGAAAATGATATAAAATTAGCACAAAGCCAAGGTTTTTATTAGTTATAAAACCAGTCAACCAGAGGCTCATCAAAATACCCCAAACTTAAACTTTTCTTGTCCCCAAGCAAACTAAAACTTAAAAACTTAAAAAAAACTAAAGACATGGCAAAACATGGCAAGCTTAAAAGATTCAATCAAATTCGCACAAATTTCAAGCAACAAAACAATTTTCTTCAATGTTCCCCCCTTCCGAACAAAGCAATCCCCACAATCATTTATTCTAAACAATTGAGAATTTCATCATTCAAACAATCATTAATCTAAGCAGGGGGTCCAAGTTACACACAAGAGGGAGATCACCAAATTCAAACAATTGCCTTCCTCACAAGGGAAATTTGTGTTTCACTCAATCGCTCAGTTTTTGTCAGGCAATCAACATTTCACTCAATTCACCTTTCAGAAGCACTTCCCACAAATTTGATTTTCATCTCAAAATGATTCCCACAGAAAACATGCATGCAACATCAAAAGGTCTTTTATGGGTTGTAATGGGGCCTGGCTAAGGGTAGGATATATGATGAGCCTCTGTTTGACTGGTTTTATAACTAGTAAAGACCTTGGCTTTGTGCTAATTTTATATCATTTTCACCCAAA